>JAULUF010000035.1:6780000-7980000 GCA_031834385.1 Semotilus atromaculatus
AATAGTCATTTAAATACCTTTATTCAATTATATGGACTATGAAACTGTGTGAGATTATTTTTGAATGTCTTTTGAATGAAATTAGCAACAAAAAAAAAAATCTAATATTTCATTGTTTTTCCACATATCGGCCCATATCTTAAAATAGAACGTTGCGACTTCCGACTCATTTCGCCAGAGCGGGTCACATATTTTGACTTTTGAAGCCATTTATGTTGTTAGTTCAGTGCTTTACTGGTCTGTCACAATACCTTTTTGAGGGATATTTTTCAGCAAAGTCGCAATTTATTACAAATAATTTTATTTAATTAATAAGCATATTATGTAATAACTATATTAAAATACATAAGAAGAGTTCAGATGCAAAAGCCTCTAAGTGCCATTTGAAATTTTCTTCTAGAATGATACTTTTTATCAAGCTTGTATGTTTAAATTCAGTAATTTCACTTAAATGGCAATGAAGATTACCTATTAATTGTCATTTAAGTGAAATTACTGAACTTAAACATACAAGCTTGATAAAAATTATCATTCTAGAAGAAAATTTCAAATGGCACTTAGAGGCTTTTGCATCTGAACTCTTCAATCTTACACTTTAACAATGATGACCATGTTGCAACTTAAAGAAGCCAGGAGTATCATCTTCCTTTAACTTTCATAACAACCCGAGCATTTCTTGCCCTTTGGGATGATCTTATTGGTTTTTGCTATTAGCTTAACAATGTATATTATACCTTGGCAGTTACCTCAAGTTGATAACACACCTATCATTTGGCTGAGTAACACTAAAGATGGATGGTCTGGATTTATAGGCCAAACTACACTCAATCTCATGCAGGCAAGGCCTAGAATAAGTTGACTTGAGGTCTTGTACGTAATCACGTATGTGAAAGTACCTGGCTTCAACCTTACCTAAAAATCTGGGTCACGAGGTTAGAAGAGTGAGGACTAATCCTTTCATGAGTGTCTGGTCACAAGTGCTGAATGTAGGTGAGATGGCATCTGTTTGCCATGAACACTAGCCTGAAGTAATTCCCACATTATATGGTGGAGCACAGGAGAGAGACTTAATTATGAGACAGCTGAAGATGACTTACGGAATTCAATGACGGTTCATTAAGCCCTAAAAGTCAAAATAGTTTTTCAGATATGGTTTTATTTTGTAATGTTTAAAGGGCCCCTATCATGTAGTGTGTAATATAGCTGAATGAAATATAAGTGAATGAAAACATCCGGCAAAGGTTTAAATCTGAAAGTGCACCGTATATAAAGTTATTGTCTTTCAAAAGTAAGAGTCGACTCTGAGTCAATTAAATTAATTGTTTTTCAAACGAGTCATAAGCCGTTTCGTCGTGACGCCAAGATGAAACATTAGCCCGCCTACTTAATGCGCGCGCAGACACCAGGGAAACTTAAACCTCAAACCGGCAGCTGAGCTGAGTCCTGTGCATACTGGAGAGCATCATGTCGAGGAGACGCTGTGCTCTACAATGAGACGGTAAAGACATTTTCTTCCCACTACCAATGTTTATGTTACATCAGTCATTCACGCTAGAGCTCGGCTATTACTATTAGTTACCTCAAACTGAGTAGTAAATCACTGAAACGTCCTGCTCGAGTCATCCTTGCGATGGAGGTTCGGGTTGAATGAATGGCTCTTCTTCTAGTGTTTCATCATCAGACTCTCGCTCGGATTAATATGGTAAAATCGACGTCATTGTTCGTTACTGTGTTTAGTTTATGGTGTAGGAAGCCTCAGGACACGCAGAGCTGTCGGTGTTATGGCAATGGGAATTACGCGGTAAACCAATCACAACAGACTGAGCTGTCTGGCCAATCAGAGCAGAGTAGCTCGTGGAAAGGAGGGATTTAGAGAGATTGATTCACTTGGTGAATCGTTTGAGAATCATTAAAAATCTGGTGATGTGCAAATGTATATTATGAGAAAATGAAACAGTTTTTTGACGTTTGATGCATGCAAACATGTTGTAGGAGACTCCAAAACCTCTTCAGGATGGTTAATCTACTGAACTGTACAGTCTGATCAATTTACACTACTGTTAAAAATTAAAAAAAGTAAAAAAAAAAAAAAAGTAAAAAATATAAAATTAAAAATAAAATAATATTAATACTTTTATTCAGCAAGGATGCATCAAATTGATATTTAGACATTTATACATTTACATTGTTAGAAAATTTTTATTGTTATTGTTGTTAATTGTTATCAAAAAAATTTGAAAAAATTGTTATAGAAAAATGTATCACGGTTTCCACAAAAATATTAAGCAGCACAACTGTTTTCAACATTAATAATAATAATAATAATAATAATAATAAATGTTTACTGAGCAGCAAATCAGCATGTCAGAATGATATAATGATTAGAAGGATCATGACAATGAAGACCCTGATTAATGGTTGCTGAAAATTCAGCTTTGCCATCAAATTAATTGCAAGTAATTAATTACATTTAAAAAATGTGTTATTTTAAATTGTAATGATACTTCAATAGTACGCTTTTTACTGCATTTAAATAAATATATGTATATGTATAAATATATATATATATATATATAAAAAATTTAGCCTTGGTGAGCATAAGATAAGCATAATCTTACCGACTCCAAACTTTTGAAAGGTAGTGTATAACAATTTATGGTTGTAATGTTGTATGCTTGGCATTTGTTATATGTTCCCTGGTTTTGTTTAATGTAATTTAACTATAAATATTGTATTATATTGTTGTTTAATGAAACAAAGTATGTGTTCTCTCTATGGGCCCTATCATACACCGGGCACAATGCAGCACCAGGCACGACTCTAGTGTTTTTTGCTAGTTTCAGCCTGACAGTTATCATTTTCACGTCCTGCGCCACGTTGTTTAAACAGCAAATGCATTTGCACCCATTTGTTCGCCCATGGGCGTGCTGGTCTGAAAACGAGGTGTGTTCAGGCGCATTGTTGGAGCATTGCTATTTTGAGGCAACTGAAATAGACTGCGCCATTGATCAACAAAAACCTGGTCTAATGGCGCAGTATTATTATTTTTTTGTTATTTAAAGAGCATGTTAGTAATGTGCGCCAATAGGTGGGTGCAGATCGCACGTACACTCTGTTTACTACACACACAGGGACGCATAGCAGTACACAAACTAGCCATATATTAAAAATGAAAGTACAATGTAAAAGATTATTATTGTGAACAAAGATATGGTGGAATCCAGCTTGTCCCATAGATGGTCGCTTGCGAGCTTTAACCTCGCGCACGAGCAGATCTGTTTCCTCTCTGGAGAAGAGTTCAGTCTTTCCACATGCAAATTCCTTCATGTAAATAGCTAATCCGCCATGGCACAACTGGTTTTTAAATGGAATGGGAGATGACACTCTGATTGGTTTATTGCACATTACGCCCAAAACACACCATTTACTCATTAAAAGAATAGGGACCATGCTCTGGGCACGCCGACCATAAAAAAAATAAATATATATATATATAATATATATATATATATATATATATATACACTCACCGGCCACTTTATTAGGTACACCTGTCCAACTGCTCCTTAACACTTAATTTCTAAGCAGCCAATCACATGGCGGCAACTCAGTGCATTTAGGCATGTAGACATGGTCAAGACAATCTCCTGCAGTTCAAACCGAGCATCAGTATGGGGAAGAAAGGTGATTTGAGTGACTTTGAACATGATTGTTGGTGCCAGAAGGGCTGGTCTGAGTATTTCAGAAACTGCTAATCTACTGGGATTTTCACACACAACCATCTCTAGGGTTTACAGAGAATGGTCCGAAAAAGAAAAAACATCCAGTGAGCGGCAGTTCTGTGGGCGGAAATGCCTTGTTGATGCCAGAGGTCAGAGGAGAATGGCCAGACTGGTTCGAGCTGATAGAAGGGCAACAGTGACTCAAATAACCACCCGTTACAACCAAGGTGGGCAGAAGAGCATCTCTGAACGCACAGTACGTCGAACTTTGAGGCAGATGGGCTACAGCAGCAGAAGACCACACCGGGTGCCACTCCTTTCAGCTAAGAACAGGAAACTGAGGCTACAATTTGCACAAGCTCATCGAAATTGGACAATAGAAGATCGGAAAAACGTTGCCTGGTCTGATGAGTCTCGATTTCTGCTGCGACATTCGGATGGTAGGGTCAGAATTTGGCGTCTACAACATGAAAGCATGGATCCATCCTGCCTTGTATCAACGGTTCAGGCTGGTGGTGGTGGTGTCATGGTGTGGGGAATATTTTGTTGGCACTCTTTGGGCCCCTTGGTACCAATTGAGCATCGTTGCAACGCCACAGCCTACCTGAGTATTGTTGCTGACCATGTCCATCCCTTTATGACCACAATGTACCCAACTTCTGATGGCTACTTTCAGCAGGATAATGCGCCATGTCATAAAGCTGGAATCATCTCAGACTGGTTTCTTGAACATGACAATGAGTTCGCTGTACTCAAATGGCCTCCACAGTCACCAGATCTCAATCCAATAGAGCATCTTTGGGATGTGGTGGAACGGGAGATTCGCATCATGGATGTGCAGCCGACAAATCTGCGGCAACTGTGTGATGCCATCATGTCAATATGGACCAAACTCCCTGAGGAATGCTTCCAGCACCTTGTTGAATCTATGCCACGAAGAATTGAGGCAGTTCTGAAGGCAAAAGGGGGTCCAACCCGTTACTAGCATGGGGTACCTAATAAAGTGGCCGGTGAGTGTATATATATATATATATATATATTACCCTATAGTTACCCTTGTTTTTTGCAATACATTGGTTACCTTCACCTGTTCCTAGTTAGCTTCTACATATCCCATGTTTTTATACCCCATGTTTCCCTTGTTTAGAGTCTGGTGCTGTCCTTTGTGGCTGTATTGCGTTAATTGTTATCAGTTCTGTTTTTGCCTGTTGCTCCTTGTTTTTGAATTTACTCTGTTTTTGTCTACATCTCGCTGAGCATGGATTTACTCTTGTTTTGTTTGTTTAAATAAATGTTTATGTAGTAATGCTGAGTGTCCATTCCGTCCTCCTAGAGTCATGGTGAGTTCTCCCCTGCATATGCTAGTGACTGTTACTGCTTCCAATTTCCCTCATCTTGTAGACGGCCTCGCTGACTCGGGGGTGGTGGGGAATTTCATCCCCAGCACCCAGGAGCTCACCGAGATTACACTTCAGTAGTGGTGGAACGGATCAAAAAAATTCACGGTTCGGATCATTTACAGTTTTTGTAAAATAACACTTTGTTTACAGTAGAAATTAAATATAGTTTTTATCTTTGTAAAAGCTAAAATGTATTATATTATCTTTATATTTTATCTTTGCTGTATCTTTTTGATTTATTAACATTAATGACACAGACAACAGTAGGAATATTAGGTGTCTGCTGTAACTTTAAGGGTGCTTTCACACTAGCACTTTTGGTGCGCACACGGGATCGAATGACGTCAGAGTTCGGTACGTTTGGATGATGTGAACACTGTCTTCCGAACTCGGGTGCGCACCCGCGAACCGTACTCGAGTCCGATTAAAAAGGTGGTCTGTGGTATGGTTCATGTGAACTCGGGTACGGTTCGCTGCTGATATGAACGCAATCGAACCAAACCTTGGAAGTGAACCGCTATTGATGACGTATAATGTGGTAAAATATTTGATAAACGTTAGCTCTTTCGTTCGTTCGTTCGTTCGTTCGTATACACTTGATGAAAAGCGGGATTGACGCACTGCAAGGAGAGTTTCGGAATCTTCAGCGGACAGCCTGCTGTCTCGTTTTCAGAATTTTTGCGGCAGACAGACGCGTGCGTTTCTGTATGTCTATGTTGAAAACAAAACCAAAGGTTAAAAAAAAAAAGAAGAACAAATTTAATCTCAACCGAGTCTATCTATTTGTGCGTCTTTTCAGTCGCGGTTACCAAGCAACACCATTACGCCAGCCTGATGACGCAAGCGTACCGCGGTTCGGATAGAAATATTATAATGTGAACACAGTCCATCGGGGGCAGGGGGAAGGGGGGAGCAATCGAACTCGGGTTCGAAACAGGCAATCGAGCCAAGTGTGAAAGCGCACTAAGACAGACTGCACAGACCGAAAAAACTGACAACTGTTCACTTATGACATAAACGAGAGAATACTTGCCGAGATGGGTATTTAGACGGGTATTTTGACATAATTTTGTGTTTATGTGTCCATTCAATAGCAAGGAAGCGCGAAAGTGGAATCAATTCGGTGTTCGAGCGCTGTCTGAAACACGCCTCTCTCTCTTTCTCTTCGTGCGCGCGCTTCGGGTGCGTGCGACTGTGCCCACAGATAACACGCGAGTCTCGATTTTCACCTCTTCTCCTGCGTTTAAAATTGTTTGGCAAGACAAAACATGTCAAAATTATAAACTTTCACTCTATGATTTTAAATTTAGCAGTTATTCTGCGAATCACATGCGTGCCGAACTGTGGGGCCTGGTCCGTATGGCTCACGGATCAACTGCAATCCGTTCCACCCCTACACTTAAGAGCTATCACCTTGAACACACCATTGGCCATTCATTTGGTTGTGGGACAGACCCTGGGCAGAAGAAAAATCACCCATCAGTCATCACCATTAGAACTGCATGTAGGGGCATGCCACAAGGAAACCATCATCTTCTATGGACTCCCATTCTCCACCACCTCCATCATACTAGGCAGACCGTGGTTAATTCAGCAATCGCCTCAACTTTGCTGGAAAACCATGGAAATTCTTCAGTGAAGCCAGGAGTGCTATCGTGACTGTATTACATTTCCTGTCTGCTAGATTCTCCCCAGTGTGCACCCTCTATCTCCTTCAGTTTGTGCCACCACTGTTGAGAGTCCAGCCACACATTTTAATATCAAGATTTTCCCTTGCTCTTCTCCTCTGAAAAGGCCTCTGCACTACCACCTCACCGGCAGTGGGACTGCACCATTGACGCCCTGCCGGGCGCTACACCTCCTCATGGGCTTTTGCCCAGAACAGAAGGTCATGGAGGAGTATGTTGAGGGGGCACTCTGCCAGGGATACATTTGTCTGTCCACTTCTTTGGCAGCCTCAAGTTTTTTTCCCGTAGCCAAAAAGGATGGGGGTTTATGTCCATGTACTGATTGAGCACTCAATGACTTCATATTAAAGTACAGCTATCCCCTTCCTCTGGTTCCTGCTCCCCTTGAGATGTTGCGGGGAGCAGCCTGGCTTACCAAACTCGACCTTCGTAGTGCCTACAATCTTACTCTCATCCAGGAAGGGTGACGAATGGAAAATGGTAACGCCATCAGGGCACTACGGATATCGGGTGATGCCATATGGGTGCCATCGGGTGATGCCTTATATTGACGATATTATTCTTCTCTCTCTGAGCACCGCAGGCACGTTCACCAGGTCTTGCAGCGGCTTCATGAACATGGTTGTTTCTCAAGGTCGAAAAATGCTCTTTCCACCATCTTTGGTGCATTTTCTGGGTTATGTCATTGGCCCTCAGGGTGTGCAGATGGACCCGTTATACTGCACAATCATGACCTCTTCCACAAACAATTAAGAAACTTCAGATGTTCCAGATGTTGCAATTTTTTCCCCCATAGATTCATTAAAGGGGTCATGACATGGTTTTTTGTTTTGTTTTATTATGTTCCCTTAGGTGCAATTATAGTATTACTATAGTTTTTTGTAAAAAATTAAATAAAAAATGTAGTGATTTATGACATTTTCCCACCCTGTTTCTCACCTCTGATTCAAACAGTCTGTTTTGGGGTGTTACCCCTTTAAGACTTCAGTGTTAACGCCTATACTGTTATGATTGGCTAACGTCAGTGCTGCTTATGCATACATTATTAACGTTAATCATTTTTTATCACATGTAGACTACACAATGCTCCACCACGTGAAACTTCTGTCTTCCAATCTTTTACCATCGTGTCAATTCTCTATTGATTTTGATTCATATGCGCGAGGGAGGGAGAGAGAGAGAGAGAGAGAGAGAGAGAGAGAGAGAGAGAGACTTTTTTGACTTTAAGGGTTTCTTTAATACAAAATTTAAAAAATTACATGAACATTATAAAAGAAAAAAAGAAAAAATTAAGTGAAAACTCTCACAATTATTAGCAATGTTTTACAAGAAAATATTGCTCAAATATAAATTAGCAAACCTTCATCAGAGTCAACTTCACAAATACACTGATTAACTCCCCATCTATATTTGAACATCTCCAGATCATTTATCAACTTATAATAACTGTACTCTATGTTGATACGGGATTTTATTAATCCCTTTAATACTGAAATAACATCAAATGAACCCTTGTCACTCAATTTACTTTTTCTTGTCAACCATATAGCCATCTTTGCTTGTCCAAATAAATAATTTAATAAAACATGATTCTCCCTTTTGTTTCTGCTATATTTAGGCCCATAAACAAACCGTTCAGGTGAAAAAAACTCCCCCAGGGTTTGACACCACTCTTCCATTTTAAGAAATAAATGTTGTAATCTCACACAATTAACAAATAAATGGAAGACTGTTTCTTGTACTCCACAAAAAGGGCATCCCTCCCCAACCTGTGGGTCAAGGTGTGCTCTGTGTCTGTTCGTAGCTATTATACCATGCACAACCCTCCATTGCAGGTCCCCAGTTCTTTTCTCAATGGGGGGTTTGTACAGGGTCCTCCAGCAGCCTTTAGGGGAAGCGTCTAGCCCAAAGATCTCTTGCCATTTAGTCTCTCTCACACTCTGCAACTGCAGGAGATGTATCACCTTTACGCACAGCCCATACATAGTTTTCTTTCCAGCATTACTAAAAAGTCCAAGATCATGAGTTTTAAAGGAGAGCAGACCATTCTCCATTTCTTGCCAAGTTCTGATATCAGGTGAGAAAAGCAACTCTGGAAAAACAGGAGTCTCCTCCTCCCCGATAGGTGTCTCTAAAGAGTCTCTATAATCTTTGGGTAAAAACTCATAGATTTGAGACAACAGTCTCTCTGCCACACGAACTGACCGTAAGCCCATTTTTGAAGCCAGGTTATCAGCAGAAATCCATCCTTCTTCAGAAACAAAGTGTCCAATATTTGGTGAAACTTGCATTCCACATCGCTTTAATGAGGGAAACAGATTTAAAACCATCCAAATCCAGTGCAGGATTAAAAAACAGTGGTTCTTCTCTCACCCACAGGCCTTTCACACCATTTTGTTGCCGAGAGAAACTGAAAAGTGTCCATGTTTTTAACACTGATCTATAAAAAGATGTCAATCCGCTCAAATCTGTTTTCTCAATGTCCATAAGAAATAAGTGGCGGTCAAATCCCATGTTGCCCGCTCTCTTCAGGAGGGTGCAGGCTATTCCAGCCCAGCTTACATCCTCCCCATATAACAGTCTCTGAGCCGTCTGGAGTCTAAAGGCTCTGACTCTGGCTCCAATGTCGACCAGCCCCTGTCCTCCTTCCTGTAGTGGCAGATAGAGCACTGGTGCCTTCAGCCAGTGCTGTCCTGACCAGAAAAAATCCACTAGACACCGTTGAATTCGTCTTACCAGCTCTTCTGGAGGCTCTAGGATCATCATTTTGTGCCACAGAGATGATGCAACCAGGTTGTTACAGACCAGAACTCTCCCCCTGTAGGACAGCTGGGGCAGCAACCATTTCCAGTGAGACAACCGAGCACACACTTTCTCCACTAGGCCCTCCCAATTTTTATTCCTATATTCCTGTGTCCCTAAAAAAACTCCTAAATATTTGAACCCTGCCTTCCCCCACAACAAACCACCAGGAAGTGATGGACTACTCGAGTCCTGACCACACCACACAGCATTACTTTTTTGCCAATTAACTTTAGCTGAAGATGCTTTTCCATAACATTCCAAAGCCTTTTTTAAACATTGAACATCACTATGATTTTTAATTAAAACAGTAACATCATCTGCATATGCAGAAAGTTGAATAAGACTCTTAAACCCCAGTGTATTTACTTGTAGACCTGTAAGATGTTCTCGTAATTTACATAGTAAGGGCTCAATGGCTATACTATAAAGTTGACCTGAAATAGGACAACCTTGTCTAATGCCTCTGCTAACTTTTACAGGAATACTGAGGCCACCAGCTATTTTAATCATGCATTGTGCTCCAGCATACAGCAGTCTTATTTTGGAAATAAAACTCTCCCCAAATCCAAAAGCTTTTAAAGTATCAAAAAGAAAAGTGTGATCAACTCTGTCAAAGGCCTTTTCTTGGTCCAATGACAGAAAACCCAAATTGGCATTATTGTGAGAAGCAAAATCAAAAATGTCACGTACCAAATGCAAATTATCTATTATAGATCTATTTTTTACACAGTAAGATTGATCTTTATGTATAATCGTATATAGTATACTATTTACCCTGTTGGCCAGACATTTTGAAAAAAATTTGTAATCAGAGCCGAGAATTGCTATAGGTCTCCAGTTCTTTAAAAGAGTTAGGTCACCTTTTTTTGGGAGTAGCGTTAAGACTGCCCTCTGAGAACTCAAAGGAAGAATTCCTTCATTGATGCATTTTTGAATCACCTCAAAATAATCATAACCAATAATATTCCAAAAAAACTTATAAAATTCAGCGGGTAACCCATCCAGTCCTGGGGTCCGTCCTGAGGAAAGTCCCATAACAGCACCAGTGACCTCTTCAAAGGTGAGTTCAGTCTCTAAAAAGTCCTTGTGTTCTGATGTTAAGACAGGAAGATCTTGTAGTAGTTGGTTTCTGCACAGTTCATCTGAATTTTCAGCAGCATATCAATTAGAATAGAAATCCACAGCAAGTTTGCGCATCACTACCGGGTCTGAAGTGTTGTGTCCATTATTGTCCTTTAAAACGTGCATCAGTTTTTCTTGCCCTTTTTTCCTCTCCAAGTTAAAGAAATAAGAAGAAGGTCCATCCATGTCTCTTTTTGTTAAAAACCGACTTCTTACAAGAGCTCCTTTAACTTTTTCATTTAAAGCGAAGCTCAACTGATTTTTCCTTTCAGTCCACAGTGCTTGTAGATCACTATCAACAATATCATGCATACTCTTTTCAATATCCATAATCTCTTTTTCCAACAGTACTAGTGTCTTTTTCAAAATTAAAGAAGTATGACATGCATACTGCTGACAAAACCCTCTTATGTGCGCTTTACCAACTTCCCACCACTGAATAACATTTTCATAAAGACATTTTTCATTTTTCCAATTTTCCCCCAAAAAATTAAAATTCTCACAAAAAAGTTTATCTTCCAAGAGTTTAACATTGAAGTGCCAGTAATAACTAGTATGCTTCCTTTCAGTAAGAATACACTCAAATGTAATAAGTTTATGATCAGAAAGAGCCGTAGGGATGATATTTGTGTTAACAATCTTATTTCTCATGTTTTGTGATGTATAAAAACGGTCCAAACGCGCTCCAGAAACGCTGCCATTGCCAACTTTCATCCATGTATTACTGCCGTACTGATAAATTATGCTCTCTCCATACATCTGAGTATTTTAGATTTTTAATTATATTGGCTAAACAGGTAGCTGACCGTGAATGGGGTTCTTCCCCATTCCGGTCTCGTACAAAGTCTAGAGTGCAGTTCCAATCTCCCCCCAACACAATAAAATCACCATCCTGCTTTTGTTTTAAGATCTGTTCTAATTTAGTAAAAAGCTGTACTCTGTCTGCTCCTATATTAGGGCCATAGATGTTTACAAACAGGAAATTAAAGTTCATAATTTCAGCCCTTACAGTCAAAAATCTCCCTGGTACCACTTCATCTTTGGATAAAATATTTATTTTGAGAGCAGGGGAAAAAAGTACAGCTACTCCAGCACTTACATTGGTCCCATGACTAAGAATGCTATCTCCTTCCCACCACAAGCCCCAATCGATCTCATTGTCTTCACTGCTATGGGTTTCTTGCAAAAAAACAACACTCAAATCTTTCAATCGAATAATTTCTGATAGTAACCCTCTTTTTCTCCTGTCCCTCAATCCATTTATATTAATTGATCCCACCCGCAAAATCTCCATGAGCAAGGGGAAAAGAAAGAGAGAAAAACAGAACGAAAAAGTATAAGCCATTGAGATTATTTAGTTTTCCCCTTCACTTTCTCCAACCTTTTGCCTCGTCTGAGAACAGTAATATGCTTCTTAAGACGAAACCGCTTCTGTTGCGAAAGGTCATCATAGTTGCTCATTTTTCTAGCCCGTAAAACAGAAGCAATAAACTTGTCAACATCAGGGAAATAGTTGGTTACTTCAACACCAGCTTTTCCTTTTGTATTATCAAGAAATGCATTAATTTGTTCAACAGTATACAGATCATTATCAGTTCTTCCTACACTCTCTGACCACTGATCATCATCTCCATCATCAGTACACTGGGAATAACTGTCCATTTCATCTGCCATATTGTCCTCTGCGTCTTCAGCCTGTACTACATCATCTTCACCCACATAGTCCACACTACTCTGAGCCTCGCTCTTATCAACAGTGTCTAATACATTTCTAGATTTACCAGAAACATAACTGCACCCAGGTTGCTCCACACTCTTAGCATTGACATTAATCTCACTCACCTCCTCCATCTTGTCCTGCTCTGTGGCTCCTTCTCCCTGCTCCTCATTCCTCTGTTCATCACTTTCACTCGTTTGCTGGTCAGTAGGCCTAATCTCAGTGTTGTTTACATCACCACTTATCACATCAGATGTGGACGCGCGCTGCTCATCTTTATGTGGACAAGCGAAGCGTTTGTGCCCCAACTCACCACATTCAAAACACTTTAGACTTTCGGAGCTGGCATAAACCATGTACGAATTCTCCATATGATTAACGCGGAAAGAGACTTCTAAGTTACGATCCTGTGAACTCAAAAACATTAAAACGTGGCGCCTGAAAGAAAGAACATGTTTTAGCGCGTTGTTACGACATCCAAGGGGAATCATTCTAACGGGACTTGCAATCTTTCCGAACCTCTGCAGTTCTTTCGTTAAGATCTCGTTAGGCAAAAAAGGTGGGACGTTCGAGATTATAATTTTCGTTGCTGGAGCGGACAGTGGTGTTATCGAAACAAACTTTTCTTTCACCCACATTCCGCTCACAGTCAACTGATTGACCAGGGAGTCTGATTTCAAAAATATGACAACAGCTTTATTCATCCGTGAGGCTGAAATGATATTCTCGAAACCAACCTGCTCTCCTATAGCCACCAGCAGCTCTTCCACTGTCACTCCGGGTTCTGGTACACACTTGCAACCATTACGGAGCGACAAGGTTGGCAATCCTTGCACGGAAGCAGACGCCATACCGGCGTCTGAAAACCGCGCAAGCTAATTTACGAGGAAACAAAAGGCTTTTGGGCGAGGGGGAAAAAGAAAAAAAGGTAAAAGAAAAGAAAAAGAAAGGGAGAAATTGGAAACGAGAATTTCGCAATCGCTCTCACAAACGCGCGCTCAACTCCCACACACTCCCAACACTCGCACCGGAAGAGAGAGAGAGAGAGAGAGAGAGAGAGAGAGAGCAAGACAGCAAGACAGCAAGACAGTTTGAAGGCGCGCACGCGCGGCCGGGGCTCGCTCGCTCTCTGCTCGTTCTGTCAGTAACATGCCCTGTCACACTCATCTGATCACTCACCGTTCAAATAAAGCTTTGGCGCGCTGCATATGCTGCAAATAAACTGCATCCAACTGCTTTCCCTGACGTCTGGATCGTTTGGCAGCGTATTCAAACATGTTGTTTGTCCACAGGAGGAACAGCACATCTGCGTGGCATCACAGTCATCTTGTAAACAGACCCACTCGCTGCACGACAACGCATGCGATGATGCGAAATGAGGCGTAGTTGTCTTGCGCTGGAGGCGGTCATATGCAAACAACTGGTACGTCACTTCGTACCGTGACGTCACTTAATACCATGGATCCAGAACGAGCTGTATTTAGAGCTTGATTAAATAAATGCTTCGTTTATAATGGGGAGGACGTCTTAAGCTATGAAACTTGCAGGAAGTTTTAATAGTACATAGATCTCTTATATACCAAAAGATCAAGGCAAATTTGGTTTCTCATGTCATGACCCCTTTAAAGGACAATTCCGGTGAAAAATTAACCTAGGGGTAATTAACACATGGTTACAGAGTCGATCGTTCTCTGGGATGCGTTTTCATGATGATTGAATGTATTTTCATGATGATTGAATGTAAAGAGTTTCATCTCTAAAAACAGATTAGCTTATAACACTAGTATATGGGGCATAGAGTAAGTAAAAGTAAATCGCTAGTTAATACCACTAACAAGGCTCAAAATAGCCTCACACTAACACGGTAGCATAATGAGGGGCCCTACATGCAAACCGGAGCATTGAGAACTAAGTGTACAGACAGTTTAATAAGAAGATACTTTATAAAGACAGTACATTATGCGTTTACAGGTAGGAGCCATCTTGGAAAACAGTCTCGACTAGTCAAGCCACGAACGGCGTGCTAAGTCTCTGTTGCGTTCAGTTTTTTATTTATTTAATTATTTTCTCTGTTGCGTTCAGTGCTTTCTTCCGGAAACAATGGACCATATGAAATTCCAAGTCACAGTTCATATAGGGGTTCATCTTCCACAGTGTCAAAGCGTTTGTTGACAGCTTGAAGCAGGGTTTTTTTCATTGTTTTGATGCCAGTATCTGCATCTCCTTCTTTAGCCAGGATGCATTTGAAGACGGTGACATCTGGAATGACGTCAGCGGTGGAAGCAATCGGTGAGCTAACTTTCCTTGTTAGCTCTTCAAATGGTGCTAGAACAATGCTAGTTTTTTTCTAGCAAAGCCCACTGGTTAGCGGCCAGGGTACTGGGCAGGTCATGGTCAGCAATGTAAGCACAAAGGGCTCGCTTCCATTCCAGAAGACTCCGTATCATCAAGTAGGTACTATTCCACCTTGTTTTGACGTCTTGTTGCAGGCGTTTAGGATGTATTTGCATCTGGAGCTGGATATCTTGCAGCCGTGAATACGCAAGTGGAGAATGTTTAAAATGTCCCACAATTTGTCTACCGATTGCAATGGCATCGCTCACACTCCGTTGTGACAGTAATCCCTCATTGACTACAAGCTGCAATGGGTGAGCAAAGCAGCCTAAGCTCCGCACCCCCATATTGTCCATGGCCTTTTTCATGTTACTTGCATTGTCCCTGAGTATGACATACCAGCCCGTTCTCATCCCAAGGCGTAATATAATGACGCTTTTGCCAAAGCGTCTATATCGAACGCGCATGGTACCCTTTAGCGTCAATATGAGACGCCGATATATATGGGTCAGAAGGCGCCTCCTAGCGGTCTAACCCTAACCCTACACCATACCTAAACCTACCCATCTCTCTGCGTGTTATATTGACGCTAAAGGGTTCCATGGGCGTTGGATTTAGACGCTTTGTCAAAGTGTCAGAATATGACGCCTTGGGATGAGGATGCGTTGGACATACACTTTATTCAAGGGAATGTTCCACTGCTCAAGTATCTCCTTAATTGCAGCCAAAATGGTATCGCTGGTGTGTGAACCATAGAAGTTTTTAGCTTGAAGCATTGCACCGTGCGGTGTACAGCTCGTGTCCAACCAGTGGACTGTTAAACTTAAAAGCGACATTGGACACACAGCAGAGCTCCATATATCTGTAGTAAAGCTCATTGCTTTTATATCTTTAATCTCTTTTGAGATGTGTTCGCGCACTTTTTTGTACAGTTCTGGCAGTGCGGTCTCGGAAAAATACTTGTGTGAAGGAAGAGAGTACCTTGGCTCTAAGTGTTCCATTAGGTGATGGAAGTCCTCATCTTCAACAACTGACATTGGTTGAGCATCTAAAACAACAAATTCTAAAACTTTCTGTGTTATTGCCAATGCTTTTAGGCTTTCCGTTGGAAAAATTTTGACTCGTTGAAGTGCATCTGTCAACGTTAGTTGCTGGGTTGTATTGTCTCCTCCTCCTTTAGTTTTGTTGAGCTGCAGGAATTCGGCGTTCGTCAGAGGTTCCAGCTATCGACCATTGGTTTTTCGCCAAAGCGAAAGGGTTTGGGATTCAGCACATCTTCATCTTTAGCGATATGTACACCAACATCAAAGTAAGGCTGATGTCCAAAGATCTACATCACCTAAATATCAACCCGGGCAGACGGTCTTTCAACAAGAGACATATGGCTGCGCCTCCCATCAAAGAAATTAAGTCCGCGGTTTATTGGTCCATTCCTCATCACTAATAAAATCAATCCTGTCACATACAGACTACAACTTCCAGCACAGTATAAGATCCATCCTACTTTTCATGTTTCTTTGCTTAAGTCCTTTCACCACTGTCCTTGATTTACAGAGCCCGGCAGGGATGGTGAAACCCCTCCTCCGCGCCGGGGGACTCAATTTATGAGGTCAAGGACATCTTGGACTCCTGGAGCTGATGCAGTCGTCTCAATTACCTGGTGGATTGGGAAGGATTTGGACCGGAGAAAAGATCTTGGGTGGCTCGAGACAACATTCTGGATCCGGCCTTAACAACTACCTTTCACACTGCTCATCCTGATCGTCTTGCACCATGTGGAAGAGACCAGCCATGGTATCAGGGGTCTCGGGACCTTGGGAGCGGTCTGTGAGGGGTGGGGGTACTGTCACCGAAAACCGAAAACTGAAAAAGAGGAAATCAAGGCCGAAAACCGAAACACCGAAAGAAATTATGCCAATTATTAATACCATTGCATTTGTGGCAATGACTGTGTACTAAATTCAAGGCATTGAAGTCAAGGCATTGCAATTGCATAAATTAATATTAAAGTTTCAATGGATAAATCAATTACAAATGCAAATATTTATTTAGCACATTGCAACAATGCACAATATAAAATAAAATTAAAACTAAAATGTTTAACTTGACCCCACTCATATGTACATTAAATAATAATGTAAAGGCCTACTGGCCTGCAGACTTAAGTGCAAAATTAAATGTTCTCTCATAAAAACAAAGTGCATTTAGGTCAAGTGCATTTTAAATTTTTCTCTGTAGGACTAGGCTACTACAAGAAAATGCATTCAGAACAAGTGCTAAGTCTGCTTAAGATACAACAATATTTTCTCTGTAAGCCTTCAACATAATAGTGTATCAAAACAAAGACTGCCATAGCCCATATGTTAACTGTAGAATTCTAGCTGTCGATTCTATTGAACCCTGGTGCATTTGCGTGCATATTACGTCATCGCAAACGTGCAAGGCGCATTATAGAAAACAGAACATGGGTCAATATATTTAGTTTTTTATTAATTATGAACAATACAGGTTTGTCCATAAGGTGGCCTTCTGCTGCTTGCAAACGGACTCTTTTGAGGAGACAGTGAAACACAAGCTTACTGAGACAACTCCGTCGAATTGATTCCTAATCCTTGATTTTCTTCTTTCACATTTAGTTATAAACCTAAATTTTCCAATTTTACAAACGTGTGAACATATCGCCGATACTATTCCTTATAAAAAACAATCAGATTGCTTTGATATCGCTACTTATATCCAACTTTCCGAACTTCTGCTACTAGCCTTAGCCCGCTAGCACTGCACGCGTGGTTTCTCGCCTGTCGATCGTCTTATTTACACCCGTATAACTGAAAGCTATAATTCGCCACTATAGCACATCTGCTATAATGGCGAATATATCGGATGTGTGTCTAACGTTACCTCTGAGTGCAGGTGAAGACACCTTTGAGCTGCATTCGGTGCAGTTGGAGCTCGAATCGGTCGAGAGGCGGATCCGCGAGCTGTTGGAGAGCTGCGAGATCGACGGTCCGCGCTTGAAACATCACGCGCAGATGCTCACAGGTCAGTGGTTAATAATTTTTTGACTCCGACCTCGTCTACTCCGTGTGTTTCTCTGCACAGGTCCCGAGCAACCAGGACGCGATGATCCCTGGCTTCATTCACTCCGGCACCGACACAGCACCACGGACCCTGGGTGATTCCACGGCGGAAGACGCGAGCCAGGACCAGACCAAGGACCTCCCCGCCCCTCCCGGCCTTCGAGATCTCCACCCGGAACCGCTTCTCCCCTCTTCGCGAGTCGGAACGCGACGACGCCGTGATCATCGGCAGTTCCATCATCCGTCATGTCCGCGCTACCTCGGGTAAAGGTAAGGTGCGCACTCACTGCTTTCCTGGTGCTCGTGTTCTCGATGTCGCTGCGCAGGTTCCCGAGATCCTGAACGGTGACGAGCGCGTCGGAGCTGTCGTGCTGCACGTGGGGACGAACGACATCAGGCTGCGGCAGACGGAGGTTCTGAAGGAGGACTACAGGAGCCTGATCGAGACCGTACACAGCACATCGCCTGAAGCAACGATCGTCGTGTCTGGACCGCTTCCCACGTACCGACTAGGACAAGAAAGGTTCAGTAGATTATTTGCTCTAAATTAATGGTTAATGTCATGGTGTAATGAACAGAGACTGCTCTTTGTAAATAATTGGAATCTGTTCTGGGAGCGACCTAGGCTCTTCCGTGCTGATGGGCTGCACCCCAGCAGAGTCGGAGCGGCTGTGCTGTCGGACAACATCTCCAAGACGCTACACACCATATGACTAGTAAGTCAAAGTCCAAATCACAGTCTTTGCTGTCCCAACTTAATTGATATAAGCACCAATGTAGAACATTATATAGAAACTGTGTCTATTCCTCGTTTAGTAAGGCCAAATAATATATATAATGTAGGATCTAGGAAAAATTTAATTGTAATTAAACCAGAAAATCTCAATATCAGTGATAAACAATTTCTAAAGCTAGGTCTTCTAAACATTAGATCGCTCACACCTAAGGCGGTTATTGTAAATGAAATGGTCACAGATAATAGTTTCGATGTACTGTGCCTTACTGAAACCTGGCTTAAACCAAATGATTATTTCGGTCTAAATGAGTCTACTCCGCCAGGATACTGTTATAAGCATGAGCCCCGTCTGATTGATCGTGGCGGCGGTGTTGCAACAATCTATAGAGATATTCTTAATGTTACTCAGAAAACAGGTCACAGGTTTAATTCGTTTGAGGTACTTGTGCTAAATGTTACACTCTTAGATTTAAGAAAGAAATCCCTATTATCTCTAGCCTTGGCTACTGTATATAGACCTCCAGGGCCTTACGCCGATTTCCTAAAAGAGTTTGCAGACTTTCTATCAAATCTATTGGTCAATGTCGATAAAGCAATAATTGTTGGAGATTTTAACATACACGTAGATAACACAAATGATGCGTTAGGGGCTGCGTTTACAGATTTATTAAACTCCTTCGGGGTCACGCAAAACGTCAGTGGTCCCACTCATCGCCTAAATCATACACTAGATTTAATTATATCATATGGAACCAATCCAACCGATATAGATATTGTACCGCAAAGCGATGATGTAACTGATCATTACATGGTAACTTGCATGTTACGTACTGCTGAAATTTGTCATGTTGCGCCACGTTATCGACCAGGCAGAACAATCCTTCCAAACACTATAGATAGATTCTCAAATAGCTTACCTGATCTATCTCAGCTGCTCAGTGAACCCAAACAAACAGATGAACTAGAGGAAATGACTAGCAGTTTGAGCACCATTTTCTCTAGTACATTAGAAATTGTTGCACCAATTAGATTAAAAAAGGTTAGAGAGAAAATTAGAGCACCATGGTACAACAATGCTACGCATGCTATCAAGAGAGAAACTCGTAACTTAGAGCGTAAATGGAAACAAACAAATTTAGAGGTCTTTAGAATCGCATGGAAAGATAGTATGTCACATTACAAAAAGGCTCTTAAATCAGCCAGGGCTGAGCATCTCCGCAGACTAATAGAAAATAACCAAAATAATCCAAGGTTCTTATTTAACACCGTGGCCAGACTAACAAATAAACAGGCATCACCTGAGCAAAATATTCCGTTACAATGTAGTAGTAATGATTTTATGAATTTCTTCACTGAGAAAATAGAAAACATCAGAAACACAATTGTAAATGTACAATCTCTTATGGTGTCTTATGATTCAGCCTCAATTATCGCCCCTCAAGAACAACTACACCGCTTTACAACTATAGGACAGGAAGAGCTAAATAAACGTATTATTGCATCTAAACCAACAAC
This sequence comes from Semotilus atromaculatus, assembly GCA_031834385.1. Classification (NCBI taxonomy): domain Eukaryota; kingdom Metazoa; phylum Chordata; class Actinopteri; order Cypriniformes; family Leuciscidae; genus Semotilus; species Semotilus atromaculatus. The sequence goes on from JAULUF010000035.1 coordinate 6,800,120, forward strand.
TTGTTTATTAGATCCAATACCCACTAAATTACTTAAAGAAGTGTTACCTGTAGTGGAAGAGCCTCTTCTCAATATTATTAATTCATCTTTATTTTTAGGTCACGTTCCAAGAATATTCAAGCTGGCAGTAATAAAACCTCTTATTAAGAAACCACAATTAGATCCAAATAACCTAGCAAATTACAGACCCATTTCAAATCTTCCATTTATGTCTAAAATACTAGAAAAAGTTGTGTCCGCTCAATTGTGCTCTTTCTTGCAAGAAAATGATATCTATGAAAAATTTCAGTCAGGATTCAGACCGTATCATAGCACAGAAACTGCGCTAGTTAAAATTACAAATGATTTACTTTTAGCTTCTGACCAAGGCTGCATCTCAATACTAGTTCTACTCGATCTAAGCGTCATACTTGACCGCAACTTGACTTTCGAAAATCATATTTCATATGTTACAAGAACAGCCTTTTTCCACCTCAGAAACATTGCTAAGCTACGTAACATGCTATCCGTTTCTGATGCAGAAAAGTTAGTTCATGCATTCATGACCTCGAGACTAGATTACTGTAATGCTTTATTAGCTGGTTGTCCTGTATCCTCAATAAACAAGCTACAGTTAGTCCAAAATGCAGCCGCTAGAGTTCTTACTAGATCAAGAAAATATGATCATATAACACCAATTTTATCATCTCTACATTGGTTACCTATTAAGTTCCGTATCAATTACAAGGTATTGCTACTGACCTATAAAGCCCTAAATGGTTTAGCTCCAGTCTATTTAACGGACCTTCTATCGCCCTACAATCCATCACGCTCTTTAAGATCACTAAATTCGAGGCTTCTGGTCATTCCTAGGATATCTAAGTCCACTAAAGGAGGGAGGGCATTCTCACATTTAGCTCCTAAACTCTGGAATAGCCTTCCTGATATTGTTCGAGGCTCAGACTCGCTGTCCCAGTTTAAAACCAGATTAAAGACGCATCTCTTTAACCACGCATTCACATAATGCTTACCTTTTATACTACTGCCGAATCAGATCGAATGCATTAATATTATGAACATCAGCTACGCTAATTATTTCTCATCTGCCTTTCTGCTGTTATCTCGGGACGCAAGTCCCGAGGTAAATAGCGTTCGTCAGCTCCAGTTTGTATCCAGCCTCTCACGGAGACTTCGGATGACACCTGTGATGAGACGACTAAACGCCTGTGGAGAGACGACTCGACGCCTGTGAAGAGACGACTCAACGCCGGCGATATGTTATGCCCTAAATGAATACATGATGAACTAACTGTATTTTCTATGTACATTTTTAATGCACTTTCTGTAAAGCTGCTTTGAAACAATGTGTATTGTGAAAAGCGCTATACAAATAAATTTGAATTGAATTGAATTGACAGTGGATTTCCAAATTTGTTGCCCTGATTCCACGCGCATCTGCCGGCTCACTCTCGCTTGTAATGCATCAACACTATCATCCCATACAAGTGTTTTATTTAACAGAATACATCACAAAAAGCTAAAACCTATGCGCAGATCACTTTACTTCCTGAACAAGTGCGCACTCGAGTCCGTGTTGCTTGCACATTCACGCGAACCGCGCCACAGTTCGGGAATCGGGAGCAACCGAACTCAGACCACCTCCTCCAGGTAGTCTTGGGTTTTTCATGCGAACCTTGCCCTGTTCCGAACTAAACTGACAGTGTGAAAGCCCCCTGAAATACGTCCACACCACAGACATGTTGCTTCAGACAAGCACGGGCAGGTCACGGTTTCTGTTTGCGTCATCACAACATTTCGGACGTATTGTTTCGGTGATAAAAGTCTTTCGGCCGAAAACCGAAAATGGTCTTTTGAGCCATATTCGAGAATACTTGGTGCATCCCTAGTTTTGTTATTGTGGACTGTAGACTGTTTCTGCGTTTCTCCTGTATAATATCTACCGTATGAAATAAAGCCGCATTAACCGCAATTACCCCTGTGGTCTTGTTCATCGCCTGATATCTAGTAGACAAAAATAAAATTTGTGAGTAGACATCATAAAAGACTTTAAGACAGTAAACTCATTGAGCAGACTGAACTTCGCCTCACAGTCTCTTTTTCATTCTCTTAAAAAAAATTGTGTTTTCGTTAAGGTTGCCTACACATAAACAACTTTCATAGTGCTAATTGACAAGTTCAGATGTCCGAGCCACCATAGGAAAAGTGTTTGCACATGAATTAAAAATGTACACCTTTTTTGTATTTTTTTTTAAGTAACAATCATAAAATAAGTATAAAAATAAGATTATAAAATATATAAAAAAGTTAATTATGCATGCAACATTTTACTTTCAAAAATTTATTTTTCACACAGCAGAACTATTTAAAACAATTGGCTGCGACACAATGAGTCACAATTTTCCTTCATTTCTAAATTTAATTTAAAATTGTGATTTAAGCGTATGTACATATTGTGTCAAGAGGACATTTACAGGACTAGCCTTATGTTTCAGCTTCCTTAATCGATAAAATATAGGTGTCAGCTTTGAGAAATTAGTGTATCACTTTTCCTATGACCTTTTTCAGCTCTAAGGACACAATGTAAAGCCACTCAATTGACTGCCCGATTAGGTCAGTGTAAAGGATGTGGCGGTGTTGGAAAGGTATGTATAGAAGATCAGTAGACCAGGTCTGGCAGGAGAGACACAGCTACAGCCCTGCCCTTGCTCATCCCGGGTCACCGGACGCACTGATTACTGGTCAGCCCTTGACACAGCAAAGCCAGGTGCTTTCATCAGTGCCGGTGGCTATTCCCCAAAGCTCTGTTATAGGATTCATGTTTGCAATTAGTGCAGATCAGAGTCAATTAGCTTTTGGCAAGCTGCCCTGATATGTCACATGGCACCTGCTTTGCCTTGATGGTACCTGACAGCGTAGCAGATCAATGATGACCACGCAGGAGGTCTGCCAGAAACAGGCCTAAACCAACCCTGGAAAATGTGCAGTGGAAGCATTCTAGAGCAGTAAAGTAGTACTCTATGAGCATGTAAACAAGTGTATTTTAGAACAGACTTGAACAGAAACGATCTGCAATCTACTACAAAGCACCACAACCTACTTATTTAAATAATTCTTACAAACTTACAAAATGAAATATGATCCTATAAATGCAATTCAACCTGGTCTTAACAGTCAAACCTTTAAAAAAGTCATGCAATTATACAAACACATTAAAAGCTCAACCTAGGCTACACTATTCTTAAGTTCTTCTCCTTTTCTCACCATAACATACACTGGAACTTTTTTTGCAATAATATGAATATGTTATTGCCATATATAGCCATAATGATTGATCTAGATCTGGGGGTTTTCAAACTGGGGTCTGGGGACCCCCAGGGGGCTGCAAGGGAGTGACAGGAGGTCCGTGGAAAACTAGTGGAAAACTGTGGGGGAAAAAAGGGGGAAAAAACACCCCATTTGATTAAAATAAATAAATACATAAATAATGTCATTAAAATAGTTAAAATATATTAGATAGTTATTAATCTATTAAATAGATTAAAATAAATATAAATTATAAATAATATAAATAAATAAAAATTACATTAAACTTAAATAAATAATACATTTAACATTACATTACTATAGCAAGTTGATAAAGTATATAATAAATGTAACTTAATATAAACTAAATTTAGATGTTTAATATAATTTTTTCAATGTATAAATTAGGTGTTTATAAATAAAAAATAGATGCCTTTTAAATTTTAGGATGGAAGTACCTTACATCAGGGTGATCATATTTGGGGGTCCATGGCATCTACAAGATTGAAAACCCCTGATCCATCTGTCAGTGCCTTAAATAACTCAATAGGAACCCTGCTGGGGGGCGGACCTTAAAGTAGATGGTTTAGCTGGATTAGGTTGGTCTTCCTTCCTGATCAAGCTGTTCTTTAACTAGCTGGACTCCCAAATTGATCAGCTGAAGAAGTTCCCAAAACCCCTTAAAAACCAGCCAACAGATTGGCTTGACCAGGCTGAGAGACCAGCTAAAAGATCACTAAGCATGTGGTGTTCATTGTTTCCTTGTCATAAAGAATACAACATGTACAGAAAGCCAAACGTGGTTGTGGCGTGATGGAAGTGAGGTCAGAAAAGTAGCTTGGTTTAGGTTTTATATTACATTATTTATGGTTTTACATTAATGATATTTGTTACAGCATGTGAACAAATATACAAAAGCATCTCCAATAAGCTGACCATTACAAGCCCTTTTCATCAATAATCAAATTAAACATGCTTAAAAAAGCACCACTTGTAACCCGCAACTTTTCTTTTAACTACTTTTTCAGTTATGTAAACTACAGAATGTGGGATTCAACATTCTCACTACATGCAGCATGTATCCCCAATCCTCCAGTGATAAAAAAATAAAAAATCTCAGTTTTGTTGATGCGAAACGCATAGTCTAGACGCAGCGGTTGCAGGCCAGGCATGTTCTGGCGGCACACCTCATCTGATAAAGCCTTTTGCATCTGGATGTCTTGTGGAAAGTGGAGACAAGTCGAGAATGTAATTATGAATGCCAAATGAGAAAGCACTTCGAGGAAGCTCTCAAATCTTGTTTCTGTGATAGCAGCAGTTCATGTGTGATTAAGGGAGATGCCACATCCTGAACATGAAAGAATGAAAAATGAATGAAAAGAATGATCCAGATGATGCATCCCATCAACACTTTAATTACTACAGGTAAGCATCAAAACAAATATTTTTTACTTGATCTACATTGCAGTGAGGTTGAGATATACAAAACACATTATGAAGAAGAGTTGACAATTGTGCATTATATATTTATGCAGGAGTCATATCTGAACATAAATTAAATATGATCCACATTTGTTTAATCTTAAATAAACTAAAATGTCAGAGCATTTCCTGCAACTGTTACAATATTTCAATTTCAGCCCTAATTTTCTCATTTATTATTGTCTGTATTTTTGCAATAATATCTGAACCACCAGATCAAACTGCAGTTGAAATATATTCACACAACTTTTAAGTCTTGTAAAGCAATCACTTTATGTGACAACTTCTCATTGAGGGCCTGGAACTTGACCAAAGCATGAATCAAACTGGTGCAGCAAACTCACAACCACTGACATATTATTTCTAAGCACCTGAACAATGCTGTAAAAATTGTGGTACACTTAAAACCACTGACGACTGTTCCAGAATTAGAAACTACTCAGTCCCCTGATGAAGTCATGTAAAACTAAATCAAACATAAATCAATCTAATCAAACAAAACTTCCTAGATAATCATGATAACAGCTCTTGAATTATTTATCACCACAGAAAGAAAAACAATCACTTGAACAACAATTTCCGGCAATATACATAATTTTGCTTTTTACTTTTCATCAAGTAATGGGGAGAATGAAGCATAAAAATGTATTGGGTATAAAGAGAACAACTGCATTAGTCATCATAAATGACTGTCTGAGGACCACACCTAAGGATATTTTAGATCACTGCTGGCTCAATCAGTGCCACCAAATCCGACTAATGCTGCATCCCAATTCACCTACTTATACTATGCCCTAAACTAAAGTAATCTTTTTGTGAAGAAAAAGTGCATTATTTTGAGTGTATAGCAGAAGAGTAGGCAAGCTTTGGGACATTGCCATAATTGCATCTTTAAAGCTGCAGTCCGTAGTTTTTCCTCTTTGTCGCCATCTCTGTTCTAAATCAGTAATTGCAGTTATTTGTGGAATTATCAACTTTATGTGGGTTGTGCCTCGGCACGGCACTGCGCGGATGAATCCAATGTTTTGAGGAGAATGTGGGGCTGTCAGTCACCGCGCCGGTGTGGATATTCGGAATCACAGATTATACTTTTTGGAAGTATGACCAACATAAGAATTTTCAAAGGAAAATTTAATCTGAACAAGTAACATCCACATTTGTTCTGACCAACTAAGGGATAAAATAGCATTGCAGTAAATCGCGCTGATTAAATCTAACAATCACTTCTCATATCACGTCAAACCGGGCAAATTATACTTTGTTCTCAAACTGTTAATGTTAACAACATCAGCATTGCGTGACTACATTTAATTCACTTCAGATATTTATCCTTGTTTTCCAGGGATGTAACGATTCACTCAACTCACGATGCGATACAATTCACGATACTGGTTTCACGATACGATTTTCTCACGATTTTTTTAACAAGGGATTAATTTAAGAAATTATAAAATGAAAAAGTGTCCCTTTTATTATTTCTCAGACAAAATGCTGCACATTTCTTTTTAATTTAAAAATATATTTGTCAAATAAAAAAACTACGTTGAAATTAAACAAAAAATCCCTTCAAGGTTGTTTCAACTCTTTCGGTCCATCAATCCATCAATCAATTTCAACCATCAATCAATTATAAAAAAAAAAAATACATGTACAAATTTAGAGAAAGAGACAGTAAAATAAATACAACACCTGGTTGCCACGGAAACACTGATGCACCTTGTGATCTCCGTGGCTCTCGCACTTGTCGTATTAATGCCTTTTACATGAAAACGGAGGTTACTGGTGCTTCTCACGATGGTGATTATTATTATGAGTCTACGGAAAGTCAAAATGCCGCAACACCTCCGATTTGAATGAGTCAACATCAACATCTATGCTTGCCGTCGCCATGTGTTTGACGGCGCGTGCACACCAGTCTATGGCACACACTGGCGCGGCGCGAGCGGAGCAAACCAAGCGTTTTCAGTTCATTCCTATGGAAGTTGACCTTGGCTCACACAACCTCAAGTTCCATGAATGAAGTGAAAACAATCGCTAGCTTTGCGCCATTGTGTGCTCGCTGCTATTGTGCCTGTAAAGCGAGGTTCACAACTTCACAGTAGGCTATGTAAACGCCCCTGATTCGTTTAACATTTCAACCGACTTGAATCGTCACACATTTTTATAGATTTTCAACCGGTTGCAAATGAATCGTTACATCCCTATTGTTTTCGCATGAGCCCGGTTGCAGTCTCTTTTTTTCTGTAGCCACTCCGAAGTCTGAAGTCTTTTGCATTTTACAATGGGTGAATCTCCAGTTGTCACTGGTGATTGTCATTTAAACCTTTCTGGATCCGCCATCAAATTAATAAGTTTAATTATATCAAGTGCTTTGAGAAAAGGCAATAAATCTCCACCTCCAACATCCTCACACGCAACATAGCCTACTAGCCGAGACTCCTGCTTTATGTGTACAGATGTGACGTAATGACACAAAGACATGCTCGAACTTCCCGCAGAAATCCACCAGTACCATTGGAATGTACTTGGTACCATGCTGGTTATGTACTTGCTCAAAAATTTATTTTTGGATCATTTTTAACTCAAAAAAGATACGGACTGGAGCTTTAACAGACAGCTCTGTCGCTTAGTTATGTGCGTCCTGTCACCATTTAAACTGCCCTGTCAATCATCTTGTCACAGTTAAAATACTCCACTCCAATTTAATTTAATTTCCTACCGTATCGAAGAGAAATGTAGTAGCACGTTGGTCTGCGCTTCATGTTTGGACTAGCAGGACTTAAAAGCACTAAACTTTCACTAAACTTAAACTCACTAAACTTTAAAAGAAATAAACTTTCACTCTGATGGTTAAACTTTGCAAATAATCCGTGAATCACATGCTTTCCGAATCGGTGGGGAGCTGGCCTGACCGGACCATAGATCAACTACGATCCCTACACTTGACCTCGCAAATCCTGCAATGCGACTATTGCAGATAGGCACATTGTGATATCGATGCTAAAACAACATATAGTGCAAGACTAGTTCTTGTTTCCTTTGTTCATTAGTTGCCATGGTTTTTGATCTGCCCTCTTTACACCTGTCTATTTAATTATCTCGATTAGTCCCTACTTATTTTGTATTTACAGTCCTGTTTGTTACATTCTTTGTCAGATCTCGTCTCATAATAGTGGTTGTTCTGTTTACCGTGTTTTTGTTCCCTGATTACCTGAGAAGTGTTAATTTAAGTTTGTATTCATAAAAGAAACTGCTTGCAAATAAATCCAGCTGTTTATTTTAGTTTTTGCTGCACCCACTCTGTGACATAGAGGCGTAAATTACATCATACTACTGCTGATAATGTGCAACTACATTAATTATGGAGTAGAGATATTGAATATTTACATCACCAATAAATTTACCAAGCTACCATTCGAACAGCAGCTACAAATTAAAAATGACGGAAGACCCATGTTGGATATATGCTTCACTTTGCCTTAATAAACGGTCGAACTTGCTCTTTAAACAAAGACCTTTAAAAGGACAGAAGGATGGATTTTGCTTAAAATGATAGGCTAGGTAGTGAAATTATATTTATATTGTCTTGCTGTATACATTAGGGATGCTTAGATCAGGATTTGTGCAGCTGATCCGACTACCAATTTCTTGTCATCATAACCTTTCAACTTTTGAAGAAAATAGATTGATCATTTTTGGAGTTTCTTATGTTAAAACCCTGAGAAACTCCTTAGAAAATGTAATGCAATTTACAGATTAATTTTATCATTATTCGTGCTTGACATGATGACTATTAGAGCCCGCCAGACACCACTGATCTGATGTTATCTTAAAAAAGAAAAAGAAAAAAAAGAATCAACACGCAAAAGGCACAGCTGCATATATTGTATACACAGCTAAGGATTTACGCTCACGTCAGAAGGTTGAAATTTGGCACAGATCTGTGTGAATAGATGTTAACAGACTCTTAGATCTCCATGAAGGTTTGACCTGTGACATCCATTTCCCCACACGTGAATCGACAATGACAAAATAGTTCAATGAAACCAAACTGTCCTTCAACATCTGGTGAATTTAAGAAATGTAACCCTGTGGGAGGATACTGAGCAGCGATCCAAAATAGTTAACTAAGACCACCCACTTCCAAAAATATGGAAATGGTAATAATAGTGGATATAACATTATAATAATTATTCATTGTTATAAGTATAATTATTATTAACATGTTTGTTTTAAAAATTGGTGGGAACACATTTTGTTTTCATGTGTGAAATTTTTGTTGAGGTACATGTAAAATACCTTAGATACTGGAAAGGACTTGAGCTATGTAAAATTCAAATAGCTTGTGTACAGTATTTTGAAAGATCATTTTATTCATTCCATATAACAGTCGACTGTCATATGATCATAACCAGAGATCATGTTCCAGAGCCTTTGCTGCTTATCCTGTGGCTGAATGTACGAATCCTGGATATCATCATCTTGAGTCACTTTGTACACTGAAAAGTGAAAATGTGAACCTGACTATTATGCATTACTCAGAGACTCAGAGGTTAATCCATCTCAAGTGATCCAATGAATGTTGTGTGACCATTTAAATTTTTGTATTGGCTTTACAAAACATGTTTTTTTTACTTCTAGACTGACCCTCACTTTCTTAATCACATAGTGAGTCAGTGTGAAACCATGAAAATAATAATTAATCTTTACTAATAAATGAATTCAACACCATATCCAAGTCAGTTATAACAGGAATGAAATTACCTAAAACGTTTACTACAGTTTTGTATTTATCAAATTACTTCATATCATAAAAGTTAGACCTGTTCACTACCATATGAGGGGGGATGTTGCTCTAGTCTAGACTACCTCATTAGATGGGTCAACTAGCCAGTATGTAGTCAACCAAACCACCATTAAAGCTTCTAACCCTTTCTTCATTCAAGTGGAAAACCAGACAGTTCCGTCTGGTGTATCCCACTGCCAAATCAGTTCAGGTCAACTGAGAGAATAAAACAAAAAAATCCAACCCTTTTGACAGGGTCAAAAAGATCAATGATCAAAAGAGGAGGAAGACCCCTTGTTAAAAAAGAATATACAGTATCAATCCATTGATTTAACAAGACCCAACAATACATACAAAAAAGATACAACATACAACACAAAAACAGAAAAATTTTGTATTTACTCATCGTTCCTTCTAAGGACCATAGAATAAAATATTTTTGACTAAAATCCTTAATGACTCCCACCATGTCAGGATGTCTCAAATCTGCTCTACATGTGGAAGTGGTGGACCATCAAAAATCATCAAAAAGAAGCAGATAATGGCAACAAATCTCTGAAAATGCACCCCTCCCCCCTCCCCCCCACTGCACAGAACTAAGATACAAATCTAAACGTGGGAAATTTAAACTGTTACACCCCTAGTATACACACACACGCACATAATAAACATGTACAGATATAAATACACAAACAAGTGATAAACAATGAATATCGACTTTCTAAGAAGGGTTGCACCGTAGCGTGAGTAAAACATGGCTTCACTTCAACACTACCACCCAGGACTGTACTCTCCAAAAAACAAACAAAAAAAAACCTCTGCTAGAAGACCCGAGAGGACAGGAAATATTCTTCTGCATGTACCAATGGAATCACACTATTGTAACAAATGGCCTTAATCAAAATGCCCCAGTCATCATTAAATCTTTAACATCTCCCCTGTTGTCATCGGCCCTGTCACCTCTGCTCACCTGAACGATCTCAGCAAGAGACTGTGTGTCTGCAACCCTCAAAGATAGCACAGGAGACCAGAAGGCACGAGCCATTTGGTCAAAGACTATAGAGACAAACTCCACTACACAAAGGCCATTTAATCCATTCGTACCCACAAACTTTATATGTTTATAGTATTATTCCTGTGTTTTATGCATGTCCCTATGTTTTATTAGTTATGACTTGTTATGATTCTTTAGTTATGTTAGAGTGACTTCAAATGTTGATATCCAAAGATGATGTATCACTGCTTTAACGTCTTCAAATACTCTATTTCTTGGTATCAAAATAATCCTCTTTTGATTTTATAATCAATGGTGTACAATATGTTGCACCATGATATTTTTACCTATACTTCTGTGTAAAGACTGCACAAATTCTCCCTGCCACCATGAACATGCAAATGAATAAGATAAAACAAAGACTTTCTCCCGGTCATCTTTGATTGGTCACCTCACCAAAAGGGTGTGAACAGATAGGACCTTTAAGAGTTTCTGATTAGTTCAACTTTTTGCTCGATCTCTTCGAGACAACATTCTCCTGTCTTCTTCTGGCAACTTCATCTTGAAGTTAACTTCTTTGGATTCAACGTGGACCACCCCAAGAACCCAAACGAACACTTCAGCGCACTCCTGACGAAATCATCAAGAATCTCAAGAATCTCCTGCATCTGGACTTGTTAAGCAATCAAGGTCAATGCAAGTACCTGTTCGCAAACCGTTGGATGTGATTTCTAAGTTAATGTGCCATTTAAAGTGACCCTGATTCTCTGATGTTTCTCGTAGGTCGTGGTTAACATTGTAATCTTGCCATTCTCTTTTCTTCTCTCTCTCTTTCTTCACTTTTCTTTACTTTCTTGATTCTGTATATAATCTGTGCTTAGTTTAGTTGAGTGTGTAGCCTAGCTTTGTTTATTAAACCATTATATTCACACTTTTATTGTCTCTGTGTTGCCACATATCGAAGTCACTGAAACATCTTGATCTAGCTACCTATGCTATTACCCTGCTCGTACTGGATTTACTTTAGCTGAAAAGGTTATTCTTTCTTGGCCAGGAAGATAATATATTAAAATTAGAATCCTAGAATTAATGATTGATTATGCTTTCTGTTCATTGGATAAACTAATTGTACTGTTAATTCTGCTACAGTCAATTCTAAAAAATAATGAAAATATTCATAATTATAATCCTTAAAATGAATTATAAATATAAATATATATGTTAAACTGTAACTCGTTACACTATCCACATCTGATTAAAAAATGAAGAGATGTTTCAGACTTCCTGAAATCCTGTCCACACTAGTCAAAATGTGCAGAAAAACAAAGACATTTCTGACCTAAAGTTTCCAGAATAGAAAGCTAACACACAAGGAAAGAGCTAGATTCATGCAATTTCCACATCCACACAAATCTTTTGGAAACAAATGACACATACTAGCCTTGGTTCCTCAGGGAACATGAATGTCAAACACAGCAGATCTTTATGATTAATTATGTGTTTGAGGCAGTGGGTGCGTGAGGTGGGAGAGAATCGGGGTCTGTAAACTGAACTGTTGAATAGTTATGTCGTGAGGTTTTTGCTAGTATGAAAAGTAGACAACACATTCTGTAAACAAACACATATTTTGGCTGAAAGTTACAGCACAAAAAAGTCCCAAAAGGTACAGTTTGAATGCAGCTTGATGGCACAGTTGCTTGTGTTGTATTACTTTGTCACAAATTCAATTGGTAAGCAACATATACATTTTGTTCACCGAGTTATACATTTGGTTCACTGAAACCAGATGTGAACTAATTCACTCCTTACAGAGAGCATTTTGTATAGTCATCTGGACAGTTTACTTCATCATATTAAAGGGCACCTATTATGGAATTTTGAAAATTACCTTTCATGTAGTGTGTAACATAGATCTAAGTGAACGAAAACATCCTGCAAAGTTTTAAAGCTGCCGTCGGCAACTTTTTTTTTATCATATTCAGCGAATTCGACACTATATTCCGACAGAACAACATAAATAAAGCGGTTTTAGAAAAAAACCTGAGCTTCTAACTCCACCTGGAGCGTGTTATTTGTTTTGCAAAAATCCACCGCTCCCGGTTCATTGTGTCCCATCAGCGCAGGGGGGTGTAAGATAGGACTGTCAATCACAAGTCGTGCATGCACACGTCAATCCCATGCACACGCCTGAAGTTCGCGCAGTAGCGAAGAGTGATGGCGCACTGACGAGCACGAACTCTGTGGGAGGGGCATGAGAGTTGTAAACATTCAAAATTTTGCCTAAGTCCACTCAATCAGCCAGAGTTGCCGACGGCAGCTTTAAATATGAAAGTTCACCGTATACAAAGTTATTGTCTCGCGTTGTTATTGTTATCGCGTCATTTTGAAGATGATTGCTTCACAAACATAAATGCTATCAAATATGGATTCGCGAGCCGGCTGATATTGAAGGAAGGTTCAGTACCAAGTTTATTTGGATCAGCTTCCTCCGAAGAATCACAACCTGTAAGTATTATTAATATTAATAATAGGGCCGGGACTCAAAAAAAAAAAAAACTAATTAATTAGAGGCTTTGTAATTAATTAATCGAAATTAATCGCATTTTAATTGCATAAATATTTGACCTGAGAAAAGTGAGAAATAATTTTTAGTATACCATTGAATAATGACTGAATACATAAGCTTAAGCAACAAAATATTGTTTATTTTTGTTCAACCAAGTCCAACAGACCAGTGCAGTTTTTGCCATTATGTGTACATTTTAGAAATTCAGGTAGCCTATGGGTAGGAAGACCTTCTGTAAACTGTTTTTTTTTTTTAAGTAAAAAAGGTTTCCAGGGTGACGCGTCAGGGTTGGCACGTGATTCACCACAGCCAAAATAGCGCTGTATGACAGATGTAGCGCTTTTATTTCTAAATATTAAAGGGCACCTATTATGGCATTTAAAATGTTCCTAATATTGTTCTGGGAGTCCCCAACAACAGTTTTACAAGCATGCAATGACAAAAAACACTTTTGTTGTCTTATAATATGCATTTATTTTTACCGGATTTGCTCAGTGACTCCCATATGAATCGTTCGGCGATTCATTTTCAAAACCCCGCCTTTGCGTGACGCTAATCGGCGGTGATTGGTCAGATGACCCAGTCAGTTATTGTTTGCGTTAGCCCAAAGCTTAAACATATTGATAAAGCACTGCAGTAGGGGAGAGCGGGGGCGAAAGTAACGCGGGACGAAAGTAACAAAGCGATTTTCTCAGAGCCCTGACTATACTAGCATTTCAAACTATGACAGCAGGTTCAGTGCGCAACCCTTGACGGAGCTACCAAATATCACGTGATTTCGTCATTGTTTCCCGCGGTTAGGTCCGGAAAGCAGTTTTCGAGTATGAAAAGTAAATTACTGAAGCGGTACATTTTTAAATTACAAGTTATGTTTTTCGTTTCATGGGTCACACAGTAATGATCAATCTGCAGGTTATTTAGTGCTGTAACACATTATGAAGTTTGCCTTGTCAGAGTTTTTCAGTATAAAAGTAAATCGGGTTTAAATGTCAGGAGTTCCTGTCGGGACGAAAGTAACACTTGTTACTTTTGTCCCACTACAGTGAAAACATATTGTTACATTCTGTTGAGAATTTATGTTATGCTTATTTTATTTAATTTTCATAATTTTCATGTTAAAAAAACATTTTATAAAATGGATTGACATTAAAAAAAGTATTGAAACAAATACTTTTAAAACATATGATTAAACTGAAATCTAAAATGAAAATGTAAATTAACTATTTTACTATTTTATCTTTTGCAAAGATAAAGGCCAAAATATGTTTGCAGTTACATGTTAACAAGGTCATACTCAGGTATATTTAGGCTAATAAAAAATAAAAAACAAGATCTAGCAAAAAAAATCTAGTTTGTATATTGTTGTTACTTTTGACCCACCTGTGTGTTACTTTCGTCCCAACTGACAGGGTCGAAAGTAACATGAGCAGTCTTATGTTCAAAGTGAAATTATAATGAAGTTGTTCAACATTTTTACAAAATACCACATGGTATTGATAGACCACACTTGGGAGTGACTGACCACAGTAAAAATATATCTCTGTCTAAACCATCATCTTTTAAAATTATGTTTTTCTGAAAAATGGTACTTTCGCCCCCCGCTCTCCCCTACTACAGGTATTGCTCTATTCTTTATGACAACTCCAATAACGACAAACATTTCACATATTTAAAAAAAATGACATTGGAGACCTAGACCTAGAAGCTGCGCTGAGCGTAACTTACACAACACACACACACTTATTGAGCATGCTACAAAACCTATAAAAGCAACAATTATTAAAGGGGTCATGACATGAGAAACCAAATTTGCCTTGATCTTTTGGTATATAAGAGATCTATAGTATTAAAACTTCCTGCAAGTTTCATAGCTTAAGACGTCCTCCCCATTATAAACGAAGCATTTATTTAATCAAGCTCTAAATACAGCTCGTTCTGGATCCATGGTAAGAAGTGACGTCACGGTGTGAAGTGACGTACCAGTCGTTTGCATATGACCGCCTCCAGCGCAGGACAACTATGCCTCATTTTGCATCATCGCATGCGTTGTCAAGCAGCGAGTGGGTCTGTTTACAAGATACAACATGTTTGAATACGCTGCCGAACGATCCAGACGTCAGGGAAAGCAGTTGGATGCAGTTTATTTGCAGCATATGCAGCGCGCCAAAGCCTTATTTGAACGGTGAGTGAGATGAGTGTGACAGGGCATGTTACTGAAAGAACGAGCAGAGAGAGAGAGAGCCCCGGCCGCGCGCGCACCTTCAAACTGACTGTCTCTCTCTCTCTCTCTCTCTCTCTCCCTCGCGCACATGAATCAAAACAAAATCAATTGAGAATTGACACGATGGTAAAAGATTGGAAGACCGAAGTTTCACGTGGTGGAGCATTGTGTAGTCTACATGTGATACAAAATGATTAATAATTTATGCATAAGCAGCAGCACTGACGTTAGCCAATCATAACAGTGAGCGTTAACATTGAACTCTTAAAGGGGAAACACGTCCAACACAGACTGTTTGAATCAGAGGTGAGAAACAGGGTGGGAAAATGTCATAAATCACTACATTTTAAAAGTTTGTTTGTACAAAAAACTATAGTAATACTATAATTGCACCTAAGGGAACATAATAAAACAAAACAAAAAACCATGTCATGACCCCTTTAATAATACTTACAGGTTGCGATTCGGAGGAGGAAGCTGATCCAAATAAACTTGGTACTGAACCTTCAGTATCAGCCGGCTCGCGAATCCACACTTGAAAGCATTTATGTTTGTAAAGCGATCGTCATTAAAATGACGCGAACACAGCAGAAGGTTCGGGTACAGTTGTAAATATAAACTCTAGCCACTGCTTCTTCACATGCTTGTCCCTGGGCAGTGAAAAAAAAGTTCGCTTTTGATTCGCACTTCAGAACACAGCGTCTCGTCGACATGTTTTGAAGTTTCACTGGTGTCTGCGGCGTGCGCAATGAGTGGGCGTATCTTATTCAAATAACTTGTCAAGTTGACGTCATCTAGACAAAGGAAAAGCATCGTTCGTCGAACGATTCATATCAGCGACTCAGAGTCGACTCTTACTTTTGAGAGACAATAACTTTGTATACGGTGAACTTTCATGTTTAAAACTTTGCAGGATGTTTTAGTTCACTTAGATCTATGTTACACACTACATGAAGGGCAATTTTCAAAAATCCATAATAGGTGCCCTTTAACAAACTTGCTTACCATGTCATCAACTTTTTTCTTTTCCGATTCTCCAATATGTGTAAGTGAGTTTGTTTTATTGTTTAAAAAATCTTTATAAATTATCTGTAACGTGAGATGGGCGCCGTGTTTGGTCTGTTGGATTTATTATAGCGCGTGAATTCATCAGTTTCTCCCGAAATACATGAAAGTAAGTGGCCGGTGAACTGGGAGAAAAATAGAGTTGAGTTTATAGTTATTTACTCTGTGTGTCTGATATGAATAAAAACCGTCGGCAAATATATTTGAATGGGTTGTTATTGCTGCTTCCATAGACACCATTGTGTATTTTACAAACTATAAATGTGTTGTTTTGCTATAAATTATATGTAAGTGTATAAAACCTAAAATAAACATTGTGGTTAAAAACACTGAACAGTTGTGATAGCCTGACAAGCGCTGAGTGCGTCAGTCTTTGGCTCAGCCAGCCACAGCGCGAAAGCACAGCCTGAATCTGGCGGTTCTTATGTACATTCGCTCCTCAGTGGTGGTCAGCTGCTGCAGAGCGGGCCGAAATCACAATTGCTGATGCGTATGCGAGGAAAATATCTAGTGGAAAATGAGAATATTATTCATCCAGTGAGAAACGTTCCGCGGTGCAAAAATAAGCGATTAAAATCAATGATCGCGTTAATTAACGTGTTAAAGTCTGTAATTAATTAATCTTAATTAACACGTTAAAGTCCCGGCCCTAATTAATAATTGTTGCTTTTATGTTTTATGTAGCATGCTCAATAATTATTTTGTGTGTTGTGTATGCACAGTGCAGCTTCTATAACGTTAGTCTTCAATGTCAATTTTATTGAAATATGTTAAGTGTTTGTCGTTGTTATTGTAGTTGTCATAAAGAATAGAGCAATACCTCGTAGTACTGCATTATCAATATGCTTATGTGTTGGGCCAACGCAAACAAAGACTGAATGTGCTTTTACCACTGAACTTTGGGCTATGGTCGCTAACATAACTCAACTTAAATTCCTTCTCTTATTTTGAATTTTTTACTACAAAGCGGTGCACTATAATCATTATTATAACACAATGTACTTGATAAAAGCATTGTAGCCTACACTGTACTCCGTGTTAACCAACTGACTGGTTGTTGACTCCGTGTTAAACAACTGACTGGGTCATCTGACCAATCACCGCAAATTAGCGTCACGCAAAGGCGGGGTTTGGAAAAATGAATCTCTGAACGATTCATATGGGAGTCACTGGCAAATCAGGTAAAAATAAATGCATATTATAAAACAACAAAAGTGTTTTTTGTCATTGCATGCTTGTAAAACTGTTGTTGGGGACTCCCAAAACATTATTAGTAACATTTTAAATGCCATAATAGGTGCCCTTTAATGGTATTAATTCATCTTGGGTGATCCGATCGAAAGTGGTCAGCACTGAATACAGGAGTA
The DNA here is from genome assembly GCA_031834385.1 of Semotilus atromaculatus. Classification (NCBI taxonomy): domain Eukaryota; kingdom Metazoa; phylum Chordata; class Actinopteri; order Cypriniformes; family Leuciscidae; genus Semotilus; species Semotilus atromaculatus. The sequence goes on from JAULUF010000035.1 coordinate 6,817,904, forward strand.
AACAGGGTCCAAAATGCTTAGTGATCTGATTACTCGAACCACATTAACAGACAGATGAAAATGCAAGTGATTATATGACATTGGTAGTGTAAATGCAAATCAGACAACATCAATGGACTGCCTATTGCCTACTTGCCTGTCTATTGATACTGCCTGTCTACTGTGTTTAAAGAAGTGCTGTGTCCGAAACCACATAGTTTTAGAGTGTGCGCTGTTTTCAACTAAGAATGTACTTTTTGACCGTTGATGAATTATGTTCTGAAGGAATACAGATGAGTAATAGCAATTCTTTGTACATACTAGATTGTCCTTTTACTCGTACATTCCCAGATTAATCAAGAAAATAATTTACTGACCATGAGGAACAACTTTCTTGATACCTGTAGCCTTTTTTGAATGTCATGTACAGTATATTGAAAATTCAAACATACTACTCATGTGATGTGCCGCTTTATTATAGGGAAGTGTAAATATTTGCATGAAGGGAAACTTTTGCAGTTACATGCAAACGACTGCATGTAATAACTGACAGAATATTTTTTTTAAAACGCATGATATGAATTTTTACAAAACGAGAGATCCTCCCCTTATAATCTGGTCAAGCATGTTATGTTATCACCAGGTGAACACGTCAACCTACCTCACTTGACTTCTAGTGATGGACGGTTACAGATTGTTTTGATAGCCAATGCCAATATCCTAGAGAGTAGTGTGGATGATGACCAATATAAAGCAGATATATATCACACTATTTATCTAAATAACACAAGAAATGAAATTTATCTTTTTATATATTTTCAAATATTTCATATTCAAAGACTTATATGATGACAAGTATTACAGCATTTACCCCTTCTGTAACTAATAATAGAGAAGTAAACACTATTATACTTTTACCTTTTAATTTATTTGTTTGCTGCTAATTCATTAGACAGAACAATTAACAGACAGTAAACTAATGAAGACAGAGAATAGGTGCTCCTGTGAGTCTGCACTCAAGCACTGACGTTCTAAACGCTGTCAATGGCAACGTTTATATGCAACCAAATAATCCGTTAGTAATCGGATTGACGGCTCAATCAGACGGAAAAGCCTTAATGCAAACACCTTAATCTGAATGAGCTCGATCGGATTGGAAGGGGTGGTTTATTCCTTTTCTAATCCGATCAATGGGACATGTATACACTTGATTGGATTGAAAACCGAAACAGGAAAGTATGCAATGTGCAATGACGTAGAAATGGCATAATGACGTATGACGCGTGGAACAAGCTGTTGTTGTTGCTGAATGAAGTGTCATAAATGACTTGTCATACTAAAATACCCCTACCACTCATCATCTGTGAAGTGGAGCAGGACAACATCCAACCAGTCCTTGTTTCATACTCTCATCCACAGACGGCTGGTTTTAGGCACGGGAAGGGGCATTTTTACTGCGTGATAAATATAAGCAGCATGGCACAAAGGTTCATATGCTCATTGTCTCCTAATTAAGACCCGTAATAGAAAAGTAGCAATGTAGGAGATATGTGCAAACAGCGGGAAATTCTGTATATTTGTGCAACTCAATTACGATTTTATGCTTTTGACAAACCCACACATCAACCCGATCACTTTGTTTAGAGTTCATGTAAACACTACATTCAGATTCATCAATCGGAATGAATTAGGCTAACTCTGATTCAAACAAAAGTTGTGCATGTAAACATAGCCACTGTAAAAGCCCAGCTTCCATTACTTATCGGGTGATGCAGATGATTTAAATTTTTTTAAATATCATCTGATATCAGCTGACCACTAGATCAGATCACCCGAAATTGATCTGGAGAATTACAGGGAGATGTTGTCAGACCTGTGATGTAACCTCCAGAAAATCAGCAGAGACTCTGTGTGGAACTACGGTTGATTTCTTCACAGTTGATAATATGATGTCTTCTCTATCCTAAGATCAGTTCCTCAGCCCAACATTTGCGCATTCATGCAGGGAACCTTCATAAAACAAGAAACAGTGCATTGGGGGAAAACATCCACACAGCGTGCTTTGTTGAGGTGTTGTATCAACATATGATGCCCCTCTCTCTGCTCACTTCCTCCTTGGGCCCCAACAGCAGGAGGTTGGTGTCAACAAGGAATTCAGTCCCATGAATATTTCCCTCCTGAAAAAAAAGTCTCACACAGGGCCCTAGTGAGGACTTTACAGGTCCAATGAGTCTTTTAAACTTCACTGCGGCAATGTAAAAATGAGAAGTCGCCAACATTATGCCATAAAACGATACCGGGCAGCGCTAATAACTAGCTTGCAACAACACAGAATGTAGAGCGTACACACTGGGTGCTGCTATGCTTAGGAAAACCTAAACAAAACTTATCATTAAAAATATTACCAGAAACAAATAATACATGTTACATCTCAGCATAAAAAATTATTTCAATGTACAAAACAGTCTGTCTGTAAACAGCATTTAGTATGACGTGAATCAACTCACCATAGTCAGAGACAGTTTATATGAGACATGCCACTTCATCAATCCTCAATACAACTATATAGTGAAAACCCGTAACGCCAAATTTGGCGGTTGTATACAGAAAGCCAATCGTCTGCTTTTAACAGTCAAGCCGGGAAACATTTAAGCCTATCGTCTGGTTCCACTGACGCATGCGCACAGTTGATGTTTGCGACAGCGGAGACGAGAACCCTTGCACATGCGTAGTAAAGTATAACCTGTGGGGAAAAAGGCGTTTTAAACCTTATTTTGGGGCAAAGTCATCAAACTTTTTCAGCTATTTTTATCATATTTTACTGCTGTTTCTATACATGCAGTTTTTATGTCCCGATAACCAGTGAAAGTGCAGTTCTGACTCTCTGCCCATTCATTTAGATAGGAGCCTGGTCTTGTTAGTCCGAAATAGCTGCCCGGAGGCGTTGCCAAGATGGCGGCCGAGTGGCATGACTTGCCTAAAAGGACTTTGCCATAGTCCAGAAAAGTTTCTCAACGGCTTATGATGCTAACGTCACAACGTTCAAATGTAATTTTAGCCCTCAACTTTGTGATGAAGGCTCAAATCCGGTCAGTTATGACAGATGGCAGTGGCACTTCTGAGAGAAGAATCAGAGCCAGTTGTGTAGCTGCTCAGTGGGCAGTGATGACCTGCTGATTATACATCATGACTCAGAGTTTTGAGGGTGTTTAATCTCTGTAGCTCTCTGGGCAGGTGACTGAGCCTTTGCGGTAAACCTCATGAGTTTGGATCTCATGGATGAGACAGAGGACATCTTTCAACCCCAAGTATGTCTGAGAAGAATTTGATTATTATAATGAAATCAGATGGCATGGTGCACAACAATTAAGAAAGTTTAATTAATCTACAAAGATGAATATTCTTACTTAGCCTGTCCATCTTTATCTAACCCTTTTCTCACATGAAGAGTTAAGTAAACAATTTGTTTGTACATGCGCTGAGAGACATTTAGCATCTTTCATTTAATATTAAGTATGCAAGTTCTGCACGAAAGCACCTCAACAAGACAACTGGATTATTTATGATGGCACGTAATGCTTGAAAAGGTTTGTTTGAACTAAGATTAAACTATCTAAAGCTTTTTATTATGGTGAATCTTGAAATGTTCAGGTGCAAGCATTTCAAAACCTCCAAACGAATGTGGAGCACTTCTGCTTTAAATAGATGTGGAACAAGATGCAAAATAAAATATGCACACATTTAATGTGCAACCTTTAAAATGAAAGGAGTGTGTGGGGCAAAAAGAGGTGAGGAAGAAGAAAGCGAGAAATGCAACTACAAATGCCAGGTCCCCTCTCAGGGATCAAACCCGTCTCGGATATCCTGCTCTGCTATTCCGCCTCTCTGCTTTGATGGGTCAACCACAACCACACTCTTTCTCTCTTGCCTCTCTCTCTCTCTCTCTCTCTCTCTCTCTCTCACACACACACACATTTTTTTTTTTAAATCACAAAACAAAAACCAAAGCATAACGCAAAAAAAAAAAAAAAAAAATCACAAAACAAAAAGAGGTGACAATTCAAACACTGTACCTCCCTCAGATACCTAGGACAGTTAAAGGACACTCTCTTCCACACACTGATGTAAACTAAGTGAGGTCATATCCCATTCAATCCGATTGCCAAGTATGTCAGTGATAAGTGAGGATCGACCTGTGGGACTCACTGTGACAGGACACACAGTATGCCTACAACAGGAATAGAGATGACACCGCAATCAAATAAAAGGCCTGTGGCAGAGCTCACTGCCTCTCTAAGCCAAACTCACGTGGCTCTGGAAGTGTTTGCAAACAGATAAAAGAGGTCAAGCGCTGTGACTTCAATTTCTAAAAATAGACCAACACATGGCAAACTCCCCAGTAATGTGGTTTGCGCTGATCAAATGCAACTGACCACATTTATGAGCTTAAACAAAAGAGGGGTCTGTGTGGTCTCTCTCGGTTGACCACCAACTGAGTGAAGTCAACACCAAATACAAGAGTTTCCTCAGCATGCACTCACACAGTACATGTCACGCGTGCTGTTAGTCAATATCAGGATATCTGCTGACCGGGTGGCACACGACCCTATAGGCTTATACACTATACAAATCAAAGGGGACCAGCGTCTAAGTCTTTGTTATTTTTCATTAGTAGTTGTCAGTAAAATCCTCTCTGACATGCTAAGCATTCCAGCAGATTACGTTTGTAATTACTTTATGCCTGTTGCTCAACAATGCACACTCGAGTATAGTGTGATACTCATTTCCATCGTCAGGGTCTAAGCTTTCAAAAACCTCTCCAGCATATTTCCTTATGTCAAGAGTTGGCAACAGGCTTGTCTGAAATACTTTGCAGGCTCCTTCTCTCACTGCCAATTGAGTTCACACTACGACCACAATACATGCCTCTTCAGTTGAGAGAGTCTAGCAGTGAAACACAAGTAGAAAGTGGAGGTGGCTAGCCAAAACATCCCACACCGAACATAACCACAATGGAAGAAGGCAGGTGTCACTTTCACATGCAACCACAGTGAGTAAATGCTCTTCCCTTTACGTAGGCCAGTTTCACAGCGCATGCATAAGCAGCGTGTACTGTAAGCAAAGCGGCAATGCAACATTTGACAAATTGTCGATAGAGATGCATTGCTATGAGAAAGTTATTTTCCGGGTCACTACTTTCATTTACAAAGGACATGATGAAATGTTTTTTAGGAGTGAGTTATTGAGACCTACTATACCTGAATCTGCACCTAAATCCCAAAGTAGTCTTTATTTGCGGAACTTGTGTCAAGCCTGATATTGGTGTCTTTTTTCAATCAATAGATTTGTAGATTTTTATTTTATTAAAAAACAAACCTATATTGCAAAATATTGACGTGATAAATAGGTCTAAAGTGTATATTTTTTACGTATCTATGTTTTATTTTTCCATAAATAAAGACCCATTTGCAGTGTGACAAATAAAAATATTATAAATAGATGTAAAATATTATCTGGAAAATATTACCTTCTTAATTACACCCACCATTAAGGGAGCTGTTACATAAGCCTGAAAATAAACATAAAACTATGGCTGTCAATGTAATAAAATAATTTTGATTAATTTCATGATTTCTGTAGTCTTTAGCAAGTAGAATGGAACTGTAATAATGTTAATTTTGCTGATTTTTTTAAATAAATGTTTTTGTTTTTTAAAAGATTTGTTTATGGCATTTTTGCATTTATTGTGATGGGACAGAATAGACTCGACAGGAGAGAGAGCCCGGGACTCGAATTTGGGTTGCCCGAAGCACAACCGTCCTATATGTCGGAGTGCTGCCCAAGAGGATATCGGCTCCGACAAATTTTGTGAATTTTAACATATTTATTTAAATGTAATTTCATTTAAAATTTACAGAAGACACAATTGCACTCGCTTTGCGGCCCCCTGGGCTTTGAGGCAACATGCTGTATATGCATATAAGAACAGCAAAATAAATGTGCTCTCCAGGCCTTAATTTTCCAATTATGAGTCACATTTATCAGCCAGTGATATAATCTGTAGTTAGCAGCAGGCGTTTGTTTGGTTTCTTGAATTGCATCACTGACAACAGCGTCTGTGCCAAATGCAAGACTAACGGAAACTATCTGCATAATTGTACAGGGTATATGCAGGAATCATAGAGATGAATTTACTACCTTTTACTACCTTTTTTACTACCTCCACAATATTTTTTACTACCAACACGACATCAAGCAGCAGCCCTTTTTTGGGGGGTGTGGGAGGGGTATGCAAAGCACCACTTACTACTTACTATAAGGTATGGTGTGACATTGTCACACACATCCTACATATTAGGTACACTAATGTTTAATTGTGATCATTACAAAAAAAACATAATTGACAATGACAATATTAGTGTCGAGTTGAGTTTCAGTTGTCCTTATCTTAACCCTAGCCCTTGAGTTATCCTAACCATAACGTTAGCCCTTAGCCCTAATAAGGTGAATAATAATCTTGGCACTTCTTAAAAACAAATGACACTTAACAACCATAAACATTAATAAAGATTAATAAAGTGTGTCACATCACACACACTTACCCACAAACACACATTCTCACACACGCAGACTTAAGCAGTGAAATTACTATCCCAAAACAGCAATTTATTTCATCACATCTTTAAATGTGCTTCAACTATGGCACTGGTTTGCTGCTGAGGTGGTGCGACGACAGCTGACCTTAAGTTGGCATGATTTGCCGCGATCTGTGTACTGCTAGCATCGCAAAACAACGAAATAGGGAGCTGCTCCCCCCTCACCGGACCTGTTAAATATTTTCGATTAGGGATGCACCGATACCACTTTTTGCAGAACGAGACCGATACCAATACTTTCATTTTTGGTAGCCTACCCGTCGATATCGATACCGTAACCGATCCCTGAATTTTCACTGCATTTGTAATTTTAAAATGTATTAGTAGATAAACCAAAAGAATATAAATCATATTAGATGGCTTAATTTGTTCATCAAATATATATTCAGATATTTTCATGCTTAATTAATCCTGCTAAAAAGCATGCTTCTGTTTCTGTCACTGTTCATTCTATTGCTCTATCATATTTTATCTTCATTGAATAGCACAGCACATGTTTAGAGCTGCTCCAGGGTCAGTGCTGAGGATCGGGCCAAGTGGTACAAATGTTTAGACACCAGTGAAATACCAATTATTTAATCCAATTTTGATACTACAACAAAAACTACCAGCCCAATTAATGTGAATTTAAAACATTATTAAAAGCAGTCAGTAACAAAATAAGAACAAATAATCGAATTACAAATAGGACAAATAAATACAATAGATCAAAGAAAAGCTACAAATGAAATAAACTGTTTTTAGAGTTTTTCGGGTAGATTGGTAAATACATTTGAATAAAGTAACCAAATGTGAAAAATTTGCATATTCATTACTATATAGCTAAATAAAATAGATGGATATTTTTGTAAAGTTGAAAAGGGTAGACTATTTAGTCAAGAGCAGTGAGTAATTTATTTGTCCTTTGTTTGATTAACACTAAAACACAGTAGCAGGTTTATTAAATTGCTGCCCCTTTAAGACAGAAGGCACGAACATGGCTACGTTCACTTGAGATATAACTGACTTTTGTTTACTAGGATACTCGTCAAGACGGGCGTTTTTACATAATTTTGTGACGTGAAAGACAATTTAATTTAGTATTCGCGCGCTGAGGAGCTGGTTTGCGGGGCACGCGCTTTGGATGTTTGCGTTCATGGAACTTCTTGATATGCACACGTCCAGTAATAATGTAGGGAACCACTCGTTATACATAAATCAGGTAACAGGTCAAGTTTTACTTTACTTACATATACGATTTAGTTTTAATCCAAATAACGTGCTGAGTGAATGATCAGGAGCATTCAACAGAAGTGCGCCCGCGCGCTCTCTCTCTCGTCAGTTAACGATAATAATAAGCTAGATGACTCGTTTTAATTGCCATTGACATCCGATTGAACTATAAACTTTCCACTGATGTCTGTTTGAAGGAGAAGGGTCTGTCTGCAGAGCCGCAGAACCACAGTTCTCTTACGAGAGGTTCTCTCGTATTGCGTAAGCTAGCTTACGCTACGGGAAAGATTCATCTTTCTGAGAAATTGAAGCCAAAAAATTATCCCATAATTTTGTATCTATTGTCAACGCAGTTCAGCTGCAGCAGAGCATGAGCGGGCTAGCTAGCAGCTCATTGGCTCGCTCACAGGGAACTGCTTAAGCCTATGAGGAGACGCGATTGAACTCTCGTCCAATGAGAGTCGTGATGCTCTCATTGCGTCATAGCCCGCCTGAGCGGGCGAGGTCAGAGAGTATAAATACTGGCGTCTTAGGCTGTAACTCTGATTTTCATCTCTTCAGCGAGGCTACACGCATCTGCTGATCCTGAGAGAAGCCGCCGCCGCCGCCGCCGCCGCCGCCGTCGTCGTTGAAAAGGCACCTTCTAGCGAGCATCTGGGAGACTGAGGAAGCCGGCCGTCTTCGCCACCTTCAGCCGTCCTGCAAGCTAGCGCCATCCGACGACGTATCCTTTTCAATTGTATATTGTTTGTGTACCTTCACAAAAGAGCAGCGAGCGTCTTTTTTAAGATGCCTCGCACACCTGCGGCTCATGCCGCATCCCTCTCAGCGCCAGAGCCCGCCTTCTTCTGCGCTCTCTGCCTGGGACTGGAACACGCAGAGTTTTCTCTCGCCGACGGCGGATGTTTCCTCTGCGAATGGGCTTCTGTTGTCGACCCTGCGGGCTCGACTCGAAGCGTTAAGCCGCCTCCCCTTCTCACCGCCCACGAGCGCTGAATGGGGGACGAGCCGCTTACAGCTGTGCCAACCGCGGCTAGCTTTCTTACTTTACAAGAGAGCTAGCCCGACCCCGTGCATACGCGTCACCGGCAAGTGGGTTTATAGTGCGCTAGTTCCGTCGAGGCCGAACTAGTCGCTGCTATCACGCCCTCTTATCTGCTCGCGCTTTTAAGCCTGTGTCTTCCCCCTAGCTCAGTGGTGGAACACAAAGCTTTTCGCGCCAGAAACCCGTGTTCGATTCCGGCTCTCGCAGATAATTGTTTATGCAGCTCTGAGCTCACGGCCAGCTTTCTTACGTTACAGAAAGCGGCCGCGCTCTCCCGCCTGCATATAACGCCGCTACATAAAGCTGGACAAATGGGTTTATAGTGTATCAGTTCCGCCGAGACCGAACCTGTTACTACTATCACGCCCTCTTATCTGCTCGCGCTGTTATGTTTGTGTCTTTACCCCTGGATCAGTGGTGGAACACAAAGCTTTTCGCGCCCGAGATCCGTGTTCGATTCCGGCTCTCGCAGATAATCTTATGCAGCTCTGAGCTCGCGCCCAGCTCTCTTACGTGACAGAGAGCGGCCGCGCTCTCCCGCGCTCATGAGAAACGTTCTCATTTCCGAGCATAAAGCTGGACAAATGGGTTATAGTGTGTTAGTTCCGCTGAGGCCGAACCTGTTACTGCTATCACGCCCTCTTATCTGCTCGCGCTATTGTGCTTGTGTCATTACCCCTGTGGCTCAGCGGTGGATCACAAAGCTTTTCGCGCCAGAGACCCGCGTTCGATTCCGGCTCTCGCAGATAATTTTTTATGCAGCTCTGAGCTCGCGCCAGTTTTCTTACGTGAGAAATTGGCCGCGTTCACGACACGGCCGCGCGCATCACAAGTCCAGCCTCTGCAGGCTAAAAATAGTCTCGTGCCCGCTTGCTGCGCTCACGTTTCTAACACGCACTTGCATGCGACGCGCGTCACAAGTGCAGCCAATTCAGGCTATATATATATATCCCGCCTGACCAGCCTTAGCTGAGAAAAGGACGGCTATTTCTCGCCGCGGCCGAACCGCCGTCAAAGTTTCGCCCTCTGTCAGTCCCCGTTCACACGGCTACTGCAGCAGTGTACACCGCCATCAACAAGCCGGTCTCTTTTCCCGCTTGCATGTGCACAAACGCCGTTTTCACCGCAACCCAGAGAAATCTAAAGAGCATAAAAGCCTCCTGTGTAGAAAATGTGCCCACAACACTGTGTTCACTCATACACAAAGCACTGCAGGTGCACAAACACCGTTTTCACGGCGACCCAGAGAAATCTAAAAAAAAAAAAGAGAGCATTAAAGCCTCTTGTGTAGAAAATGTGCCCACAACACTGTGTTCACTCATACACAAAAGCACTGCAGCTCCCGTGTCTCACACAGAGTCCACTCTCATAGAGCGGTTCCTACCCGCTCGAGTTTCAGAGTGCATAAGCGCGCCCACGAGCCCGTGTGCGCGTCCCCCCTCTGCTCACTTTGTTACACGGCCCATAAACTCCTCTCTGAGTGTAAGTTCCGCTGTCATAAACACTATGAGCGCGCTCACACAGCCCGCTATGTGCAGCGACGGGGACCATGTAGCCATTCACCCCCTAGCGTTACGCTTCAAAGCGTGGGAAGCTATTCCGGGAATTTCCCAGTGGGTGCTAAACACAATAGGCTAGGCTATCGTTTACAGTTTCACCGCCGCCCTCCAAGTTTTCGAGCGCGGCTAGAAACTACTGTGAACCTAGATGCGGCGACGCTGCTCCGTTCAGAGATAGCAAAACTATTGTGCAAAAGGGCTATAGAGAGAGTGCCTCTGTCTATGAGCGAGTCAGGGTTTTACAGCCGTTATTTTCTTGTTCCCAAGAAAGACGGCGGCCTCAGACCAATCTTAGACCTCAGAGTGCTGAACAAAGTTCTCATGAAGAGACCATTCAAAATGCTCACTATCAGAAAACTCCTCGCGCATGTGCGCCAGGGGGACTGGTTCATTTCACTAGATCTGAGAGATGCTTATTTTCAGATTCAGGTAAATCCCCTTCACAGGCCATTCTTATGTTTCGCCTTCGAAGGCCAGGTTTATCAATACACAGTCCTTCCGTTCGGCCTATCCTTGGCACCTCGTACGTTCACGAAGTGCATGGATGCGGCGCTCGCCCCCCTGCGGAGTCAGGGGCTGCGAATACTGAACTATTTGGACGACTGGCTGATTTTGGCACAATCACAGAGAGAGATACTGTCTCATCGTACAGTTCTCCTCGACCATCTGAAAGGTTTGGGCCTCTCTGTCAACTGGACAAAGAGCGCACTTCAATCCAGTCAGACTATTTCCTTCTTGGGTATAGAGCTAGACTCGGTCACGATGACGGCTCGCCTATCAACACAGCGCGCGCGCCGTGTTCAGCGTCTCGCCGCATCTTTTCAGATGAACAGACTCACACCTCTGAAAACTTTTCAGAAGGCGTTGGGCTATATGGCCTCAGCCTCCGCGGTGCTCCAGCTGGGGTTACTGCGCATGCGCCCGCTTCAGCTCTGGTTGAAGAGCCGTGTGTCTCACCGTGCGTGGACCACGGGCCGCCAGCTGATAAAGGTAACGCAGACCTGTATTATAGCTCTGCAGCCATGGACCGTGACAGAATGGTTTCAGCGGGGCGTTTCCATGGGGACTTTTTCTCGCCGAAAAGTCATCTCGACAGACGCATCCAACACGGGTTGGGGTGCGGTCTGCGAGGGCTCACCGGCCTTCGGCCCCTGGTCAGCTCAAGAGAGCCTCCTTCACATAAACTGTTGGAGATGTTGGCGGTCGAGAACGCGCTCACGCGTTTTCTCCCGCGCGTTCACGGTCACCACGTGCTGATCTGTTTGGACAATATAGCCGTGGTCTCCTATCTAAACCGTCAGGGCGGAGTCAGATCCAGAAATCTTTTCAGACTGACAAAACGCATATTAGTTTGGTCGCAGTGTCACCTGCTCTCGCTCAGAGCGATGCACGTGCCGGGCCATCTGAACGACGGCCCAGACAGTCTGTCCAGGAACCCCATTCCCCCCGGGGAATGGTCCCTGCACACTCTTACAATCCAAAAGCTGTGGCGAATATTCGGCAGAGCAGAGGTGGACCTCTTCGCCTCAGAAGAGAACACCCATTGCCCAATATTTTTCTCAAAGAGCGACGACGCGCTAGCCCAGACCTGGCCCAGCCGCCCGCTTTATGCATTCCCTCCGGTTTCTCTGCTACCACAGGTGCTTCAGAGAATCAGGGAAACACGCCACTCGGTGCTCCTCATAGCTCCGTGTTGGGAGGGTCAGACTTGGTTTCCGGAGCTCACTCAGCTGTCACAGACAGCCCCGTGGCCCATTCCAGTCAGAGCAGATCTCCTCTCTCAAGCTCGCGGCACGATCTGGCACCCCCACCCAGAGCGCTGGGCGCTACACGCGTGGGTGATCAACAACTACCCGTTGCTTTGCCAGAGGGAGTGTTAAACACGATCATGCAGGCTAGAGCGGCCTCTACGAGAAGGCTCTATGCGTCTAAATGGTCTGTGTTCTCAAAATGGTGCACCGACAAAAATTTGGACCCACGGTCATGCGAGGTTCCTTCCTTGCTAAGTTTTCTCCAAGAGATGCTGGACAAGGGCAGGTCCCCGTCCACTCTCAAGGTGTATGTGGCGGCCGTCGCAGCGTTCGTTGAACCCCGGCGCGGCCAGTCACTGGGCAAAGACGGTTTGGTCATCCGCTTCCTCAGGGGAGCTAGAAGGATGAACCCCTCACGCCCCTTCGGTGCCGATTTGGGATCTTTCCATAGTTCTCGAAGCTATGAAAGCCCCCCCCATTCGAACCACTAAACACCGTGGACCTCAAATACCTCTCGTTCAAAGTCGTTTTTCTGCTTGCGCTCGCATCAGTAAAACGTGTGGGAGACCTTCACGCGCTGTCAACTAGCGCTTCCGGTCTTGAGTTTGGGCCCAATGACTCCTTAGTTGTTCTCAAACCTAGACATGGTTATGTCCCAAAAGCGATTGGTACCCCGTTCAGGGCACAAGTTATTTCTTTATCGGCTCTGCCTGCATCCGATAGCGAATCTGACTCTAATCTCCTGTGTCCGATCAGGGCCCTGAGATTATGCATTTCCCGCACTGCTCCGGTCAGACGATCTGAGCAGCTGTTTGTTTCGTCCGGTGGGCGCACCAAAGTGTTGGCCGCCTCGAAACAGACACTATCTAGATGGATAGTTGATGCCATTGCAGCCGCATACGCGTCAAAAGACCTGCCATGCCCTCTGGGCATCAGGGCTCATCCCACTAAAGGCATGGCCTCATCGTGGGCATGGTCCAGCGGAATTTCCATTCATGACATCTGTGTGGCAGCAGGATGGTCTTCCCCTTCCACCTTTGTCAGATTTTACAATCTCGAAGTTCCCGCCTTGCAGGCTAAACTACTAGCTATCTAGTATGTTACAGTTTCTCTGGTAAGCTGCACAAAAAGAGTTATTCACACAGACCGGTTCCCGCTCTGTCTCTCTTATCAAGTGCTTAGTACTACACAATCACCGGCCCGCTCTGCTGGCCCTGTCACATGTACATATATTTTTTCCCACTATTAAGGGTTCCCCCGGGTCTCCCCTGGGACTCATAAGTGGATGCTTAGCACGCACGGCGTTGACCAGGTGTTCCCGTAGCGTAAGCTAGCTTACGCAATACGAGAGAACCTCTCGTAAGAGAACGAATCGGTTACCTAACGTAACCTCGGTTCTCTCTAGATGAGGGAACGAGTATTGCGTTCCCGGCCGTGCTAGTGCTACTAGCGTTCTCGCTTCATTCTATGAAAACCAGAGTTACAGCCTAAGACGCCAGTATTTATACTCTCTGACCTCGCCCGCTCAGGCGGGCTATGACGCAATGAGAGCATCACGACTCTCATTGGACGAGAGTTCAATCGCGTCTCCTCATAGGCTTAAGCAGTTCCCTGTGAGCGAGCCAATGAGCTGCTAGCTAGCCCGCTCATGCTCTGCTGCAGCTGAACTGCGTTGACAATAGATACAAAATTATGGGATAATTTTTTGGCTTCAATTTCTCAGAAAGATGAATCTTTCCCGTAGCGTAAGCTAGCTTACGCAATACTCGTTCCCTCATCTAGAGAGAACCGAGGTTACGTTAGGTAACCGATTCGTTTTACCCCAGCAGCAGTTTCACCCCAGCAGTTTTACCCCGCGCATGCGCAGTTTCACTACAACAGTTTTACCCTGCGCATGCGCAGTTTCACTACAACAGTTTTACCCGCGCATGCGCAGTTTCAATACAACAGTTTGGTTTTACCCGCGTATGCGCGGTCACGTTGTTCTGTCCAAAACGATCTAATGGTTATTGTTATGATACGCAGTATTCGCGTGCATATGATACGCACTTTATGGCGTGTAATACGCACGCACCCCCATCCCCCCTCCCCCTAATCCTACCCAAGGGGTTTTCAGCGCGTAGCATATGCACGCAAAAACCATTTTTGGCGAATAAATGGCACGAGAAATAACATTCGTGGTATTGATACGCACTTTCATGAGACTGCGTTGATTATTTTTTCCTATTAGTTATTTTTTGCTCCTACTGTTGCTCGCAGGCCTTCCGGGTCCTTTACTGAAATAAAACAATGCTTGTGTCATGAACACTTTAATCTCTTACGTTTTTCAGCCACACAAACTTCCGATTAGACATTCAAATGCGAACTATATAGTCTAAGTCAATATATTAATTATTTTTAAGTTAATTAAATCTGCCTGTGGTTAAGGTGTAAACTTGAACACAGATAAAACAAATGACTTGAACACAAACTATGTACAATCATTTCAAATAAACCAAAACGCACGGGTAAACCTGTTGTGATGAAACTGCGCATGCGCGGGGTAAAACTGCTGGGGTGAAACTGTGGCTCTGCGGCTCTGCAGACAGATATTATTGGTTTGAAGGGATGTGCTCGACCAGCTCGCGCATCTGTGCCGCTGCGCGCTCAATCCATTGCACGTTTCCAGTGATCGCGCACCACAGCTAAGTTGTGTTACTATATTGCGTTTAATATTCCACTAATAAGACATATTTACTTCATAGACAGCCTTATTTTTTAGGGAAAAAAATTGAATCTCGTATATTGTCAATACTAATTGAAAACCA
Organism: Semotilus atromaculatus; assembly: GCA_031834385.1. NCBI lineage: Eukaryota > Metazoa > Chordata > Actinopteri > Cypriniformes > Leuciscidae > Semotilus > Semotilus atromaculatus. The sequence goes on from JAULUF010000035.1 coordinate 6,832,913, forward strand.
TATAGACCCAGTTAGATGGGGCTTCGAAAATTTACTACCTCGTCAGATGACGTTTACTACTTTTTACTACTTTTTACTGGCCTTAATTTGGCATAATTTAATTTACTACCTTTTACTACCTTTTACAACCCCGAGGAAACCCTGTTGTAACAAACTGCTCCGAGAATCCAAATGCAGTTTTTAATGGGAAAATCCAAGATCATAAACCGCAGTGGCAGTGGTCAAAAGCAAAGGGTAATCAGTCAAACAGAGCTTTAGACAGGAATGGGAAAACCAGGACACAGGCAGATAACAAAAACCAGGAACATGTAAAACAGTGGAGATGCTCAGAAATGCAGTGTTACACGTACAATATTGCAGATAATGAATGAGAATACATGGTTTAAATAGGCTGAGACTAACAAGGCAATGAGACACAGGTGGATGCAATCAGTAATGATGAGTCCAGGCAGTGAGTTATGGGAAATGTATTTTGTGAGGGAATGACAATAGTCTGATGTGAAGTGCCCTCTGGTGGCTCTCAAGGGCACTCCAGCTGATGACCGTTACATAGCCCCCCCTTCCAGCCACTCCTAAAATTGTCCAGGAGGGAGATGGAGCGGAGGTGGACCCAGGGGTGGGATGGCGCGCCAGCCACGTGGAACGTTAGAGGGCCTGGAGACTGAGGCGGAGCAGGCTGAGCAGGCGTCCAGGGCGGATCTGATGCTTCAGGGGCAGAGGCGGCCATCTTGTCTGAAGACACCGGTGTAGACACAGGTGTAGAGGAGGTCATCTTGTCCGAAGACACAGGCGTAGTCGGCCATCTTGTCAGAAGACAAAGGCGTTGATGCTGCCATCTTGTACAAAGACACAGGCGTGGGGGCGGCCATCTTGTCCAAAGACACAGGCGTGGCAGCGGCCATCTTGCCCGAAGACACAGGCTTGGCGGCAGTCATGACGGGACAAGACTCTGGAAGGACGGAGGCCATCTTGGCCAAGGATTCATGGGCTGGAGCCCATGTGGGTACTGCCCACACACTCAAAATCGCCAAGGCAACTATGATGAGTGCTTTCTTTTCCAGAACTGACTCAGGTGCGAAGGGCATGACATGAAGAAGCTCAGGCTCGGCAGGCATGACATGAAGAAGCTCAGGCTCGGCAGGCATGACGTGAAGAAGCTCAGGCTCTGGTGTAGAAACCTCAGGACGGGAAGGCACTGGAAACACAGGACTAGCGACCATTTTGGCTGGAGATGCTGGTGACAGTGGTGGGCCAAGCTCGACCTTGGTGGCCATTGGAGCATAATGCATTATGCACCCCCCAAAAGAAAGTTTAGAGGAAGAGTCCTCAACCTCCCCAACAGTGAAGGAGGAACCAGCCAACAACAGAGCATAATCCAGAAAGTCACTTAACGAACCTCGAGGAGCATTGTGGATTAACTTGTCCTTGAGCGGATGGTTGTGCTCGTAACAGAAAAAGTCGATGAGAGCACAATCTGACAGTTTTGCAATGTCCAGGAAAATGTAAATGTGCTCTTCGAGGGTGTGGTTACCCTGGTGCATGCGGACTAACTCAATCGCTGGATCCATATTTGGCGAAGTCTTCTGTTACATACTGCTCTGATCCAGAATCATAATCAAACATAGGCAAAGTCTTGTATGTTGTTACACTGCATCTCTGAGCATTCTCCCTGGTTTCATTGTCTCTGGGTTCGTGGATTTTTGCGTTTCTTGGATTCCCTTTTTGCCTCTGACCCCTGCCTGTTTTGTTTGTTTGTTTGGACTGCCTTCCTGTGCTTGACTCTTTGCCTGTGTTTGATTACAATACTGGATTACTTAAACAAACTGCATTTGGATCCTCAACCTTTGTGTCTCAGAGCATTACGTAACAATCAAGAATAAACAAAAAAGCTAACAAAATTTGATGTTTACAAAAATGATGGGAATCAGTTGGGCCGACGATGCCCTGTCTTTCCTTCACATTTAATAGTGGAAACTTTAAAAAAGCACATATTTGTTTCTTTAATTTTTATAGCTCAGCACAGTTGAATAAGACATTCCAAATGTTTACATTATGACTGGTTTAAAGGGATTTTAGGGAAATTATCAATATGATTAAGGATTTTAAGATTAGGCCGTTTTCAGGAGAATTAAAAAAAAAACAGGTACTATTCACAATTTATTTAGTTTAATAAGCAAAAATTTTATAAAATTAATCCATGAAATTAATGTGACACTAGTGGGTTTTAAACAGCACTTTGTTTTAAACCACTGCAGACACATTTAAAAAAATCTATTATTTTTTTTTTAAATCTTATTTATTAATTATATTTATAATTTGATTGACTACAAATATTCAGCCTAGCATGTTGAACTTAAATGTGACGTCAACGTTTAAATTCTGACAACCTGTAAAAATGTGTACTCAAGGTATGTACATAGATTGATCATTTCCTGTATCGGATGCATAACTCCAGCACCAAACTGCCATATTCGTGTCCATGTCTAGATTTAATACATACTTGGAAAACTTCAAGTGGCTCCAGCAGCATACTTCCTCCTGAGGAGAACAAACTTTACCAGGTTTTCTCAGCGTGTGGAAAAAGACTATTAGTCAGCCAGCCCACGTCACAGCATGTTTACACCATCAGCTCTGGTTCTGTGATGCAGTAGGGAGGGGGAGCTCCACACAACATCCTACCCCAGCCATGGTCAGTCACCTTCCAAAACTGACCATAACCATCAGCTCTTATTACATGGCAACAGGACGCTTTCCAAAAAGCACGCTTCCCATTGCTCAGTCCAAACACTTCAGAGAGTGTGTACAAACAGAGGCCAGCAACCCTCAACAGCAGCGAATTACAGAGAAGATGGGCGGCACTTAACATAGATCTATATTTGGTGTGGAAAGTTACCATACCTCCGGCACAGAGCGGGCAGCTGGTGAATCCTGGTGGTTGGCCAGAATGAGGAAAGGAAGGGTGCACAGCTGAGGATGCTGCATGGCCAAATGGAGCTCAGACCGGGAAGCCTCCATCTCTTCATCTGATGCAGCACTATTGAGGACAAACACTACACCTTGGGAACCTTGATAATATCGGCTCCAGTATTTCTTGATGGTCTCAGCTCCTAAAAAATGGGAAATAGTAATGATGTACCATGAGACCCTTCATAAGTAAGCAAAAATCAGAAGTTAAATATTGGCTCCCTTTCAATTTATGTGTTATTTTGAATTGAATTAGCTACGCCCTACAGGAAGATGAACTGAAATTTTTATTAAAAATTACAGGAAGAAGAATATACAGAATTGTAAATAAAAAAACAATAATCACAGATAACGCATTCTGTGAAAAACTGTTTTTCCACTGTGGTCCACAAAAGTTAAAGGTGGGGTATGTGATTTCCAAAACCGTTTGATTGACGGACTTACTGTCCAATGATTCTAGGTGGTCATGGAAATTATTGGCTGGAGTTTTTCGAGTCCTGCCCGTTCCACAGATGATTAAATTGATTAATTTTCATTTCAGTGCTTCTAACTCTGTGGATGTAAGTGGGTTATGAATAGAATTTCAAGATTTTGAAAAAATGGACAAAAAAGAGAATCACATAAACTAAAAAACTAACTAAAAAAAATATGAAGAAATGTATGAATTTAATAAAAAAATAATTATAGGTGGTATCCATCTATCCAACATCCATGCTTAAAGGCTTTTAAGCCTTTTTCCCCATTATTTGCAAACATGTTAATAGTTTGAATTGAAAAACTTTGATTTTCTAGTTGTAAAAGTTATTCGTTTTTATTTCACTTCCTTGCAATTCTGTATCCTGTTTGCTACCTGAATTAAAATTCAATTCAAACTGAGGAAATTAATTGGAACTTTAATTTTGAATGGCACGCAACCCTGGTTTAAAGCCGTTATAAGTCTATCATTTCTGATGCTAGTAGGTTCACATTCATAGATTTGGTCTTGCACAAATCTGAAATATTCATGGGGATTTACATGGCGGTCTCACTGAACAGACCATGTAATAAAATGTTCCTCATCCTCTTTCCTTATAGCAGCAGTCTATGACATAAATCATATTATGCTGTTACAGTGCTCCTCTTGATTTCAAAAGTTTTAAAATATTTCAAAACAAATCCCTTATACTTAGAATACTAAACTTGGTCTGATTGGAGCCAAAATAAATAAGAAAGGGGAAAAAAAGGACATAAATCATTATTCTGTCACAATAATCATCAGACCACAAGTCAAGTAATGTAACTATAAACAAATCTAGTGAGATCTTGATGCAAGTATGTAGAGAAAAAGTGTTCTTGAAGTCTCAAAACAAATTTTTTTTGCGGAAACTGAAAGAAAGAAATCACAAAAAAATAAGCATTTTGTTTGACTTGCAATAGTGTAAAATAACAGCACACAAGTCTCCTGGGGAGGTGTGAAATGACAGTATGGTAATTTGCTCAGTGTTTTCTAACACTTTCTATCAAATATCTCGATGATTTGGTTCTGCCTTCTCATGCATCTGTGAAACAAGATTCTAATAATTCAGCAACCGCTTTTAGAGTTTGAGTTGAACTTTATTGTCCATTCTGTTTGTCACAGAGCAGAAATTTGTCTTTGACACTGGTGACAGATTCATTCACATTAATGCTTAAAAACACATGCCAAATTAACAACACAAACACAGAATTCACAAAAATATACTATTAAACAGTAATTCAATTAAACTACAATAAAACAAACTAAAATTATAATAAGTGCAAATTAATCAGATATAGTACATATGTAGATAATGAAATGAGAAAATGTATTTCCATTATATAATAAGGGATTTAATGATTACATATAATTAATTGTCAAGACAAATCGGTGTCATCACATGTATGACAAACATGTACAAACCTGTTTGTAGTATCACAGAAATGTCTGCTTAATTTACATACATCTGTTTCGAAGAGACTGAATAGAGTTAGAAAAAAACAGTCAGTCTATCATTGGTAAGACAAGGTTCTGCAGCAAGTTTTTTCTATAGAGTAAAATGCACAGGACGTTTTAGGAATTATAAAATGTATCTGGGTTTCTCTTGTTGCCAGCTCAAATGTTTTGCTGGTTTGGAGTCCACATACGTGTATGTTTTTCTTTTAGTGCTATAAATTGATGTGCATATCTTTACTATGCCACAGTAGCTGTTTTTATCACACAACTCTCTGGAACACTTGATTCTGATTTTGACATTCTGCAGTCAAATGCTTATGTAGAATGACTGCTAAACTGTATATTTGATCGTTGTCGGACAACCGATTCCCACAGCTGTACATTGCAGCGCTCCACTGCCTAATTTTTTCACATCACAAAATAATTTCAAATCAAATGTCAATTTATTTATTTATTTGGCAAATAGCCATGTAATAAGCGGGATAATGTACAGACAGACAATCGTAATGGCAAAACCCTATCAGTGCTTATTGTGCAATAATGATCCTCTTACTGTAGGTTACGCCTTAGGTGCAAGTTTGCTGTGAATGAGCCCTACATGCTCACAAGGTGAATCATCAACTCATCTCTCATCTTCGTTTACACTACAAAACCTCATAGGTTTGGGGGCATAAAGCTTTTTTTTTTTTTTTTTAAGAAATATGCTGCGTCCCAATTCGCATACTATCCATCCTAAATAGTATTCGAAAATAGAATTAGTACATCCCAAATCGTAGTATGTTGAAATGAGCGTTCCAAAGATACCCGGATGGTGTACTATTTCCGGTCAAAATCTGAAGTGCAGATCGATCCGCACTCTGACGGCTATAATTGCCCACAACCCATCGCGCGCTGGACGAGGATTCGATTATAACTACAAACACGAGTGAAAAGTTAAAAAACTACAGACGTGGAGGACGCGCGAGTCCGGTGGTTATGTAGAGAGGTTTAGATAAAGGGGTTTGAGTGATGAATTACCAGTATCTAACCTGACGAAAATGTATTTATTCAATGTCTACATTATATTACATCTGCAGCATAATTGTGAACTTTTGTAAAGATATGTTTAGCCATTAACTTTTAAATGCATCATTACATTCAAATTGCACACATATGAGGAGAGTCTCCTCCACATGAAAGACCCGCGACTGGCAGATCAACATGCTACAACATTTCTCTCCGAAACGGTAGGAAATTAAATTAGATTGAATGGAGGATTCTGACTGTAACAAGATGATTGACAGGGCAGTTTACGGTGACAGTATACGCGACAGAGCTGTCCGTAAAGATGACGAAGTAGTGTGTCCCAAAGCTTGCCAACTCTTCTGCTACACACTCAAAAGTATGTACTTTTTCTTCACAAAAAGAGTACATACTTTTAGGGCGTAGTATGAGTAGGCGAATTGGGACGCAGCCCTAAATTTTATTCAGCAGAGATGCATAAAATGTATCAAAAGGGACAGTAAAGATATTTATAATGTTACAAAATATTCCTATTTCAAGCCAATGCTTTTCTTTTGAGCTTTCTATTCACCAAAGAAAAAACATAATATATTTAAACACACATTTCAAGCATGACAATAGACCTTACGCCATGACAGATATGAAAGCGAGGCTGTGACGGATAGACTTACCGTGTTTTCAATGGCATCCGCTGTAAAATAAACCTCCTAGATTAGCCTACTCATAAATTTCCACAGCTCATATTTTCTGGAGTTTTTGTCTACTGAAATCTCTCAGAAAGATATTTTTGCAGTATTTCGTCAGAAGAACAATTCAAAAACACATTAAATAAACAATAGTACAACCCACTGAAGAGATGTCTATCCCTCACAGCCTCGCTTTTATTCCCATTAAAAATCAAAGATGGTGCTGCTGTGAATACGTTCTATTGTTTTCAACATTGATAATAATAAGAAATGGTTCTTGAGCACCAAATCAGTATATTAGAATGATTTCTAATATAATGAAGTGACCCCGAAGACTGGAGTAATGGCTCACAGGAATAAATTACGTTTTCTATTTGAATATATTACAAGTTTTACTGTATTTCTGATCAAATAAATGCAGCCTAGCTAAGCCTAGGTAAGCAAAGACTTCTTTTAAAGACATTTAAAAATCTTACTGATCCAAAACTCAAGTACATACAGTATGAACCTCATTTCAGACTTTATCCAGATGATTCACCCCATTTACTGGTTCCCAAAACACACTTGGAATAACAGCAACCAAAGTACACAAAAGCTGACTGCATAGTGTAAAAGTAAGTAGAGGTGTCTGCAAAATATAATCTCAAGCAGCATCTGATGAATTTTCTTTTTTCAGCACTGATTTCGTGGCAAATCAGTCGAATTCTTCTAAATGGATTTAAACATTGAGAAATCTTAAAGCTGTAAACTACTTAAGTTACTGCTAGGCTAAATCATGGTCAAATTAGACAAATTCTTGATAAACTAAACTAAAAATATGTGCATTCTGAGGAGTTTTCTGTGAAGTTGAGTGGGTGAAGATAGCAAATAGGCCTGGTCATCTCTTTGGATCTGTGTACATGTCCCATACCCATCTATCATCATACTGACATCTTCTGCCACCTATTGGTCAATGGCCCTGTCAGAAGTCAAATGTTAATTTCAAGGGAAAACATACTCAGAAAACCACAGTCATTGATGTTTCTACAAAGCATCTTAAGACATAATTCAAAACATATTCTGGTTTCTTCAGACAGAATAAAGGAGTACCCGCTGTACATAATGTTGCAGGGCACCATTATGTAAGACATATGTGAGCATAAAAATTAAATTTAGCAAAAACAATCTACTTCTCCTAGGACCTGTTATCTTGGCCTGCCAAAAGATATGTAGATATTTTGAAACAGTCCGTCTTGGCTGCTCGTCTGTCCACATCTCCATGGTATAGTGTTTCATCGTAGCTCATTAATTGTCAATCATTTCAGTCTGGATCATATCAGAAAGCTTGAGTTTTGAAATGCCTTTCCACAGCTCAGATCCAGGTTATGGTATTTAGCTTGAAACCATCTAACCACAGGCAGCAGACAGTACAAACAACCAACAGTCTTAGGTTTCTTTTCTCTTTAAAGGAGAACTCCGGTCAATTTTAACATTGAGCTAATTTTTTTGTAAATTTGAAATGTTGTCAGTACAGAGAACAACGACAAAAATCAGTGTTGCCTGCACAGTGTTATCTTCTTTTTAAAATTTGCACCCTGTTGACTTCAATGGGGCAAGTTTTAAACCTGCTTTTAGCCTCTTAACATCCTTGATATGTCATTACAAGTGCACAGCCATGTGAGTGGTGTTATTAAGAGTGAACACGGTCAATCTGACTGCAGTAGATGTGAAAGATATTAATAAAAATGATGTTAATTCAGCCAGCTCACATACCTGTATTTTCTTCCTGTTTTCGGTCGAAGTCCAAAGTAGTCGATTATCGAGTTGGGAGAATGGGATCTCATACAGCCTGGCCGCGCGCGCGAACTCGATAATCGACTGCTTTGGACTTCGACCGAAAACAGGAAGATAGGAAGACTTTAAGTAACGTTAGGCATTCTGTTTGTGCTGCGTGATTCAAAGAAAAGTGCGCTCTTGCTCACACGATCAGCATGGTGATCTGGTGTTTTCTCCTAAATAAAATGGTTCTGGTTCGAATCCGCACTTTTTTCATTTTTTTCTTTTTTTTTTCATCAAAACCGAATATGTTCATCAGTGGTTGTATTATATCAAGCAGGGACACGTTTGTGTGCATTTTTGTTTGTGATTTCATCGGAACGAACAAAGAGTCTCTGAAACGGATTGAAGCGCGCGTGAATGTGAAGACTGTGCGTGAGCCACGAGATACTGTAACCGCACCACCGATCGCAGGCAGCAACGAGCACTTTGATCACTTGATTTAAAAAAACGCGTATTTCAGCGCTAGATCTCTGAATCTAGATCTCGCCAGCTGGAGATGTTTTATTTATTTATATTGGTACATCCGTGCCGCGAGAGGTTTTAAATAGTGGTGGGGACAATATCGACCCTGGCAAAAAGTGGTGGGGACATGTCCCACCTGTCCCACCCGCAAATTACGCCCCTGCATAGTATCATAATCGATTCATGTTATTATGCAATAAAATTGTTTTCATTTGTGCTCCCCTGAAAAAAATTAATGCCCATCCGTGAATTTGTGTCTGGCGCCAGGTCTGCAGCCAAGCTTACTTTAACATGGAAAATTTATTATAGAGAATGAATATTTTTGAGATAAGAATCTTAAAGGGCCCCTATTATGGATTTTTGAAAATGACCTTGTAGTGTGTAACATAGCTCTAAGTGAATGAAAACATCCTGCAAAGTTTTAAATTTGAAAGTGAACCATATATAAAGTTAATGTCTTTCAAAAGTAAGAGTCGACTCTGAGTCAATGAAATTAATTGGTTTTCAAACGCCACTATTACCTATAACTGTGTCTATTAATGCAGATTGTCTGTCGTTCTCACTACTTTGAGGAAAGATTAAGCATGGAGCAAGATTTGTTTAACCAACGTTTATGTTACATCAGTCACTCACGGTAGAGCTCGGCTAATGTATTGCATACATGTACTGTTATTGATACAGTTTCCACGTGTTCACCGCAATAAATTAGAAAAATACTCTGTAAATAAATAAGTACAAGTAAAATAATCAGTTTGTTGATGGACATGCGCTTGTTAATGCTGATGGTGAGGAATTACAGTTGCAACATCTCATAATGTACCTCAAACTAAGTAGCATATCATTGAGAAACATCCTGCTCGAGTTGTCCTTGCGATGGAGTTTCGGTTTGAATGAATAGTTCTTCCAGTGATATGGTAAAATCGACGTCACTGTTCGTTACTGTGTCTAGTTTACGGTGTAGGAAGCTTCAGGACACACAGAGCTGACGTTGTTATGGCAATAGGTGTTTCTGTTTTCAGCGTGCACGCTGTACGCCAATCAGAGCAGAGTAGCTTGCGGAAAGGAGGGATTTAGAGCAAATGATTCAGCTCACGAGTCTTTTGAGAATCACTGAAAATTTGGTGATGTGCAAATATATTATGAGGAAATTAAGCAGTTTTTTGACCTTTGAAAAGGACATCTAAAATTTTTTACAGTGCAGTCCAAACGTCTGCGACTACATTGAAAACCTGGGATTATTATTTATTTACCCATTTTAGGATTTGGCAAAATTAAAGAAAAGATATGGCAAATGAAAAACTCATTTTTGAATTTTTTTGATCAGATGTGCAGAACAAAAGAAAATAGCTAACCTACAAATCTAAATTTAAATCAAAATCTGAATTTGAAACATCATCCTCAAAACAGCCTCTCAAGCGTATATACAGTGAAGAAAATAAGTATTTGAACACCCTGCTATTTTGCAAGTTCTCCCACTTAGAAATCATGGAGGGGTCTGAAATTGTCGTCGTAGGTGCATGTCCACTGTGAGAGACATAATCTAAAAAAATAATAATCCAGAAATCACAATGTATGATTTTTTAACTATTTATTTGTTAGATACAGCTGCAAATAAGTATTTGAACACCTGTCTATCAGCTAGAATTCTGACCCTCAAAGACCTGTTAGTTTGCCTTTAAAATGTCCACCTCCACTCCATTTATTATCCTAAATTAGATGCACCTGTTTGAGGTCGTTAGCTGCATAAAGACCCCTGTCCACCCCATACTGTTACGTCCCAGATGTAAAGTGGTCTAGGTTAAGGGAGTAAACAGCAAACAGAAAAAAAAAAAAAAAGGTTTTGGTTTGATGTAAGAAAATAAATGTGCCTGAGCCCGTTCCCAGCCCTGTATGACAGACACATCAACTTCCAGCTCAAAGATTTATTAACAAAATATATATGTATAATTGACAAAATGAAACAAAAAGAAAAACAAAGCAAACCTCAGGAGGGGGTAAAGCCAAAATAACAAACAAGTACCCTCTACCTAGTTGGGGAGTAAAACTTCTTAAACTACCAAAAGGAAACAAAAACAACAGAAAATTACACTAACTCCCTAACTAGCCAAAAACAGGAGAAAAGGTGTTACAAAAATAAAAATAGGCACCCACCTCCCTACAGCAGACCGTTAGGTATTCAAGAATAAAGTAACAACAACAAACAAACAAAAGTGGTAGTAGGTAGGGATGGCTGACGCGAAACAGTCGTTCCGAAGCTTTACGAGATCCCGAAGCGCAGACGTTTCGAAACACTGATTCGAAGCGTGATTCAAAACACCCATGTCACGTGACTATGGCCAAACGAAGCCTCGAAGTATTTCACTAAGTGTTTCATCAGGTGTGATCCGCCGAATCAGCGTTTGATTGACACGGTCGGAAACAGAGTAACAGACCACACAATCGCACATCTGTATAAAAGTGAAATCAACGCATATTGACCTTGTGGATTTTTGTGAGAGGAGTTTGATTTTGAGATAGTGGATTTTTGGTGATATAGTGACATTTATAGTGCAATTTGTTTAGTTATATTTAGGCTTACATTTAAATTTACACAACACAATGACTGATAGGCTAGAGACACAGAGTATACATATAGTGACACATTAATAGATACATAGATATAATATAGACAGCTAGATTAATAGATAGATACATCAACGATGCGCATTTGCCCAGAACTCATGATCCCCTAACTTACTGGAAAGAGAGAGCAGTAATCTTTCCTCATTTGTATGTCCTAGCTAAAAAATATCTTTGCATGCCAGCAACAAGTGTCCCTTGTGAGAGGATTTTTTCAAAGGCTGGAGAAATTATCTGTAAAAAAAGAAGTAGGCTAAGTCCTTCCACAGCAGAGAAATTGATATTTTTGAATAAAAATATGTAAAAAAGTGAGACATTGTGGCTTGATTTATTTTATTAATATTAATTTTGCAGGACCAAAATAACATTATGCACAGTGAGGAGCCTATAGGTTACAAGATTCACATATTAGAAAAGTACAATAATAAAAAAAAAACAAATTTTCATGGCTCGTCAAGGTTGTTTCAGATCAACACCTGCAAGTGACCACTAGGTGTCACCGTGGAGACAGGTGTCGGATTGATTCGAAGGCTCGAAACAATATGGACCATTTGGTTCAACTGTTTCATTGCTTCACGAAGCCTCGATCTGCCCACCACTAGTAGTAGGCTACAATAAGCCTTAGCTTGGTGAACGATAACAACAGTCTTAATGTTATACAACACAACAGCAAGTAAATCAACAAGTGAGGTACAGTCACAAAACTCTGGAAGGCAAGCTTCAGTTTGAATGTCCTCAGAAGCCTCTTTTGAAGGTGTAGCGTCTCCAGTATAACGAGCAGCAGGTGCGATGAATCATCTCTCTCTTCTCCACCTGGTCGAGCTGCAGAGTTACAGAGAGAGAGAAAAAAAAGAGAGAGAACAAACACAAAACCCCAACACTGCCATAGCATAACCACTGAACGTAACAATACAATCAGTAAGAATCCAACTACTAACATGGCCAAGACCAAAGAGCTGTCCAAAGACACTAGAGACAAAACTGTACACCTCCACAAGGCTGGAAAGGGCTACGGGGAAATTGCCAAGCAGCTTGGTGAAAAAAGGTCCACTGTTGGAGCAATCATTAGAAAATGGAAGAAGCTAAACATGACTGTCAATCTCCCTTGGACTGGGGCTCCGTGCAAGATCTCACCTCGTGGGGTCTCAATGATCCTAAGAAAGGTGAGAAATCAGCCCAGAACTACACGGGAGGAGCTGGTCAATGACCTGAAAAGAGCTGGGACCACCGTTTCCAAGGTTACTGTTGGTAATACACTAAGACGTCATGGTTTGAAATCATGCATGGCACGGAAGGTTCCCCTGCTTAAAGCAGCACATGTCAAGGCCCGTCTTAAGTTTGCCAATGACCATTTGGATGATCCAGAGGAGTCATGGGAGAAAGTCATGTGGTCAGATGAGACCAAAATAGAACTTTTTGGTCATAATTCCATTAACCGTGTTTAGAGGAAGAAGAATGATGAGTACCATCCCAAGAAGACCATCCCTACTGTGAAGCATGGGGGTGGTAGCATCATGCTTTGGGGGTGTTTTTCTGCACATGGGACAGGGCGACTGCACTGTATTAAGGAGAGGATGACCAGGGCCATGTATTGCGAGATTTTGAGGAACAACCTCCTTCCCTCAGTTAGAGCATTGAAGATGGGTCGAGGCTGGGTCTTCCAACATGACAATGACCCGAAGCACACAGCCAGGATAACCAAGGAGTGGCTCTGTAAGAAGCATATCAAGGTTCTGGCGTGGCCTAGCCAGTCTCCAGACCTAAACCCAATAGAGAATCTTTGGATGGAGCTCAAACTCCGTGTTTCTCAGCGACAGCCCAGAAACCTGACTGATCTAGAGAAGATCTGTGTGGAGGAGTGGGCCAAAATCCCTCCTGCAGTGTGTGCAAACCTGGTGAAAAACTACAGGAAACGTTTGACCTCTGTAATTGCAAACAAAGGCTACTGTACCAAATATTAACATTGATTTTCTCAGGTGTTCAAATACTTATTTGCAGCTGTATCTTACAAATAAATAGTTAAAAAATCATACATTGTGATTTCTGGATTTTTTTTTTTTAGATTATGTCTCTCACAGTGGACATGCACCTACGATGACAATTTCAGACCCCTCCATGATTTCTAATTCGGAAAACTTGCAAAATAGCAGGGTGTTCAAATACTTATTTTCTTCACTGTATATAGAAAGATAAAAATAAAATAATAAAATGCAAAATAGAAGCATTTTCACTAGTGGTCAGACTTTTGGACCCCACTGTACTGTGGACAAGTGCAAGGAGGGTGATAACACAGATGGCTCTAATAACTACTCACACACTGAAATACGCATGCTGATTCAGTCATTTGACATTAAGAGTTTAGTAAAAAACAACAACAATCAGGACACTGTTTGGTCTATGCCTAAAAATGAAGTGGTAAGGAAATGAATAACATTGTCTGACATTCACAGCAAGGGCTATCATCACACATAAAGTCACGTCTAATCTCATTTGACGTCAATGTCACTGGAGAGGGCACATTCACCGACTCCATTAACAGATGCCTCTTCACTGTGCCAGTCATGCCTCACACCTAACGGACATACTGCTAACACACACCGGGCATCACTGGCCTTTGTGTCAAAAGGGTAACAGACATGGATTGCCTCTTGCCATCAGGGCGGATTATTACACGGATGAGGGAAGCAGTTTGTTAACCGCAGCAGGATAACGGGTCACGATCTGTGACAAACTGCCGACATGTCACTATGGCAAATTCTCACTGTTCACATTCGGATCACTCACATTCACATTCATCCATCCTGTCATTCCACAGTTTATACAGCACCAATCTTTAGAGATGTGTTCATTCTCATGCTGCCTGTAAATCATGTCGATGTGATCATATTCATGGGATAAATACTGAGACAACCAGCGGGGAAAATTATTTTTTATTCAAATTTATTTTCTTTAAAGACTTAAAAAATGCACAGAATTAAGGATGAAGCAAATTTGATAATTACATTTTAATTGTGAATGCTGACTATACATTTACTAGTTTAGAAAGGAGTTTCACTTACACCACAACATATGGAGTGAGACATTTTTCCATCTTTTCAAGCATTAGCCTCTGCTTCAAAAGGAGATTGCAATTACCTTGTCATTACCTTTTTCTTTTTTGTTTGTTTTGTTTTTAACTCTAAGGGCTGAGACTTTTATGATAGTGGCTAAATAAAAATTCCAGGGTCTTGCCAAGAAAGACGAGGTTCCCTTTCAGTCGAAAACGTCAGACATAGTGAACGTCAACTGAATGGGGATCACGCTAGGGAGCCTGTCTTCTTTGTACTACTATTTAATCAAGCTAATTCAACATTGGCGTGCGTAATGACACGCTCCGCCCCGCAGCGCGGGTATAAATACGGAAGTGGATGCACGCACCATTTGCTTTTCGCTTCGGAGCCGATCGGTTGATGTCTCTGAAGAGAGCTGTTGTTTATAACAGCGAGTGTGTCGGTGTTCTTTTTGGAAGACTCTCCCAGTGCTGGTGGTTTCTACAGCACGAGTGCAGCGGTGATCGCGAGCTTTGAGCTCTCAACTGCTGTTTTAACAGCAACAAATTTCTGAATGTTTGTGTTTGTTGACAGCTGGTTAGAGGGAGGAAAAGTGAGTGCTTCACTGTTTCAGTTCTCTGTTCAGTGTTGCCGCGGTCATTCCACCTGTGTGCTCCGGCACTGGTGAAGGGTCTTATTTCCTGAAAGAGCAACATGGGTGCGTTTGCGTCTTTTTCAAGATGTCATTCCACCCGTGCGTTTCTGGATGCGTTTGTTCCCTGTTCTTCTCTGACGGTCACAATTGTTGCATCACGTGTTTGTGCAGAAATGGAAAAAAAAGAAAAAAAAATTTTTTAGCACACTGAAGCAGCTTTTGTGGACAGTTTATGTTCCCATTGCGGGAATATGACTGTTGCTGTGTTCAGATCGAGACTCACCCTCGTCTGCGAAGCTCGAGTCCCCATTACCATGCCCCGCCCTCGGGTGCCGCGTGGGATGGGTGATAGGAGGGTAGTGTTGGATGTCTCGCCTGGTAACTATTCCCTGTGGGCCCTTTTTCGGAAGTCTCCGTTCAATTTGTTACACAGAGATGGATTTCCAAATGCTAGAAAAAAAAAAGAAACTGTCCCCAAGATTGGTTTGCAGCTTTTGACCTGAGAGACATGTACTTCAGATCTCTATTCTTCCGCACCACAGGCCATCCTGTGTTCATGCATCTGAAAGGTGTGAAGTTTCTGTACAAAGTCCTACCCTTCAAGTGCTCAAAGCCAGTTGGGTCCTCAGGTCAACTGGGAGAGTAAACTCGTCCACGGACTGAGGATCTCTTTTCTAGTTTGGAGATGGATTCGGCCACCGCATCTCTAAAGAAGAGTGTGTGGATGGTTAGTGCTGTATAGAACCTCTTCAGCGGCTCCTGGGGCATATGGTAGACGCAGCCGCTCGGCTTCCTCCATATGAATACCGCTTCAGCACTGACTTCACGGCCGAGTCCAGAGTCCTTGGCAGAGCAGCACGCTCCATGTGAAAGCACCCTGGCCTGCTGCCAAACCCTCAGTCCGTAACAGACCTGTTGTTTCTCCGGGCCAATGGTCCTTAGAACGATTGTCCATCAATACCGGCTGAGGGGCACATACAAAGGGCATGGAGTAACAGAGGTC
The DNA here is from genome assembly GCA_031834385.1 of Semotilus atromaculatus. Lineage (NCBI taxonomy): Eukaryota > Metazoa > Chordata > Actinopteri > Cypriniformes > Leuciscidae > Semotilus > Semotilus atromaculatus. Next base: position 6,849,102 of record JAULUF010000035.1, read on the forward strand.
TGGGTGGCCCTCCGACTGCATTAGCATCCATTCCCTACATTGCGACCATTGCGCTACGCTTTCCTGCTACGCTTTCCTAAGCCCGTCACCACCTCCTTGGAGTCAGAAGCTTCTGAGGTCGCTTCATTCCACTATTTCTTCCGGCCTGCTCAATCGTGCTGCCAACAAGCCTCAAGACAGCCTATGGCCAGTGAGAGTGGAGACTCCATCCCCAGGCAGTCCAGCTGGGCAGGGACCACTTCAGGGACACACAGTTTCATCTGTTTGCCTTTCTGGATTTGTTCCTCTACCAGTTGTATTTTTTCTGTCCAAGCGGACAACCCTTGGACAGACACTGGCTCTCAGCTGACCCCGGGGCCCTGCAGAAATGCGTTCCCCAGTGAGCCTTCTAAAGCGGCTATGCGATTCATTGTCGCTTGGCGCCCTCTCAGGTTTAGTGATTTTTATCACACTTAGGTGTTGAGCAGGGATGCTCCTGGAGCTCAGTGAGAGCCATCACACTCAGGTGTTGAGCAGAGATGCTCCTGAAGCTCAGTGATATTCTTCACACCTAGTAGTGGTGCAACGGATCATCATTGATCCGTGATCCGTTCGGATCAATATCTTCGGTTCGGCACACACGTGATCCGCAGATTGATTTATGAAAAAAAAAATAATTTGTGGGCATGTTCAGTCCACACACAGCGTGGTCATGACGAGCGGAGGAACGGAGGAGCTTGAACGCCCCGCGTCATTTAAATCCCCTGTATGGGAGCGGCTTCCCTGTCAAATATAATGATGAAGGAAAGAGGTTAGTGGATAAAACCGTGACGGTGTGTAGGCACTGCGGCACAAGAAAGCCATATGACAGTGGAAACATATCGAGCATGGCCACGCATTTGAAGCGACATCACCCCGGTGTTTAGTAGCTGCGTTTACGTGGTTCAATCGGAATTAGGCTATATCAATCTGATTGATGAATGAATCCGAACACGGTGTTTACATGAACGATAAAGTAATCGGGTATTCTTCTCCTCTATTGGTTCTTTATTTGTTTTAAACAGTAGACTTAATATGTCTCTGGTCATGATTTGGAGACGATGAGCATGAACCGTTGTGCCGCTGCTGCTTATATTGATCACGCAGTAAAAACCAGCGCCCAAAACCATTTGTGTGTGGATGTGAATCTGCAAGGACTGGTGGGACGTTGTCCTGCTTCACTTCACGGACGTTGAGTGAAATTTGATTTTTTTTTAATAACGGAACACTCATATGACACTTTATTCAGCAGGAAGAACAGTTCGTTCCGTGCGTCACAGGTGCCACCCGCGTTCAGATCCCTGGAGGATTTCAGGCCGGTCCTAAATTTGGACGCGGAGGTTCAAGTAGCTACCACAGGATTATGTGGTAGTCACCACACTTCTGCAAGAGCACCCCCTAAATAGGAAGTTGTGCTTACGCCAAATAGAAGTGGAACCTATTCGTTGAGTTAGTCTTCTCTCCGTAAGGAGATCCTGAAAGCGTTCGGTCATTTCAGTGCTCTCTTTCCTGCAAGATGGGTTAAAGTGAGGGCTGTGTCCTCCACCCTTAAATTGATGTGTCCTCTATTTTTTACGCACATCATGATTCAGTAGCATGGGAAGAACGTCCTGATCTAGTAGAAACCTCGCCTGGTCCACTTAGGTGGTGAGCTCCTCTGAAGTGAGTGTGTGCTCCCGCCTAGGTGTTGACACAGCATGCTTCGCTGACAGATATTCTAGAGTTGGGGGCTGAGCGACACCTATAGTCGAACCGCTGCTTCCAATAGGCTCTCTTCTTATGAAGCCAGTTTCACCGTGAGCCCAGCTCGAAGTGTCGGCTTGCTGCACCATTCCCCTCCTATGGACTGAATATGTGTGCAATTCTTGCTCCAGTGGAGTTCTCCTTATTAGCCGAACCCTGTCGAGTTCCTCCATACCTTTCGGCTACGGACGTGGTGGAATGTGCGAAGCTAGGCCTATCACTTGTAAGCACTGGTGGAACCTGTGTTGGGCTGGGTCCATATGTTGTGATCCCTACGGCGATCCCATATGTGTTTTCTTCCACGGTACGGCTCCCTGCGGCGAGCCCATGTCATCCCTCGGCAGAGTCTGCTCTGGCGTCACTGTCTGGTTGAGTCTCCCCTCTGTCATAGGCTGGAGCCAAGACAGTGACATTCCATATGTTGTACTGCCTGGTCATCCACCCAGTTCATATGTGTATTTCCACATGTTACCTCATCTGGCAGGATGTGGCTTCCGCAGCGTCCTTCCATGTACAGGGAAAGCTTTCCCAGTGATCCTGCAGGAACAGCAGTTAATTCCCTGGCCTAAGCCCTGTCCCGTCTCCTTAAATCAGGGGCTCAGGTGGCTCTGTCTAGGCACTGGAAGGTGGCAAGCACTAGTGGCGTTTTCAAATAGATCCATTCAGTCGACGTTGACTATGTCTGACGTTCTCAACTGAAAGGGAACGTCCTGGTTGCGTATGCAACCCACCGTATCCCCTCGCCACTACTGCTGGACCACTGCTGTCTCCGGGGGCCGATCGGCTCCTCAACGAAAAAGCAACTGGTGCGTGTGTCCACTTTCGTATTTATACCCGCGCTGCGGAGCAGAGCGTGTAATCATGCACACCAATGTTGAATTGGTTTGATCAAATAGTAGTACGAAGAAGACAGGCTTGCTAGCGTGATCCCCATTCAGTCGACGTCGACTATGTCCTAAAATATAATGTTTAGTTTGCAATGCCAGTTTGTAAAAGGTAAAGCAATCAAGAAAAGAGTATGATGAAGCATGATGTTTTATTCTGTGAATCGTGCAGCTGAAATATACAGTTTGGGATTTTTTTTAATAGAAATTAATTACTTTACCAACTTAATGTATCCTTTCTGAGTAAAATTAAGACATTTACAATATTAACAAATATTTATATTTCAAATAAATCAACTGTGATAAGAAAAAAATGCTTAGAGCATCAAATCAACATTATAATGATTTATGAAGGATCATATGACACTGAAGACTGGTGAAATAATGCTGAAAATTCAGCTCTGCAATCAAAGGAATAAATTACATTTTAGAATATATTACAATAGAAAACAACTTTTTTCAAATGTAAAAATATTATTTCACAATATTACTGTTTTACTGCATTTTTGATCAAATAAATGTAGCCTTGGTGAGCATAAGAGGCATCTTTCGAAAACATTTTTTTAAAAACCTACAAACCCCAAACTTTTGAACGGTAGTGTACATTAATTACACAACACATGAAATACTATATGATTACTACAATGAGTGGGTTTGAGAGCCTGGTGCAAGTCAGATATGGTGTTAAAATATAGTTTTCCTGGCTCTTGAAGGAGAAGGAAAGGGCTTGACAGTTGTAAGCTTTGCGGACACATGGGAGAGGGTGTTAAAAAATGCATTACTCAATTTAGCAGCGGAAACACACAGTCATAATAGTGAGTCAGCCTCCTCTGCCTTTTCCGCTCCGCAACTAAGTTAGCTTTGCAGATGTAGTTTAAGTTAAGTAAGTCTCTGTGCCAGGTCCAATGGGATGTTTCAGTCTTCCGAAACACTGGGTGAATGGAGGGACAGTAGACGGCAACTGCACCTAGTTTATTTCATTACTTCAACTACATTAAAACTACTTGCAATCAAATCTACAAAATGAACGGGGAAAGAGTCTTAAAAAATGGTCTATATGTATCAATATCTAGTGATGTAGATCAGGTGTGCCCAATCCTGCTCCTGGCGATCGACTGTCCTGCACAGTTTATCTCTAACCCTGATCAAACACACCTGCATTTAATTTTCAAGTAATCCTGAAGACCTTAATTGATTGTTAAGACCTTAATTGAAGACCTTCAGGTGTGTTTGATTAGGGTTGGAGATGAACTGTGCAGGAAAGTGGATTGCCAGGAGCAGGATTGGGCACACCTGATGTAGATATTAAAATATGCATGTTTAAATTCTGTAAAAGAAAATCCTAAATAAATACACATACACAATTTTTTTTTTTTTTAAATCAGTACTTATAAATGCTTCAAGTGAAATTAGGCACTACAACAAATCAATAGTAATTTAGAGATTTGCAAAAGATTGCATTTAACGGTGTTAATAAAAATATCTTTAAATGAGTGTTAGATGACAGTAAATGTAATCTAAACATAAAAATAGGGGAAATGAGCATGCACAATTAAATATAAAATATCAACCAAAATGTATGAATAAAAAAAAAATACTGATATAGTACCAATACATTGCACATCCATAAAAATACATTATGAGTGTAAATCAAATTTCCTTTCTCTTGCTGCTTAAATGCAAGCGCAGTCTAGACCAGCACATGACATTTATCAGTTTCTTTGACTTGCTAAAGTATCCACTTAGTCACTACAATTGTTTTAAGTGGATCAAGAAGGACAGAGATGATTGAATACTAAAAACAGAAAAATAATATGTAACAAATGGCCTTAATCAAAATCTCCTAGTCATCATTAAACTTTCCCCATCTCCCCTGTGGTCATCGGCCCTCAAAACAGTTCTCTTCAAAGGCCGTTATCACCTCGGCTCCACTGAACGAGCTCAGCAAGAGACTGTGTCTACAAGCCTCAAAAGACAGCAAAGGAGACACTAGCCATTTGGTAAAAGACTATAGAGACAAACTCCAATACACAAATGACATTTACTCCATTCTTAACCATAAACTTTCCCAAATGTTTATAGTATTTATCTTGTGTTTTATGCACGTCCCTATGTTTTATTAGTTATGACTAGTTATGATTTTTTTGTTATATAGGTAACTTCCAATGCTGATATCCAAAGATGATGTATCACTGCTTTAAAGTCTTCAAATCTCCTCTTTCTTGGTATAAAATAATCCTCTTTTGATTTTACAATCAATGGTGTACAATATGCTATGATAAATTGCATCATGATATTTTTACCATACTTCTGTGTAAAGACTGCACAAAACACTGTTCTTTTAAACTTTCTCTTCATCAAAGAATTTTGAAAAAAAAATTGTACACAACTGTTTTCAACATTGAAAATAATAATGAATGTTTTTTGAGCATCAAATCATCATATTAGAATGATTTTTGAAGGATCATGTGACACTGAAGACTGGAGTAATGATGATGAAAATTCAGCTTTGATCACAGGAATAAATTACACTTTACTGTATATTCACATAGAAAACCGCTGTTTTAAATTGTAATAATATTTCACAATATTACTGTTTTTTTTGTTTTTTTTATCAAATAATTGCAGCCTTGGTGAGCAGAAGAGACTTCTTTTAAAAACTTAAAAAATCTTACCTGCCTAAAACTTTTGCACAGTACTGTATATATTTTTTTTTTTTTAAACTGTAATTCGTTACTATTACATTCGTAAATATGTAATAGTAGTAAACGTAGTAACTTGAGTAGGTTTCAGCAAACTACTTATTTACTCTTACTTGAGTCATTATTTTTCATAACTTCGACGTACTAGTAAAGAAGGACTAATTAACTAGTCCCATTCGAGTCGTTTTTGTAGTGTTTTAGTTTTATCAAGGACGTAAACATGCCAGCGCTGGCTTTACTAGCCACTTAGTTATGCTATTTCGTGTGTCTATGACAAACGCGTACAAACATTTTGGACCTGAATTTGTATTTTATGTACTAATTTTGTAAATGTATTTTCCATGTATACTTTATGGCGTCATTTTTTCGATTTGATTAAAGGCCGTGTTGCAGGGTTAATTTTTCAACGAATTTGTGCAATTTGCTTGTTGGTAATAAACATTTAAACTGTTATCCATTGTATTTTATGTTGTTGGGTATCACAAAACGGAATATAATACGAAAAGGTACAGCGGTTTGCAACGATTCTCCTTTCCACCACAATGCATTGGATGACGTCACCTTGGGGAGAGAATTTACCAAAGCCCGCTGCAGGGTTGCCAACTCTCACGCATCTGGCGTGACAGTCACGCATTCAGCCTCAATCTCACGCTCTCACGCTCAACAAAGAAATCTCACGCTAAATGACATTCTTCCGTGCTGTTTTTTTTTTTTTCACTCATGTGCACTAATTTCCGAATTACTATGACGTTGCGGTCGGTAAAATGCCTGAAAGATGAGTTTATAGATCTACCTGTTGAGCCACTCGCAGAGCTGCCAACCCTCCCGGATTGACCGTGAGACTCACGTAATGACCCTTTTCACACGCGCTCACGCCACACATCTTTCTCACGCAGAGAAAAATCGCGTGAAGTCAAAGAGAGGACACTATGTAGCTATAGACACCGACAGACAAGTTATAGGCTACTTTTGATGTGGAACAAATTCTCAGCTCTCATATTCTGTTAATATTTTTACGAGATTCAAACAATAAATACCGTTCTTGTTGCTCTTAAATGTGACAGATTGCTTTAGCGCCTCAGCTTTCAAACGGCACGTGATACTGTACAACTTTTTTTTTCATCCCACATTTTCACCGGAGGAAGAGATAAACGCTTAGAAACGCCAATATAAATAGTATGATGCCTTCTATTTCTAGATGACAAAGACCAAGTTTACCAGTACTAGGTTACCGGTATCTGAACTAACGTCATGATCACTGCCACTAAAGAAAACGTTGATTTTTCACTCGGTCCTATTCAATGACAGTAAAAAAAAAAAAAAATGTGTCGTTGTGCACTGCTGCTCGTAGACTAGCTCCAGTGCTCATTGCTGCGGTGCTAAATGATAGCAACTCACCAGGACACTTCACCAACTCATCCTCATCCCAGTCAGTCGCCATAGTTATACTAGGCTGAGAATGTCTAATAGTAGACGGGCTCTGATACTAGGCTGAGGCTGCCTTTCCTCCACTTCTCCCCAACGTGACGTCATCGCCGAATCGCGTAAAAAAAACGTTAATACCAAAAACGTAAAAAACTGGTCTTTAAGACCATTTTTGAGACATTTTAAAAATGATATGCATATCTTGAGTGATTTATGTACCCATTAATCGACAGTGGTGGTTAACCTGCAACATGGCCTTTAAAGGGGTCATATAATGCCATTTTCGTACAAGCTAATATAATTCTTTAGGGTCTAAATTAAAAGTTTGTAATATACTTTAATTAAAAATTCTCATTAGTATTGTAAGAAAACACTTATTTTACCTGGTCAAATACAGCTCTGTTTTCAGCACGCTGTTTCAGTGCATGTGCCTTTAAATGATAATGAGCTTCACTCACCCCGCCCCTCTGTTCCACAGTCTATGCTCAGTTCTGTGCGTACATGTTTGTAACACAATAACCATAACGCGTTGTTCATTATAAACGTGGGATTATGAATTATATTCAGAACGTCGTACATAGAAAACATGCCATAATGTATCCTGAGAGTAAACATTAGCCGCATTCATTGTGAAGCTAGCGATTGGCAAAGATTAATATAAATATTAATATAAAGGTTAATAAAACATTACACTCACTTCAGTTCTTCTCGAGGTGCAGGAACACGAATAGTTGGTATCGATTCCTTTTTTCAGGAGCAGCTTCTTAGCAAAACCAGCTTTATACCTCCTCGAAAGCAGTCTGGTGTGAAATGACTCGCGCAAACATGAAAGCATTGACGTTGATCGTGGGGAATATTCCCTTCGAAAACAAACTCAGCCACTGTGTCTTCAGCGGTTCGGATTTAGGAACATTAAAATGACTGTTGTGTTCCTTATTGCACCCAAGAACAGAACACCACTTCGCTTAGACTCCATTCTGCTCAGTGACAGTGCTCCAGTGTACATTTCGGCACAACATCGGTCCGCGCGTGCATGATTGACAGCTCACTCACGAGCGAGGGCGGGTCTGTGTTGAAATGCTGCTGTCAATCAACAATCGTGGGAGGGGGGTGCGAGCTTGTGACGTCATAGGCTCGAACGGCTCGATTTGAGGCAGGGGAAAACATATAAGGAGATTAAAACAAAACCACTGGATGGATTTTTATCATTATATGATGGTTGTGTACAGACACTGCCAACACACATTTCAGTACAATCAACTTGTAAAAGTGCATGTACCATTATATGACCCCTTTAAGAACGTAAACCAATGCCAACGCTGTTTGTTTATAGTAGCCAGTTAGTTCTATGCTATTTTGTGAAGAAAAAAAAAAAAGTACCATTTAGAAACGTTTTGTAAGAGCCGTGTTTGGGGAGGTTCTGCTTTCTGGGTCTGATTCTGGCTCAAACTGATACGGCAGTACTGTATAATTATTATTTACATTTGACCGGAGCACAAGCAACTTTCGCCCGTAAAGGTAATGGGCGTGACGTTTCCGTACAACGTGCACTACGCAGTTTAGCCAATTACAACACACCGGCCAAACTAACCAATCTGAGCCCACTGCCTGTTTCTGAGGGAGTGGTTTCATAGAATCAGGAAGTCAACGGGTCGTTCAAATGACAGGAGAAATTCGGCTTACAATAAAGGTGAAATTTATGAAAAATAAGGCTTTAAACAAATTTAAAAACACGAAGACGTGTTATATTGCTCCCCATAAACACAATCATGCAAAGAAAAAAAGCAGTAAACCACCCCTTTAAACACAGACAAAGGGTCAAGCACAGAAAGGCAGTCCAAACAAACGAACAAACAAACAGGGATCAGAGGCAAAAAGGGAATCCAAGAGACAATGAAACCAGGGAGAATGCTCAGAGATGCAGTGTAACAACATACAAAACTTTGCAGTGAGTGATAGGGTGAACCAGGCATTTATAGGGTGAGCAAACAAGAAGATGAGACACAGGTGAAAACAATGAGTGATGAGTCCGGGCAGTGAGTTATGGGAAAAGTAGTTTGTGAGGGAATGACAATAGTCTGATGTGGAGTGCCCTCTGGTGGCTCTCAAGGGCACTCCAGCTGGTGACTGTTACAGCAACACTTTTACTGTAAGTTTTTAGTACTCTTTCCACCACTGTGTATTATATAATCCATATATAAAATTATATAATAAATTTATTAAATACAAAGATTTCATCTTAAATACATTCCATCATACAATTAAAGAGTAAGAAAAGCTGTGTTATAGCTTCAGCAGCGAGGTTTCTGAATAACGCAGATATACGCGTATGTACAGCTGGCTAATGAAAGGTCTGTAATCTGGGTCTGTATAAAAGGTGTTTTTTGTGAAAACTGGTGAGAATGCCACACTTGACCTTGTCGAGGATAGGGCAAGAGCGCATCTGCAGATGGAGCTTATGTGCCCTTATACGGAGATGGTTCGTGCACGCAGCCCTTCATTTAGAATACTCAAAATTCACTAACATCAGAACAATGTTAAGAACAAATTTATGTGCGTATGAATGTGTTGTGAATTAGGCGGATATTTTTCGTGAGAAGTTCTCTTGTACAAATAGGAAATAATACACTGAATGAGAACCATTGTTTCTGTGTAAACTACAAAAAAATGAATTTGTGAAAACGGTGATGTCAAGAGCATGCATATTACATGTTCAGTCTATAAGTGCGTAGTTTTTCTTTACAAAGTGACCTCGCCAACTATTGGCCAGGCATGTACTGTTTAATATAACGTTTTACTAGTTTTCACAGATACGTGTGAGCAGGGATCATTTTTACAACACTGTCGTCTGTACACGAAAAACGCCAAGGAAAACCTTTCAGTTTTTAATACATTGCTGTTGTGTCAATGTACCCTTAGTGCATTCCAGTAAATTATTCATGGGATATATTGTAAATTAAATTGGGAGAGCAGTCCACAAATGCTCAGCATAGGTTGTCCTTTTTCATAATGCTACAGTGGAATACAAAGGAAATTAAGAGAAAATAATCAGGAGGAAAAAATGCAGTGAAGGAAAAGAGGTCTTGCCATAGATATTCTTGTTATCCCATATCACATTAAAATACCAAGCGTTACATTAGTCTCCTGATGTCTGAAAATCAAACATGAAGGAAATTTTCCAGCTCATTCAGTCAAACTGACAGATAAGGTTTTTATGTAACCTTATGATTTGAAATAATTTTTTTTTTTTTTACTCATAAAGAGTGGAACTTTCCCAAACCGGAAGTGCCTCTTATAATCTAAAACAGCTCATAAGGAAAAAGGAGTATAGAGGTGGATCTTGAGTGGCGTGCTAATGCTGCGTGATATCCAGATGTTGTGCATCAGTTGGAACAAATTGGCTGCCTTTCCGTCCGCCTGGTTTACGTCCGCCTCTGCATCAACGTCCTGTGTGATCACACTGTACACCAAGTATGTAAACCGATCTATATCAGTGAGCAGCTGGTTGCCAATGGTGATTGGCGTAAGTAGATCTTTGTCTTCCCCGCTCATGTGCAATACTTGGGTGTTTTTGATGATGCAGACCGATCTTAAGTGCAAATCTTTGTAAACTGGTGAAAATTTGCTTTAGCTTCACCGCGACTCTGCTAGTAGAGCAATATAACCTGAAAAGTTCAGATTGGCCAACCTTGTCTGGGTCTGTCCATGAAATGCAGCAGTCATTAAAGGGTAACTAAACCCCTGGTCAGAGCCTGACTCCACCCACTGGCAATATTTGAAAATGCTGGAAAAGTGGGCGGAGCCTAGCGGAGATAGAGGGGATGAACGAGGGCAGTTAAATACTTTATCCTGATCGTTTTCAATACTCGCAATTCCAACTCCTGACTCACTACAGTGGTTTTGACGTAACAAGATGGTTTTTACACTGCCAAGGGCGTGGTAGCTCGTACCAAGAGCATGGTTAGCTGGAATCTGCTTACATCAGCTCTCACCGCTTACATCACGAACCACCGCAAAGATCCAATAGGAAAATTCAACTGCAGTAGCCACCGTTCAACCTGAAGAGGGCAGCACTAAGACGTTTTTACACCATATATTGTAGAAATAAAACACTTTATACCCAAATGTCAAAAAAGTTACTCGAATCAATGATCAGCACTAATAAAGCCCCAGTCTTACAGATCATTAACTAAAAAAAGTTGGTTTAGTGTTTAGTTACTCTTTAGGTTGGCTTGGAAAAGCCAACTTACTGATATTGTACTTAAACTTATTAGTGGTGCTTGCCAAAGGCCAGGCATCACTATTGTTAGTACTCATACTTAAGTTGGCTTGAGAGAGCCAACTTACTGAAATTGTACTTAAACTTAAAGCTGAAAAACTTTAAGTTAAAAATAATCCAAAATAATAATAATAAAAAAACATATTCAGCCAGTGTTCAAAACTATCTGCTTGCCGTAGCTAAATTCAAAACGGTTAACTTGTAATAATGATTTTAATTCCAGTGGTACTGGTGGGTTTCCGCAGGAAATTCGAGCATGTCTTTGCGTCATTACGTCATACCCGTACACAAAGGAGGAGTTTCGGCAAGCCGGCTATACTGCGCATGAGGATGTTGACGGTGGGGAGATATAACCTATAGCCTTTTCTCGCAGCACTTTACATAATTCAACTTATGGCGATGCAGAAAGATGCAAACGACAATCATCAGTGTCAACTGGAGATTCACCGGTTATAAAACCCAAAAGACTTCATACTTCGGATTTAAAAAGGCAAGAGAAAAAGCAACCGGCTCATGCCGGACAGCTTTTATCTGCTGAACAAGTAAGACATTTTATTGAAATGTCTTACTTGTTCAGCAGAAAAAAGCTGTCTCTTCTTCCGTTTCGAACCCCTTCAAAACACGGAGTTCACGCACCTTTCAAAAGCCGATGTTTAAATCCTTGTGTTCGCATGAGCCGGTTGCTTTTTCTCAATCGTGTAACAGTACCACAATTGTTTGCTTAATTCACACAGTTATGGAGTTTCCTTTGTTGTGCCTTTCTCGTTTAGCTATTATGGAGAATATGAATTCTGAACTACACAGGTAACGTTAACCATAAAACACATTAAATGTAGTCACGCAATGCTGATGTTGTTGACATATTAACAATTTGAGAACAAAGTATAATTTGCACGGGTCGACATGATAAACGATCGTTAGATTTAATCAGCACGATTTACAGCAATGCTTTTCCCCCCTTAGTTGATCAGAACAAAAAAGGATGTTACTTTATGATGTTCAGATTACATTATCATTACATTACTGTGGCGGTTCTATCAACCGCCAACACCTAAAGTGGCGGTAATGCATTTATTTTTCTTTGCAAATAAATCACAAACACATTTTTTGTCTAGATATTTTTATTCCTTTCACAATGATGCTGGATCCCAATCTGAGTGCACGCATTTTGGTTAATAGTATTCATTTGAGAAGAATTGTTTAGGGATTTATAGACCAATTTCGAGCCTACGTCACAGTGTTAGCTGGAGGCAAAACGAACGGAAAACTGGAGGCGGCCAACACAAACCAGCACAGATTCGGCTACATAATAGGAGCTTAAATTATTATTATTGTTGTTAAATGTCATCTTGTTGTGTTGTTGGGTGCAAGAATCGATAAAAAATTTATATGCTGTATCTGGAATTTTTATTTCTAGAAAATATTCACATAAAATTGCACCGTAATGTCACGTCTTCTTGGCGCTGGCTAGGCAGAACTGCGGATCGTACCACACGAGTCTTGTACATGAGCATTCAGCACATAGTTATAGGCATCTAAAGATTTATATGCCCTCTTTTTCCACTCGGTTTCTCTATCAGGTGTAGAAGTCAGGCACTCAACCGGAGGTAACTTAGAGTTAGCGTTAATCCTGTCAGATCGTCCCATTGAGTGAGCGTGTAACGTTATGGGTCAGCCAATCTGGGTCCGTCCGTTAAAATTAACTTTTGCAAATAACAATCGCGGTCCTGGACAGTGAGTGACCTTGCACATTAAAGAAGAGAAGCACACGGGTAACTCGCACACACACTCTCTCTCTCTCTCTCTCTCTCTCTCTCTCTCTGTTCCTTCTCTTTCAGTTATCTGTGTCCCTCTTTTTATATAATTAATTTAAATAAATGTGATAATTCATTCAAATAAAAGCAATCCGATGGCTCTACTTTATTTAAAGCGGACAGAGTGCTAGAACTAAAGAGCCGTAACTTAAGAAAATAACCGCACCCCTCCGCTTCGCGTCGGGATGTTCTTCGCCTCTACGTCGTGCATTAAAATCCTTTAATGTATGGCTAGCCGTGGATTATCCCTTACATAAAACGTTACAATCACTTCTTCTGGAGGTGCAGCAGGATTGGAACACGAATAGTTTGTACCGATTATTTTTTCAGGAGCAGCTTCTTAGCAAACCAGATTTACACTGACCATCGTTTATAAAGCAGTCTGGTGAGAAATTATTAGAGCAAACATAAAAGCATTTACGTTGATCGTTGGCAATATTCCCTTCAAAAATAAGACGCCACTGCGTCTTCAGCGGTTCAAATTTAGAAACAATAAAATGACTGCTGTGTTCCTTATTACACCCAAGAACAGAACAACACAATCGCTTAGACGCCATTCTGCTCCAGTGTATTAACAATGGTGGACTACGATGACAGCTCGCTCAGAGCAGGTCTGTGTTGAAATGCTGCTGTCAATTATCAATTGTGGGAGGGGCGTCCGATCTAGTGACGTCACAAGATTAAACGGCTCAATTTGAGGCAGGAGAAAACATACAGTATAAGGAGATTAAAACAAAAACACTGGATGAATTTTTATCATTATATGATGGTTGTGTACAGGCACTGCCAACACAGATTTCAGTACAATCAACTTGTAAAAGTGCTTGTACCATTATATGACCCCTTTAAGAATTCATAAGTGTAGATAGATGGATAAGTGTCATAGATAGATGAGTTTAGGAGTTTAAATTAGTCTCAATGGCTCATAGTACATAGAATGGCAGTTTGATTGAGTTTAAATTAGTCTAAGAGTTCAGAGTTTATTCATTTATGAGTCTAAGAGTTCATAAGTGTAGATAGATAGATAAGTGTCATAGATGAGTTTAAATGAGTCTTAATGGCTCATATAGTATATAGAATGGCAGTTTGATTAATCTAGGGCTTCAATGAGTTTAGATTAGAATTTTTGGCATTTGAAGAGTTTGAAAATCTGAATATTCCGCCATGTTAAGTCAATGAGAGTTTTTCCAAGTTTTGATCATCGTTTTTAGAAAAAACGTAAGTCTGATCAGTTAGAAAAGATATAGCATATTAAGTCAGAACAGTTTGAAGGTCTAGTCCAAGTTTGGAGTATGTAGAGTTAAAGCTGTAGGACGAGTTTGATATAGAAATTTCAGAGTAAGAATAATAATAATATTAAAGGGCATATTGCAGGTTAGAGTCAATGTATAGAAAAATAATGTAGGAACTATATTTTCTTTAAAATATACTTATAAATACGCTACAGAAGCTTCTGGAGACGTTTTTGTGAGAATTTTACTTCCGCGTCTGAAAATGGGCGTGGCAGCCTACTGGCAGGCGTGACGTAACGGGCGGGAGAGCGGTCGATTCAGACAACAGGAAAACAATGGATCGCAATGATATTTCGGACGCTGAGGAAATACTTACTCGTATGACGGACCACAGCCGTACAATTATGAGCCTGCTATACTGCCAAGAGAGCAGGGACAGGCCAGTAATGTTAGACAGAACGGTCAGAGACAAATTGAGTTGTGGTGTGAGGAGAACCAGTGGAGAACAGAAGAGGTGTCGAGACCAGTGTTGGCTTATAACTTATACACGTTCGCTAACGATATACACTGTTCTCACAATATTGTACAGATTATTACCATCGTATATCAGGACAGCAGACATGAGTATGTTTAGGGTAAATATAAACTATTAAATGTATAAAAACTATACTTGAGTATGTTTGTATTGTACTAAAAACATACCCAGGTACATTTTTAATATATATTTTACACCTGGGTTATAACATAAACAGAAAATTAAAGATTTGAATATTTAAACAACCTAGTAATTTTGTTTTTCAATTACAAGTTGCCTCTATTAAGGGTATGACTACCTATATCAGACTATTTGATGCCATTGGTACAGTATAAGACGATCAATATTCTTGCTTCGGCATCACATGTTAAACTCCATCATATCGCCGGGATGATAATCCTCCGATCTGAAGTGAACGCTACACACGGCCGCGTTTTTCGAAGCCGATGCGGAAGAGAAATCCCGTCTCTTCACCTGCACAAACCGCACCAGGCACGAAAGATACCGTCCTTTTTCTTGTTATAGAAACCTGTGGACTCGATGTCCTGAAGGGCCAGAGTTTTTGCAACCTCCACAAACACAATAATTTACCATGACGATGACAAATTAAATTAAAGCTGCAAGCAGCATTTAGCGGTGTTCAAGCATTTAAAGCCTTTAGGCACATAAGCATTTAAGACATTAAGTTTTATTACAGCCAAAACAGGCAATTTACCATAGGAAATACATGGTTTCAAAGCTTTTTGACAGTTATAGCGCCACCTATGGTCCAATCTCCATAAAATGTTCCATGTTTGTTAATGATGTTATGTCACATATGCTCACCAATTTTTGTGAAGTTCTGAGTTTTTATTTCAGATTTATAGGCTTTTGATTTTATTTTGCCACGCCTCTTTTCTAAATGACCAGTTATAGCCATATGAAAAATGCAAAAGTTAAACTTTTTTTGATAATTATTGATCTAGAGAGTCCAGAGAATTGTCCTAGACTGGTCTGGTTCCGATCAGGCGAAAAACCAGGGACTAGTTCGCGAAAGTAGGTTTTGGACAAAATTGGACATAGCAGAACATTTTTCTGGCCTAAATCGATTTTGGAGAAAGTTTGATTCTAAGTCAAACGGTCTAGGAGTTATGGACAATTTAGTACTTTTGGTTGCTGTAGCGCCACCTATGGGCCAATCGGGCTCATTCTCTGATAGGTTCTTCCCACACTGAGGCCCTACCATCTGGCCAGGTTTCAAGTCTCTAGGCCTTACGGTTTGGGCTGCACGATGCGTTTTAGGGGATTTTTTTTTTTTTCCAAATAGCAATTACAATAGGTTTTCAGCACTTCGTGCTTGAACACCTAATAATAGGCGACCTTTTTGGCCGTTATAGCGCCACCTATGGTCCGATCTCCATGAAACTTTGCATGCTTCTTCACCATGTTACTACACATGTGCTCATCAATTTTTGTGAAGTTCTGAGTTTTTATGCATGATTTATAGGCTTTTGAGTGTATTTTGACACGCCCCCTTTTCTAAATGACCCTGTTACAGTGAACCAAAGGGCAAATTTAAACTTTTTTTCGATAATTATTGATCTAGAGAGTCCAGAGAATTGTCCTAGACTGGTCTGGTTCCGATCGGGCGAAAAACCAGGGACTAGTTCGCGAAAGTAGGTTTTGGACAAAATTGGACATAGCAGAACATTTTTCTGGCCTAAATCGATTTTGGAGAAAGTTTGATTCTAAGTCAAACGGTCTAGGAGTTATGGACAATTTAGTACTTTTGGTTGCTGTAGCGCCACCTATGGGCCAATCGGGCTCATTCTCTGATAGGTTCTTCCCACACTGAGGCCCTACCATCTGGCCAGGTTTCAAGTCTCTAGGCCTTACGGTTTGGGCTGCACGATGCGTTTTAGGGGATTTTTTTTTTTTTCCAAATAGCAATTACAATAGGTTTTCAGCACTTCGTGCTTGAACACCTAATAATAGGCGACCTTTTTGGCCGTTATAGCGCCACCTATGGTCCGATCTCCATGAAACTTTGCATGCTTCTTCACCATGTTACTACACATGTGCTCATCAATTTTTGTGAAGTTCTGAGTTTTTATGCATGATTTATAGGCTTTTGAGTGTATTTTGACACGCCCCCTTTTCTAAATGACCCTGTTACAGTGAACCAAAGGGCAAATTTAAACTTTTTTTCGATAATTATTGATCTAGAGAGTCCAGAGAATTGTCCTAGACTGGTCTGGTTCCGATCGGGCGAAAAACCAGGGACTAGTTCGCGAAAGTAGGTTTTGGACAAAATTGGACATAGCAGAACATTTTTCTGGCCTAAATCGATTTTGGAGATGTACATTTTGACTGCCTTGAGCCAAGGATCACAGTGGTGCAAAAAGTTTGATTCTAAGTCAAACGGTCTAGGAGTTATGAACAATTTAGTACTTTTGGTTGCTGTAGCGCCACCTATGGGCCAATCGGGCTCATTCTCTGATAGGTTCTTCCCACACTGAGGCCCTACCATCTGGCCAGGTTTCAAGTCTCTAGGCCTTACGGTTTGGGCTGCACGATGCGTTTTAGGGGATTTTTTTTTTTTTTTCAAATAGCAATTACAATAGGTTTTCAGCACTTCGTGCTTGAACACCTAATAATAGGCGACCTTTTTGGCCGTTATAGCGCCACCTATGGTCCGATCTCCATGAAACTTTGCATGCTTCACCATGTTACTACACATGTGCTCATCAATTTTTGTGAAGTTCTGAGTTTTTATGCATGATTTATAGGCTTTTGAGTGTATTTTGACACGCCCCCTTTTCTAAATGACCCTGTTACAGTGAACCAAAGGGCAAATTTAAACTTTTTTTCGATAATTATTGATCTAGAGAGTCCAGAGAATTGTCCTAGACTGGTCTGGTTCCGATCGGGCGAAAAACCAGGGACTAGTTCGCGAAAGTAGGTTTTGGACAAAATTGGACATAGCAGAACATTTTTCTGGCCTAAATCGATTTTGGAGATGTACATTTTGACCGCCTTGAGCCAAGGATCACAGTGGTGCAAAAAGTTTGATTCTAAGTCAAACGGTCTAGGAGTTATGAGCAATTTAGTACTTTTGGTTGCTGTAGCGCCACCTATGGGCCAATCGGGCTCATTCTCTGATAGGTTCTTCCCACACTGAGGCCCTACCATCTGGCCAGGTTTCAAGTCTCTAGGCCTTACGGTTTGGGCTGCACGATGCGTTTTAGGGGATTTTTTTTTTTTTTAAATAGCAATTACAATAGGTTTTCAGCACTTCGTGCTTGAACACCTAATAATAGGCGACCTTTTTGGCCGTTATAGCGCCACCTATGGTCCGATCTCCATGAAACTTTGCATGCTTCTTCACCATGTTACTACACATGTGCTCATCAATTTTTGTGAAGTTCTGAGTTTTTATGCATGATTTATAGGCTTTTGAGTGTATTTTGACACGCCCCCTTTTCTAAATGACCCTGTTACAGTGAACCAAAGGGCAAATGTAAACTTTTTTTCGATAATTATTGATCTAGAGAGTCCAGAGAATTGTCCTAGACTGGTCTGGTTCCGATCGGGCGAAAAACCAGGGACTAGTTCGCGAAAGTAGGTTTTGGACAAAATTGGACATAGCAGAACATTTTTCTGGCCTAAATCGATTTTGGAGATGTACACTTCGACCGCCTTGAGCCAAGGATCACAGTGGTGCAAAAAGTTTGATTCTAAGTCAAACGGTCTAGGAGTTATGAACAATTTAGTACTTTTGGTTGCTGTAGCGCCACCTATGGGCCAATCGGGCTCATTCTCTGATAGGTTCTTCCCACACTGAGGCCCTACCATCTGGCCAGGTTTCAAGTCTCTAGGCCTTACGGTTTGGGCTGCACGATGCGTTTTAGGGGATTTTTTTTTTTTTTCAAATAGCAATTACAATAGGTTTTCAGCACTTCGTGCTTGAACACCTAATAAAAATCAGTACAATTACAATAGGTTTTCAGCACTTCGTGCTTGAACACCTAATTAAAGCTGCAAGCAGCATTTATCGGTGTTCAAGCAGTTAAGGCCTTTAAGGCCGTTAAGCACAATATCATCAAAAGACATTAAGTTTTATTTAGCATACATTTAACCCCTGACATAATAGATGGAAAAGACCAATTACAGCCAATACAGGCAATTTTCCATAGGAAATATATGGTTTTAAAGCTTTTTAACAGTTATAGCGCCACCTATGGTCCGATCTCCATGAAACTTTGCATGCTTCTTCAGCATGTTATGACACATAAGCTCATCAATTTTTGTGAAGTTTTGATTTTTTATTTAGGATTTATAGGCTTTTGAGTGTATTTTGCCACGCCCATTTTCTAAATGACCCTGTTATAGCGAAACAAAGGGCAAAGTTCAACTTTTTTTTGATAATTATTGATCTAGAGAGTCCAGAGAATTGCCCTAGACTGGTCTGGTTCCGATCGGGCGAAAAACCAGGGACTAGTTCGCAAAAGTAGGTTTTTAACATATTCGTGAATATTTAATGAACGATTTGATTGACAGCAATGGGTCTAGAGGCAAAGTTGTTCAGCATGAGGAGATCTATCATATGATATGCATTTTGTGGGGATTTGTGCAACACCACGTGATTACAGAGCCGTAAAACTCGTTAGCGCCAACTAGTGGCCGATTTC
Organism: Semotilus atromaculatus; assembly: GCA_031834385.1. Lineage (NCBI taxonomy): Eukaryota > Metazoa > Chordata > Actinopteri > Cypriniformes > Leuciscidae > Semotilus > Semotilus atromaculatus. Next base: position 6,868,404 of record JAULUF010000035.1, read on the forward strand.
TTTCAAAACTCTTACAGACCTCTTGGGTCATGAGTCGAACATGCCCATCGAGTTTCGTTCCGATCGGCCTCCATTAAGCTTGTTTAGAAGGTGCTCAAACTTCATTGGCCGATGGCGGCCATGTTTTTTTAGATACGCCAATATCCTTTTACACATACATGGGACCTTGGACCAAGACACTGCATACCAAAGCATTGTTTTAGCATGATTTACTATGATATACCACATTTTATTATGATTTTTCATGATTTACCATGTTCCAGTAAGATTTACCATAGTTTACCGTGATATACCAAGTTCTAGTATGATTCACCATGATTTACCCTGTTGTAGCACGGGCGACCTTTTTGCCCGTTATAGCGCCACCTATGGTCCGATCTCCATGAAACTTTGCATGCTTCTTCACCATGTTACTACACATGTGCTCATCAATTTTTGTGAAGTTCTGAGTTTTTATGCATGATTTATAGGCTTTTGAGTGTATTTTGACACGCCCCCTTTTCTAAATGACCCTGTTACAGTGAACCAAAGGGCAAATTTAAACTTTTTTTCGATAATTATTGATCTAGAGAGTCCAGAGAATTGTCCTAGACTGGTCTGGTTCCGATCGGGCGAAAAACCAGGGACTAGTTCGCGAAAGTAGGTTTTGGACAAAATTGGACATAGCAGAACAATTTTCTGGCCTAAATCGATTTTGGAGATGTACATTTTGACCGCCTTGAGCCAAGGATCACAGTGGTGCAAAAAGTTTGATTCTAAGTCAAACGGTCTAGGAGTTATGAGCAATTTAGTACTTTTGGTTGCTGTAGCGCCACCTATGGGCCAATCGGGCTCATTCTCTGATAGGTTCTTCCCACACTGAGGCCCTACCATCTGGCCAGGTTTCAAGTCTCTAGGCCTTACGGTTTGGGCTGCACGATGCGTTTTAGGGGATTTTTTTTTTTTTTAAATAGCAATTACAATAGGTTTTCAGCACTTCGTGCTTGAACACCTAAATACAAAAACTACCGAAACCACACTGACTCACGACAGCTCTTACCAGCCTACTCTGCACTGAGCCGAGGCTAGACTCCCTGTCGTGACGTAAAATGACGCGATGTTGAAAAAAAAGACGTTTTTACGAGCAGTCCAAGAAACGCTCACTTTATCTACTAAATTAGTGCCCGTATGTCGTTTTAAAACGTTTTATATCCTGCATTAACTTTTCATATGGTATTTTCATACAAGGTTATATATTCATTTAGATTTTTTTTTTACCTGCAATATGCTCTTTAATATTAAAGGGGTCATGACATGAGAAACCAAATTTGCCTTGATCTTTTGGTATTTAAGAGGTCTTTGTACCATTAAAACTTCCTGCAAGCTTAAGACGTCCTCCCCATTATAAACGAACAATTTATTTAATCAAGCTCTAAATACAGCTTGTTGTGGATCCATGGTATGAAGTGACGTCACGGTACGAAGTGACGTACCAGTCGTTTGCATATGACCGCCTCAAGCGCAGGACAACCACGCCTCATTTTGCATCATCGCATCGTTGTCGCGCGGCTCGCGCCCACAGGTGTTCAGTCGACGTGTAGCGAGTGGGTCTGTTTACAAGAAGATTGCGATGCCACGCAGATGTGCTGTTCCTGGCTGTGGACAAACAACATGTTTGAATACGCTGACGTCTGGGAAAAATTGATGCAGCTTATTTTTTGTGGACGTCCCTGTCACAGTCTTCGTCTGCACCTGTCTGTCTTCGTCTTCACTACACTCCCCAGAATCCTCCTTGTCTCCACACCTGAACTCACTCCCTCACTTACCAGCCTGTCCCTCGTTATCATCATCAGTGTCACCTGTTTTCACCTTGTTATGTCTGATTCCTCCGTGTATTTAGTTCCCTTGGTTCATTCAGTCTTTGTCGGTCAATGTTTGTTGTTAGCCCGTGTGGCGCCCGTGTTCCTGACTTTCTGCCTGTGTTATATATATATTAAAAGTGATCTTTACCGATATTCCGGACTCCTCGTTCCTCTGCCTGAACCACACCGTGACAGATTGACCGAACCCCAAGGTAATGGATTCCTTCGTTGCAGTCCAATTGCTCTGCTTAGAGCAAGAAGATCGTCCCTTGGAGGATCATCTGGCGGATTTCCTCCGCCTCGTTCCCGCCACGACCTTCCCGGACGACAGCCTCTGCAGCTTCCTCTATGCTGGGCTCAACACCGCCACCAGAGAGCTGTTGTCTGGGAAGGCTCCCCAGGTGAGCTTCGCAGCTTATGTGGAGTGGGTGCTGGTGTCCTGCGGATCTCCCTTCACCATCGATGACGGCACCAGCCCCACTCCACCACCCGAGCCTTCCTCACCGCTGGTCCCGTCCAGCACAGAGCCTTCACCGCTGGTCCCGTCCAGCACAGAGCCTTCACCGCTGGTCCCGTCCAGCACAGAGCCTTCACCGCTGGTCCCGTCCAGCACAGAGCCTTCACCGCTGGTCCCGTCCAGCACAGAGCCTTCACCGCTGGTCCCGTCCAGCACAGAGCCTTCACCGCTGGTCCCGTCCAGCACAGAGCCTTCACCGCTGGTCCCGTCCAGCACAGAGCCTTCACCGCTGGTCCCGTCCAGCACAGAGCCTTCACCGCTGGAGCCGTCCAGCACAGAGCCCTCACCGCTGGTCCCGTCCAGCACAGAGCCTTCACCGCCAGAGACCGTCCAGCCAGAGACCGTCCAGCCGGAGACCGTCCAGCCGGAGACCGTCCAGCCGGAGACCGTCCAGCCGGAGACCGTCCAGCCAGAGCTTCACGTCAGCCACGTCCAGCCAGAGCTTCACGTCAGCCACGTCCAGCCAGAGCTTCACGTCAGCCACGTCCAGCCTGAGCTTCACGTTCCCTGCAGCCCTGCCGAGCCTGAGCTTCCCTGCAGCCCTGCCGAGCCTGAGCTTCCCTGCAGCCCTGCCGAGCCTGAGCTTCCCTGCATGCCTGCCGAGCCAGTGCTTCGCGTCACGCCTGCCGAGCCAGAGCCTTCCCCGCTGGTCCCGTCCAGCCCTTCAGAGCCTTCTTCGCTGGTCCCGTCCAGCCCTCCAGAGCCTTCACCGCTGGTTCCGTCCAGCATAGCCGGGCCTTCACCGCTAGCCCAGCCAGAGACTGTTCACGTCCCATCTGCCCAGCCAGAGACTGTTCACGTCCCGTCTGCCCAGCCAGAGACTGTTCACGTCCCGTCTGCCCAGCCAGAGACTGTTCACGTCCCGTCTGCCCAGCCAGAGACTGTTCACGTCACGTCTGCCCAGCCGGTCCCAGAGCCTGTCCCTCATCCAGTCACTCTCCCCAAGAATTTTTTGGGGGGGGGCCATAGGTCATCGCCATGGCCACCCGAGGGGGTCTCTCCGCCATGGCCACCCGAGGGGGTCTCTCCGCCATGGCCACCCGAAGGGTCTTCACCGCCATGGCCACCCGAGGGGGTCTCTCCGCCATGGCCACCCAAGGGGGTCTCTCCGCCATGGCCACCCGAAGGGTCCTCACCGCCGTGGCCGCCCGAAGGGTCCTCACCGCCGTGGCCGCCCGAAGGGTCCTCACCGCCGTGGCCGCCCGAAGGGTCCTCTCCGCCGTGGCCGCCCGAGGGGGTCTCTCCGCCCTGGCCGCCTTCACGTCCTGCTCCGCCCTGGCCGCCTGCACGTCCTGCTCCGCCCTGGCCGCCTGCACGTCCTGCTCCGCCCTGGCCGCCTGCACGTCCTGCTCCGCCCTGGAGGCTTCCCCTCCTAGTTTGGTCACGCCCTGGCCAGCCTTCAGGGCGCCCGCCCCCCCACCCCTTTGATGTTCTACGGCGCGAGGTCGCGCCTTGTTGAGGGGGGCGTTCTGTCACAGTCTTCGTCTGCACCTGTCTGTCTTCGTCTTCACTACACTCCCCAGAATCCTCCTTGTCTCCACACCTGAACTCACTCCCTCACTTACCAGCCTGTCCCTCGTTATCATCATCAGTGTCACCTGTTTTCACCTTGTTATGTCTGATTCCTCCGTGTATTTAGTTCCCTTGGTTCATTCAGTCTTTGTCGGTCAATGTTTGTTGTTAGCCCGTGTGGCGCCCGTGTTCCTGACTTTCTGCCTGTGTTATATATATATTAAAAGTGATCTTTACCGATATTCCGGACTCCTCGTTCCTCTGCCTGAACCACACCGTGACAGTCCCAGTCACGGCAGTGTTAATTTAAACGTGTGTTCTCTACATTTCAAGGATGAATATTTTGAGAACAAATTGCAGTATGATGCTGGCTTTGCCAGAAAACCTTTGCTTAAAGATCAGGCCGTGCCCACTATTCTGGGTCCAACAACGATGCCGCAAACTGTAAGTAATGTATTTCATCTTAAAACTACTTTTTATGCATAAGCACTGACGTTAGCCAATTATAACAGTAGGCATTAACACTGAACTCTTAAAGGGGAAACACCCCCAAAACAGACTGTTTTAATCAGAGGATGAGAAACAGGGTGGGAAAAGGTCATAAATCACTACATTTTAAAAGGTTTTTGTCCAAAACAACTATAGTAGTACTATAATTGCACCTAAGGGAACATAATAAAACAAAAAACAAAAACCAATGTCATGACCCCTTTAAAACTACAGTCCGCAGCTTTTCCTCTTTGTCACCATCTCTGTTTGAAATCTGTAACTGCAGTTATTCGCGGAATTATCAACCAGGGATGCAAACAGCGCGCTTTTCGGCGTCTCCCGCTTTTTTCACGTCAGTTTGGGTGACTTATGTGAATCGTGCAGATCCGAAGAGGTTTTTTTTTAGGGAGGGAGAGGGGGGGTTATTCTGATTATAATTTCACCAACAGTAAACAAGGAAATAGGAAATAAGCAAATCAGAACACTGCGCGCAAGCGAGAGAGACCGAATGTGTGTGTGTGTCCGAGCATTAGTAATTGGTACACACACACCCTCTGTCTCTCTCTCGCGCGCAGTTCGCTTCGCTTTTGTCCAGTGCGGCGCCTCATAGATTGGAGGTAGCTCGGCAAGGAGCCGTTCACATATCGTGTCTTTTGCCCTCTCAAGTTCGTTATTTCAAACGTAGGCGCGCGGAAAGCGCGCTCATAATTGAAGTGCTCATTTTCTCTCAGGCGCAACGAGATGAAAACACCAACTTTTCAGAATGCCACAAGCGCACCGCAGCTCACGTGACAAGAACCAACCAATCAGCTTCACCCTTTCTGTATCAACATTGAAAGCTTGTAGCAGAGCTACAGCAAGCGTTTCTCGTGGTGGAAATCTATTAGCTACTAAAACTTTGTCGTTGTGGAGAGCGCAGTGCATGGTTGCAACGACAGACGCCACGGGAAAATCAGACCGAATTTTACTATTAATAATAAAAGATAAGCTAATGTGTATTAATGTAAATGTCAAGTAATTTATCTTTTTTGACTCATTCTTTTTATAAAAATGATTTAAAGGCTGAAATATGTGAGGTTTATCTTTTTATAAAACCTTTTGTGTGAAAAATGATTTAAAGGCTGAAATATGTGAGATTTATCTTTTTATAAAACCTTTTTTTGTCAAAACTTTATTTTAATTTAATTTTACTATATGTGCCTATAGGGGTGGGCTGGGGATGGCAGGGGTTGGTGGCAATGTAAGATATTTACGGCGGGGCGAGAGCTTCGATTACCTCTCTCTTTTTTGACCATACATGTGTTTGCATCCCTGATCAACTTTGCGTGAGTTGTACATCGGCATGAAATAGCGCAGATGAACAGTGTTTTGAGGAGAGTGTGGATACTATTACTGTCATTCAGAATCACAAATTCACTTTTTGAAAGTAACCAACATAATGTAATTGTCACGGACCAAGCAGTAAAGGCAAGACACAAGGTCAAGCATTTGCAAAACAAAATGGCTTTATTTAGCCTACAAATCAAACAAAGTTTCAAATCATTAGAAAAAAAAGTAACAACAGAATTAATCAAAGTGGGTCCCAACTAAACTGAGGTCAACATAACAAAACCACAACATAAGTCTGAACATAACAAATCTGACCTCCTGAATGACACAAAATGGGGGTATATACACACAGGCTAGCCTACACCAAACACAAAGGGGGGAAACTTAATTGACTACAATTAAAAAGACCCAAAATAAATCCAACCACCAACCATAAAAATATACTGTACAAACAAACACTACTGAAACCCAATATTAACCTAACAAACAAAATATCCACATGCTGCTGTGTTAAAAACTTTGTAGTTCAGAGTCCCTCTGCCCACTGCCAGGAGTTGGTTCCTTCCACTTCCTGTGGTGGAGAATAAAAGGTGCTCTCAAACTCCAGCACCCCCTTTGGCAGATGACTCGGCAGCCGCATGTGGAGAAACAAAAGACAGGTATAGACCAATTTTCAGTTGGTAAACATAGTGACGTTTTTCTGTGGGCGGAGCTTAGGTGGAGGCAGAACGATCCCTCTGGCCGCTTCACTAACGTTAGTTTGCAAGTTTTGATAGTTCGTTTTTTAACAATGACGGGAGAAAATCCGATTTTATCTTAACCCTCTGGGGTCTGAGGTGTTTTTAAGGCCTTTGAGGTGTTTTGACATGCTCTGACATTTGTGCTTATTTCAGCTACTTACAACATACCATTGGCCAACATGTAATTTGGCTGTATTCAGCACAAACTCTGCTACAATAATATGTGAGCAAAATAGATGTACATGTTTGCATTTTATAGAAAAAAAATATTATGCGTGGTTAGTAAGTTTTGGGAAAAAAATTGTCACCGCAATAAGGCCATATAACACATACTGAACAGTTGTCCACAAGACTTTTGAGTTACTATTCTTGTAGGCTAGAATTTTTACTACAAAATGATGTGAAAATCATTCTGACCACTCTTTCACAAACAACAATATAACAATTAAAATTTGGTAAGTCAGTTTTTGTGTCAGCACTGCTGTATGCGTGGGAGTGTCAATGGCCATGAATATTAATGAGATTCCCACCAGGGGAGACAAAAGACACTCCCCCAAAGGCTAATGCCCCCATCAATGTGCTGTGAGGCAACCTGAACAAAGAATGACAGGAGATGCAAAGGTTTGGTTTTTCAATCTGTTTTATTGTAATTCCTAGAACACATTACTATTTTTTATATTTTTTAAAATATTAAGCAGCACAACTGTTTTCAACATTGATTTTTTTTAAATAAATCATCATATCAGAATGATTTCTGAAGGATCATGTGACACTGAAGACTGAAGTAATGATGAATCACAGAAATGAATAACATTTTAAAATATACAGTTAGGCTATTTTAGACTGTAATACTATTTCACAATATTACTGGGTTTTTTGTTTGTTTGTTTTTTAATCAAATATACGCAGACGTGATGAGCATCAGAGACTTCTAAAACATTAAAAAAGTTTGCAAACTTTTGATGGATACCTGTATAAAATTCTACATATACCCATCCATTTATATTTGCTGATAACACAATCAAAGAAGCTGTATTATTATCATTATCAATCACTAATGGCCATGGATAAAAAAAAAGACAAAAAGTTTTTGTAATTTCACACAAGAATGGGTACTTGTATATTATGACGATGTAAACACAATTACATTTCATCTGTAAATATTACGTCTGTGCACTTACTCAGTATGATTCTCGATCGCACTGAGAACTGAACGACACCTGCGTGCTCCTCTGCGGTGCTGGAGAAGGAGAGCGTGATGCAGACACAATCCTACAACAACAACAAAAACTGTTAGCATACATAATCCAAAGTAAACTGTGGGCAATTAATGGGTATGGACGCACAATGTATATCTCTTGATGGGCCATAGGACGGAGAAATATCTATTTATGGGCCATACATCGCAAAAATCTGTGGATGGGCCATAACGTATAGACCGCGCGCATTTAGAGCATTTCAAACATTTACACCTGTATTCACAATCATCTGTGCAGTATTTTAGCAGGATAAGCAGTGTCATAGGCTAACCAAAACAGAACATTTATATATAAAAATATAATGTCTAGTATTTAGACAGTATTTTACCGGAAGCTGAAATATATTTGCACTAAATCACATTATATTTAGGCTACACCTAAGCAGATATTCGCAAATAAGCTACATTACGCATAAGCGAATCAAAACTGAGTGAAATATATTTAATATACAAATGTTTAGAGAGTAACGTTATCATATTGAAAGTTTACACTTGAGCATGTACACGAATGTTATATTGTAAGGCAATACTAAGCAAAATATAGTCTGAAAACATGAGTTCTATATGATCAGAAAAATAATTATATAACACTAAACAATATAACACTTACTCCGAACTTGTATCCTCGGCGGGATCAATTCTCTCTTCAAAATGCAGCCGTTCGTCGTCTTGAGTTGCAATAATCTTCCTCTGAGGAAAAAAGGTGAATTCTTCCTCGCTGTACAGAATCATCTGGCGGCCTCTTTACCGGAGTAGCGTGCCCGCTGTGCCATCCTCAAAACGCGATGAACTATCAGCGAATCTCATGAAGAAATTTTGTGTTTTTATGGCATTGATCGGGGGCGTGTGCGATGCATATAGATCACCTAAACTATTTACATGTGAATAGCGCCGGGGGCGTGGCGGCCTCAACTCATTCAAAATAATGAGGGGAGAAAGAAAAAACTGGACCTCTCCTTGGTTTCAAACGGATTACATAAACTGTGAGTATTTGTTTTTTATATAAATTACTTCATTTAAAAGAAGAGAATTCAAGCTTCATAAAGAAAAATCTCTCGTGCCTGTGTGACAAGTATTCGCGGAGTTACAGTTAATCTTAGGACGTGTTTCAGAATGGACTTCACAGACAGAGAGAACGCAGAACTCGCATCATGTTCGTTTTTCTTTATTTGGCGAAAAGCACAACACTTTGTTTTTATTGCGAGTATCCACAAAAAAAATAGACACTTAACAGGATCTAATGATGTATAACACTTAAATGTAAGATCAAAATCAACAGAGTATTTTGAGTCTCTTTTGCACTGATAAGAAAAAAAGCGAGCAAATCACGGCGGCGTGATTTCAGACCCCAGAGGGTTAAAATAGAAAACCATTATTTTAGAATTTAGGATTATTTCACAATATTAGTTTTATTTAAAAAAAAAAAAAAAATTTTAAATGAACTATAAAATGTTGCCTTGATCAATTTTTCAATAAGACCAATAACTTCTTTCTAAAACATTAAAAATAGTAATGTTTCCAAACTTATATATATATATATATATATAAATGCATAAATATACACTCACCGGCCACTTTATTAGGTACCCCATGCTAGTAACGGGTTGGACCCCCTTTTGCCTTCAGAACTGCCTCAATTCTTCGTGGCATAGATTCAACAAGGTGCTGGAAGCATTCCTCAGGGAGTTTGGTCCATATTGACATGATGGCATCACACAGTTGCCGCAGATTTGTCGGCTGCACATCCATGATGCGAATCTCCCGTTCCACCACATCCCAAAGATGCTCTATTGGATTGAGATCTGGTGACTGTGGAGGCCATTTGAGTACAGCGAACTCATTGTCATGTTCAAGAAACCAGTCTGAGATGATTCCAGCTTTATGACATGGCGCATTATCCTGCTGAAAGTAGCCATCAGAAGTTGGGTACATTGTGGTCATAAAGGGATGGACATGGTCAGCAACAATACTCAGGTAGGCTGTGGCGTTGCAACGATGCTCAATTGGTACCAAGGGGCCCAAAGAGTGCCAAGAAAATATTCCCCACACCATGACACCACCACCACCAGCCTGAACCGTTGATACAAGGCAGGATGGATCCATGCTTTCATGTTGTAGACGCCAAATTCTGACCCTGCCATCCGAATGTCGCAGCAGAAATCGAGACTCATCAGACCAGGCAACGTTTTTCCAATCTTCTATTGTCCAATTTCGATGAGCTTGTGCAAATTGTAGCCTCAGTTTCCTGTTCTTAGCTGAAAGGAGTGGCACCCGGTGTGGTCTTCTGCTGTTGTAGCCCATCTGCCTCAAAGTTCGACGTACTGTGCGTTCAGAGATGCTCTTCTGCCCACCTTGGTTGTAACGGGTGGTTATTTGAGTCACTGTTGCCCTTCTATCAGCTCGAACCAGTCTGGCCATTCTCCTCTGACCTCTGGCATCAACAAGGCATTTCCGCCCACAGAACTGCCGCTCACTGGATGTTTTTTCTTTTTCTGACCATTCTCTGTAAACCCTAGAGATGGTTGTGCGTGAAAATCCCAGTAGATTAGCAGTTTCTGAAATACTCAGACCAGCCCTTCTGGCACCAACAATCATGCCACGTTCAAAGTCACTCAAATCACCTTTCTTCCCCATACTGATGCTTGGTTTGAACTGCAGGAGATTGTCTTGACCATGTCTACATGCCTAAATGCACTGAGTTGCCGCCATGTGATTGGCTGCTTAGAAATTAAGTGTTAACGAGCAGTTGGACAGGTGTACCTAATAAAGTGGCCGGTGAGTGTATATATGCATGCCCCTTTTTTACATTTGAGCCCCTGCCCTTGAGGAACTCTCTGCACGTGCCTGGTTCTCAATATAATTCATAATCCCACGTTTATAATGAACAACGCGTTATGGTTAGTGTTATTACAAAACTGTGTACGCAGGTGTTAAAGTTAACGTGGTAACACTAACGTTAAGTTACACCTGGTTTACTTGTCTGTTACTGATTAAGAAGTAATGTTAAAAAAAAAACAGTTATAACTGCATGAAGATGAATGTTAACACAATACCGGCAAAATACTGTTTACATCCTGCAAATGCATATGATTCAAGACTATTAATACTCCCGCTGCCATTCTTGTTCTAAAATATACCCTCAACTGTTGTCAAGGCAACACTCCACGTGCGTTGTGTCTTCTTATGGTAAGAATAGGCTAATGTTTCATAGTTTGGTGCGGCTCCGTCGCTTCAGTAAATGTTCTCTTTGTGAGTTTGAGTCACTCGTGCTGTAGGTTTGAAAAGCTTTTGAAAAACATTTACATACAGGCTGCTGACATATTACTGTAGCAGAGTTTGTGCTGAATACAGTGTAATCAGACTTTAGTCATGAAAATGTCACAAGTATCAGAAATAAGCACAAATGTCAGAGCATGTCAGAACACCTCCAGGACCCAGAAAACACCTCAGACCCCAGAGGATTAAATTACTTCAAACTATACTTTAAACTTTAAACTACTTTAAACTAATTTAAACTTCAAACTACTTTAAACTTCTTCAAACTTTCTGGTCCAAACTTTCACAAGCCAACTTAAAGTTTGTCTTGACGAACTTTTTAACCCTCTGGGGACCAAAAACGCACCCGTGCGTTTTGCTCGTTTTTTTCACATAGCAGCAAAATAGACTTTACATACTCTGTCATTTTTTGTCATACACACTTAAGAAATATAAAAAAAATAACTGTTCAATGTCTACTTTTTTATGGGTCCACTTCCAATAGAAATAAAACATTGTGCTTTTGTAAAATAAAGAAAATAAACAGGGTGTGCTTTCTGCCTCTCCGTCTCCGTGAACTTTTTTTCTAGAGCACGTCTCTAAACGTAAACAAAACTCAGCGAATACTATTCACACAGGCATGATCAATATATCTTTATAATCATTTAAGTGTGTACTTTTAAATTATCTAATTCAAAACTAAAACAAATATTCTCTGTTTATGTAATCTATATAAAAAGAGAGAGATGTCAGTCGTTCTCATTTCAGCTAATTATCTTTTAATGTGACCACGCCCACAGAGAGCGCGCGCTATTCAAACGCAAATGTTCTGAGGCAAGCCATGCAAACTGTTAATGCCCCCATATCAGCTGGATAATACACATCAAGTTGAACAAGAATCGTGGACTTTACCTCGTCTTGCTGCGCTCTGAGGAATAATAATATTGTCCTAATCCTGGAACAATTTACATCAGAAGTGCAGGTAGTTTAATTCCGAGGAGCAACGAATCAAGCTGATGTAGTAAGGTATTTATTCTTAAGAGCTTTGTTCTAATCGCGATATTTGTGTGTCTGTGTGTGAATGATGAATGAAAGGCACAGACGCGCGCACGCGCTGTTGTTTACAGCTGTACATCGCGCATCTCACACTCGCATAAACACGATATGTTACAGACTAAATATGAATGTTTCAAGATAAGATTTGGTTGATTAGTTTTGGATGGATTATGAAGTTTTTACTGTAAAAAAAAAAGACTACTGCCACATTAAATAAGCTTTTGTTCGCTAATTTCTGCTCATATGTTACCTTTGAAATACGTATACTTTTTACAAAGAAAGATTACACTTGAAATATTGTTAAAATTGTAATTGTAACCTTTTTTTGTTGTGTTTTATTAGTTACAAATTTGGGGAGAGGATACATATTCCAAAACTTTCTGAAATGTTTAGCTTTGATATTGTACCATTTGCATGCATACAAAATATGTGGATAAAGACATTTTTTCAAGATATTTCCAATATATATTCTACAGAATTGGTTCAAAGTTAGAGTTGGAAACATCTTGAAAAAAATGTGTCTTTTTCCACTGGGTACCACAAGAAAGTATGCGAGGACAATACACACACACACACACACATATATATATATATATATATATATATATATATATATATATGTTTATAGCTTCTTTTGTCCTCGCATTCTTTGGTTTAGTGACATTCAGTGACACACCTGTGTTAAAGGCTAATTATGCGCTCATTATTATGCAAGCCTTTGTCTTCTCAGGTGAGAATCACGCCCACTCAGGTGAGAATCACGCCCACTCGCATATTGCCCTTCCACAGAAAAAGTGTCTTAAAAAATTTAAATCAATGTATTGTTTTATGTAAATGATTAGGCAGGATGATTTTCAGATCATTTTGAAGCAAAAATTCTAGGCGACAACGTCCATTAGTCAAAAGTCTTGTGGACACATATTTAGTATGTGTTTTGTGGTCTTATATCAGCAACTTTCATTTTTATTTTTTTTCAATAACCACGCATAAACATTATTCTCTTACAAAAATACAAACATGTACATACATGTTGCTCACATATTATGGTAGCCCTGCTTGTGCTATATAGAGTGAATTTACACCTTTGCCATTAACATGTTTATAAATAACTGAAAAAAGCACAAATGTCAGGGCATGTCAAAACATCCCAAGGGCCCCAAAAACACCTTGGTCCCCAGAGGGTTAATCTAGTTCTTATTCTTTTTATTCTGGACAAAAGTTTGGCGCGTAACTCCTCCCGCACCGTTTATCACAGACCCCTGAGTGAGGTGTCAAATTGACTGGCTCATTGAGGAGAGGTGTGCTATATCTTTTCTAAGAGACCGGGGGTACGATGTTTGCCCCAGGGTAAAAAAAGCGGCCAAAAAAGTCCCATAGACTTAACATTGCAACAAACTTTGACAAGTCATAGCTCAGAGTGAGGATTTCGCAAAGACGTGTGATTTACCACATTTGAAGAGGCTGACAAGCTCTGTAAGAACATACCTCACAATGGGGTAAAAGTAGCATCCCTGGGGGGCAGGAGCTGCCCAAAGTTGCCCCATTGACTTGGGCCATCCTACACATTGCATAGGGATTTTGTATTGAACATAACTCTGGATCACAGCGTCATAGAGACAAGGGGGTGGGCTCATTTTACTCAGACGACCAACAATTAGCCTTAGCAACAATTTCCATAAACTTCCATTGAACGAGATCAAAGAGATATCTCTGGACTGAATTGTCACAGAAACACGAGGATGCTCTCGTTTGACTCGGGGCAGCAAACAGCCAATCATGAATCACCTCAACACTTCCTAGGCCCTCCCTAGAAACCATTGTCTCTTAGCAACCAAAATCCATACAGGGATATCTTCCATTCTGAATGTCACAGAGGCATGGGAGTTAGTTTATATCATTCATACTGACAAGCAGCCTTTGGAGGTTCATGATTGGCAAGCTGCCAATCCACTCCCTAATAATAATAATAATAATAATAACTTTAACTTATATAGCGCCTTTCAAAGTACCCAAGGACGCTTAACAAACAACATGAGAAAGGGAAGGGGGAATTAAGATAAGGGCAGGAGGCCAGGGGAGCTAGAGCCCAAAGGCCTCATTGAAAAGGTGTGTTTTGAGCTGGCTTTTAAAGGTTAGCAACCAAACAGAGTACCCTAGCAACCATTTTGCAAGACAGATATAAGAGTTCTGCATCAGAACATCGTATAGAGATGGGGGTTGGTTTATATCATTTACACTGACTAATCTTCCTTTCTTTCTTTCTAACTAATCTTTCTTTCTTTCAGACTAATATTTCTTTCTTTCATTCTAATTAATCTTTCTTTCTTTATAATTAATCTTTCTTTTTTCTTTCTTTATTTACATTTACATTTATTCATTTAGCTGACGCTTTTATCCAAAGCGACTTACAATTTCTATTAGGGGTGGAACGGTACATGTATTCGTATTGAACCGAAACGGTACGGGGGTCACGGTTCGGTGCACGAATTTACACGCAGAATACACGGTATAAAAAAAAAACTCGCGTGCAAATTAATTAATGTAATGCGGAACTACTGTTAGATATGCGGGTTCTTTAGGGACACATAATCTGTACCCTCGGCTTAGCTCTGAACGCGCGTTCACTTCAAACGTTGGCTTTATACGCGCGTCCTATTCGCTTTGGAGTAGCGTCGAACTAGACGCGAATTTGACGCTCTATTCGCGTTTGGTGTGACCGCATAATGAACAGGCTGCGATGTCAAGATTGCAATGCTGGAGTGTGTGTGTGCGCGCGCGCGAGAGAGAGAGGCGCGGGCGCGATCGAACTGTGTGTGTGTGTGTGTGTGTGTGTGAGAGAGAGAGAGAGGCGCGAGCGAACAATGGAAACATAAAAAACATACTCCGTCATTTTGTTCATACATGCACAATGTTGTGTTTTATTGCGAGTGTACACAAAGTAAACACTTTGCAGGTTTAATGATCTGTACAGATCATTAAACCTGCAAAGTGTTTACTTTGTGTACACTCGCAATAAAACACAACATTGTGCTTTCACTGTAAACTCTTGTCAAACTGTAACCTACAACTGTCACCCAACCAAAATCACACACACACACACTGTTTTAAAAGCAAAACATATTTATCCAACCCCATTTCAAAATAGTCTGTGGGTCCCATCTTTTGGACATTCATCATATTGCATTGGTTTTCATTTCTTGTCCTCGGAGCACTAATCTGTTTATTTTTAAGTTACACATTCTACATTGATTAAAAAAGAAAATCGAATGTGTTTTTAATGGTAGTATTATTTTATACAGAAATCCATTATTTATAATTCAGATGAGAATAATGTTACATTGTTAAGTAATAATGTTAATTAAAATTAAGGAAAACAAATATATTGATCTGAAATATAGCAAATTAATTTTAAATTATTTCAGGTACAATTACCAAACACATCTCAAGGTCTTTTTATTAATTTAATTAATAAACTAATTATATAAAACTATTGTCAGTGCACTACAAATAAACTGGTTCTATGCCTTTATTAATAAAACTTATTTAAAAAATACAATGCCTTATGCATTTTTGTTTTGCTTTTCCCTCCATTGTACCGAAATCGTACCGAACCGTGATGTCTGAACCGAGGTATGAACCGAACCGTGACTTCTGTGTACCGTTCCACCCCTAATTTCTATACATGTCAGAGGTTGCACGCCTCTGGAGTAACTAGGGGTTAAGTGTCTTGCTCAAGGACACATTGGTGTCTCACAGTGGATTCGAACCTGGGTCTCTCACACCAAAGGCATGTGTCTTATCTACTGCCATCACCACCCCCATTCTAACTAATCTATTTTTCTTTCATTCTAACTAATCTTTCTGTCTTTCTTTCTAACTAATCTATTTCTTACTAATCTTTCATTTTTTTCAAACTAACTTTCTTTATTTCTAACTAATCTTTCTTTCTTTCTAACTAATCGTTCTTTATTTCTATCTCTCTAATCTTGCCGCTCTTCACATTTTTTTTTTGTGCTTGCTCCACCTCATCAACTGTGATTGTGTCTGTTTCAATTGCAGTTCTGGGGGAGAAATCCCCAGGATCAGAAACAAAAGTGCTCTTTTGGCTCAGGCTGGTTCAAAGTCTCTTGGAAATGCTCCACCCAGCGCTTCTTTTGTCAACAGCATTTTCTCGTCCTTATCTCTGATGGGTGTATTAACGTTGCTCCTT
The DNA here is from genome assembly GCA_031834385.1 of Semotilus atromaculatus. Taxonomy (NCBI): domain Eukaryota; kingdom Metazoa; phylum Chordata; class Actinopteri; order Cypriniformes; family Leuciscidae; genus Semotilus; species Semotilus atromaculatus. Next base: position 6,884,611 of record JAULUF010000035.1, read on the forward strand.
GTTCCAGTCAGTTCTTTAACAATCCAGTACAGTATTTTCATGTCATTCTTCAGCACTGCTTCTTGCACTGGACCTATAGCGGGGACCAAATAGCGGTCTTAATATAATATTTTTTTTTATAAATATATTTCAAATCTAAAATGAAGAAATATTGTGGGCCTTACCCCTTATTTACACTGCACACGTCTGAGGCGCGTTACGGCATGCGACACTGCTACCGGATTTGATCGCGCCCACTCTAGTCAATGCTTGTGTTTACACCAGCCGCTTCGCTAAAGATAGGCACCTAGTCTATTTTTGACGGATACAGCGTTCAAGCCGCACCGTAAATACAAAATAAAAGTAAAAAAAAAACTGTCAGTTTAAAAATAAACACCATGTGCAGACTCCCGATTGTATTATGTCAAAAGGGTTGAGAACCACTGATCTAGATGCACAGCCTAAGAATAATAGTTTCACCAAGAATGGAGACATCTCAGTAGGTTATATGCATCAATGACCAAAGGAAGGTAGTTCATGGGGCAGCATAAAAACACTTACACAACACATCTTTAACAGCTGTATTCCCTTTCAGGTACTCTGCAAACTTTCAGTCAGCGCAGATGTGTCCTGCTCCAGGTGATACATCAGCCTCATCTTAAAGGTCCCGTTCTATGCCCCTTTTCACAAGATGTAAAATGAGTCTCTGATGTCCCCAGAGTGTGTCTGTGAAGTTTCAGCTCAAAATACCCAACAGATCATTTTTTACAGCATGTTTAAATTCTCTTTTTTGAGGACTCAGAAAAACGCGCTGTTTTAGTGTGTGCCCTTTAAATGCAAATAAGCTCCTGCTGCACGACACAGACTTCAAGAGCTCGCACTCAGACTCTTAGGACAATTTCATCTCATGGAATAATGATAACATCAGCAACTCTCAGTAACGGTGTTCATTTCGAGTCGGACAATAATGCCTACAGAGTCAGAGGGCTGTATAGAGATGGAACAGGTATAGTTTAGTAGTTTAATTACGGTTATTATAACGTATTTGTCATCTGCTTGTATGTATCCATTATTTATTAATAGCCTACAAGTCTGCTGTGTCAGACCAGGTCCAAATGATGATCAAACATATACTGATGAGTTTAATAAAGTTTATTGTACATCACACAAAAGATGAAGCGTCAGTTTTACTTCAGAAAATCACCGTAAGACCTGAGTAAACACAGTAAGTTATAAGAAGTGCGTGAGTTGAGGGAGTTGAGGGAGCATTCCCGTGGGCGGAGGTTAGTCAGAGAGCTGTTCTACTGACGTCATTAAAAACGGAAGTAGAGCGATGTAGTCCAAACGAGCCGTTCACTGTAGGCGACTTTTGTTAAATAAAATATCTCGCTTGGCATTGAACTTTGAGCTTTATAATTTTACAGATATTATTTATACTCTAACAACAACATTACACACTAACTTAAGTTTGAAACATGGGATCACGAAGAACGGGACCTTTAAAGAACACTGGAGGCCGCAATCCATTAAAAACAATCCATCCCGCTCTGACCTCACCTACTGGAGAAGCTGGAGAATACCGTCCTCCATATGCATTTCAGATTTAGTCAGGCCTCCCAATGGTTTACAGTGTTCTCTATCCCTGCTGTTTTTCTTTAAGTGGGCTCTTGATTCTGTTGCATCGGTAGGACCACTTGTCATGATACAGAGTGCACCTGTAATGTCCCCCGCGTCCCGCAAAACATATAAATCACTTCAAAGAGCAGCTCCCCTAACATTCTCATAAACAGAGTCGGGCTCTGATTTATTTCTCTCTCCACAGACCTCTTTCTGTTCAGCAGTCCTACAACAACAAGCATTTTCCAACATTGTACCTGTGGCCTTGTATCCGGTCCAAATGAACCATCCTGTCAGATTAGTTATATGTGTAAAGTAGAGAGGTTGAAGGAGACTGATATTTTGATTGACAATTTAAATATTAAATTTATATTAGGTAAATATCAACTCTAAAAGGATGTCTAACATGAATAATAGTGTGATATGCTATTCACAAGCGTGAAACACAAACTAAAACAACTTCTGTAACTATATTGTACAGAAATGTCTAATTCAGCATTTTTGTCTAGTTAAAAAAACCTTGTCTTTCAAAAAAAAAAGGACACTATGTAATCAATGGAAATGAGACAGCTATGTAATTATGACAGAAGAATACTTTGTATCGTGCATATAATAAAAATTATTTATAATAAACAAAAATACATATTTTCTATATCTTATATGTTCTACACTTTGTAATTTTTTTTATACTTGAATAATAATAATAATACTACATTACATTTATACAGCGCTTTTCTCTGCACTCAAAGTGCTTTACATGAATGAATGAAAGTTTGAAATTTAGGCAAAACTGTTGTAAATATTAGTCACAATGAAATGGAAGTAGTGAAAGATCTTTTCTTTCATATTGTGATGTACATTTGAGCGTACATTTTGGGTGGGGCTTGTTTCTGCCTATTGGTTGTTGACTGGATTTTTAGATGTGAGTGTTGCACTCAGATGAATGCAAGCTTGGAAAAAGACTATACGTCATCAGAATGAAGTGTGTCATTTCACTAGATCAAGTTACACACACAACGTAAAAAAAGTTTAAAAAAGTAGTATTAAATTAACCATGCAGCGATGAATCGTTCACAAGTTTAATAAGATGCATTTTAAAAATAGATTTGTGGAATTTTCATTTCATGCTGACTTTTTGGTATAGATTATATCTTGAATTAAGTTTTTTAAATTAAATTTTTACTGGGAGGTAGGAGTAGTAATGTAACGGTTCATGGTAAAAAAATAGAATCAGACCGTTATCCACACACAGTTCGGCACACATTTGCATCTCGGTTCGTCTCAAATCTGATGAGGCATCTATATACATTTACGCAGTCATCATACGGGTGTTCATAGCGCGCGAAAGCAGGCGAGACCTGAACTGCACACGTTGCCATCTCTGTTTAAACTAAACTCATTTAAGCCTTACCAATTTAAACATTTGAGCGCAAGAAGCGAAAGAGAAATTGTGCGTGCTGTGAGAAGATTGGTGTGTGTGTGTGTGTGTGTGTGTGTGTGTGTGTGTGTGTGTGTGTGTGCACTTATCCGAAGCACGCACACATCTCAGACACCGCGCAAATATGCAAATATTGAGTTCTCTTTCAAGTCTTGTGCTTGAACGGACAAATTCACACAAATATTATGTCAACATGCCCGAGTATGAGTATGAGTATCGAAGCAGACATAGTCTGTTATGCCTCAAGTGAACTTATACAGTCGAGAAAGACAACTCATATGTAATAGCCTGCAGTCCCTTTAAGATATAATGCACAGATCCAAAATACGGATACTAATATTCCTGCTGTCTGTGTTTTTTATGGTAATCAAACAAAATACAAGGAAATCACTCACTGCTCTTAACTGAATAGCTTTTGGAACTTTAATAAGGATTAATCTTTAATTTATACAGTCAAATATGCAATGTTATTTTATTTTACATTTGATTACTATATTCAATTTCTGTACCTGAAAATGAATGTTAGACCTACCTGAAAAGCAGTGTTTATTTTATTTGTATCTTTGCTTTATTGTATATATTTGTGCTTTTGCTTCTAGTTAGATTATTTGTTCTTATTTTCTTTATTTTTATTTGACAGTAGTCCTTTTTTCCCCTAAACATAGCACATACCAAACCGTTCTGAAACCGTGAACCTAAAACTGTGATACAAACCGAACAGTGAGCAATTTGAATTGTTACACCCCTAGGTAGGAGACACTGAGGTAAGCACCCCTTCTTAGAGTGCAGGTGGCTAAACTAAGAGATCTGTCCCTGAGACAACTGCATTAGCATGGCAACAGATTCTCCAGTACTTGGAGAGGAGATGATGAATCTTAGGCCCCATCCACACTACTGCGTTTTAGTTTAGAAACAGAATTAAAACGAATACGATCTCAGTCCACACCGGCGTTTTAGCTGCGTATTAGAATTGATCTCCGTCCACATTAAAACGACTGAAAACGTGGACCACGTGAACATTCACCTACACTGGGCATGCGCATGCCGGTGTAAACAGGAAACAGTTTGAATACTCCTCAGTTGCAGCAGATTTGACGAAGAAGAAAGTAGCTACCTCTGCGAAGATTTGCAATGTCGAAGACCACAGATTTCTTTCCATGGACCGACGACGAGGTGGAACTTTTACTGAAAGTTACAAGGGAGTAGGGAGTATCAGGGAAGGATACGCCATGACTGATGACACCCAATCAGAGAGCCGAGCGTGAGCGTCTGCGTCATCGTTTCTAAAGTCCTCCGTTTTGTCCCGTCTTCAATAAAACGCCCTCCGGAGATTCAAAACGCAAAACGGGGTCTGGAGCGTTTCCAAACTCCTCCGTTTTAGGTCTTCGTTTTTGCCGTTTTAGTCTGGACGGGAGGTGCAAACATAGCAAAAGGTATCCATTTCTAACCGAAAACATATTAATGTGGATGGGGCCTTAGTCTATTTGTTTGTATTACCTCCTAGTTCCTTCACATTCAGTATCGCATTTTTGAATGGCACTGCCTTGATGCTGAAACCTGTGGAAGAAAACATGATTTTAAAATTTGCACAAACTTCACAATAAATTTCACAATTTACATTCCCACAGCAAAAATTACTAGCCAAACTAATTTAAAGTCAAGTGAAAGACAAGTGAACAGTCAGCAATACAATAAGAACTAATAAAAAATTGCAAGCAATAGCACAAATAAACAATAGAGCAAAGACACAACTGAAACAAACATTGGTTTTAAGTTTTTGAGTAAGGTCTTAAAGTTAGGGTGGGGCGATATGGCCAAAAAACATCATGTCTCTGTATTTTTTGGTTGAATGGGATACACGGGATATATCTTGGTATTTTCTACGTTTATCTGTTTGGATAAAAGAAAAATCTTTTATTTCACATCCTGCCCAATAATGTCCTACAAACAATGTTAATATTGAAGGCTATGAAAACAAATATAGTTCTGTCATGACAACTCTCAGAGAGATTGGCATGGTAATGGATATGGCAATGTAATGTATTTGGTCTTGGCGGAATAGATCTGCTACGCTGCCGTTGCTGCTGCTGTTGATTATTGCTGCTGCTGCTGTTGCGGAGCAAATACAGCCAATACATTCACAGACATGCTGCTGTGCACATTCACTCACCTAAAGGATTATTAGGAACACCATACTACTACTGTGTTTGACCCCCTTTCGCCTTCAGAACTGCCTTAATTCTACGTGGCATTGATTCAACAAGGTGCTGAAAGCATTCTTTAGAAATGTTGGCCCATATTGATAGGATAGCATCTTGCAGTTGATGGAGATTTGTGGGATGCACATCCAGAGCACGAAGCTCCCGTTCCACCACATCCCAAAGATGCTCTATTGGGTTGAGATCTGGTGACTGTGGGGGCAATTTTAGTACAGTGAACTCATTGTCATGTTCAAGAAACCAATTTGAAATGATTCGAGCTTTGTGACATGGTGCATTATCCTGCTGGAAGTAGCCATCAGAGGATAGGTACATGGTGGCCATAAAGGGATGGACATGGTCAGAAACAATGCTCAGGTAGGCCGTGGCATTTAAACGATGCCCAATTGGCACTAAGGGGCCTAAAGTGTGCCAAGAAAACATCCCCCACACCATTACACCACCACCACCAGCCTGCACAGTGGTAACAAGGCATGATGGATCCATGTTCTCATTTGGTTTACGCCAAATTCTGACTCTACCATCTGAATGTCTCAACAGAAATCGAGACTCATCAGACCAGGCAACATTTTTCCAGTCTTCAACTGTCCAATTTTGGTGAGCTCTTGCAAATTGTAGCCTCTTTTTCCTATTTGTGGTGGAGATGAGTGGTACCCGGTGGGGTCTTCTGCTGTTGTAGCCCATCTGCCTCAAGGTTGTGCGTGTTGTGGCTTCACAAATGCTTTGCTGCATACCTCGGTTGTAACGAGTGGTTATTTCAGTCAAAGTTGCTCTTCTATCAGCTTGAATCAGTCGGCCCATTCTCCTCTGACCTCTAGCATCAACAAGGCATTTTCGCCCCCAGGACTGCCGCACACTGGATGTTTTTCCCTTTTCACACCATTCTTTGTTAACCCTAGAAATGGTTGTGCGTGAAAATCCCAGTAACTGAGCAGATTGTGAAATATTCAGACCGGCCCGTCTGGCACCAACAACCATGCCATGCTCAAAATTGCTTAAATCACCTTTCTTTCCCATTCTGACATTCAGTTTGGATTTCAGGAGATTGTCTTGACCAGGACCACACCCCTAAATGCATTGAAGCAACTGCCATGTGATTGGTTGATTAGATAATTGCATTAATGAGAAATTGAACAGGTGTTCCTAACAATCCTTTAGGTGAGTGTATAACAATGATGAAATAAGCCCTGTGGCAGACCTATAAAGGTGGAGCTGGGGAAAGTAGAGGGTTTCTGAAAGCATGCTGCAGACTACTAATAGCGAACAATGGCAAGTATTTGAAAGTTGAGCTTAAGAAGCTCATTGGCCACTAATGCCACAGCAACCAATCAGTTGCGCTATGTAGATAACGATGTGATCGCTAACAAATTGAGTAAAGGACCTTTTAGCCTGCACAATCTAGAAATGGACTTTATATTGAATGTAATGTAGGCAATGCAATATATAATGTTCAAAAAAGGGGTTAAAATCACATTACATTCTTGCAATGAAACAAAAATTATCATTTTTATATTCACAAAAAATGAAAATAAAAACAAAAGCAAAGACTGCAATAGTCACTTAACAATTATGCTATCATGAAAATACACTTACTTGTAGGTTTAAAATTCTATATGGCATATTCATATTGTACATTTATTGCCCAACAAAAAATATTTTAGCAAAATGTACACTCACCGGCCACTTTATTAGGTACCCCATGCTAGTAACGGGTTGGACCCCCTTTTGCCTTCACAACTGCCTCAATTCTTCGTGGCATAGATTCAACAAGGTGCTGGAAGCATTCCTCAGGGAGTTTGGTCCATATTGACATGATGGCATCACACAGTTGCCGCAGATTTGTCGGCTGCACATCCATGATGCGAATCTCCCGTTCCACCACATCCCAAAGATGCTCTATTGGATTGAGATCTGGTGACTGTGGAGGCCATTTGAGTACAGCGAACTCATTGTCATGTTCAAGAAACCAGTCTGAGATGATTCCAGCTTTATGACATGGCGCATTATCCTGCTGAAAGTAGCCATCAGAAGTTGGGTACATTGTGGTCATAAAGGGATGGACATGGTCAGCAACAATACTCAGGTAGGCTGTGGCGTTGCAACGATGCTCAATTGGTACCAAGGGGCCCAAAGAGTGCCAAGAAAATATTCCCCACACCATGACACCACCACCACCAGCCTGAACCGTTGATACAAGGCAGGATGGATCCATGCTTTCATGTTGTAGACGCCAAATTCTGACCCTACCATCCGAATGTCGCAGCAGAAATCGAGACTCATCAGACCAGGCAACATTTTTCCAATCTTCTATTGTCCAATTTCGATGAGCTTGTGCAAATTGTAGCCTCAGTTTCCTGTTCTTAGCTGAAAGGAGTGGCACCCGGTGTGGTCTTCTGCTGCTGTAGCCCATCTGCCTCAAAGTTCGACGTACTGTGCGTTCAGAGATGCTCTTCTGCCCACCTTGGTTGTAACGGGTGGTTATTTGAGTCACTGTTGCCCTTCTATCAGCTCGAACCAGTCTGGCCATTCTCCTCTGACCTCTGGCATCAACAAGGCATTTCCGCCCACAGAACTGCCGCTCACTGGATGTTTTTTCTTTTTCGGACCATTCTCTGTAAACCCTAGAGATGGTTGTGCGTGAAAATCCCAGTAGATTAGCAGTTTCTGAAATACTCAGACCAGCCCATCTGGCACCAACAATCATGCCACGTTCAAAGTCACTCAAATCACCTTTCTTCCCCATACTGATGCTCGGTTTGAACTGCAGGAGATTGTCTTGACCATGTCTACATGCCTAAATGCACTGAGTTGCCGCCATGTGATTGGCTGCTTAGAAATTAAGTGTTAAGGAGCAGTTGGACAGGTGTACCTAATAAAGTGGCCGGTGAGTGTATATTGTAGTAAGAATTACTGTGCTCCTATTCTATTGTGCTCTGTCTGTTTGGGCGCGTATGCATGTATTGTGTATGTAGTAGAATGTGAAGTATGTGAAGTTTAGCAGAGACTCGCTTGCAGAAGGCTTGTCCACTCCTGACAGCAAAATGGAAATATTTGCATTTCTAACATTTTCAGATGGAGAATATACCTGTGAAAGTTATACACTGAGGAAAACACCACATCTTAACGCATTAAACAAAACAAATATCTATGTCAGCACATGTATCTGACAGAGCATCTGACGGAGCAAGCCACTACTATAGGATACGTGCTATATCTTAAAGGGGGGGGTGAAATGCTATTTCATGCATAGTGAGTTTTTTACACTGTTAAAAAGGGATAGTTCACCCAAAAATGAAAATTCTGTCATAATTTACTCACCCTCAAGTTGTTTCAAACCTGTATGAGTTTCTTTCTTCTGCTGAACACAAAAGAAGATATTTTGAAGAATGTTGGTGAACAGACAGTTGCTGGACCCCATTGACTTCCATAGTATCTTTTTTTCCTACTATGGAAGTCAATGGGGTCCAGCAACTGTCTGTTCACCAACATTCTTCAAAATATCTTCTTTTGTGTTCAGCAGAAGAAAGAAACTCATACAGGTTTGAAACAACTTGAGGGTGAGTAAATTATGACAGAATTTTCATTTTTGGGTGAACTATCCCTTTAAAGAGTTGGATTCCCATGCTAAACATGGACAAAGTTAAAAAAAATTAAGTTGTACGTTTGATGGAGTATTTTTGTGCAGAAAATACTCCTTCAGGTTTGTCACAAGTTTCGGAGAGTTTTTTTTGAGTATGGGCGTGTGTGACGTCAGATGCGCCGGAATTTCCTTATACGGGTTCTAAGAGCACTTCTCCCGGAGGGCGCGCGTACCTGTAGCCTAGAGCGAGAGAGCGAGAGCAGTATGCCCATCAAAGGGCTGTGTTCAGCTTTATGGAAGTCATCGGCTGCGCTGCAATAAAGAATGTCACCAAAGAAGTGTGTTTTTGGTTGCCAGGGCAAGACAACTCTTGTAAAAAAAATACAACGACATAAAGTGAAAATTAGTCATTTACAAAAACCGCTAAGCAAATATAAGTTATACAGTTCCAGTACACACCACATAGAGACGTCCTGCTGTAGTAGTCTTCAATTTCAGCCTCGGGATCAAAAATGTTTGGCTGAATCTGATTGTTAGCCATGGTTTGTTTTGGGATGTCACAGCTTCCAGACGCTCTCAATGGAAAAGCTTTGCGTACTCATGATTATTTAGCTCCGCCCACAAGGCACGCCTCCACCCGCTCGTTTTTTTTCCGGAAAGACTCAGTACAGCCTATCTTTATTTTATAAATATAATAAAACTAAAGACTTTTTGGAGATATGAAGAATGCAATACTACTCTATAGGTACTCAAGATTAACATGAGATTGACTGAAAATGAGTGTTTCACCCCCCCTTTAACCAGTTATTTTGAAGCCCTTTATTTAAAGCAAGTCTAGAACAAATTGGCCATGTTTAGGACTAATTGGATTATGCATGTTCCCGCAGACGTGCATAATCCCCGTTTACTTTCACTTAAGACATAACCGACTGTCTTTACGAGGCTATACTTGCAGAGACAGGCATTTTCACATAAGTTTGTGTGAATTTGTTCATCAAGAACAAGACGACGTGAAAGAGAACTCAGTTCAGTACTCGCGCGCTATCTGAGAAGCGGCTTTCCAAATTGAGTTATATACTGTATATATAGTACCTGTCAAAAGTTTGGAAAAATTAAAAAAACATTTTTGGGGGGGGAAAGAAGTCTCTTATGCTCACCAAGGCTGCATTTATTTGATCAAAAATACAGTTAAAACAGTATTGCTAAATATTATTAAAAAATGATATTCTATTTATGTACTTTATTCCAGTGATGGAAAAGATATAAAAATTGACAGCATTACTCCAGTCAGTGTCACATGATCCTTAAGAAATCAATTTTTTTTAAATCAATTTGGTGCTCACAAAACATGTATTATTATTATTGTTGTTATTGTTATCAATGTTAAAAACATTTACAAGTTGTGCTAATTAACATTTTTGTGGAAAAGTTGATAGTTTTTTCAGGATTCTTTAAATGAATAGAAAGTTCAATGAACAGCATCTATTTGCATTTATTACATTTATTAAAGCATTTATTAAATATAAATCTTTTGTAACATTATAAATGTCTTTACTGTCACTTTTGATCAATTTAATGCATCCTTGATGAATAAAATAATTTAAAAAATATTTTAATTAAAACTTATTTTAATCTTACCGCAAATGTTTCAATGTTATCATTAAGCAACAAAAACTGTTTTCTAGCGTTGGGCGATATGCTCTATTTTCATAACGTCCTATCGTTAGCATGTGAGATTGTCGATACACGATAATATTGTGAGGGGCGGGGCTTATTTATGTGATTATATTTACTCATTAATTTGCTTGTTTAATTACTTTGTTTTATATATGACAATATTTTGCTAAGGTGGAGTGTTTATTAATAGTCTAAATCAGGTTATTTCCCGGTATAGTGAGGTAAAAAAAAAAAAAATCCTAATCATTCGTGTATCTGACTGACTCATGTTTTGAGTATTCAAACATGTTAGCGGGAAATTTATGGACGCATATTATCCTCATGCTGTTACAGATGCTGCATTTTGAATGTAGCCTAGCCTACTTCTGGGATGAAAACACGCTTTTATAATTTCTTGGGTGAAGAAAGTGATTGCGATATATTTCCTCTACTGCTCTGTCTGGATGCATATAAATTCACAGTAAGGACTCTTTCCTGTCATATAGCCTATCACATGCGCACTTCAATAAGCCCAAAGAACGCGGGTTAATGTGTTTATAATGCCTGGAGAAATCAGGGCAATGGCCAAAAATCTAGCTGAGTCGATCGGTTTACTTAAACGACTTGACTTCGATAAAGGAAAACGGGTTAATTAATGCGTTTACATGACCACATGCACTGACAGTTTATTCAGCATAATCGGGTTAAGAACGTGCATGTAAACGCGCTCACTTATTTCCTGAAAGTGAAAGCAGAAACGGACTAACTTTTCGGCATTTTCTCAGAGACGACGATGGATATAACGGTATAGCAACAATCTTAATTTACTGGTTTAATATTTCTTTTGTGGACCTACATTAATGACAGTGAAAAAATTTGAATAATATCTTATTAAACAAGTTGTTTTTAAAGTGTTTGAAGCTGCTTTTGATTTTCACAGATGACTGATTTGTACCGTGTTTGTGACTTAAAGACTGTTATAGGCCTACGGTATATAATTTTTGTGATATTATTATTAACATTTTGTAATTTGCACTCTTGACGATTTGTCACCTTGCAATTCAATATTGATGTAGGATGTAGTTTTGTAGTCGGTATTAAACACATTTTCTTTGAGGAGTTCTCAATCCTCATACGCGCGTCGGTGATGTCGTTATGAATTTAGGCAAGACAAATTAATTGTAGTTCCTAATATTAATTTAATAACAGTATAACCTTATTATAATAATATTAATTATTATTATTATTATTATTTAATACATTAATGGGAAACCGAGCCAAATATCGTATTGATATCGTCAAAGGCAGCAGCCATCAGCGCCATCTCTGACTATCGTCGATACACGATACTAATGTCTTTCGGCACAACCCTACTGTTTTCAACAATGACAATAAAAAATGTTTCTTTCAACATTGATAATATTAATAATATTGATAAAACTGTTTACCAAATGGCTGGATCCTTGTTAATGATTAACGCAACTAAAAACATGAGAAACTGAACCTCTGAAGCCCACATTCATTTAAAGCTTAGTTTCATAAGGCAAGTTTCATCAAATGCTCAGCAGGTGAGAGTAAATACACTATGAACAGGTGAGAAGCTCCATCTAGGTCTGCTGGTGCAGACCAGTGGCTCTGACCATAGCTAGACTTAATCTAACCATAACCATATTTCCACAAGAGCTTCCAAATAACACTTCACTAGTGTAATTACTGCTTCACAAGACAGATAGAGACAGGTGTGTTCACTCCAAAGACAAAGGGCGATCATTATTGGATGCACATTCTGGGTTTGTGTACAGTCTAGCGTGCTGTATACATCACACTCCGACTGTTAAGACGTGCCGAAGAAAGCCTGACACAATTGTGTCTTCTCTTGTAAGAAGAACCATTTGTGTTGTTGGTAAAAACGGAAGTGATGTCATCCATCTCGAGAGGTGAGGATATTCATGAATACACCAGCCTGTCACCAAGAGCTCTAATGAAATCAACAGTCTTTTCACAAGGAAGAAAGTCTGCGTGACAAAACTGAGATGTTCTCAAAAACAGACACACATACGCACCAAGAGCTCCTCCGCAAATGTGCTCTTTCTTTGGTAAAGTAACGTAGTGTTCAAAGGCAGGCTCTGAGGTAACCTGCAGTAATAACGTTAAACATATTTCAGCGGTCAAATAAGCTGAAGAACACAGGGTGAAAATGAAGAGATTTTGCAGACATTCTAAGAGCACTGAAAAAGCATAGTGTCGAAGATATGATACATGTACTGAGTACAAGTGCGGAGGTTTAGGTAAATGCACTGCAAAAATAGTGTGCTAAGTCGATTTGTTGGAACGATTTGTCACATTTGTTTGAGAAACAGGAGCTGAGGCTTGTATTATTTGTAAATGCTTAGTCTTTTTAGGTCTCACGGCTAAATATGTAATTCTTTCTTATTTTTGTCCCATTGAAAAGCTGTCACAGTTGTTTACTGTCTTGTCATGTGTCTTTATTAGTTCATCTGTTACACCTGTCTTGTCAATTATCTTCATCTGTGTCACCTGTATTCAGTTCCTTAGTGTCTGTATTTAGTTCTCTCTGGCTGCGTTTACACTTGGCATTAAAACGCGACCTGTATCTGGATGTTGTCCACATACACATTGAAAAGACAAGTGTAAACGCGTTTCTGATCGGAATGTTACCCTGGTTCAGAGGTAGTCCAGGACGCATTGTGATCGGATCTCAGTGTAATGTAAACGCAATCCAGCCATCGTGTCTGCATTCACAGGTGCACGTCATTTAAGTCCCCGCCCAGTCTCCCCACGTGCTGTCAGAAAATAATGACCAGACGCAGTTTAGAGAATAAATTAAACACATTTGAACCTTACAAATAAACGTCAATATTTAAAACACTGTGTGTCTTTTTTTTTCATTTTAATTGTGCAACATTATCTGAATGAGGCGATCGCCTGTACAACATCACAGTGAGTCATGAGCTAATAATGAAGAGCGTGCGCTGCTTTGCCAGAGGAATAATGGGAATACACTTTTTATTTTTTAATGTTTTAAATGTTGAATGTTTTTGTTGTTTCAGCATGTTTATTAATCTCCCATTTCTGTTAATATAGCCATTGCACGCTATAACCTTGATGATCGATGATGTGACTTAACGATCAACCCAGTTATTTTTGTATGATCAGCTCTGAAATATTCCTTCATTCAAAAAACGTAATTTGATATAAGACTGGAGATTGCATAGGAAAGCACATTGGGACATTGCTTAATTTGTATCATCTTTACTCTTAATTTGGCTACTGACCTAATTTAAATATTATGCAAAAACAGAAATCCGATCGGTTATCCAGATACAGAGAGTACTTAATATGAACAAATGTAAACGCACCGTGTCCTGATTGGTTAATGATCCGATCTGCTTGATCGGATCACGGAGATCGCATGTTAATGCCAAGTGTAAACACAGCCTCTGTTCAGTCAGTCTTTGTCAGTTCATGTTTGTTATGTTGTCTTTAGTATGTGTGGGAACCTTCTTTCTGTCTGTATCCTTGCAAATATTTGTTATATTGTAAAGAAAGTTCATTGAAATTGCAGTTTTGAATTCAGCCTCTTCATCAGCCCACACCACACGTGTGACAAAAGCATGTTTTGTTGGTTTAAAAAATGCTGCAGTACAAAGCTGCAGAGAAATTTTATATTACCTGTGGTTGGTATTGTGCCATCACTGATCTCATTGCACAAGCGAGATAGCAGACTGGTCTTGCCGGCACTGCTCAGTCCAATGCATACTACATAATACTCCGGTCTAGCTGGAGGGGGAGCCTTACAGCACAATTTCTGGAGACACTAATAATACAAAAACACAGAAAAGACAAACATGGTTAGTGACTATGAGTGGTGCACTTTTCACTAGCGTGCTGATAAGGCTAAAATGAACAATTTAAGAACGTTTGCCAAAACAGACAGCCTGAAAATAAACTGAGGAACACAAGCTGACAAATACTAATGAAGTACCAAAGAAAGATGAACTAATGTGGTGATTTATAAGCAACACATCTGGAGGAGACCTCCAGAACTCAAAATGAAATGACTTAATTTACAAAATGGGACAAGAAATTTACCACACAGCTATTGCTTTGTCAGTGACTGCATTTACTGGTGTTCCTTAAGCTCGGGTCATTTTTATGTCCCAGGGTTATTTTTAAAACTGTTTTGAATATTTCCAACCTTTTGTTATATGAAGATGACATGAACATTTATTTTTAATAATAATAATAATAATAATAATACATTTTATTTATTTGGCGCCAAAAGGTATTTTTGCTGCTTTTTTTTACAACATTATTTTTTGTTCAGATTTGATCATTTAGCTCCTGTCCCATGTTGAGATTAGCAATCTTTGAATATGAAAATGCACTTTAAAAAGTGAATATATATAAATTGTGTGAAAACACATTTTTCAAAAATTATTAACAATTGTGACTGTCCCAGTTATTTTGACGTTTCCACCTTTCAAAGGTAAGTTTGTTTGTTTACCAAGGAGATTACAGTATCAGTGAAGAAAATGCTTTAGATAAAATTATGAAAATATAGTTTAAAAATATATTTTTCCTCTGTAAACAGGCATGCTCATATTGAATAAGGCACCAGAACGGCAGAAAAGGTGTTTAAATATGGAGCGAAATTGTGGTAATGGGCAAAAATCTCAGATGGCCAATTGGGTTTTGCTTAAACCATTTATGACCTTTACTTTAAAATAATAATGTTTAAGATGTTTACCTTACAGTTTGTGTTGAGGTTATTAAGCATAACTGGTGTAAAATCATGCATATAAACACACTAGATGATTTACTGACACTCCTGAACTAATGTGACTGAGACCTCCTTTCCTATTGCTTGATAGAGCAGGCTTTATTGTAGAATTTGCTTGCCCTAAAATAGATTGTTACAAGACAGTCTAACGTAGTCTGTGTCTGTTTAAGGGGGAGGGTGTGGAAAAGAGAAAAGGGATTCTGAAAGTGTGTGTCCTCATGGAAGCATAAGGACCAGTCACTTTATGAATCACTGTCTCTGACTGGAGGCCTGCTGGGAGACATTAGGAGGCAAATGCAGTGTGAACCGTGAATGGGACAGTTAAAGCCTGTGTGGAGAGATCAGTATACCGAAATGAAAGCTTTAGCGTAAGTTCTGCCAGGAAGACTCAATTGTTGCGTCACTTATTAACCTTATCATCTATCCAATTGTGTTCTAATACTTCGGTACTTCTAATAGATCGGTACTTACACATGTCTGAGTTCGCAGATGCTGACGCCAACATTCACCTCCATCCTCCCCACCACCACCAGGATGGTCCCTTCACATACCTCTCAGGGGGTCGGCTGCGCCCCTGCTTTCGTCTTCAGGCAGAAAATGCAGAATCCATACCCTCAGATTGCGAGCTACGGACGGGGACTACCCCAAAGAACTTTATATCATAATACTTGCTAGCTGGGCTGTTAATAAATGCATTCTTATGTAATTTTGCCTCCCGAGTCTTTCTGGTAGAACTAAAGTGATATATTTTATTAGCAGGACAGAACTAGCCTAGGCTAGACACAGGGCCGGCGCGTCCATATAGGCGAACTAGGCAATTGCCTAGAGCGGCACTTTGGTAAGGGCGGCAAAATGTGTGCCAACCGGGAATGAACAATTCACAAAATAGGCTATATGATTTGCTGAGCTGCCGCTGCCCCGCCCCCTGCTCTCACGAGTCATGAGTGATGGAAAGTTCGGATCATTTTACTGACTCTCTTGTTCGATCTCGATCATCAAAATGAACGAATCTTTATCTGAGTCATTTTGTTAATTTAAGTGGCTTTAATGGACTGGCAACAATCTCCATAGAACATGAACTGTCACAGAGAATCGAAATAGAGGATGCGGTTAAGACCTTTGCTGCAAAGTTTCTAATTTGCAAAGTTTTGGTTCATTTATGAGACCAGTTCACACGCCGGCGCCTCCGTTTTCGTGATTATATCGTCTGCTAGATTTACTTCTTATTTATTAAATCCAGGCAATTGGTTGATGAAACATTGATTAAAATGAAGATACAATTAATACAAAGCGAATTTTGATTTAAAGAAAGGTTTTGTGCTTTCTGTTTGATGTCTCTGTGAAAGTTTTAAAGCATCTTTTAGTGCCGCTTCCAGAGCGGTCACGTCCGTAACATTATTTTTTCCTCATAAATGCAAACACGAAAAATAAAATAAAATAAAATGAATTTTTATGTTCTGTGGACAGGAGCCTGAGAGCCAACCCTTCTTCATCCGGTGGGTAGGCTAGTATTACTTTGGTTTGCGCAGTGTAATTCACAGAATTAAAAATATTTTGCCACCTAAAAGTTAAAGATTGTTACAGTATGTGTCACGCATGTTTATTTCCCTCATATTAAATATAAAACGCATGTGTAGACAAATATTTGTCTAATGTCTGGACTCCTTTATTAAGGGAGCATGGACATTTAAACAGACGTTTCATTATAGGCTATATGTTTTAAATGCATTTTCTGAGAATTTATATTTCAAGTTTTGACTGCACATGTCACGTCCATAACGCTGGAATTGCCAAATTTGAAAGAATTTATCTTCAACTGTTTTTGTGGTGTAGGTCTACGTATTTTATAACTTAAAAATAGTAATTTGAAGATGTGGTAGCATTGGATCTGGACGGGAAGATCCAGGAAGACCGTCCCTTCTCTTTCTTTAATGTGAAATGCTTTTTGAATTTCCAAGATAAAAACGCATTCTTGCCCTGGCTCTGTTGTTCCGGCACCATCTAACCTCTAGCTCCTGCTGCTCCTCTTCCGACTTAATTGTGACTGATCACGCAAACCGCACATTTTTTCGTTTTCATATTGGGGCTTCTAGGAAATGCATGGAGTTGCCTTAATTTATTTAGAGAGTGAATAAACTCGTGTAACTGAGAAGTATCGTCATGTAATCCATTGATTTCAACAATGTAACTGTATTCTAAATACCAACTATTTAAATTAACTGATACAGTTACTCATCATTTGTATTCTGAATTTTTACGTAACGCCGGTACATGTAGCCTAGCCTATTCCGTTACTCCCCAACACTGGTTATATGTATGGCATATTGGTCTTTGTGTGTTGTTGCTGGTACCTAGGGCTGCACGTTTTCAAGTTTTTCATTAACCGTTAACCGAGGCCCTTAGCGGTTAATACTCGGTTAACGATAGTGTGCGCCAGGGATGGAAATTAACTTTTTTGTCCACCGGCCACTGTGGCTGTTGGATTTTAAAATCTACCAACCACTCAATGTTTTTACCAGGCACGCACTTGTTTTTAATCGACAATGTGTAGCTGCATGTGAAAATTAATACTACAAGATCTACAATAGGCCTACTTAAGCTGTTTATTTAATCTCAAGTCTCAATTAAATACTGGCATTTTCTCATTCTCTCTTATAGCCTACACACAAACCATGTACTGATATTAATTTCAGTTCGCATTTGAGGAAAAAAAACAATGTTACGGACGTGAGCGCTCTGAAAGCGGCACTAAAAGATGATTTAAAACTTTCACAGAGACATCAAACAGAAAGCACAAAACCTTTCTTTAAAGTGAATTTCGTTTTGTATTAATTGTATCTTAATTTTAATCAATGTTTCATCAACCAATTGCCTGGATTTAATATAATAATAATTAAATATAGCAGACGATATAACCACGAAACGGAGGCGCCGGCGCGTGAACTGGACTCTCGTCTCATAAATGAACCGAAACTCAGCGTATAAGGTAGCCTACTCTCACAGACATGTCTACTTTTAAACAGAATAATTCAAAATGAAAGAAAACAGACACAGACTGCTCTCTGCTTATGTAATCCGTACGAAATGTGCATTTCTCTCTGGCGCGTTCACTACTGCGAAGACCGCGAGTCAGCATCGTCAACTTCATCTTTGCAACTGACACGGACAAAGAAAAGACTTGTTTATTAATAAATAATTAAAATATCTCCTTGCTATATTTTACATATTCATAATCATTACTTTTGCCGGTTCTTTGTGACAGATTTTAAGAGCTTTATTGGCAGCGCCACACTGTGAAAAAGTGCTACACCCACAAAGTAGGTTTTATATACTATAAATAGTTGTAATCTAGTTTATTTTATTAGTTTTATACTAAGAAGTATCAAAATACTTCCTCTTTACTTTTTGAGTTTTTATATAACCATATATTTTAAATAAAACCAATGCAATTTATTTCAGTAGTTATTTGTATGTGGTTATTGTGTACAAGAAATGTTATAAAAGTGAGTTGACATACACAATTTATTTGAGCAGCTGTCGATGTGCCTGGTGCGTTCATCAAACGTAAATATAAAAAAAAAATTATAAGTTGGCCTCCCGCTTTTTCATTGGCGTAGACTTTTCCAGACAGATGCAGTATCTTCCTCGGCACGTCAACGGTTTATTCGCTGCAGCGGATCTGAATAACAAGGTAAGTTAAGCAAATTTAGCCAAATGACTGGTGATGTTAAGTCACGCAAAATCGCTTATTCCAGGGAGCTGAGGTTAGGTTTGCAAATTGTACTGTAACGTTAATAGCAAGCTATCCTGCACACATGGCAGCTAAGATGGCGGTTGAATTTAAATAAGTGCTGTAGATGTGCCTACAATGTGTTTTAATGCTTATTTCTAGCAGCACCTGCAAACATAATCGTCACTGTAACAACATTTCAGATGGATGTGTTTAAAAACGCAGATATGTAGCCTAATTGACCCTTCGCGTGGAGCTTGATTGACAGGTGATCTGACCAATCATACTTCGCCATCCGCCATTTTGTCCGACAAAGCAGTCAGGGAGAGATAGTAGATTAACATGGGAGGATTTGAACTTGAAAAACGGAATATACTGACGCCTTTCAGCGGTTAAAACAACATTCCTTCTTATTTTCATTCATGTTTATTTGATGCTATAAATGAACTAGAAGGAAGAGATGATCGGATCACGAGCAGCTTTAACTGATGCTCCACAGCGATCTGTCACGACACATTAAAGAGCCACAAAACGGTATTTATTGTTTACATTTCTTTTTAAAAATTACCAAATTTGAAAGGTGAGACTTTGTTTAATATGTTTAATATCAAAAGTAACCGAAAAGTAACCTGGTCTGTCCTGTCTGTCAGTGTGTTGTCAGTCTCCTCTCTGCTGGATGTGAGAACATGAGAGCGGCGTAAAGTTAGCTTGTCGGACATAGCGACAGTAACTAAGGGGGGCGGGTCTTTGCGAAGGGTCAATTTACATATCTGCGTTTTTAAACACGTCCATCCATTATGCATCCTACATAATGTATGTTAGGCAATAATTAGTTGCACAAATGGCCTCAGTTATATTTTTAGATTGCAACGATTAAATTTCGGGATAATATGCGATCGAAACAGTCGCAATTTCAAGCCTTCAGGCAATAGAACGGGCAAATAAGGGAAAGTAATATGGTGTTTTTTGGACCGCAGACAAAACAAGGTAGCTGTGTCTCTTTGACAGGACTAATCAGAGATTATATACTTTTGCATTACTAAAACAAAGCAGATGAGTTTTGGTTGGAAAAAAACAAAAATTATTTCTAACCCATTACTTAAACTACATTTACCACTGATTTTTAACCTTATTCTAACATGCATTTTCCTGGTCTTTAGATACCCAAGCGCTTTTGTTACCTGGGGTCTTCAAGCTTCACATCCAGGTAAGAAAAACGTAAGAACTGATACAATTACAGCTATAACTATTCACAGGTAAAACATAGGTAAAATTGCAAACAATAGTGTGGGCTCCATACAATTACATTTCTTTCGACGTTTTTTCGAAAAATCACCAAATGTTTATTAATCCACCAGTTTCTTATTATCAGTCAGTCTTTCTCTGAGGCAGTTTGGTAAGCTGTTAGTTGCCACTAACATTTACTCAACTTTTGTTTGTGATCATATTTAAACTTTGTAGCTTAATAAACAGTAATGTGATGACCAATCAGGGACAGGCAAGGACAATTGCATTGTTTCATTGTAATGCATCCTATGAACCAGAATAAGACAACACTCATGTTACAGTAGATTATGATAGTTTAGTACCCACTCTCTATGGCATTGTGAT
This sequence comes from Semotilus atromaculatus, assembly GCA_031834385.1. Classification (NCBI taxonomy): domain Eukaryota; kingdom Metazoa; phylum Chordata; class Actinopteri; order Cypriniformes; family Leuciscidae; genus Semotilus; species Semotilus atromaculatus. The sequence continues at coordinate 6,905,245 of JAULUF010000035.1, forward strand.
GGTAGACTTTACTCTGGTCACATGCTCTAGTCACAGTATCCGTCTAGTATCCACCACCTTTAGCAACAAAAGAAAATGTTGTCTTTCTGTCTTATGTCTGCTATATTCCTCGCATTATCTGTTTGTCTGACCAACTCTTTATTCTTTTTTTGTCTCCACCAATAGAATCGTGCTGAAACAGAGGTGCACGCTGAGCTTGGCAGTTGCCCACCGAAAATGTACATGTGCCATCATCCCGACACGATTGGTATTATGATAGAAGGACACCTGGTCAGATGTGTGCCAAACCTGTCTAAAGTATGCTGCCCCCTGTAAAGGAACACTCCACTGTTTTTTCATGTTAAACTATGTTATTCCCTTAACTAAGATGAGTTGATACATACCACTCTCGTCTCAGTGTGTGCACTCAATCGCTCTGGCGCGCGGCGACACTTTGATAGCATTTAGCTTAGCCTAGTTCATTCAGAGATGAAGTTAGAAGTGACCAAACACCTCCACGTTTTCCCTATTTAAATACAGTTACACGACCAAGTATGGTGACACAAAATAAAACGTGGCGCTTTTCTAAGCGGGTAAAATGGATAACTATAATGTATGGCGGAATAGCACTTGGGAGCACTTCGACTCAGCGCAGTAATATCATCACCCCTAATGGGAGAGAGGGGGAGAGGATTTTTCAGAAGTGATGATATTACTGCGCCGAGTCGAAGTGCTCCCAAGTGCTATTCCGCCATACATTATAGTTATCCATTTTACCCTAATGAATGAACTGGGCTAAGCTAAATGCTATCAAAGTGTCACCACGCGCCAGAGCGATTGAGAGACGAGAGAGGTATGTATCAACTCATCTTAGTTAAGGGAATAACATAGTTTAATATGAAAAAACAGTGGAGTGTTCCTTTAAAGAAACACTTGACTTTTTTTTGAAAAATAGGCTCATTTTACAACTCCTCCAGAGTTAAACAGTTGAGTTTTACCGTTTTCTAATCCATTCAGCCGATCTCCGGGTCTGGCGGTACCACTTTTAGCATAGCTTAGCATAGATCATTGAATCTGATTAGACCATTAGCATCTCTCTTAAAAAAAGAACCAAAGACTTTATTCTATTTAAGATATTTTTCCTATTTAAAACTCGACTCTAACGTAGTTACCTCTTGAACTAAGACCGACGTAAAATGAAAAGTTGCAATTTTCTAGACCAATATGGCTAAGAACTATACTCTCATTCCTGTGTAATAATCAAGAAACTTTGCTGCTATACCATGTATGCAGCAGGTGCAATGATATTACGCAGCTGTGAACTATTTCAGGCGCTGCGTTACCTCATTGAGATATAACGAAGGCAACAAAGTTTCTTGATTATTACACAGGAATGAGAGTATAGTTTCTAGCCATATCGACGTAGAAAATTGCAACTTTTCATTTTCCGTCGGTCTTAGTTCACAATGTAACTACAGAAGAGTCAAGTTTTAAATAGGAAAAATATCTAAACTCTTTGGTAATTTTTTTAAGAGAGATGCTAACGGTCTAATCCAATTCAATGATCTGTGCTTAGCTACGCTAAAAGTGCTATCACCAGACCTGTGCCGATCATTAATGTGAGCCATAACATCACATTGTATCACACTGGAACTGCAATGTCAAAAAATATTACAGTATTTCTATATTTTGAATGAGAAAATATAGAAATACTGTAATATTTTTTGACATTGCAGTTCCAGTGTGATACAATGTGATGTTATGGCTCACATTTACCTTTATCCAAACATTGCAGATTGGGCAGTTTGGATATTTCACTGTACTGTTCAGAACACATTGAAAATACACTCATACAGTGTTTGTTTTATATTATACTGTACATGTGCGGCCACATTTATTTGCTGTTTTGTAGTCAATGTTAAAAGTGACATTGGTTAACATTTAATAAATGTTATTGTCTTCAATCTATCTTCTCTTTTTCTTCTTCAATTGAATTTGTAATTGTTATTGACAAATTCTGTTTATGTAAAGTTAATCACTGTAGTGCTTAGAATATAGACATTTAGATTTATTTTCTGAGGTTATATCCAGGACTCAATTAAAATGTTTATTCACATATGATTATGTTAATTTTACCAATAAAATAAAGTTCATAAAACCTAATTAAAATGAGTGCAGGTTACTTGTAGCAAACCTTACCTGTACCAAGAAAAGTAGGTTTATCTAACTGAGTAATACTAGTATTATTAGTTAACTCAACTTGATTTTATTGCGTTCATATTAAGTATTGTTAAAGTGTTCAATATACCTAAAAAAATGCTGTATGTTGACTCAACCTAAAACATTCAATGCAGCCACTTGCCTCACTTTTAATAAGTTAGATCTAGGTATTACTTTTTACAGTGCACGCCGCCACCCTTCATGAGCGCATCCCCGCACCCACCAGAATAGCCCTGTTTTTTGTTTAGTTTTTTTTAAGGATTTGTTTACTGTGTGTGTGATTTAATTTAATGGAAAGCAGATTCACTGAGTTGTCTTGCTAATCAGTGTCTGCTCGTTTATTCAAACTAATTCGTCCTATAACAGACGAACGTCGCATGATGCTATTTTTATTTATCTACCACGGTGCCGGTATGTGAAGCGAGTTTACCCGCCACAACACAAAATCACCCGCATTTGGCTGGTGGTAATTTCCATCCCTGGTGTGCGCGCCGCAACCCCGAGATACAGACACACGAGAAATGGGTAGTTTATTTTTAACACCTTTAATAACTGGTTGGTTACATTTGAAACGAAATTACTTTATAGAAATAAAACGCAGTGGCAAGGACAGAGCAGTTAAAGTAGGTAACTGACTTTTGCGTTTGCGGCCTAGGCCCTAGAATTTAAATGCAGTCATATTATAGCACACTTTATTTTTTTTGTTGAAACTTTGTGCAAAGAAACAGCCAAATAAATGGCAGTCTCTGGTGGTGCAAAAATCTATTACAACTAAATTCAATGCACGCCATTGACAGCAAACTGTTTCACTCGGTTACACAATTTTTAACAGTTAATCGGTTAACCATGGATACCCCTACTGGTAACGATACGTTGCAAATAGAGAGGCGGCACAATTGTTTTTCACCTAGAGTGGCAGAAGTGCACGCGCCGGTCCTGGCCAGGCAGGACTTGATTCTAGCCTTGACCTCTGGATTATTTCATTCCACATGGAAACATACCCATTGTAGTCTCTTTATGAAGAGCAGTTTCTTTTTACATAGACAAATACTACTTTAGAAGAATGTTCACTTGGAATGTGAACGTAAATGTTCTGAATTCCCACAAGTTATAGGCTACTCCCATAAGGCCAAATTATATCTGGATAAATTATATTTTAAATAGATGATAAATATTAGAGTGTGGATTTAGGAAATATATTTGTCCAATTTGAAAGTATATTTCTTTTAAATCTCCAAATGCCAAAATAAAGCAAAATATACATAATGTTATGTGGATGGAGGATGAACCCAATAGCAGACGGCAAAAGACTTTCATAAGGTTTATTAAAGCACAAAAACAGAAAACAAAAACCCACGATGGGGCAAAACAAGACAGGACAGAGGATGACTGACTAGACTATGATATAGACAGACGACTAGACGCTAACTAACAACAAGAACATAGGGATGGCTGACGCGAAACAGACGTTTCGAAGCTTTGCGAGATCCCGAAGCGCAGATGTTTCGAAACACTGATTCGAAGCGTGATTCAAAACACCCATGTCACGTGACTATGGCCAAACGAAGCCTCGAAGTGTTTCACTAAGTGTTTCATCAGGTGCGATCCGACGAATCAGCGTTTGATTGACACGGTCGGAAACAGACCACACAATCGCACATCTGTATAAAAGTGAAATCAACGCATATTGACCTCGTGGGTTTTTGTGAGAGGAGTTTGATTTTGAGATAGCGGATTTTTGGTGATATAGTGACATTTATAGTGCGATTTGTTTAGTTATATTTAGGCTTACATTTAAATGTACACATTGACTGATAGGCTAGAGACAGAGAGTACATAGTGACACATTATAATGCATAGATAGAAATATATATATAGACGGATAGTTTAATAGATAGATAGATTCATATTAATATTTATAGAGAAATTAATTTTTTTAAATAAAAATCTGTAAGAAAGTGAGACATTGTGGCTTGATTTCTTTTATTAATAGCTATTAATTTTTCATGTCATGACCAAAATAACATTGCCTACAGGTTACAAGCTTCACATATTAGAAAAATACAACAATAAAAAACTTTTTTTTTTTTTAATGGCTGGTTGTCAAGGTTGTTTCAGATCAATACCTGCAAGTGACCACTATGTGTCACCGTGGAGACGGGTGTCGGATTGATTCGAAGCCTCGAAACAATATAGCACATAGGCTTCAACTGTTTCATTGCTTCACAAAGCCTCGATCTGCCCACCACTACAAGAACACGAACAGGATCTTCACAGGACTCGTAACGAAGACAAGATACTCACAGGTAATCTTTAGCAATGACTCACACAACGTATGACAACGTCAAACAATGAACCGACACAGGACAGCAAACACAAGGGGATTATAAAGGGAACACTAATGACGAGGACAGGTGAAACTGACTAGACAATAATGACAAGACGAGGGTAACAAGGGGGCGGAGTTACATAACGAGACAACACACAGCCCAAACAAATGGCCATGTGCTTACACATAAAACATGGGTCTGTCATGATCCTGCCACAAGACTAGGAAAAAATCAAGGAGATGATGGCAGAATCATGACACATAAAGGGACAAGAAAATACTCCATGTCCAAACTTAAAATATATTTAAAATGTATTTTGGATTATATATATATATATATAAATAAATAAATAAATAAATAAATATATATATATATATATATATATATAAATAAATAAATAAATAAATAAATAAATAAATAAATAAATAAATAAATATATATATATATATATATATATATATATATATATATATATATATATATATAATAGATATAAATTATATTACAAATGACAAAAGTTCATTATTATATTATATGCAAATTCCACAAAAAAAAATTATGAGCAATATTTTTTGTCTATTTTGGAATACATTTAAAATATATCTGAAAATCTTTTGCTGCATGAGTTTGTGTACAGCAGAAGTGTTGTTGGCCAAAACATCTAAATTCTGCCACAGAGACCAGTCTTCTATCATTACAGCTCACTCATGTATTATGTAATTCTTCCTGAATCCTGACAGGGAAAGGCTTGTAGGCAAACGAATTTGTAATTTGCTCTGGTGTTCTTCCATCAGTAAAAAGCCTAAATTGCTTTCACAGGCCCTCCTTCACAGGAACTGCCACAGAGAGGCCGTTCTACATAGTCGGTCGGCCGCACATGCTTCTGCTTTGTCACACAGCAACCTGGACATCTGGTTCTGTAAGAGGCTGATGAATTTACCCTATTCACCCCACCTTCACTTACAGTGCTCAGATGGGATGATAAATTTACATCAGTTGCTGAAGGCACGTCCTGGAGCTTTGACCCCGTGGCCCACAGGAGCACAGGGCCACACACTTCAGTGCCCCATGTTGTCGCAGTAGAGCAAAATAAAAGATTTCCCAGGTGTCCAAGAAGTCGCATTTCAAACAACTGTTTGGTCAGGATTTTTCTCGTGCCAGTAAAGCAGGTTGGAACTAAGGCTGCCAAAAAGGTTTCTATATGTTGAGAAATGCAAAATCTTGATTGATTCTTTTGGCTCTATTCATATTGGACACGTTTAATTGTTCGAGAGCTTCGAGACATTACCTCACCGATGTTGGGGCAGTTGTAAAAGCTGATTAACTGCTTTTTATGTAAATGAAGATGTTAAAAGGTATAAATATTCCAGCCTGACAACAGCTGTGACACGACTGCAGCGCATTTTCAGATGAAATGTTTCGCTAAAAGGTGCGCAAAAAAATAAATAATTACAAATTCTCTCAGGCCCCCTTATCCCACCCAGCTTTCTATTTAAAAAAAAGATGTCAAAGACATCAAACGGCTGATGTAATTAAAAGGCCTGGCAGAGATCCAGTTCCTGGCACCAAAACAAAGATACGACAGCGCTAGAATCCTCCAGCACAGCAGAAAGGAGAACACAGCTGGGCCAAATCCACTCAGTATTGCAACAATATTGAATCTTCAGCCCTTATGGAAGCAACGCTGAACAATACGCCACTGCAAAAACAACTCCCCGCCTGCCAACTTCTCCTGAATGGACCCCTCGGCTGAGTGAAGGGGACCCTGTCTGCTCTGTCCTATAAAGAAAAACAGTCGTCTGACTTCCATCATGAGAAAAGTAACACACTTTGCAGTCGGCAATGACAACAGTGATCGCTCGGCGGGGTTATTGGCGAAAGACTTAATCCTTACAGACACATACTGTATAGAGATACTGTTGGCTGTGTGGGGAGGGGGTTCTGAGGGTCCGTCTGTCCCCCAGACATGCGTTGGCCAGCCGTTGCTCACTTGTCTGCTCTATTTTAAATGACAGCTTTGTATTTTTAGAGCCAATAAATGAGGGGGCGAGAGCGAGGGAAGCACCACGCAGACAGACAGGGCTCACATTTCACTCATTTGCCCTCTGAGAGTGTGGAGACAGAGCAGACGTCTGCCATTGGAGCATCAGGCAGCGATGCCATCCTGTTTTCCCCAACTGCACCTCTAAGCATCGCCATGGCTTTGACAGTGACACTTTGGCACCTCAAAGGATTGCTGCATTCCTGCACTGTTAAAAATGGCAATTCTGTTATTTAATCACCCTTACATCATTACAAAACAGTACAGTTATTTTGGACCATGGAATACAAAACAACAATAATTTTAAAGAATCTTCACAAAAATGATTGTTATTAATTTAATAAACAATGTTGATTTAAGAGCTGCACCAAAAGGAAAGATTATTAGAAAACAACAACTTAAATATTTGTCTTGTCTAAGAAAACACAATAAATCAATACTATTTAGGTTACTGACGTACATTTTTTTAGTTTTTACATTTAGATTACCTTTGCCGTCATCCAAATGTCATTTGAATTTAACATTTAAAAATAAATATTTTAATAACCAATAATAAATGTAATCTTTTTCAAATCTCAAAATGAACATCTAGGCCCCTATTGTTCATACTGTACATGTAGCAATTAAAATGATTTGATTTCAATTTATAATTTAGACAAAATAATATAGAATTTCAATATCAGGCTTTTGTCAGTATCATCCATAACGTGAAAATAATTATCTGCTTTTCAGTATCAGACAGAATTTCTATATTAACGCATCCCTAATCTTTTTTTACATAAAACTATCGACTTGGACTACAGCACAAATGTAAACCACACAAGGTTCACATTTCCTATCGTTGTGAGTTCTGCAATGAATAAAATGTATCGGACTTGTTAATGACGAAAATATCTGTAACCATTACCAACAGTTCACATCTTTCGAAATGAAATGTGAATGGAGAATGTAATTTGGGCTGCGGTACTGAATTCAGCACAAACCTGAGTCAACATGAATCTGCTTTCCAAAGCCACATGCATCAGGTTCATCTTTCACTGATCTGGTGGGTGTGTCTCTGGAAGTGAAGACATAGATCATCTCCCCGCATTCAATAGATGGCACGCTGAAGCCCCTCTTTGCCTGATCAGCATATTCCATCTTGCTATTAATTTAAGGTGTGGAGGTAACCTGCTCTAGATTTAACGGCACATTGGAAAATTATTAGCAGAAAATTGTGCCAGCAATGTATAAAACAAATATAAAAATGCCTAGCTATAATCGATCACAGCAAAGAGCCAAGCAGCTTTAGGTCATGCCAAGACAAGTCCATAATGAACAACATGTGATAAAAATAGCACTGCAGAGTGGAAAATATTGCAGTAAAATTTGCGCAGGTCCACACACTTCAGGACATCATATTTCACTCAGATGCTATGACAATGCCATCCAAAAGCTGCCTTATTAAGAAAAATTTGCTAAATGCCAAATGAATTCAAATAACAAGGTTTAAAAAGCAACACCAATAGCACAACCCTCATAATGTGTGGAGACTCACTGTCTGGGTCCAAGAATAAGGAAGCTTGTTTTCACTTCAGAGTTAAAGTAATTGTATCTTTATTTCTCTATATTATGGAGTATTTCTCATAATTCTTTTAGTTATGACTCTCATATCTTGTTATTGTGACCTTATATCAAATAATTGACTTTCTCGGAATTGTGACTTTATATTTAAAAATGATTTCTACTTCTTTATTTGTGACTGTCACTAATGCATTTAAAAACAATAGTTTAAAAATTATAATTAAAATTAAATTAAGCAGCAGATTTGTTCTTATTTTTAAACAGTAACAATTACCACTTCTATATTTTACTTGGTAACAGGGTTCCATAAAAGAGACCCCACTGCTTTGTATGGACAAATAATAAAACTATTCTTATTTTCCCTTCGCATTTTAACATTTTAACACTTAGCAAGTGACATTTAGGCTATTGCATTTATTCCTGATTCATATCTGGAACACAAATAAAAGTAATATAATACTTTATGGAGGAGTTATCAGGTTCAAATTTGGCTTATAACCAATTCTGATAAGATGATAAAAAGTCAAAGTATGAATGTAAAGCATTACAAGGACCTTGGGGTCTCTCATAATGCAAGAAGTGCTCAAATAGTTTTGAAATGTACACATAATCTGCAGTTATGCACAGCATTTACTGCATTAATTACAACGTTGATGCATTTTCAGGGCGTTTTGGGGTCAGTCAGGTTTGTTTTTATTGCGTCCAAAACAGACTACAGTAAGGGCCAATGAGCTTGCAAGAGGGGGATGGGCGGTTGGGATCGACACCAGACGCAGACACAGACCCAGGCAGACCAGTCTGAGCCTGGCATTCCCAAACAGACCTCACTATCATCCCAGCCGGCGACCCTTCCTTGCCCAGACACCCGCTAGCAACACTTGTCTGCAGGGCTCAGAGGTGACCTTTGAATTGACAGTACTTTATATGAATGCCCAGATGGAGCAGCAGTGTAACACGGTTCTGAACTATACTCCAGCTCATGAAGGGGGGTGTTACCTTCATTCATCTCTTTACTCTTAATGTTGATGTTTGTGGCTTACGGAGGGTTGGCAAGCACGAGGACGGAGGTGGGAGGAGTGGTTTTACGGACCGTGGTGGAGCAGGAGTGAGACTGTTCCAGTGAGACTATTTTGTCCACACTTGCTGTCTCCATACCAATCAAAGTCTGTTTACTGCAGTGTCTGTAGGGTAAATCTGGAGGGCAACAACTTTTGAAACTCAGAGTATCAAGTTCGCTGTGCTACTTAAAATAAAAATGGACAATGTTTCCCATATTACAGATTTTAGTGTATCAAAATTATGAAAACAGTAAGCTTTCCTACTTCCTGAAAGTTGTTCTACATTGGGGAGGGTAGAAGTTTCTTCTACTATGAAGAAACTTCTACACTTTCAAAAATAAATGTGCAAAATGTATACTTTTAGGGGTACAACTGCTTGTCACTGGGGCAGTAACCTTAAAGGGACAGTTTTGAACCTTGTAGGGGTAAATAAGGAGCATAGTAGTATCTTAAGGGTACATTACTATTCTAAAGTATTAATATGAACCATTCAGGGGTAGATGGGGTACAAAGCTGTCCCTTTAGGGGTAATGCCCCAGCGACAAGCTGTTGCCAACTAAAAGATAATTTTTTTGCACATTTTTCTGACTGTGAAACAACAATAATTCATAATTTCTGTAGACATTGTCTTTTGTAGTACTTTGCAACATGTTTAACCTGATATGTTTTCATACTTGCAACCTGTGCCACTAAAGACCTTCTACACTTCAAGAACGACTTTGCTAATGTTCACTATGTAGGGCAACAACTCCCCCTAGCTACCACTGTATGTACTTGGCTCTGACAAGCCCTGCTGTTTTCCATCACAAACTGACCATAATTTACCTCATTAATGATATGTTCTGAATTGAATACCTCACCGACATGAAAGGTTAAAGACGCAGCAATGCTTTATTAACTTTGTCGTAATGAGAAGCCAAGGCATGCATGTACAGTTTCCATCACATTTTGGGACAATCCTTCATGAAACTGCATTTGAGTTCAAAGTGTCCAGATCCATTTTCTCTCCTTAATAAAAATATTCCTTCCATTTGCAACGCTACTCTGACAAAACTTTTCTCCTTAAACTCAGTGTACTTTTTATTATGCCGTTTACATATAAGAAACAAAGTTTCTAAACAAATGCATACTTAAAAAGCAAGAACATAATACAGTAAAATGACATGTTACATAACCACCCCAATCAATAACAAACAAAAAAAACAACAACAACAACAACAAAAATGGAGCTGGATAATTTATATTATATAGGCTACATGCCATATGTAGCGTCAAGCCCTTTCCTAAGACAAGTCTTCCGACAGAAGTTAAAAACAGCCCTGAAAAACATTTGGACTGAGGACAGGCAAAATATTTCTCAGTAGGTGATCCTCTTGTTGATATCAGGTTACTTGTGGCTGGCCACATGAAAGAACCCAAGTAACCTACATACATGGGAGTCTTCAGTTCTCCTTCAAGCCCTCAACCTAGCCCCCGTGGCCCTTCATCCAAAATAGGAGAAACCCCTAGACAATGGAGCAGTAGTCACTACTGTCATAGCCCACGACAGCCTCCCCCCAGCTGTGCTCCACATGCACCACAAACACTTCAGCCTCATCACAAGGGATTATCAAACCCTGTGCAGCCATTGTTCTGACCTACCTTGGGTGGCTCAGCTTCACCAGAAAGCTCTCTTTTAATGGGCCATTTCTTTGGGCTGTAGCCCCCAATGTCTACATAAGACCAATGTGTGGGGAGGTGGGGAGGTGGGGGGCGGGGGTACGCAGCTGTAAATCTTGATGTCACCGACGGGAAGGCTGTTGCGGACCATTACCATAAATCTGACAAACGCTAATTTGATGGGAGGCTGTATCTGTCTGGGCTCAGGCTGGTCTAGACGGCCTATTGAGAGATCCTATGGCAAGGGGAACTTTTTGTTCCCCCACCAGGACCATCTGGATATAGCAATAAGAGGCAAGGGGCACAGTTCACACACCGACCACAGTGGATCTTTGCAATTGTGATGGGTACATTCCCCAGCTCACCTTTAAATACACATGTACGGTTCATTTCAACGAGGCCGTTTTTTCAAGAAATCGCCATAAACAGAATCGATTGGAAATTGCCTTGATATACACACTGATGTGGAAACTGTGATGTGAACTAAAAGAATAGTTCACTTTAAAATGTAAATGTTGTCATTATTTACTCACCCGCATGCAGTGATGCCAGTAACGCGTTACTCTAATCTGAACACTTTTTTCAGTAACGAGTAATCTAACGCGTTACTATTCCCAAACTAGTAATCAGATTAAAGTTACTTATCCAAGTTACTGTGCGTTACTATTTTTGTCATTTTCTTTAGTAGAAATTATGTCTGATACGCGATATGAAACCGAAATGTGTGTGAGAAGGCAGAATTGCGACACACCTTTTCCAACTCCCAGAGTTAGCTAGAGCACGTTAAGGACGTGACCGCTCTGAAAGCGGCACTGAAAGACTGCTTTAAAACTTTCACAGAGATATCAAACAGAACGCACAAAGCCTTTCATTAAGGTGAAGTTCGTTTTTTATTAATTGTATCTTAATTTTAATCAATGTTTCATCAACCAATTGCCTGGATTTAATAAATAAGAGGCTAAATATAGCAGACAATAGATAATCACGACACGTAGGCGCCGACATCTGACCTGAAACACAGCGTATAAGGTAGGCCTACTTGCCTCACACACCTGATAAATATATCTAGGCCTATAGAAAGCTCAAAATTTGTACTTTTAAACAGAACAATTCAAAACGAAAGAAAACAGACTGCTCTCTGCTTATGTAATAGCCTACGTATGAAATGTGCATTTCTCTCTGGCGCGTTCACTAGGCTACTGAAGTGATCGCGAGTCAGGTCAAGAAAGACTGTCTTTTATTTTATATTTTAGAAAAACAAGTATTTATGTTAAGTGAAGTAAAGAAAGACTGTCTTTATTTTTTGTAAAAACATGTGTTTTTTCAGGAAATAGTTTTTAAGTTCAACTCTAAATGTCAGGAGATAGATTGTTGATGTTACTGTTAAAAATACACTTCCAATAAAGTGAGCGTTGGCAAAAACCGGTGTCATTTGTATGTTGAAGTGGCGGGGGTGTTGTCGGCAACTGCTGAATGTAACTACTAAAAGTAACTTGTAAAGTAACTTAGTTACTTTTAAAATCAAGTAACTTGTAAAGTAACTTAGTTACTTTTTCAAAGTAACTGTGGCAACACTGCCCGCATGTCATTTGAAACATGTATGACTTTCTTTCCTCTGTGTAGCACAAAAGGAGACATTTTAAAGAATGCATAGAATAAAACAACCAGTACAAAAGGAGGAGACTGGGACTTTCAAGCTTTGAAAAAAGGAAACAAAAGCATCATAAATGTATAAAAAGTTGTCCATTTGATGAGGAACAGACCCAAAATTAAGTCAAGATCCACTCTAGCTCTCCTTGTCGCATTAATAAGAGAAGTAACGATGTTTGAGTCTTTCTTTTCTTTTGTATTTCAACCGTTTCACAAAACAATTCTGAATCATTTGTTCATGAATCAAACTGATACAATTAACAAGGTTCAACTCTCTGACTTAGTCACACTGGTTAACGGGGGCATTTTCAATGAATAAGAAAAAAACATTTGTCTATTCCCTTATCCAGTGACAAGTGCGCTCCGGGACACATCGGTATTCAGCGAATGCAGGCTGCAGTGTCCACCCCAAGGGCTTGTGGCCAGGAAACTGTTTGATTAGTCCCTGCCGGTCCTCCGCTTCAGAGTGTCGAGAACGAAACCGAAAGAGTCTCTGCCCGGTTGGCTTCAGTGCTGGAGTTCCTCCAAGATCGCCTCTCGGCTGGTCTTACCCCATCCACACTCAAGGTGTCCGTGGCAGCCATTGCGGCTTTCCACGCTCTGGGTGATGGGCCTCTGGGGAGACAGAGATGGTTGTACGTTTCAGATGGTTGTACGTTTCTTCCATGGGGCTCGGAGGATGAGATCTGCGGCTTGTACCAGAGTTCCCACATGGGACCTGGCAGTGGTTCTCAAAGGGCTGGGTGAGGCCCCCTTCGAACCTCTGGAGTCGGCTGAGGCCAAGAACCTTTTCCTCAGGTAGCTTTTTTTTATTAGCCATTACTTCTCTGAGAAGAGTAGGAGACCTTCAGGCACTCTCTATATCTCATGGGTGCCTGAAGTTTGCGATGAACGATGCAGCAGGATGGGCCACCCATCATACTTTTATCAGATTTTATAGCCTGGAAATTCCTTCTACGCTAGGCACTCTAGTGCTCTCGTTCTAAGTGTGCCTGTGCGCAGCTTCTCACTGGGACAGGCAGGGCTTGTTGTGGTATAGTGGGTACTCGTTCCCCAAAGTGTCATATTTACGCAGTTCAACTACCCTCGAAAGGGAACGTCTAGGGTTATAACTGTGACCCTTGTTCCCTGAGAAGGGAACGCCTTTCCCTGCATGGGAGCGACTATCTTCATCACAGAAGCTAACTCTGCTGTGTGCCGATGTCCCTTTGTAGCTTCCGTGTATGCCGTCACATGTTATGTAATGACGCAGCACCAATCAGGATTGGATTAGTTTCATTCATACTTCAGATGCATTACGCTAAGGGCGTTCCCCAAAGTGTCGTATCGACGCAATGTCTCGTTCCCTACTCGGGGAACAAGGGTTACAGTCGTAACCCGAGACATTCTCCAATATACTAGAGCTCGACCGATTTATCGGCAGGCCGATATTATCGGCCGATATTAGGCGTTTTCCAAACTATCGGTATCGGCGTTTATAATGGCCGATAAATGAATATAAAAAAAATAAAAAAATAAAAAAACGGACGAAACACCCTTCAACCATGTCATGAGTGTTGGAGTTGTATTGTTTGTCCACCAAAGGGCACTCTACACCGTCCCTGTTGGCAACACTCGTGTATAACCTATGTGTATAACGCGCCACACATCCTGCAATCTGCTGATCCAGCCAGAGTCGGGCAGAGAGAATCCGTTATCCGCGAGTGAGAATTCCAGTGAAGTGTGTTCATGCCATGGTGAGTTGGTCACATACATTGCTTGAATAACAATTAAAAGAACATCCCCATCAGTTCTCTTAACTCAAATAAGCATGACAAAATTTGTGACTATCATGTCCAGTTTTGCTGCTGTTAAATAAGCCGAGAGTGAAGCGGAATTAGCTAATAATAATTACGTTACGTACGTTGTTACAGTGTAGTTGACTGACTGTCCTTTTAACTTTTGACAATGTGACTGAAGTATTTCTTTAATAGCGCGTGACAGTTATAGCAATGAGACGTATCATCTCTCCTTGGCCTGTTATATTGAAAATGTTTTCAGGGTTTCCCGCAGCACTTTGAAACTAAGGCGGCCGCCTATGCAACACGCCTGCCGCCTTAACTAACGTTACGTCGTCAACATTTTTTATATGAGCGATATCCGCCGTGTTACTGTTTTGAGGACAACCAAATATAGTTGCGGTTCTATATTTTTCTCTCTCAGCACGTCATTCGGGCATTAGCACTCCGGGTGTAAAAGGAAATCCTTAACAGGCAGCCGTTCGCACAAACAGCGCAAGCGGCTCGTTAACACAGACCGACTGAATGACACTTCAATTTAAGTTGAAAATCTCAAATGAAGATTGCTGAACTCCAGCTTGTCTGTGTCTTCAGATCATCCGTGCTTCTTCAGCAGTGTAGAGCGCACGCGCGCGCGGTTGCTGATATCCAGCAGTGTTTTTAATGTTGATGCAATGTTTCCCGAATATCCATCCACACGATTTCAAACGTGACATTGATTTTATACAACAGTTAAAAAGCAAAACAAAAGGGTAACATTAAGTGATTTACTACATTTAAAACGGTATACTCAGGCTTATTGCTCTATTTTGCAACGAAATCTGTGGCTTTGAACGAATCGTGAGATTCAATGAATGACTCGATAACTCACACATAAAGACAATGAGTTACCGCCACCTACTGGCGATTTTAGTATAATATTTTATACTGTTAGCAATTTATAGGTAGTATATAGTTCAAAGTTATATTTATGAAGCTTACCAAGTCTTTTAATACTGGTAACTTTGATTTGGTTGTTGTTGTTTTTGTGTTTTTGTTCAAAGGACTTTGTTTCATATCTTAAGTTTGTATTTTTATACAGTTTATTTATCAGAACTTTAATATATTTTGATGTTCCTCTGTTCTGTTGTGACAATAAAAGAAACAAATTTCCTTTAAAAATGCATTATCATATTATTTTAGTTAAAACTCATAAATAACTACAAATAACTAACGTTTGGGAAATCTGTTAATGTTTTGTTGCGCGTTTCTGGGAAAAAAAAATATCGGCCGATATATCGGAATATCGGATTTTAAAACCAACAAATATTTGTATCGGTATCGGCCTTCAAAATCCTTTATCGGTCGGGCTCTACAATATACACCACAAATTAAATGCCTCGTGATTTAAACTGGTTCTAAGCCAGATGAAACCGCGCTGACATTCTCAACAACACTGACTGTCAAGGTTCTGTCACTTCAGTCTGGTTGATTATTGGTTTTGACCGCCCTAACACTCCTGTATTGTTGTGCGAGGATCGATATGATATCAAGATCAAAAATATGATTGAACTTATAAACTAAAATCAACTCTCATTAATGTCAAATGTTTGAATCTGAGACTTTTTTAATACAGTCTTTATTTACAGATATAATGTGTTCTTTAAGCAAAAGGCTGTTTAAAGTAAAAAAGACAGGTGCAGCATCATTTCTTCCTGATCTAACGAAAAATAAATACTTATCTATCTGACGTTCACTCAAGAACAAATCAAATTTCAAGACTATAGCAAAAAAGGGGAAGCAAGCAGTTCAGATTAGTGTTTTCGTGTTCCTCACAAACCAAAGCCACATTCATGCACAGTTGGGACCTTCCCAATGGGGGGCGACTAAAGCAATGGTAGCAGAACAGAAGAGGCTGGGCATTTGGGAAGCATTTGGCTATATAAATTTTGTAATTGGGAAGGGTGATTAGCTTGGCTGTATTAGCATAAGGCGGTGAAAACTTTGGTCTCCACAACACAATGTAATGTTTTCCGCACTGATCAAGAGGATCAAAGCCAGAGGGCCCCCTTTTGAATGTGCTGCAGCTAATGTGTGAGGGCCAAGGGGGTTGGGGGTACCCCAAAAACAGGGCTGTGGAGGAGGGTACTTGCCCGTTTCTAACATCAGTAATCAGACATTTTCAAAAAGCATCTATTTATCTAAGATGTGCTAAATTTTTTATAGAAACAAATCTATGGGCCCTGGTGAGTGTGGGAAAGATCCTCCATTAATGCATTTGCATCAAACTCCTCCTTAATAGGCATCTCTAAGCCCCTCAGAGACAAAACGATGGGGATCCCCTGAATAATAAATCTGTGTTTATACATTGTGTGACATTGGAGAATTAGGTTGACATAACAGAATGCACTCACTTCCATTTACAATTCAAAGTCCTTTTGGCAGAAAATGGTCGCTTTGATTTCTTCATAGAGACCATCCCTCGTGCCAATTTAAGCTCATGGGCCACTGTAATCGTTAATGATGGAATGTACGAAAAATAAGTGTTAGAACATTGAGTATATGTTCAGTTATGATAAAACATTTTCAAAAACCTAACACTAAATAAGTGGCATCGAAGGGATTTAAAAAAATTCACAAATATGCAATAAATGAAAAGATATTTGGGATGCACCGAATATTCGGCCACCGAAAGACTTATCACTGAAACAATACGGCCGAAATGTTGTGATGACGCAAACATAAACCGTGACCTGCACGTGCTTGTCTGAAGCAACATGTCTGTGGTGTGGACGTATTTCAGGGGGCTTTCACACTGGCAGTTTAGTTCGGAACGGGGCACGGTTCGCATGAAAAACCCGAGACTACCTGGCGCGGTTCGCGTGAATGTGCAAGCAACACGGACTCGGGTGCGCGCTTGTTCAGGAAGTAAAGTGATCTGCGCATAGGTTTTAGCTTTTTGTGATGTATTCTGTTAAATAAAACACTTGTATGGGATGATAGTGTTGATGAATTACTAGCGAGAGTGAGCCGGCAGTGTATTCGCGCATTTCGCGCGTAGAATCAGGGTAACAAATTTGGAAATCCACTGTCTCCTCAAAAGAGTCCGTTTGCAAGCAGCAGAAGGCCACCTTATGTGACACACACAGAGTAAACCTGTATTGTTCACTCAACTGCACATAATAGCAGCGAATTAATAAAAAACACAATATATTGACCCATGTTCTGTTTTCTACATGTGGGGATTGTAAACAATCCCCACATGTAAGCACTGTGTGCATGCGGCGCAGTGCGCACTCAAGTCTAATAAAGAATCCTTACATGGAGCGCTGCAGACGATTTATCCCCCTTCTAAAGCAGGGCTGCCAACTCTCACGCATTCAGCTTGAGACTCACGCAATCGACACTTTTCTCGCTCTAACGCCATGCCACACAACCATTTTCTCACGCAGAGAAAAATCGCGGAGCAAAGAGGACACCGACACCGACAGACTAGAAAGAGCAGGTTACTTTTGATATGAAAAAAAATATCAGCTCTCACTCAGGTTCTGTCCATTTTATTACAAAATTCAGACAATAAATGCCGTTTTGGCGCTTGTAAATGTGACGTGACAGATCGCTGTAGCGCCTCAGTTCAAGTAAACCGATCATCTGATACTTTTTATATAAAGATAAAGTAGCCTACAACTTACCGAAAGGTATGCCTCATACATAATATCGATCAATCAGTGTTTTTCAACCACGGAAAGAGGTCAATAAAACCGCAGGAGAACAATATGTCACAGAACGTTACATTTACCTCAGGAAAGCCATTTAATGACCAGCACGTTAGTTGACTAGAAAAAATAGCTATAGAGGAGTATTTTGCTAAGTATGCGCATTATATTACATAGGCTATTTATTATAGTTTTACTTGTGTCATTACATAATTGTTATTATAATGAAAACCGCATTATATTAAAAAAAAATTAATTATTTTAAATTATTAAATAAATTTTACATTTATTTTTAACTTTTAATAATACCAGCTGATAGGGCTCTGTATGTTTACAGCATTATGTGAGATTTTTTTTTGAGAAAAATTTACATTTTGATTAACATCTACCGCAGCCTACCTATTACTTATCCAAATAGAGTCAATATTGAATCAAGATTAAACTGAAATCGTGAAAATTGTGTTAAGCAATAATACAAACAGTAGCCTACCAGTCATTGTACCATGTAAACATTGTAACATGTTGTCACTAAAGTTAATAAAATTCTGTTTAGTTACCAAATGTTTTGACAATCACAATTACACCTATTGTGATGCAAGATTTTTTTTTTACATCCCCCCCAATCCATCCGTTTCTCTTGTGCAATTAAAATACCATGATAATACCGTATACCGTGATAAAAGCTCAATCAATTAATCGCAGCATGAAAATTTGATAATGGCACATGCCTAGCTACAGTATGTAGAGTGTATTGAGAAGGGACCTCTATTAACTGCATACCTATCTTCCTTTATGCAAAAAATAATAATATTCCCTATATATGAATGATCGATATTATGATTTTACAGTATATTTAAAAATACCCAGAATAATATATTGTGTTAATATATTACAATATATTGAATAATACATGAGGAATTGCCGCTTTTCATATATTGAAAAATATGTGACAATATAAAATGACATACCTTATGATATATTAGAAAATATATTAATATAAGCAATAGGATACACTTCATAAAATATAGATGTGATAAGATATGGTACTGCATGTGTATAAATATATTGCAGATAGACTATATTTACTCATGCAGTATAAACAACATAAATATAGAGAAATATATAATGCAATATATTTCTTATATTTTATAATTATTTACATTATAATTGTTTCATATTTTCAAGCTAGTTACCAATAACACAATAACACCTGCTTGTATAAAAGTATTTATCAAACAGTCCTTCCAGAAAAAAAGTTTTGTTTTGTGATAGTTGGGGGCAAAAATCCTTGATTATGCGGCACGTTTTCTTAAAAAAATGCGATGGAATATGCGGGATATTTATGCAATTTTAAGCAATGAAATTGCGGGAACTTGCAAAAATTGCGGGAACTTGCAAAAATTGCGGGAACTTGCAAAAACTGCAGTTTGATGAAAAAGAGGGAAAAAAAATGTATTCCCCCAACACCCTGTTCTCACTAGGCTACTACCTTAATGTAAAGAGTCATTTCTTATTACTTCCTATGATAACACAGAAAGTGCTGGGAATATTTAAGTTCTCATCTTGTTTTATTTAATAAACACATGGCTCAAACTTACAAAATGAGTCAAACAAATTCTGTAGCTTTACAAAAGGAATGTGCTACAGCTTCTGTAAAAATGAATAAAATATAAAAAAATAAAATATGTGCTTCCTGTTTTACAGTTCTGTTAAAATAAGTGTTTCAAATGCACAAAGTACAATCTCTTACAGTAACGTAAATTTGCATCATGTAACACTCCGGGAAACTGCTTTGTGTGGTCTTTTGCGCTTATTTTTGGTAGCAAATTTTTGTTGCCAAATGAGACTGATTTGCGGGCTTCATCATGGCTTCATCGCAGGGTTTGCAGCTTTTCGATGATGGTCACGTCGCGTAATTACGTCACTTTGTAACGTTCCCATGGCAACATGGCTGCTCTTGTGTGAAGTAAACAAAACATTTTTCAACTTTCTGCTAAGATGTATGTGACTTTTTTGCAATGAAAATGCAGAGGTTACGAAATTATGCAAACCCGCATATTTTGTGCGGAAACCGGCAATTTATGCGCAAAAGTGCGGCGTATTTGACAAAATCTGATAATCACTTTTTCTGTGCGAACGTTTTGGACGTGTGTGCAGCACATAAAAAAGCGGGCGAGTCATCTCGCTCTTGAAGGGTTTAAAATCACATTTTCTGTGAGTGCACTTTGAATGTGTGCGCAGCACAGAAAACATTGCGCGAGTCGTCTCACGGTTGAATTGTTTAAAGTCATATTGAAATGCTCACAAAGGAGTCGATAATGCCTGGTTCAGATTACACTATTTTTTTGTCTGTTACGATAGTCACTGTGTCAGATTATGCGATTTTGACTCCTAAAATCTTGTCGTGTCGTGGACAAGAAACATGTCAGACTACACGTTGCTTCCTGACCAGTTATCGCGTGCCGTCTTTAAAGGAGAACTCCGGTCAATTTTAACATTGAGTAAATTTTTTTGTAAATTTGGAGTGCTGTCAGTACAGAGAACAACGACAAAAATCGGGCTTTGCCTACACCGTGTTATTTTCTTTTTAAAATTTGCACCCTGTTGACTTCAGTGGGGCAAGTTTTAAACCTGTTTTTAGCCTCTTAACATCCTTGTTATGTCATTACAAGTGCACAGTCATGTGAGTGGTGTTATTAAGAGTGAACACGGTCAATCTGACTGCAGTAGATGTGAAAGATATTAATAAAAATGATGTTAATTCAGCCAGCTCACATACCTCACATTTTCTTCCTGTTTTCGGTCGAAGTCCAAAGTAGTCAATTATCGAGTTGGGAGAATGGGATCTCATACAGCCTGGCCGCGCGCGCGAACTCAATAATCGACTGCTTTGGACTTCGACCGAAAACAGGAAGAAAATACAGGTATGTGAGCTGGCTGAATTAACATAATTTTTATTAATATCTTTCACATCTACTGCAGTTAGATTGACCGTGTTCACTCTTAATAACACCACTCACATGGCTGTGCACTCGTAATGACATATCAAGGATGTTAAGAGGCTAAAAACAGGTTTAAAAATTGCCCCATTGAAGTCATCAGGGTGCAAATTTTAAAAAGAAAATAACACGGTGTAGGCAACGCCAATTCTTGTCGTTGTTCTCTGTACTGACAGCACTCCAAATTTACAAAAAAATTAGCTCAATGTTAAAATTGACCGGAGTTCTCCTTTAACGACGCGCGTGATGTAATGGGGAAGGCGAAACTAGCGAGTGACTTCCGGAAACGAACGTAAACAAACAATGGATGAAGCGGTGAGTGTTGTATTGGCTGTCCTGTGTTCAGAAAAACGTAAAAAAGAAAGAAAACCCGACTATGGACACGTTCCTGGATTGCTCGAACAGGACAGTCAATCTCCAAAGATGGGCTGTCAATCCTCCAAACAGAACTTGAGGTAAAATTGTTTTCTTATATATTTTTACTTTTAGCCAGTAGTATAAGTAAAATAATGTTGCTAGCTTGCCACAACGATAACATATTACAAAAACAGATTGTTAAAACCTCATACATGTGACGGAACCCGTCGTGGACGACCGTTAAAAAAATTAAACATGCTAGTCTTTTTGTCGTGATGTCGTGAAGCATCGCAGACGCGACGTAGGTTGTCGCCCACTATGACACACTATACGAGATGATACGATCGAATCTTGCGTCCCGACGCCCGTTGTCGTTTACGAATCCCCACGACTCCCTGCGTCAAACGGATCGTGACAAAATCGGGCTAAAATCGCGTAATCTGAACCAGGCATAAGAGGAATCTAAATGTTTATTTTATAACAAGAATCCGATTCCTAACCTCAAGAATTTGATTCCAGAATTGGAATCGATTTTTGATTCCCAACCCTACCTAGCACTAGATATTAAAGGGATAGTTCACCTAAACTGAAAATTCTAATATAAATTTACACAACCTTTCAAACCTGATTTACTTTTCATTCTGTGGAACACAAAAGAAGATATTTTGAAGAATGTAGGTTACCAAAAACTGATTTGGTGACCACTGAAAAAAAATTAAAATCCTAAATATATTTCTTGTGTTTGGCAGATGTTAATGTAACAATTTAAAATTAATATATTATTTTGAAAAGTGTATATCTGGAGCAGAAAACAAAATCATTTAATTTACCTCATATATTGCATGCGTTCATGAAAGCCTAAGCTGTTTTCTTCTGTCTTTCCAAAGAATCATTTATTGATTAAGCTTGCTTATAGGCTTGTTATACTACGGTGCTGTTGAATGCTTGAATCTGATTGGTTGGCAAACGTTCTAAGATGTGCAATTATTTTCAGGGAAACGCGCGGCTAAAGTAGTTCCAGGCAGGTCTTGTGGTGTGGATTGTGGTAGACTAGTCGGTTGCAAAATTTTCATTTAAACGATAATGAAATAAGTCGTTCTGCACATCCCTAATTTCATTAACATAGTATTAAATGGATCTCCATAAAAGATTAAAAAAGATGTGTACTCTGAAGGGGAAAAAACTGCTCTTTATTGTGTGATATTCAGTTGTTCAGGGACGGCCTATTTTTTGCTATTGTTCAGCAAGCCAAATCCTTCCCAGTCTCTCCTTAAATGACCCAGAATTTTAATGAAAAATAAGAAAGAAAATATTCAAGCCTCTAGGAACACATTATCATGAAAATGCATTTGGTAAAGCAGATACAATCTCAAATCTTAATCTAATTTTAAAACTCAATACCCATGTCCATCTTCAAATTAGCTTCAAATGGAAATGGGATTTGATTTCAGTGTAATTCTAGTTTAAATAAAGGTTGTTATTGCAGCACAGAGTGACAAACTTACATCTGGCCAAAGGTTGGTTTGCAGCCTTCTTTTAACACCGCAACCTCATATGGGACATCCACTTCTTTAACAACATTTACAAAAGTTTGAAAGCAAATCAAAAGCCCTTGACAGTTTCAGGCCTAATATTTTAACCTCTGCGACACAAGAGCATGCTCATTCCCATGGACTTCATTGTGCAGGGGTCGGCGACTTGAATGGACCTTCATTAAGAGGAGTTTGCATCAACAGTTAATTATGTAAATGGCCATAACCCCTTCATGCACTGGCAGGTTCCGGCTAGCTCCCTTCACCCTTCATTGCCATCCCACAAAAAACAGCCCAAACACTGTACATATTTAACATACACCCCTCATACAACTCCTACTCAATATGCTTATTCTAACTCTTTCCAAATGCCAAATCGACTGTTGTGGGAGGGTGGGGGGTGGGAGGGATCTATAAATGGCAGCCATTGTTGCCTCAAGGCTCCAAACAGCCTTTTTCCATCAAAGGCCCTCCGGAAGACTCTTGCTGGGTGCAGTTGAATGCCCACTATAAGTGCCCCCACCATCCTCATGGAGAGCTGATGGTCTGAACTCATCTGAGGGACCCCGCACCAAAACAGTCAATTAGGAAAAAATCTTGTCATTGTTTCAGTGATGGTAACAACAGGCCTCACCATCAGGCATCAGATGTCTGCGCTTCTTTCAAAGGTAATGAAAATTCACACGAACACAGTTCTCACCTTTCTTTTCTCATCAACTCTCAGTCTCAGAGTTTGTCTGTCAAACTGTTACACAGTAATTCTTTTCACTTTCACTATAAAGTGGTACAGTATGTTTTAAGTGGAAGTTTTGTTTTAGGAATGTAGTCAGGTAGATAGTTCGATGTTGTCTGTGTGCGAGGACTAAATGTGGTTGCTGCTACTGTAACAAATCTAATTTCCTGCAATGGATTAATAAACTATCTATCTATCTAAGTGGATTTATATTGTGAATCTGTTTACAATGGAGTGATATCTTAAAAAATAGTACATGAATAGAGAAAAATAAAAACTTCATATAACTTAAGAGTAAAACTCAAAAGCTTTCTATGTTCTTTCAGCACAGACTTATCTCATAGGCTTCCAAATAACTTTTGAATGGGCATGCACAAACAAATAAATATTACAGATAGTATGCTGAGATTTGTTAAATGGAGGGAGGTCAACTTCCTTCCTCCCTGAAAAGAATTTTAGTTTTAAGTCATTGTTGTTGCATTTTGTTTGTTCTGAAAATTTTTATGTTTAGAGCATTAAACTGTGCAAATATAAGGAAAGAACATAGTCAAAAATTAAATGAAGTGTTACTCTGTCTTTATGTAATTTTGTTTTCAAACCATTTTAGGTATTAAACACTGTATTAAGAAACATTTACTTGCAAATTGCATGTTGAAAATTGCATGTTAAAGCTGGGTAAAGCTGGGTTAAAAATTTTGATTTCCTAATTGTAATCGATTCTCATTTTGAAGAATCAATATTGATTTTTAAATACTAGGAATCAATATTTCAGTCCATGCAGTTTTCAGTTGATGAATAAAACTTTGGAGAGTGCCTCCCATCCAAGTCACAACAAGTGTTGTTACTTTTGAAATGAAACAAAGTCTCAGCTTAAAAGTTCTGGCAATTTTTTCATGAAATTAAAAAAATAATCTCTTCCTCTTTTACTTCTACTTGCAGCACGAAATAAACATGAATGAACATCAGAAGGTAAGTTGAAAGTAGGGATGCTAACTATTAGGGATGCTAACTGTCTTGTTTGTGTGTTTTTAAAGTTGCAGTGATGGAAACAGTGACAATTTAATTTGGAAAGGAGTGAAGCCTGTGTTTAGGCTATTAAGGAAATGTAATTTTGCCAAATAATTTTACTTTAAATAAATGTTGATTTAAAAGAAGCCTACTACAGTGTAATAGCCTGTATTACCATTTCATCATGCACAACACAGAATAAGAATAATTGTAAAGCGATGGTCGGGTGCAAATATCTCAATCAGAGAAAATCATAGGTTCAGGAATGTTGAGGGTGTATTATTTGGAGGTGACGTTAGAGTTGATTAGCGCTGATCCAAGCACGCCCTAGCTGTAAAACAGTGTCCGATTGGTCTCGACACATCGTCCCTACCCACCCACCACACCCGAGTTCCAGTTTCCATCAGTTGAACTCTTAAATGACGTTGGAAAACATTCTGTGTCATGATCCCGAAAGTCCCATAACTTCAGCCAAGCAGCACGTCGTCACTCCGTGATCTACACATTGTCTTATGTTGTGTCACAACGCACGCTCAAACTGTACTACAAAACAACATACAAACGTACTATGGATTAAACTGTGAAAGGTTATAGCACTTACATTTTGTTGTTAGTTTAACTGCTTCTATGGTTCTCATTTGTAAGTCGCTTTGGATAAAAGCGTCTGCTAAATGAATAAATGTAAAATGTAATGTAAACGTACTATGGATTAAACTGTGAAAGGTTATAGCACTTACATTTTGTTGTTAGTTTAACTGCTTCTATGGTTCTCATTTGTAAGTCGCTTTGGATAAAAGCGTCTGCTAAATGAATAAATGTAAAATGTAATGTAAATGTACTATCACATACAGTATAATCTAGGGGTGGAACAGTACACAGAAGTCACGGTTCGGTTCATACCTCGGTTCAGACATTACGGTTCGGTACGAGTTCGGTATAATGGAGGGAAAAGCAAAACAAAAATGCAGAAGCAATGTGTCAGGCTGTAGGCTACCACCTAGTGTATTACTACATTTGAGTAATTAATGTAATTAACATATTACTATTGGATTAAAGGTATTAGGGATGGGCATTCGATTACATTTTCTTAGTCGATCGTCGGGAGAATTAACGATCGACTATCGATTAATCATTAATATTTTTTATAAATTAAAATTTATTATTTATTTAACTTTTTATAAATTAAAAATGCAATGAAAATACAAAAATAGAGCGTGTTTTTCCTCGATGAGATCTTTATTACAAGATGATCAACTTAGCAGTTAAACTGGACATTCGGCTAAACTTGAAGATATACAGTATGCGCTGCGGTGCTCTAGTCTAAAGCAACGGAACCTGCAGCTGCGAGTTGGCGTTCTCAAACAGAGACCCGATCGTTTGTTCCAAAATAATAATAAAAAACATGTTAAACAATAACTTAACCAAAAACATAATACTACTCAAAATGTAACTCAAAACTATCCAAGGCACGGAGTCGAGAAAGAGTGTGAGAGAGATTAGCCTACAACAAATAGGCTACTTAACAAAGCCTCATAAAAAATAACTAGTAACTCACATACAACTTCTGCACCAGTCTACTGATTTTTGTTGAGAAAGATAAGCATGTTGATGACATGAACTGGGGTCAGACGCGACCACAACCTGTCAAGCCTTGTTTATACTTTCGCCTGGCTCTGCAGCGCGAGTCTCCACAAACAGACGAGGCGTTTATACTCGATGCGCTCGCCTGTGAAACACCTAATACCGCAATGAAGTCACTTTTGCCGCGCGCACATTCGCGCGTGCGGACGCGTCGAGTGTAAACAAACTCTTCAGTCCAGCCGCCGAAAACACCCGCTCTGAGGGGACTGACGTTGCCGGGATGCACAGGTACCTCCGCGCTAACTTGACCAGCCCGGGGAACATTATTCCGTTCACAGTGGTGCAATCCAGCGGTTCATTGCTTCAAGGCTCACACTACGCAACTCAACCATATTAGTTTAATCGATAACAAATTAACATGATCGACTAAATTCTTAACGATCAATAATCGATCGTCGATTAATCATGCCCATCCCTAAAAGGTATACACTCACCGGCCACTTTATTAGGTACCCAATGCTAGTAACGGGTTGGACCCCCTTTTGCCTTCAGAACTGCCTCAATTCTTCGTGGCATAGATTCAACAAGGTGCTGGAAGCATTCCTCAGGGAGTTTGGTCCATATTGACATGATGGCATCACACAGTTGCCGCAGATTTGTCGGCTGCACATCCATGATGCGAATCTCCCGTTCCACCACATCCCAAAGATGCTCTATTGGATTGAGATCTGGTGACTGTGGAGGCCATTTGAGTACAGCGAACTCATTGTCATGTTCAAGAAACCAGTCTGAGATGATTCCAGCTTTATGACATGGTGCATTATCCTGCTGAAAGTAGCCATCAGAAGTTGGGTACATTGTGGTCATAAAGGGATGGACATGGTCAGCAACAATACTCAGGTAGGCTGTGGCGTTGCAACGATGCTCAATTGGTACCAAGGGGCCCAAAGAGTGCCAAGAAAATATTCCCCACACCATGACACCACCACCACCAGCCTGAACCGTTGATACAAGGCAGGATGGATCCATGCTTTCATGTTGTAGACGCCAAATTCTGACCCTACCATCCGAATGTCGCAGCAGAAATCGAGACTCATCAGACCAGGCAACGTTTTTCCAATCTTCTATTGTCCAATTTCGATGAGCTTGTGCAAATTGTAGCCTCAGTTTCCTGTTCTTAGCTGAAAGGAGTGGCACCCGGTGTGGTCTTCTGCTGCTGTAGCCCATCTGCCTCAAAGTTCGACGTACTGTGCGTTCAGAGATGCTCTTCTGCCCACCTTGGTTGTAACGGGTGGTTATTTGAGTCACTGTTGCCCTTCTATCAGCTCGAACCAGTCTGGCCATTCTCCTCTGACCTCTGGCATCAACAAGGCATTTCCGCCCACAGAACTGCCGCTCACTGGATGTTTTTTCTTTTTCTGACCATTCTCTGTAAACCCTAGAGATGGTTGTGCGTGAAAATCCCAGTAGATTAGCAGTTTCTGAAATACTCAGACCAGCCCTTCTGGCACCAACAATCATGCCACGTTCAAAGTCACTCAAATCACCTTTCTTCCCCATACTGATGCTCGGTTTGAACTGCAGGAGACTGTCTTGACCATGTCTACATGCCTAAATGCACTGAGTTGCCGCCATGTGATTGGCTGCTTAGAAATTAAGTGTTAACGAGCAGTTGGACAGGTGTACCTAATAAAGTGGCCGGTGAGTGTATTAAATGTCTTAAAGGAGAACTCCAGCGCAAAATGAACCTTTGGTCTAATTACACATTGTTACCTAGTCAACTGTTATCTGAGATTTGTTTTCATGATTATCGAATGTAAATAGTTTTATCTCTAAAAACAGTTTAGCCTATAACGCTTGTATAACGCTAGTAAATAGGGCATAGAGTATTGACAAATAAAAATCGCTTGTTAATACCACTAACATGGCTCAAAATAGCCCCACACTAACACGGTAGCATAATAAGGGTCCCTACCATCAAACCGAAGCATTGAGAACTTTGTCAGTGTCCAGACCGTTTAATAAGAAGATATTTTATACATACAGTCAGCTTCGCGAATCAGGCAGAAGCCGTCTTTGAAAAACAGTCTCTACCAGTCGATCTACGAACGCCGATCCAAGTGCGCTGGTGAGATGTGATTAAATTATTTTTATTTATTTATTTTCTCTGTTGCGTTCAGTGCTTCTCTTATGCGCTCAGTGCTTTCTTCCGGAAACAACGGACCATATGAGATTCTACACAATTCAGCGCACTTGGATCTGCGTTCGTAGATCGACTGGTAGAGACTCTTTTTCAAAGATGGCTTCTGCCTGTATTCGCAAAGCTGACTCTGGCCGTTTCTCAATATGCGTTCTTGTCTGTACTTGTGTTCTTGTGGACTTGTGAAACGTCATCAGTCGCTGCCCAAGTACTGTCCCAATTGAAAGTTCACATCTAGCCAAGTCCAGTTCAAATCCCCGGATGTGTTCTTGATCCGCCCCTTTTACCGAGGATGCATCGAGTGGTGACTTGTGCGGACTTGAGACAGCCATGTATCCCAGAATGCATCTCGCACCAACCAGCAAGCGTCAATACCAGAGGAGAAAACCGCGTAATATTAAAATACTACTGTTATTGTGTCATGAAATGTAATTTTAAGAGTGTTTCAGGCGAGAATGTAGTTGTTTAAAGCTCAAATCTGTGGTTTGTTTATAAAGATAGCGCCTATTTGAAAAATTTATCTGACGCTTTCGGAGCTGTAAGATCCAGGCGAGCACCGGGTGTTCAGCGCTCATTAACCCCGACTGGAACAGCTTTTCCTCGGCTAGTGCTTCTGGCGTGTGCCGCTGGTCTGGTGTCTCTAGTCTAGTGGATAAACATGACGTATATTCGTCTTGTGTCGATCTTTGGTCTCACTCATTAATCTATTTGTTCCATGGCAAATTGTTTTGACTGAGGGAAAAGTGAAGTTTCATAACTTTATATATTTAGGCTATTTAACTTTAACTTTGTAGCCTAATTGTTTGCTTAATTTCTCATTGTAAGTTAGCTTCTTATACCTTTTACTTATACCTTTACCTACTGGATATTATTGATCATTAAAAATTACATTTAACAAAAAAGAGACAGGGTTGTGTAATTTTATTTTATATACTAGATATATTTGTTATATTTATTTTAACATTCTCTTCACTATATGTAAAATAAAATTACACAACCCTGTCTCTCTTTGACAAATGTCAATAAAAATCAAGAATGTTTCATATTTTTAAAATGAAATAAAAAAGAAGCAGGTTTGTGTTTTAATATTTAATGTTGTTATAAATATGCAGTGAAGATAATTAATGTATGCGTTGCCTGAACCACAATTGTGTGGCCATTTAGGCTAATATGTTTAAGATTTTTTTTATTTATTTTTTCATTTAAAGAGGCAGAAATGGTGTTTTATAAAATATTTCGTTTTATTGTTGACGAAAAGAGGCAGAGTTGTAGCATATTTCGTTTGATTGTTGCCTAAATACACAATTTCGTATGCTATTTCATCACTAAATTCACTTCTGAGAACATTTGATGCGAGAAATAACTGATTTCAAATATTGGCATTTTTACGAAAATATATGGCGAGTCGTAAATATTTGGGTTCTGCAGACGGCGTCTGTCCGGGCGTATTGCGCAATACCCGCAAGAACACATCGTCTCAAACTGTCAGCAGCGTTCTGTGAGCTCGTCACCTTGTAAGTTCATTCTTCCAAGAACAACTAGCAAGAGCGTTCTCCCCAAGAACACAAGTCCGTTCTTTGCATTCTTGGTTTTGAGAAACACCCTCTATGTATAAACTATCTTCTTATTAAACTGTCTGGACACTGACAAAGTTCTCAATGCTTCGGTTTGAAGGTAGGGACCCTTATTATGCTACCGTGTTAGTGTGGGGCTATTTTGAGCTTTGTTAGTGGTATTAACAAGCGATTTTTATTTGTCATTACTCTGTGCCCTATATACTAGCGTTATACTAGCGTTATAGTCTAAACTGTTTTTAGAGATAAAACTATTTACATTCGATAATCATGAAAACAAATCTCAGATAACGGTTGACTAGGTAACAACGTGTAATTAGACCAAAGGTTCATTTTGCGCTGGAGTTCTCCTTTAAGCCTTGTATTTTTTAAATAAGTTTAATTAATAAAGTAAAAGCATAGAACCAGTTTATTTGTAGTGCATTGACAATAGTTTTATATAATTAATTTATTAATTAAATTAATAAAAAGACCTTGAGATATGTTTGGTAATTGTACCTGAACTTGAGCGTCAGCGTCAGTTCTGGCAGGCCAGGTAGTCAAGACGCTGCTAACGCTATTGGCCAACAACACGGTTTCATCAGCCTATCTGCCCAGCTGAGCTGCATCAGCTGTTCAACTCCCTTCGCTGCTAATGACTAAGCTCAAATCAAGACGCCTTTTAAGCAGATTCAGTTCGCTCCTAACTGCTTACTGCTGCTGCTCGCTTCTCTGCAACCCGCCACCTCCCCAGCTCCTCCTCGTCGTGTATAACGTGGCAGTTGCTTTTCTGTCATCGTTGCTGCTCTGTTCATAGGGGAATAGTTCAGCTCTCCCAGTCCTAAACTGTGAGTGTTCCCTAATGCTGCTGCTGTCCTCTGACTCTGACCTTTCATGAGCACCATGAAATAGCAGAGAGGACTCACTGAACAGAGCCATACCGCCGAAATTTTATTCAGAATTTATCAATTTGAAGTGCAATTTATTCAATAAAAATGTTTCCTAAATTATTTTTATTGTCATGTTCTTGACTTACATGGACCTGACAGAATTAATTTAAAATGTATTTGCTATATTTTCAGATTTGTTTTCCTTTATTCTCATCTGAATTATAATTCATTTATTTCTGTATAAAATAATACTACCATTAAAAACACATTTGATTTTCTTTTTTAATCAATGTAGAATGTGTAACTTTAAAATAAACAGATTAGTGCTCTGTTTGAGGACATGAAACGAAAACCAATGCAATATGATGAATGTCCAAAAGATGGCACCCACAGGGTTGGAAAAATAGATAAGATAACAGCTGTCATCATGAGTCATGAATGTTTTGCTGGTCAAACAAAAAATATATAT
Source organism: Semotilus atromaculatus (assembly GCA_031834385.1). Classification (NCBI taxonomy): domain Eukaryota; kingdom Metazoa; phylum Chordata; class Actinopteri; order Cypriniformes; family Leuciscidae; genus Semotilus; species Semotilus atromaculatus. The sequence continues at coordinate 6,936,540 of JAULUF010000035.1, forward strand.
AGTTCTGACTTTTTCCCCTCCCGTTTATCTACAGCTCAGATCTAGAATTCTGAAGTGAAATAAAGTAGCACTGTAATAGTTTTTTTATGAATTAACCAGAGAAAGAGAGACAGAGAGAGAGAGCACTTGTGCGCACACACAAGTGAGTAACCTAATATTGAAGCTTGTTGGTTTAATTGATTGCTTTCCATCAAGTGGGCGTGGTTTCAGCGCAGCCAGTGCACACGCCCCCAGCGTTTGAGAGCAGAGGCTACTGCTAATCTTTTTTTTCCTAAAGATTTTGATAGCTTATTTTATGTACTTGCTGGCTTTTTTTATCATTCAAATTTGGCTGGGTGGCTAATAACACATTTTTCTGTGGTGAGACAAACTCAGAACACATACTTAATTTTGACTTTACAGGGACTTTAAATGTCTTCTTTTATTTGCGTACACTCATAAACAAAATGTAGTGTTTTTCATAAAACAAAGAAAATAAACATGATGCGTGTCTCTCAAAGTGGTTCATTCTGAAACGTCACAGAAAATGATCTGTAACTCAGCGAATGCTTTTATCACACTGACATACGACATATGTCTTTACAGTGCTTGAAGTCTATTTTTAAATTATGTAAATTATTTCAAAAACAAATATTCTCTGTTTAAGTAATCCGTATGAAAGCAACGAGATGTACAGTTTCTCAAGCGCGTCCTCACTAACTCTAATGTGACCACAGCCACGCGAGCAAGAGCTGTTCACATGCAAATCGTCCACGTGAATGAACGCAAAACTATTAACGCCCTCATTACCTCAAAAACAAAGAACATTTTATGTCATGTTATAGTCAAATATGACGGCGCTACTGCAGTGGGCTACGAATCGCCGCAGATGAGAGCAGCTGAGCATCATTTCATCAAGCCAACGCACCAATAATGTTTCATAGTTTGGAGCGGCTCTATCGCTTCAGTAAATGTTCTCTGCACGCTCTGTGAGTTTGAGTCACTTGTGCTGTGCGTTTGAAAAGCAAACGCGCCAAACATCAGGCTTCATGTTTTTACTCCAAATGTTTCCATTCGTTATGATGATATGAAATGAGATTGAAATAACATATGATAATCCATATATTTTTCTCTAGTGTAGTGTACTGAAGTGTTCTTAACGCCTTTGTAACAGATGGTTAATTTGTAAATTATGAGGTGAAACATCAGGACACGCAATCAGCTCAGTTATAGAACATCCATTTTTATTTATTCTCCTTTTCCATCACACTCCCCTTTTCTAAATTTGAGTGCCCTCTAGTGTCTAGTTGATTACACTACATCCCCCCCCTTTAAGTCTCAAAATCTCTTATTATTATTCTACGTACTTATATTCCAATGGTTGCATATTAACTTCTGCATATCATCACTCGTCGCACACTACACTCCTCCCACCTGGACACTATTTACCTTTTCCGGCAACAACTGAGTTCACACGGGACTTCAGCGCGAGACTTCAGCTTGCCGTCTAAAACACTATTTAGGTGAATTTAAACAATGGCTAAGTTGCTAAACGCATCTTGTTCACATGTAAGGCCCCTGTTCATGTTGGACAGACATTTTAATTGCATTTTGTGTCTGTTAAGAGGCACAAAAACGCTCTTTATTTATATGCCCCCAGAGCTGCCGTTTTAGCTGAGTGGGAGCTCTGGGCATTCGCTGTCGCAGCTCCGCGTCGCAAGCACCAATCCGGTTCGTTTTTTTTTCTATAGACAGTACTCACAAAGGTCTAACGATCAAGATTAACTTAAAAATTGCCTGGAGTTCTCCTTTAAGTGGTGGAAATAATGGATGATGGGGACAGCACTAGAACAAAAATCTAAAACATTTACAATTGCACACCCAGCACAGGTGAAGCATGCAAACTCCATTGCATACATCAGTTTAAATAGATTTTTATGTGTGTGTGGGGGGGGAGAGGGGGGCTCAGGGATGTTGGGATAACAATAATTCACGTTCACATTTATTTTAAAAAACATTCAGCAATTAGATCTGTTTAAATGCTTCAGTTTGTTATAATCAATTATATCATAATAATATAATATTAAAACAAATTGAAGCATTTAAACTGATATTATAATATTATATCAGTTTAAATATTTTTATACTCCATTATATAACCACTTTTTGTGTGAACGTGTGCCATACATTTTTTTTTGCTCAGGTGGCTAAAATGTCCCCCCGTCCAATAGAGAAAAGTTTTGCTCAGCAAGAAAAACAATTAGACTGAACATCGGTGGGGAGTAATTGCATATTCATGGTCCCATGTATACTATATGAAGCAAGGGTGTTGAGTTACATTCAAGCTATTTTAAGGCATGAAGAAATTATTTTCATCGAATTGCTTAAATTCCTCCATCATTACATGTCATCCTTGCATCCAAGGAAAAACATATGTGACGAAAAGATGTTAAAAAAAAGATGTGACAAAAGGCATGTGCAATGTCAGAAATTAGAAAAACTAATGGCAGGCAATTAACAGAAAAAGAAAGACAAAGCAATGGAAAACTTCACATTAAGAATCTATATGATAAAAGAGATACACTTACGTGTACGTCAACTTACAAGTGGTCAATACAACAATGGAATATGTTTTAGAAAAAACATTTGATAAACCTGCTTAAGCCCCTAATACATCTAATAGAGTGTTTTGAGGCTTTTAGTCCTTGTGTATTAGAAATGTAGTAGTGCACTTATAAAAGCTGACTAAATTTACCTTTAGCAGATATATGCATTTACAAATGTATAGTTTTTCTCTTCCAGGAAAAAAGACTTGGACTAAAATGTTTGACTAAAAATTTTAAGAATTATCTTTAACAATCTTTCATCTCAGACCCTATTTTCATAACAAAACCAAAATAAAAGTTAGAGAATAACAGGGATTGCAAATTATCTGTATTGAAATGAGCAAAAACGATTGCAGTGCATGATATTTTGGGTCATAGTTAATGAAATGGCACCATCAAGTGGTTTAACCTCTAAAGTATTTGGGGTTCTTTTATAATAGACATTTTGAATCAATCACAGTTGAGCATTGCAATATTGGGGCTGCTAGCATTAGGTATTATGCCTATATTTTTTTCATTGGTTTATATTGTGATTAAATCCAGATTCAAGGTTCAGTGATGCTGAGAATACTAACATAAAACTTACAGGAAGCTCTCTACAGTATAATCATGTTTGTACATGTTTGGGATGGTTGATAATGATTTCACTTTTCTAACTTTAGTTAGTGTGTAATGTTGCTGTTTGAGCGTAAACATCTGCATAGTTACAACGCTCAAAGTTCAAAGCAAAGGAAGATATTTGCTTTTAAAAGAAATCATTTTTTGAGGACTACAACAAACATTTTTTTTAGGGACATTCCTCCCGGGTTACAGGGCTCAAAATTAACTTTTTTACTTGGTAGCACTGGTGCGCCCAACTTCAAAAAGTTAGGAGCACCAGCAAAAATTTAGGAGCACCACTACTACAAATTATATATTTACAGATTTAATTTCACTGGGGCTTTACACATCCTGTGGCCAAGATTTGAAATTTGGTCTTCTGGCTCTATATCATCTCACCCCGATGATATTGGCACATAATTTGTCATTTGCATAGGCCTACGTCTTGTTAATCGCAACTCCGTTCTTTTCCCATGAGCTGCAACATGGGTTTAAATTTAGTGAAGGCAAGCTCTTCTTTGGCAATGGTGTATGCGGTGTTATATTTGACGTATAATTAGCTCTGCCAATAGAGCGGAACGACCAGCAGCATCCTGCCACTTGGATTAGTGACATCACTAACCCTAGAATTTACATAAACCCCACCCCCGGGAACATGCAGTCCATGTTGAGAAGAGGAAGAGTTGTTGTAGTAGAGCACTTTGTCAGCTCAAACTGTCGCATCCGTCTTTTCACATGCAATATAGTATGTAACACAATTGCATGTCACTCATTTTACAACAGTTCCCACACAAGAGATTTTATAGATTATCATGACAGAATATGCTAATCAAAGACTTGAAGATAGTTAACTCCACATACATAAATACTAGCTACATAAATTCATCAACTAACCATTCAGAAACGTCCTGTTGCATTCTACATGTTGTCACCTCTTCTTGAGTCTGTCCATCATTGTCTGACTCCAGTTTAAACAAAAGGGAGAACAGTATCTGACATTTTAGTGCTTGGGCCCTATTTTAACGATCTGAAACGCAAGTGTCAAAGCGCAAAGCGCAAGTAACTTTGTGGGCGGATCCCGGCGCTGTTGCTATTTTCCCGGTGGGATAAATGCCTCTTGGGACAAACCCACCCAAATTAGCTTCGGTTATACATGCATATAATAATTTGGGTAAATATGTAGGCCTAAGCTTTATACCTATTTTTCCGATCGTCATGGACACAACATATTGATACTGTGAAGCTGCTTTGATACAATCTCAATTGTGAAAAGCACTATATAAATATACTTGACTTGACTGGACAACAATGATTTCCCTCGTGTTTTAATATTTTTCCTTATAATAATGTATCATTTGCAAAAAGGAAAATGCATCTGTGTAGATGAGAGAATCATCTACAGTGTATGCGCGTTGTTCACACTCTGTATTATGACCAAGCATGCGCGCTTAAAATAGCATCTGAATGTACGCTCAACGCGCCACTGACTTTAGACTAGGTTTTTTCTGGTCAGTGGCGCAATTTTTTTCTGGAACTGCAAAATAGCACCAGGGATTGTTTGCGCCCGAACACGCCTCCTCTTTTGCGCTGAACCGCCCAGGGAGCGCAAGTTCATTCTCTAGTTTGCCAACGTGCGTCTGTGGAGGGAAAAGTCCGCTTTGTGCGGGTGCAAAATACGAATGATACATGCGTCAGTGAACAAAGTCATTTGCGCCGGGTGCAAGATAGGGCCCATTGTCTGTGTGAGGTAATCTGAGCTGCTAATACACACTCAAGTTCTTGAAGCTCTGCCCTCTGTGCCAGGAGCAGCTCATTTGCATTTAAAGGGACACGCACGAAACAACGCGTTTTTACTGACCCTCAAAAAGGGACAATTTTAACATGCTGTAAAAAATATACTGTATATGTGGGGTATTTTGAGCTAAAACTTTACACATTCTGGGGACAACAGATACATATTTTACATATTGTAAAAAGGGTTATACCATTATACCACCCCTTCAAGCATCAGAAATTTTACAAGCATATTGTTCAGTGGTTAAAAGGACCTCCCTTAAACCGCAATTCATCGACTGGCCGCTAGAGACAGGCTCCGAAAGGGAGTCAATTCCATATATCACCCATGTTAAAATGCTTTACAGCAGAAAAAAAATATGTTTACAGCATGGAACAAAAATTGGTTTTGGTCTATAAATATAGCTAATTTTGCCCTTCATGAAAACTGTGAGGGGGTGAATTTTTTTATAACTCATCCATTTAAATATTTATTTTTTAATATAAAAATTAAATATTAAAAATATTAAGCCTTGAAGTTCTGCATAATTAAGGGCGTGGCCACTTGACAGTGGATTGCCACTGATGTCACTGCTAGTCATTTGTCTGCCGTCATTTCACCTCAGCAAATTCCAGCTGCTGAACTTGGCATCTCTGCCATGTTTGTGCATGAGCACACCGGAACGGGCACACCGACATGGACATTGGCACCTGCGAGGACACCGACACTCCGGCACGGACACTGGCACCGATACAGACACGGACACACCGGCACGAACACCGGCACACACACACCAGGATGGACATACCGGCACGGATACCAGCACAGATACCAGCACAGATACCGGCACAGATACCGGCACAGACACCGGCACAGACACCGGCACGGACACTCCAGCACGGACACAACGGCACGGACACAACGGCACGGACACAACGGCACGGACACAACGGCACGGACACAACGGCACGGACACGACAAAAAACCTGAATTTGACTTGGTTATAGGAGACTCACCAACAGCGGTTACACAAACAAAACTAGACAAGATACAATGGAAACATGAAAGCTATTTACACACCAAGACTAATGAGGCCATCCTTAAAAAAAATTTGGTTTGCAGTAACAGCAAAAAAACATTCACACAAGTCTCTGTACATGAACATGGTAAAATGAAAAAGCCTAGGAAATGACAGGTATGTTGAACAGGAACTGTTTCAGGAATGGCACAAAGTCTCTCTGTTTAGATCAGGGGTGCCCAACTTTTTTTGACCCAAGATCTACTTTTCAAGTAGCCAACCTCCCAAGATCTACCAGTCCAGTGTCAACATCGCAAACCCAAACACATCGTTTCCAGCCTGCAGTAACTAACCTCACAAAACTTTTTCTTAATAATAATAAGTTTATTTTTTTATAGTGTCTTTCAAGAACCCAAGGTCGCTTCACAAGCAATCTGCTTATTATAACAATTAAACAAGCAGAAAAGCAGATAGAGACAACCAATACAACAAATAATTAACATGAGAAGTTATATAAATCAAAGAAAACATACACCTTGATAAAGAAAGCATGTAACATAAAAAATGAAAGACAGCAAGTAGTTATTGTTGTCACACAACTACTAGACATCACAGCACAAACCCTCCCTCTCTCAAACACACACAGACAAATGTGACCTGTCACGGAAACCAGTGACACAAGTCGGCAGCACAGCTTTCGAGCAAAATGAGAAAGAAGCGGGGTTTCTTCAAAATTTGTGATTTTCGTTTTTTTGCAGAATCTGTTAGTTGAGATCACGGAGAAGCCTCTCCATGTTTGAGATAGCAGTATTGGTATATTTAAAAGCGTACATTTTGAGGTTGAAATCGGCCTGTTTTTCGGAGATTCTAGCATTCAGTAGGGGCGTGTCATTGTCTGTGTGTATTTCCATACTGAATAAGCCGGCTTTTGCCCCCGCCCTCCAAGGGAACAGCGTGGCTACTTATTATGTTCTCTTATTATGTTATCTGATATCAAAATTCGATGAAGATGGACGCCGCAAAGATTGTCACAGACGAGCTGAACCATGGCCGTTACACCGAAAATGTTTTGAAGTTCTTCAACAAGCCGGATGCTTATTTGAAAAATGCGCGGTGGTGACACGCTCATGTAACATGTGGTGGCGCTGCCAATAAAGCACCTAAAAGCTGTCACAAAGAACCGGCAAAAAGTAATGATTATGAATAATTAAAATATCTCCTTGCTATATTTTACATGTTTATTAATAAACAAGCGTTTTCTGTCAGTGTCGGATTGTCGGCTGCAAAGATGAAGTTGACGATCGATGCGGACTCGCGATCTTCGCAGTAGTGAACGCGCCAGAGAGAAATGCACATTTCATACGGATTACATAAGCAGAGAGCAGTCTGTGTCTGTTTTTTTTCGTTTTGAATTGCTCTGTTTAAAAGTAGACATGTCTGTGAGGCAAGTAGGCTACCTTATACGCTGAGTTTCGGTTCATTTATGAGACGAGCACCAGTTCACGCGACGGCGCCTCCGTTTCGTGATTATCTATCGTCTGCTATTTACTTATTATTTATTAAATCCAGGCAATTGGTTGATGAAACATTGATTCAAATTAAGATACAATTAATACGAAACGAAATTCAATTTAAAGAAAAGTTTTGTGCTTTCTGTTTGATGTCTCTGTGAAAGTTTTATAGCATTTTAGTGCCGCTTTCAGAGCGCTCACGTCCGTAACGGAGAACTGTCACGTCCGTAACATTGTTTTTTCCTCATAAATGCGACCACGGGTATTACTTTGGTTTGCGCAGTGTAATGCAGAGAATTGGCCTACTAAATATTTTGCCACCTAAAAGATAAAAGATTGTTTTGTGTCACTCATGATTATTTCCCTCATATTAAATATAAAATGCATGTGTAGACAAATATATTTTTCTAATGTCTGGACTCCTTTATTAAGGGAGTATGGACATATAAACAGACGTTTTAATATATTGGTAGGCCTATTAAATGCATTTTCTGTGAATTTATATTTCAAGTTTTGACTGCAAATGTCACGTCCATAACGCTGGAATTGCCCAATTTTAAAGAATTTAACTTCAACTAGTTTTGTGGTGTAGGTCTACATATTTTATAATGTTAACTTCAAATAATACTAATAGTAGGAAGATGTGGTAGCATTGGATCTGGATGGGAAGATCCAGGAAGATTGTCCCTTCTCTTTCTTTAATGTGAAATGCTTTTTGATTTGAACATTCTCTGGAGTTTATCTTATTTTTTATTCAGTGTACATAAGAGTTGCCTATACAGTTTTATCAGTAGATGCTAAGAGACATTTATTTATATGTTACCTGTTTGCAAACTTATTTTTTTCTCTTTGATGGCACATTTTCCTGACCTTTTTGCTCCCCCCTGTGCTTTACAGGGGGAGCTTTAAAACGGCTGATTCATTCAGTAATGAAGCATATGTTGCTTGGAGATGCACAACTGTTTTGCTGTGGCTTATTTTGGAACTATTTTTATGGCGAAATAGAGAAAACAAACTGACATTATTGACAAATTGTAATTCACATTATTAACTTCTTGTTTATTTATCTGTATAAAATGAATATAACTTGCACAACAACAAAAAAACAGCTTGTGTGCTAAACTATACCATATTATATAAGACAAAAGCTCATGCAGGGGCATTGCATTTGCCCCTATATTTGGAATTTTAGGGGCATTATAACTGCATTCTAGTGTTTTTGTTTGTTTTTTGCAAAGTGAGTGACATACTCGATAAAGTCAGCTCGCAGCCTCGCATTTCATTATATATACAGTACATATGACACACACCCGATTTTCTCTCAAATCTTTGCTTTCACTTTAGACATAAGTAACCAACTGTGTTTATGTAAACCTTGTGTGTATTTGACAGTATTAAACCAATAAGACTCGAAAGATAACTCAGTAATCAGGCGCTGCTTGACAGGTTTTTAAGTGCATGTGCGCTTCGGGTGTATGCGCTCAGAAAAGCCCATGTTAGATCAGCACGCGAATTAACTGTTTAACCGGCAAGGCTTTAAAGCACATGCAAATAATGAACTTTTGTGAATTGCAGTATCACGTGAGTGTAACTCTACCTCTGCGTTAACATGTGATGTGAATGTATGTCGGATTGTACAGTATGTTGGGACGGAGGTGGCAGAACTGCAACTGATAGAATGCACTGTAGCACAAAACTACGATATTTCCTCAAAAGTAGATAGTGGAGACATTTTAACCATCCACAATCAAAAATCGTGGTATCGCACACCCCTACTTAAACTTTACTTAAGTATACTTAATAAAATGAACTTGAAGGTTACCATCCTGAAATATACTGCCTAATAATCACTACTGTGTGTTTTTGAACAATCTGAGCCAAACAATTCCTAAAAACATTCTTCAGTGAACCTAATAAATGCAAACTTTGTTACTGTCAGTCAAACTATTAGCACAAAGACCACCTGAATTAGAACAAACAGGCAGTTAACACACATCTCATTGGTATTCTGTACAGGAAAACTGTGCTCCTAATAATAATGAACAAAGGTTTACCATCTCATGAACACCAGAAAAATGCAAAAGCAGTAGAGTTCTATCATTAACAGTTTTGTGTAAATAAGTACATGTCAGACTGACATTAGAACTGAGTAAACATACATGCAGTCGCATGCAAACGCACGTATAGAATACGGAAAACTGAGAATGAGGGAGGGCGGGGCGTTTAGAGCGAGAGACCTGACAACCGTTGGTTGGCCACGTGCCACAATTTTAGACCACAACTAAACATGTGATTTTCCCCTCCATTGCCATCTCAATGAAGGTCCTACAGAAAACGAATGAGACACAAGACCTTCGCTCGCACCTGTGCACCATTCACACTGGCCCACACACCTGTTGCCTTTCATTTCTTATTGTGCTGACTCTGCTGAATATGAAAGATTTACAATAGTGACTAAAATCTACAATATACACTACCTTTCAAAAGGTAGTTCTCTTTTCTTTTTTTTTTTGAAGTCAACATTTATTGAGCAAGGATACACTGAATTGATCAAAAATTAGGCTACAGTAAAAATATTAAAAATGTTACATAAGATTTCTATTTCAAATAAATGTCATTCTTTTGAACTTTTTATTTTTCAAAGAATCCTAAGAAAAAAAATTAGGCAGAACAAATGTGATCAAAATTGGTATAAGAATCTTCTTGAGCTGCAAATCAGCATATTAGAATGATTTCTAAAGGAGACTGGAGTAATGATGCTGAAAATTCAGCTTTGCCATCACAGGAATAAATTAGAATTTAAAATACATATTATTTTAAATAGTAATAATATTTTACAATATTAGTGTTTTACTATATTTTTAATCCAATAAATGCAGTCTTGGTGGGCATAAAAGACTTAGGCCTACTTCAAAAACATGAACACATTTTACTGATGAAAATATTTTACTGAACACAACCGGGTTCAGGCTACACGATATATCAGCCCAATTCTGGCACTATCCGCTTGACGTAGGGTGATGTGGTGATTTGTAAATGACAATGGGCATCGGGACACAAGAATCAATCATTTAATCTTGTATAGCGGTGTTATAGTGTATGACAGCCAACACCGTGTCCGCAACGCTTCACAGGGTCACGACAGAAAGAATAGCATGTTTTTTAAAAATTTGATCCTCCACGACGGTTCCATCACAAATGTGAAATTGACCAATAGGAGAACAGAGGTTCTTCCATACACAGCTTTCAAACATGGCAAACCGAGAGAGGCAATTATATTGGTGCTGCTAGGTGGAATTATGCAATGGAGGAAAGGTTTGTGGAGCTATGGCAACAATAATCCAACCTATATGATGTTTCCATGAGGGACTAAATCCAACAAAAGTTATTTTTACATTTCTAATATTGAACCAAAACAGCATATCTCAATAGTAACTGTTAAACTGGAAGAGTAGAGAAGAAAAATACCCTGAGTCATAACAAAGAACACAATAGGATTACAGCTTTGGGTTTTTTTTTTCCTACTGTATAAGGTTACCTTTTGACTTCTTCTATCAAAAACACCTGTCGCACTACTCACTGTGGATGAACAGGCGCTATATTCACCACAGTTTAATCATTTTTGATTTGCTACCAGCTCATGAAAGCTGTCAGACACAGACTATGATTCCAGCTATTGTAATCATACATGCAGATCTACATGGGAGAACTTGCAGCGTTCAGATTGTGTATTTTGTTGAGAATGCCACCTGTAGCTTCAGGTACCCTGTAAGATATTATAACAGAACATAATTCCACCAAAATAAGTTTGGTCAAACATCAAAATAACTAAAATCATAGAAAATGCAGCAACATGTGCATGCATAAAATGAAAGGCTAAATATGGAGACGTGTGCTTGGCTTACCGTATAAAAGCCAATCCTACACAGAGCTATTGAGAGCTGAATGTGTTCTGACATCGTCCCCAGCAACAGCGTTACCCCAGACAACAAACAAGCCAAGCCAGAGTAACTGAACGAGGCCAGGAGGAGGACGGCTTTGAAGAGGGAACACAGAAAGATACTATACGAAGACAGAGATTCAATGGTCCTTCCTCAAATGAAAGGATGGAGAAAAGAGAAATCAGTTCTGTTCATTCCCCATTCATAAATAAACATAAGCTAGAGGTGGGTGAATACTCAGGGAGTGGGAGAGAGAGAGAGAGAGAGAGAGAGAGAGAGAGAGAGAGAGAGAGAGAGAGAGAGAGAGAGAGAGGGGAGAGAACAACTAAAGGGGATTAGTAGAGCGCAGTCTCAAGAGATTATCAGCTCAGTGACTCGTACTGCAAAATAAAACTGCTAATTGGATTAGTTAGTTTTACACACCTACACACAATGAATAGAGAAAAATAATGAATAAAAAAATGTCAAAATGAAGTTTGATTTAAATAATCACATCTCCAACCTTGAAAAAAGCAGATAAACAGGTAAATTATGTAAGGAATAATTGACGACAGGCCGTTGAATTATTATAAAAATAATGCACACCCGAGGTGGTAATGCGGTCACGACGCGAAGCGGAGTGGCCGTTACACCTCGGTGTGCATTATTTTGATAATAATTCAACGGCCTGAAGTCAATTATTCCGCTTATACTACAGTTACCACACCTCGAAACATTGTTCAAATGATGTATTTCAAGACGTTTGTAAAGTTTTTGTCATTAAAACGCTCTTGTATGTAGAACTAATTTCCTGCGCATCTAATCCCATGCCTCCGTTGCTAATTCCAAAACGTCATTTTAGAGTTAGTAACGGAGGTGTCCCCAGCATTAGTCTGCTTCTCTGCTATCACTCAACGACTGGCTGAAACATTCTTTGACTGTTTCCATTGACTGCAGCAGATGTTAAACCCAGACTGCGATCACAGACTGAACGCGCTGAACACGCGCGTTTGGGCATGATCAATCATAATAAATTACATTCATAAAGGGCCTTACAGTAGGCCTATAAGTGTGTCCCCGGCTTTATGCAGTTATTAGAGAGAGAGAGAGAGAGAGAGAGAGAGAGAGAGAGGGAGAGAAGCATAGGCTATGTGCGTCAATATTATTATTTATTTATTAATTAAATTCGTTTTAATTAGTTCGTTCATGTTTTTTGTTTTGTTTTTCTAATATTGACAGTAGACTAGCCTAATAAATGAAACACAAAGTCCTTTTAACAAGTATAGGCCTATCAATAATCATTTATTTGTTATAGCCTATTATCTGCAATAATTACGAAAACCCGTGCAGCAGGACTATCAATTTATTATAGGCTAGGCCTAGGCTATTCAGTTTAATTTTCTATTGATTATAGATAGGACTATACTTTATTTATTAAAATTAAACTGCATGTTTCCAATTATTGTGAAGTTAGACATCGAAAATGGCAGATCAAGCGCATGTGGCTACATGTTTTTCTTGTTATGAATTGTATCCTATTTTCCGTTATTACAGTTGACTACGCGAAGTGATATGGAACTGTAATGCGGTCAAGACCTGCTGGAACTACTTTAGCCGTGCGTTTCCCTGAAAATAATTGCACACCTTAGAACGTTCTCAACCAATCAGAATCAAGCATTCAACAGCCCTGTAGTATAAGACATTATATATTTTGTTGAGTTAGCTATGTAATAATGTAAAGAAAGTGTTAATGATCACAATGATGATAATAGTGATGATTGTGTACTCTCAGTGAGAGAAAAACTGAGGATTGTGGGAAGCTGATAATATTATCAAAGCATGCCACATGCCTAAGCAATATACTTATATTATTGTCTCAAATGGTCATCGTGTAAACAACAGGCTTGTGCTTCAGAATTGAATTGAGAATGACTCCTTAATTCCAATTCAATTCTTGAATTTGAATTGAATTTGAATTAATGTCAAAAACAGGATCTAGAATTACAATTCGAATTTGAATTAAAGAAAGCAGAATTGCAATTCAATAAAAATTCTGAGAAATTCAAATACATATTTTAAATGAAGTGTTTAACAATGAAGCTTCACAGTATATGTCAGATATGATTGCATTATGCACTTTGTGTTATTTGATTACTTTGAAATAAAAATTGGAACTAAACTAATTAAACAACATTGAGGGGGTAATTTATTTAAAGAATGTTATCATTATCTATATTTTAGAACAAAATGTATGCAGGGTTGAGGAGTGACTAGTCAAGTGTAAAGCAATTATGTTAAATGTGGTAAAATGTGAATAAAGGTAAATAAAGGTAAAATGTGTAATTCAATTAGTTACTAATCAGTGTTTCCCCTAGGTTTACAGCTTTGGGGGGGGGGGGGGGGGGGTGTATCATATGATTTTTTTTTTCAGGAAAATCACGATTCACGATTTTATCATGATTCTCTTTCATGTTGTTTTTACTATTTTGCAAGTGATTGAGCATTACAGCCAACCTAATTTCCCTATTTTAAAAACAAAGCCTTACAAGGTAACAAAATATGAAATAAAAAAAGGAATGGCAAACATTTAGGCCAAAGTGGCGCAAATAAAAATAGGCTACACAACATATATACATATATATACATGTCAATATACAAATGACATAAACAGAGCTTTATTTTTTCAGCTTCAAAAAGAAATGAAATAAATAAAAATAAAAATAAAACACTACATGGACATCACTGTATAAGTTATACATTGATTCTATTAAAGCTACTTTTAAAGTTCTCAGTCAAGTGCAGTGATTTTTCTGTGATTGTGTTTTGTTGTTTTATTAACATTAAAGGATTAGTTCCCCCCAAAATGAAAATTGTCATAATTTACTCTCTCAAGTTGTTTAAAACCTGAAACCTGTTTCTTTCTTATGTTGAAAATAAGTTATTTTGAAGAATCTGGATAACCAAACAGTTGCTGGTCCCCAGTGACTTCTATAGTATATATTTTTCCTATGGAAGTCAATGAGGATCAGCAACTGTTTGGATTGCCACATTCTTCAAAATATAAAAATAAATATTTTTTGTTCAACACAAGAAAGAAATTAATACAGGTTTGGAACAGCATTAGAGTGAGCAAATAATGACAGAATTTTAATGACAGAATTGATAGCACCCCTGGTAAATATTATCAAAACTGGCTGTAAAAAAATAAATCTGCATTGTTTATCCTTTTGATCTTTCATTCAAAAATTTTGCAATAAATGTTTTTCTCCAAAACAGGTTGGCCCCAATTATTGCCACCCTTTTATTAAATACTTTTTGCAATCTCCTTTTGACAAGATACCAGCTCTGAGTCTTCTCCTATAATGCCTGATGAGTTTGGAGAACACCTGACCTGAGATCAGAGACCATTCCTCCATACAGAATCTCTCCAGATCCTTCAGATTCCCAGATCCATGTTTGTGCTTCTCCTCTTCAGTTCAGCCACTCATCAGGTCAGGGAACTCTGACTGTCATGGCAGAAGCTTCATTTTGTGCTCAGTTACCCATTTTTGTGTTGATTTTGATGTTTGTTTTGGATCATTGTCCTGATGGAAGTTCCAACCACGGCCCATTCTAAGATTTCTAGCAGAAGGCGTCAGGTTTTGATTTTTTATCTGTTGATATTTGATAGAATCCACGATGCCATGTAGCCTATCTGAACAAGAAGTCCAGGACCTCCAGCAGAAAAATATGCCCACAACATTAAAGATCCAATGTTATATTAAATTGTACACACGGGGTACTTTTTATCCTTGTGTGCACCAAACCCATCTAGTGTGTTTGCTGCCAAAAAGATCTTTTTTTAGTTTCATCTGACCACAGAAGCCTGTGCCGTTTGAAGGTCCAGTCATGTCTGACAATTGAATATGCTGGAGTTTGTTTTTGGATGTGCGAGGAGGATTTTTCTTGAAACCCTCCCAAACAACATGTGGTGATTTTATTTGTTGTTTTTTTATTTGGCTTTCTGATCCCCAAGACTCAACTAATCTCTGCAATTCTCCATCTGTGATCCTTGAAGAGTCTTTGGCCACTCAAACTCTCCTCCTCGCCGTGCATTAAGTCAATATAGACACACGTCGTCTTCCTGGCAGATTCATAACATCTTTAGTTGATTGGAACTTCTTAATTATTGCCCTGATGGTCAAAATGGGGATTTTCAATTCTTTAGCTATTTTCTTACAGCCACTTTCTATTTTGTGATGGTCAGCGATCTTTTAATGCACGTCAGAACTATATTATTTTGTTTTACTCATTCTGATGAATGATTAAGGGGATTTGGCATTTGTGTTTCCTCATATTTAAACTCCTGTGAAACACGAAGCCATGGCTGGACAATTTCATGTTCCTAGTCACCCTGGTGTGCTAAAAAAGGTAAATATTAATGGGAATATACTTCAGAGATATTTTACTCGTAAAGAATTCTAGGGGTGCCAATAACTGTGGCCAACATGTTTTGGAGAAAAACATTTATTTCATAATGTGATTTCCCCCCCACTTTCAATTCTTTTACTTCAATGAAAGGTTAGAATTTTGCTAATTTTTTTAATGAAAGATCAAAAGGATAAACAATGCAAATTTATTTTTTACAGCCAGTTTTTATCATATTTACCAGGGGTGCCATAAATTTTGACCATGACTGTAAATATATATGTAATCCTAATATACATCCACAAGGTGGCAGTATTGGTTCATTATTCACATCTGTCCATAAACCGTCATACCTCAGAAGAAAAACTAAGGTATATGCACCCCAAATGAATGTCAACGTCAAGGCATAATATTTGTATGTGGGAAAAAAATGCATACAAAAATATTTTTTTTAAAAATTCAAAAAATATATTTATTTTAAATGAGTTTTGTGTTTGCTCCTACTTAGTGTAGCATTTATGTATCCTTTAGAATATATTTGAAAATGTATTTTATTCCTGTAATGGAAAAGTTGAGTTTTAGCATTACTACTCAGTGACAGTCTCTGTGTCACATGATCCTTCAGAAATTATTCTATTTTGCCGATTTGGTGCTCAAGAAACAGTTGAAAATGTTTCAATGTTGAAAACAGACTTCATGGAAGGTTCAAAACAGCTTACAGTATTTGAAACAAATCTTTTGTAACAATGGAAGTTTTTATTGTCTCTGTATACGGTCACAAAAATGTCCCCACACAACACACTACTTGTTTATGCTTGTTGAGTACAAGCTTCCTACATACTAATGTGAACATATCAGTTCTCTTTGCCTATTCTAAAATGGTCCGTCCCATCCCATGCCCAGAAACCCAAGCAGAGGACTGTCTTTTTATAGCTTTGGTTGGTTCTAACGGCATCACGCTACTTCACATTCACTACACAAAAAGCCAAGGTAACCTCTGCACCCAGTGTCATGGCAAGAGAGGGGATAACTATTTCCCACTGGATATCAAGTCCTGTGCGCTACCAGGAGCACTTCAATACAAGGAATCTCAATGAATGCACTGAAGATCATCGACTATTTGCCCTGCCGGGACCTGTATGTCTGCCGGTTAAAATAGACACTGAGGGGAGTCAAGCCGACAGTGGGGACGAGGACTCAGGAGAGCCAGTGTTTCAAATCCTGCTGGACGTGACTCAATTTAAACCAGAAGACATCCTCATACAAGTCTTTGAGGGGTGGCTGTTAATCAGAGGTCGGCATGGGGTGAGGATGGACGAGCATGGGTTTGTATCGAGGAGTTTCACTAGACAGTATCAGCTGCCTGACCGTCAGCTCCAGGCGGGGGACCTCAAAGCCATGCTGAGTCATGATGGGATACTAGTGGTGGAGACCAAGGACCGATGGTGGCCAGCGTGTGATTAGGAAAATGCAATGACTTAACATCATTCATCATGACATGATCAAACATGGGCTGTGTTAGTAGAAGGTTTTTTTTGTTTTATGGTTACATCATAAAGCAATCACATCGATTGCTGTTATATGACAGTATTGCTTTGTTCTGCATGTCTGCAGACATTTAACAACCTTCAGCTTGATTGCCTGCCTAATGCTTAGTTGCTTACCAGCAAAAATGTATTTTCTAATAAATAAAACAAGCCTCTCATATAAATTTCTCCAAAAAAAATTATAACCTAGACTAGAGAAATTAAAATCGGCATCAACTACAATAACAGTCCCCTTGCAGTAATGTGATTACGCTTAATTGACTCCTTAAGTCATATTGTAAACACGCTTGTCAGCATTCCACTACCATAAGCGGTCTGTTTTGAAAAAAATGGTTCAAAACCTATTATAGCACACAAATAGTCATAGCCGCGTATCACATCATAAAATACTGTAAAAATCGTAAAACTCTTTAATTACAGTAATTGTAATGCGTCTTGTCTATGTCATGTTGTATTTTATTCGTAGCACCGGTATCGTCAGAAGGAGTAAGCGTCTTACGGCGCTTTCACATTGGTTCGATTGCCTGTTCCAAACCGGACTTCGATTGCTCCCCCCTTCCCCCTGCCCCCGATGGACTGTGTTCACATTATAATATTTCTATCCGAACTGCGGTACGCTTGCGTCATCAGGCTGCAGCTGGCGTAATGGGGTAATGGTTGCTTGGTAACCGCAAATGAAAAGACGCACAAATGGGTAGACTCGCTCGGTTGAGATTAAATTTGTTCTTCTTTTTTTTTTTACCTTTGGTTTTGTTTTCAACATAGACATACAGAAACACACGCGTCTGTCTGCCACAAAAATTCTGAAAACGGGACAGCAGGCTGTCCGCTGAAGATTCCGAAACTCTCTCTCTGCTTGCAGTGCGTCAATCCCGCTTTTCATCACACACACACACACACACACCCGCGCACGCACGAACAAACGAAAGAGCTAACGTTTATCAAATATTTTACTACATTATACATCATCAATAGCGGTTCACTTCCGAGGTTTGGTTCAATTGCGTTCATATCAGCAGCGAACCGTACCCGAGTTCACATGAACCGTACCCCAGACCACCTTTTTAATCGGACTCGAGTACGGTTCGCGGGTGCGCACCCGAGTTCGGAAGTCAGCGTTCACATCATCCAAACGTACCGAACTCTGACGTCATTCGATCCCGGGTGCGCACCAAAAGTGCTAGTGTGAAAGCGCCCTTAAGGGGGCTTTCACACTGGCAGTTTAGTTCGGAACGGGGCACGGTTCGCATGAAAAATCGCTAATGTGAATGCCGTCATGGGACCCGGGTGCACACTGGGGAAACGAACCTGAGACTACCTGGAGGAGGTGGTCTGAGTTCGGTTGCTCCCGAACCGTGCCGCGGCTCGCGTGAATGTGCAAGCAGCACGGACTCGGGTGCGCACTTGTTCAGGAAGTAAAGTGACCTGCGCATGCGTTTTAGCTGATTGTGATGTATTTATTTAAATAAAACACATGTAAGGGATGATAGTGTTGTTGATTTACCTTGGATACACTGAGCCTGCATTGTATTCGCGCACATCGTGTGGAATCAGGGCAACACATTTTGAAATCAACTGTCTCCTCAAAAGAGTCCGTTTGCAAGCAGCAGAAAGCCATCTTATGTGACAAACACACACAGTAAACCTGTATTGTTCACTCAACTGCGCATAATAGCACCGAATTAATAAAAAACACAATATATTGACCCACGTTCTGTTTTCTATAATGCGCCGTGCACGTTTGCGATGACGTAAGATGCACGCAAACGCATCAGGGTTCGATAGAATCAAGTTGAGTCAATAGTATCCAGCTGCAGACCCGCAGCACCACCAGCACCAGCGCCAGGACCGCCAGCGCCAGGACCCACCAGCGCCAGGACCGGAAGTGAGGGGCGGAGTTTACAGTTAAGATTTTAATCTGGAACATGTTTATTTTTTATGTTTTTCGGGTCATCTTCTTAAAAAGGGTCCTTACCGCAACGTTACAATGACGTTAATTTTATACATTTTCCTTTAGTAATTTCTATTAAAAATGTAATATATTTAAACAGCTTTTTAAATACTGATATAAAAAAAATAATATACAAAATTGGGAATTTCATGGGGTTTTTTTCTATGCCATGTAAAACATTTACAGTAACCTTAGCTGTCAATTGTTTCCATACAAACAAAAGATAACGAATTAACTTTTTATGACAGATGTTGCCATTTCAATTTGTTAATGATCTCAATTTAAGTGTATTATTTATTATCAGTAAATAATACAAAGAATTTTAAGATGCTGTAAATGAATCTATATATTAAACAATTCCATTTGAAATAATGTCATATTGTAAAAGAATGAGCTAATTTTAAGTATCTCAACATTGAAACCATGGGTGTGGGACATGAGCAAAAATGGTGTTTGGACATAAATGCTTCATAATTTTACATTAAGAAGATGACCCGAAAAACATAAAAAATAAACATGTTCCAGATTAAAATCTTAACAACTACATTCTATTTTGTGTAAATTTTTATGTTTTGCAGACTGTAAATTATAAATTAGGCTACATTACACATTAAAAGAATCGTTGGCTTCTTTTTTTTTTTTAGTTTTTTTAAATAAAAAATGCATGCTGCACATGTTCTTGTAAAATAAAAGATATTTTATATAAAGTGCCCATAAGTTTCAAGCATTATTTTTCAACAGCGTGATCAGGAAGTAACTCTCATAATACAATGAAACGAATAACTATACAATTACATTACACAAGATTAACGTTTTAAAATGCTTATTGTACTGTAACTAATGTAACATATAAGGGTGTTTCTGCAACTACAGGCACCTTTAAGTCCCAGGAGTGATTTTTTTATATTTATGTTAACATTTGTCATTTGATGTTTCATAAATATAGACGTAGTGTCAATACACACCTTGATAATAAAAAATATGATTTAATGTAAAATTATGAAGCATTTATGTCCAAACACCATTTTTGCTCATGTCCCACACCCATGGTTTCAATGCTGAGATACTTAAAATTAGCTCATTCTTTTACAATATGACATTATTTCAAATGGAATTGTTTAATATATAGATTCATTTACAGCATCTTAAAATTCCTTTGTATTATTTACTGATAATAAATAATACACTTAAATTGAGATCATTAACAAATTGAAATGGCAACATCTGTCATAAAAAGTTAATTATGTTATCTTTTGTTTGCATGGAAACAATTGACAGCTAAGGTTACTGTAAATGTTTTACATGGCATAGAAAAAAAACCCATGAAATTCCCAATTTTGTATATTATTTTTTTTATATCAGTATTTAAAAAGCTGTTTAAATATATTACATTTTTAATAGAAATTACTAAAGGAAAAATTTATAAAATTAACGTCATTGTAACGTTGCGGTAAGGACCCTTTTTAAGAAGATGACCCGAAAAACATAAAAAATAAACATGTTCCAGATTAAAATCTTAACAACATTCTATGTGTAAATTTTTATGTTTTGCAGAATGTAAATTATAAATTACATTACACACGTATATTATACATTTTTATTAATATACACTTATATTCATGTATAAATTTATATGAATGTATACATTTCGTGTAATATATAAAATGCCCATAAGTTTCAAGCATTATTTTTCAACAGCGTGATCAGGAAGTAACTCACAATACAATGAAACCGATACTCGGCGGTAAACTCCGCCCCTCACTTCCGGTCCTGGCGCTGGTGGGTCCTGGCACTGGCGGTCCTGGCGCTGGTGCTGGTGGTGCTGCGGGTCTGCAGCTGGATATATCTCAGTTGAGTGTGAAACCAGAGTACCAGACCAACGCAGCGGGGGGCGCCGGGCCCGGGAACAATCGCGCTCGGGCTCGGACCGCAGCAAACGAGCCCCGTGTAAAAGCCACTTAAAAGGTTGCTTAAAAGAGATTGTACATCAACATCAATGTCCGAATTGTGAACTAATCTTTCCTTTGAATCGGATCTTTCAATGAATCTGTTAAACCTGTTCCCAACACTAACCGGTCTCTGACTGAATCATCGACGTCGTGAGGCTCAAGAATATCTTTTTATAATAAGCCGAGAACCAATGATAGCACAATTGTAGGGATTTCGATTCGTTCTAAGCAGAAACAGTATTTTACGTTCTGTCTCCAGCGTTTATCGGGCTTTTTAACGGTAACAGTTAACGTTAACCGATTAGAACTAAATAAAACTTTCACATTAAAAGAGAGTGCACTGATTAAAAATAAAATTCCAATGGCATGAAACCAGTCGCAACTGAATTTATCATAAACAGAAGAATTCTTACTATTAGAAACTAAGATAACTAATTTGATAAATAAAATAATTTACCTTAACATCGTCTTCTTGAAGACTCGGCCACGGTCGCCAGTCTGACTCTGTCTGAACCGAACGAGCATTCCCTTCACACGAGGGCGCGGGAAATTAAACAGGAAGTGGCGTAATTATAATGTTTACTAGGGAAAGTATTTGGTTTCATAAAGAAGTATTTGGTTACATTAAAAAATGTTATATAGGAATGAGATAACGATATTAACCCCAAAAAAATAACTCAGGAACAGATTTAAAATGGGCTGTTCCTATTTTAAATTACATTCAATCTGATTTAGAATGGAGACTTTGACTGATGTATTGATTTAATATCTTTAGAATAAATGTATAAAACGTACTAGAGGCATGTTAAAAAGCTGTTTTAGTAGCATTTTATTAAAGCTTGCAAAACTTTATCATCAGCTTGAGTTTAGTATGGTTTATGCAGGGCTCGACTGTCCTCGACATTAGGCTAATTGTCCAAGTAGATTTTTTTTGAAGGGGCAATTTACCATTCGCAAAAGACCCGCCCCCCTTAGTTACTGTCGCTATGTCCGTCAAGCTACGCCGCTCTCACACACACAGCATGTTCTCACGCAGTGAAAAATACATCGGGGAGCAGAGAGGAGTGTACTCTCTTACATCACAGAGTACCATAACTTCCAATAGGAAAATTCAACTGCAGTAGCCACTGTTCAACCTGAAGAGGGCAGCACTCAGATGTTTTTACACCATATATAATGTAATTAAAACACTTTATACACAAATGTCAAAACAATTACTTGAATCAGTTCATTCACTAAAAAAAGTTGTTTTAGGGTTTAGTTACCCTTTAACAGGAGTCAACAACCAGTCAGTTAGTTAACACCAGAGCCGTCTCTGGTTAACACGAGTACAGTGTACAACGCTTTAATCAATTACAATGTGTTATAATAATGATTATGGTGCACCGCTTTGTAGTAAAAAAATCAAAATAAGAGAAGGAGTTTAAGTTGAGTTATAGTGACCATAGCCCAAAGTTCAGAGGTAAAAGCACATTCAGTCTTTGTTTGCATTAGCCCAACGCAAGCATATGATGCAGTACGAGGTATTGCTCTATTCTTTATGACAACTCCAATAACAACGACAAACACTTCACATATTTCAACACAATTGACATTGAAGACGCGCTGTGCGTAACTTACACAACACACAAAATAATTATTGAGCATGCTACATAAAACATAAAAGCAACAATTATTAATATATTAATACTTACAGGTTGTGATTCTTAGGAGGAAGGTGATCCAAATAAACTTGGTACTGAGCTTCCTTATCAGCCGGCTCGCGAATCCATGATATTTGATAGCTTTTATGTTTGTGAAGCAATCATCTTCAAAATGACGTGAACAAAGCACAAGGTCTGGCTCTGGCCTATACTTCTGTGGTATAGTTGTATATGCTGTATGGGCAGATGAAAAAAGTTCGCTTTTGCGTCACACTTCAGAACACAGCGTCTCGTCGACATGATGTTTTCAAGTTTTCCCTGGCGTCTACGAGTGCAATAAGTGGGCGTATCTGATTCAAATAACTTGTCAAGTTGACGTCATCTAGATAGAGAAAAAGCATCGTTCGTCATATCAGCGACTCAGAGTTGACTCTTACTTTTGAGAGACAATAACTTTGTATACGGTGAACTTTCATATTTAAAACTTTGCAGGATGTTTTCGTTCACTTAGATCTATTACACACTACATGAAAGGTATTTTTCAAAATTCCATAATAGGTGCCCTTTAAGCAGGTTTTCTTTGACAGATAAAATGGGCCAAAAAAATAGATTTATACTGAAAAGTCATTATTAAATGCCCATGAGAAGGATGAAATTAGAAAATTCAACTGACCGACCATTGGACAAGAAATGATTGGGTCAACACAGGGTCCAGCGGCCCATGTTAAATATTAAATATCACTTGATTATGTACAAGTCAAAAGTTTAGAAACTTTACTATTATTAATGTTTTTGAAAGAAGTCTCTTCTCATCAAGGTTGTCTATTATCTGATCAAAAATACAGAAAAAAAACAGTAATGTGAATATAAATTTCTATACTTAATGTAGGCCTACTGACGGCTTGCGCAACCTCTCGAGGAGAAATCGAAACAAAAGAGCACAACACAGACAAAGAAACTCAGTTAACTTTAACATAAATAAATATGGAGTTTTTATTTGTATATTATAACATGACACAACACAAGCAACATCACACGACCAAGAGGGCAGTGAATCATCACGATGTACACTGATTTCATACAACGGTTCAATAAGCAAGTAGTTAAAATTAGTTAAATAGTTAATCTAAATGATTTTCAAAACCAATTTCATAAACAACTCTCATTCTTGAATGAATCAGCCGTTTGAACGAATCGTTTGAATGAGTGACTCGATTACTAACTCATTAAAGGTCGCTTGCCGCCACCTAATGGTGGTTTAGTTCCATGTTTAAAAGTATCACACACACACACACACACACACACACACACGTGTCTGGTTCACTATCTTTGTGGGGACTCTTCATAGACTTAATGGTTTTTATACTGTACAAACTGTATATTCTGTCCCCTTACACTACCCCTAAACCTACCCATCACAGACAACTTTCTGCATTTTTACATTTCCAAAAAAACTATTTCTGTATGATTTATAAGCTTGCATGAGGACCTATATTTAGGTCCCCACTGTGACACGAGTCCCCATATGAGTCTGTGCTGTGCATTCAGGTTGAAGTCCCCACCGGGATAGAAAACCATGAACACACACACACACACACACGCACACACACATATGTGAATTGATCTTCACTGACATAGTCCAACTCCAAGTCATGCATGTGTCTTCTTTGAAACACAACGTTAATCTGAAGATAAACCTGCCTCCTGGTAGATTTAAGCCTCAATTTAGTCCTGGAGTTGCTCGATCTAGCTTCCTCCAGTAAATTTGTACTTGGCTTTTCTGGTCATTTAATGTACGTGATGGCGTAATTGCGAGTTGATGTAAAAGAATCACTAAAACTGTTAATTAAACTGTTCAAAAGAGACGATTCGGGAAAATCAGAAGTCCTCACTATGTATTTGATTCGTGCTGCCTGGTGCTAAGCTCCGCCCTCGACTACCCGGACTGGTTGTGCTCGGAGCTGTTTAGGGTAAGTGAGTGTGTACACTGCGGTCGGTGTGTGACGGGCGCACAGCACAGCGACTGTGCTCTGGATGGTGAACTCCACGGATGAAGAAATGATTCTGCCCACCACTCTGGGAATTTTAAACACGACCGCTGACAGTCACGTTATCATTTACGCGGTGTGAGGAGGACTCTGGAGATAGATACAGGTTTTACGGTTCCCGCAGCTGACGCGCAAGTTGTTGTCAGTCTCGCAGGTCAGTGAGTGACTGAGTTTGGGTTGGAGTTAGCTAGCTGATACGCTAGCCTTAAACGATTGTAAATTAATCGAAGCTTGGATATATTTTGTGTCATGGCTCTGCGAGCGAGAGCTCTGTATGACTTCAATTCAGAAAACCCGGGGGAGATATCAGTGAAGGAGCACGAGATTGTAACTCTGTACAGCGAGCAGGACATTGAGGGCTGGCTGGAGGGGGCGAACAGTAGAGGGGATAGAGGGCTTCTCCCTGCATCCTACGTCGAAGTATTGAGGAATGACACCGTCTCGTCTTTTAACAACAACTCTCGATATGCCAACATTCCCACTTGTGGTCTTGACTTCAAAAATCAGACTCAAGAGAGCTACAACAGTGCACCAGCAGCACCCAGCTTCACAGCCTACCCTGCTCTACCTCAACAACAACAACATCCAGGGACCCCAGCCAGTGATGATGATTGGGATGATGACTGGGACGATCACTCGTCCGTAGCTGATGAACCAGGGATTGTTGGTGGAGGATACAGGAATTATGAAGGTAACGGACCCTCTAGCTACAGCATCTCCACATCATCCATGCCTAGAGGTGCACAGCAAGCCAAAAGTTCAGCCACGGTCAGCAGAAATCTGAACAGGTTCTCCACTTTTGTGAAGTCAGGCGGTGAGGCATTCGTCCTGGGGGAAGCATCCGGCTTTGTGAAGGATGGGGATAAAATTTGTGTGGTAATGGGTCAGTATGGTCCAGAGTGGCAGGAAAATCCTTACCCATTCACTTGCACTATTGATGATCCCACCAAGCAAACGAAATTCAAAGGCATGAAAAGTTACATTTCCTACAAGCTGATGGCGACCCACACGCAGAGTCAGGTCAACAGAAGGTATAAGCATTTTGATTGGCTCTATGCACGGTTGGTGGAGAAATTTCCTGTCATTTCAGTGCCACACATCCCTGAAAAACAAGCCACTGGTCGCTTTGAAGAAGACTTCATTTCTAAAAGGAGAAGAGGGCTGTTATGGTGGATGAATCATATGACCAGTCACCCTGTACTGGCCCGGTGTGATGTTTTCCAACACTTCCTCACCTGCTCCAGCACGGACGAAAAGTCTTGGAAGCAAGGGAAGAGAAAAGCAGAGAAGGATGAGATGGTCGGTGCTAATTTCTTCCTCACCATCAGCACACCAGCAGCCCCTCTTGACCTGCAAGACGTCGAGAACAGGATTGATGGATTCAAGGCCTTCTCCAAGAAAATGGATGACAGTGTGATACAAGTCAACGCCACGCTTAATGAGTTTGCGAGGAAGCAGATAGCCGGGTTCAAGAAAGAGTATCAGAAAGTGGGACAGTCTTTTAAGTATCTAAGTCAAGCATTTGAGATGGACCAGCAGTCATACTCGGTCGGTTTGAACCAAGCAATTGCGTACACGGGAGAAGCCTACGAATCTATTGGAGACTACTTTGTGGAGCAGCCTAAACAAGACGTGGACCCTGTGATGGATTTGTTAGCCCTGTACCAAGGACATCTTGCCAACTACCCTGATATCATCCATGTTCAGAAAGGTAATAATTTACTCACCTATTTGTATCGTCTTTGAAATATGCATGAAACTGTGTTCAGCTAGATTAGTGGGCATTAAAGATAACAGGGTCATTTGCTCTCAGAAGTTTGCTTTGCTTGACTGATTTGTTTGCATTGAAGTGCCACAGATGAGTTCACTGGCTGCCCTGGTTTCATCTGAGTGCTGAGTCACATGGGGTGAGCTGTTGCTGACGTGCTGTGTGTGTTTTCCCTGTGGTTTGTAAATCAGCCACATACGATGACAAAGACTGAAACTACTGACATACTGAATTGTTTGGAAGGTTGACAGGAGAGTTTCAGTACACATTGCAATCATTCATTCAATTGTTGTGCATTGATTTGAGCATGGATGTTATTGTTACAGACAGTGGTACATTCTAGCTTACTGACACATTTCTGAAACGTAACAGTTGATAATGATTGTGTATTATAAAACAAGTGTCATTTTATTTCAGATCAAAAGCATGTGTGCATACCTCTTTTTTCATCTGGAATCATGATGATCATGAATCATCCATCTCGTTTATAATTTTTATCATGATGCTCCAGAATGCAAATAAGACCCTCAGAGGATGTGGGAAGTGCAGCAATTCACACCTTCAGCTGTTTGATTAACTGCTTGACTATTTATGACGCTCATTAACATTTGCAGATGCATGTGAGACTTTAGGCTCTCAAATTCTAGGTTGAGATTATTTTTTAGATAGACTCCCTTTTTTATGGAGCCACTAACCTTATAATGTTGGCCTAGGTCTCGCATAGCTTGCAATGATCACTTAACATGAATATTTCAATCAAGACTTTTAGTTTAAGACAGGATTGCTTGTAAAATAATTTTTTTTGTACTGTGTTCTCTAAATTTCATTGCAGTTACATCATATACTTATGCAAAGTGTAGTAGTCATCATGATTTAAATGAAATGGTCAAACCCAGAGGCAAGACTTCATTTTGAAATTACAAAAAACTATCATACAACACAGTTCAAAAGTTTAGGACCAGTAAGAAATTAATACATTTATTTAGCAAGTAAGTGTGGATTAAATTGATCAAAAATGACAGTAAAGAAGACATTTATAATGTTATGAAAATTTTCATTTTTCTTTTTTTTTTACTTTCTATTCATCAAAGAAGCCTGAAAAAATGTATCAGTTTTCACAAAAATATTAAAAGCTGTTTTCAACACTGATAAGAAATGTTACTCGAGCAACAAATTAGCCTATTAGAATGATTTCCTATTAGAAGGATCATGTGACACTGAATACTGGAGTAATGTCTGGGACATTTATACACATTGTCTTGTATGTTTTCAGATAATGACTTGACGGATAGGCAACACTGAATTTTACAAGCTGTTTCAACAGCTTTTATGTGGCTTCTCGTAACCACAACATGAACACATAGACTTTGTCAAAGCCTATAGACATTGTCTATGAGCTGAGCTTGCAGGGTAGCAGTGTACATTCATATGTCTGCCATTTCCTTATGGGAAAGTAGCTAATGTTTTGATCTTGTTGTTCACAACAAAATTTAAAAAGAAGCCTAAATTTAGATAGATTTTTATAACTGTTGAATGTGTAAACCAGATGTTTAATGAGGTACAGACTGGTGCTTCAGACACACCACTGTCTCTGTATTGTGCTTTGGAAAAATTGAAATGCTTCCAGCAGAGAGGCCTCAGTCTGTGACCGATCCAGCCGACTGTCTAGGACTGAGGTCACCTGCATCTGGCTGAAGCCCATATGCCATTCCTGAGCACGTGCCAAAGGTGTAATGTATTTTAGCTAGGGCTGTCAAATGATTAATCACGATTAATCGCATCCAAAATAAAAGTTTGTGTTTACATAATAAATGTGTTTGTACTGTGTACAAATATTTTGTATATGTAAGAACACACACGTGCATTTATATATACTCACAAAAATATGTTGGCTTTAATTACATTTATTTCGTCAACAGGTTCCACATAATTGGTTTATGTTAAACTAACATAATTTTTCATGTTGAACGAACATAATTTGTTCATGTTAAACAAACTTAATTTCTTCATGAAACTTTAACATCATGGAATTAAGTCATTTTAAGTGACCCTATTTAAGTAGTCTCACAGTGATTTTCAGGTATTACATTCAGGTATTGTATTCATTCATCCATTAATATTTCATTTATTTTAGTGACACATAAATAAATTGATAGACTAGCTATTTGCTAGCAGTAGCACATATTAGCATCTTAAGTGCTAAGATTAACATGCTCATTCTACCAAACGCTTGAAATAAATATATCAGTCCACAGCCAAACAAAATGCTCCACTCTTCTCCACAATGGTAACCCACTGTATTTTAAATTGTTCTAATAATTCAAATGTAATTAAACATTAAACACAATTACACGCAATCAAGTCTTCCCCTTTTCTCATTTTCTCAAAAAAACCCCATAAAATAACACTTAATTTTAACATTTATTCTCTGTTAATTCAACCATATGCAAAGCATGCTGGGAACTAACAAGCACCGCCCAGTTTCAACATATCTCGCACTACTGCCCCCCCTCTGGATGTACGAATTTTTGACTTAACATAAATGTTTTGTGTTTAGGCAACACATTAAGATTTTGTTCTGTTAAGTTGAGACATAATTACGTTGACCTTAATAGAAAAAAAACATTTAAAGTAAAAAAACACAATTATTGTAAGTAAACTAAATATAAATATATTATGTAAAGTGCACAACCTTCCTAGTTCATTTTTTTGAGTGTATTTAAGAATTTTTTTTTATTTATATATAAAATATTTATACATAATATAAATTATATATAAATCTATATATAGTATATACATGCAAATATTTCTTAAATGTATACAAGCATGTGTATGTATTTATATATATAAAATAATTATACACAGTACACACACATTTATTATGTAAACACAAACTTTTACTTTGGATGCGATTAATCGTGATTAATCATTTGACAGCCCTAATTTTAGCAAATTCTTATTGTCATTGTCACCATATCATTCTAGCATGGAAGAAACAGCCTTATTAAAGGTGTATGAGTGCTGTGAGAAATGTAGTCTTTTTTGCATTCTGTCTGTGGTTTTGCCCACAATGTCACAGTTAACTTTTGCAACTGTGAGCAATGAGCATAAGATGGAACATCTACGGGTTTGGAAGAAACAATCATCCAGACTTTGAATTAGTCAGTAGAAAACTATGAGCAAAGCTGTTCACTTTCCATCACCACTGTGACTGATGGCAACCAAAAAGAGACAATCAAATCCCCCTGAGAAGTAGGGGGCCATATTATAACCACTTCCTGTCTCATGATCTCCTCATAGACATTTAGACATCTATCTTTCATAAGAAATAATGATAATTTTGGCTTTGAATTTGGGTGATAGCTGCATTTTGACAGTTTAGTTGTTAAAGTTTCATCATATTGTCATTTGCCATCTGTTTACCTACATATTTTGTCACCCTTTTAATAATTTTCATGGTGATATGAAAATCAATACCATAAAAACAACTGCACCTCAGAAATGATGCCTAAAATATTCTACAACCAACTAAACCACAACATCTCAGTAAAAAACAGATGAAAGTTTATGATTTGCATTCACCTGTGTAATTCAACATAATGCATTTGCTGTTTTCTCCCCCCCTTTTTTTGTAAGATGATCAAATTTCAAGGCCATCATAATGTCCCCAGGGATAAATGAAAGGTCTGCTGTGATTTTGATAAAATACACATGAGCACAGCATGTATTGATTTGTGTCACTATACCCTCCATTAGCGATGGAAGTGAAGAGCCATTAGTGAACATACTGACGTTAGTATAAATGGGACCTTTTTTTCCATCGCTTTTCTGTGATATGCATTGAAACATGTTGAAGTAGCCTATGTGGTTCTTATAAAAATGAGAGGAAATAATGACTCAAATGTGATGTGGTTCGCTGGGGAAGTTAGCACTGCTTAAACTCTTAACTAACCACTGAACAGCTATCTGAAGTCTTTCATCTATTTGACTCATTTCCAGTATTTATTGTGTTAGAGACATGTCTAACGTTATCTCTAGTCTGAGGGGAAGTATGAAAAGACCTCTTGTTCAACTTTTTTTTCTCTCTCCTGTGAAACAAGATTTGAGATGTCGTGTAGTGTGTTATATTCCAAGTCTTCTGAAGCCAAAAGATAGATTTAGAGAAGGGTTGTGCACATTCAATCTGCAAAACACCACCCACCACTGCCCCCGCCCCCTCACAGATGAGTGAGTTTCGAATGTATCTTCCGAAAGTATTTTTTATCTTACTTAAACTCCATGATTATTTTAAGTTGAAGATGAAGTAAGTGTTTGCCTGATACCTGACCTATGCACAAGTATAATTTGGGCAGTCCAATTGAGTCGCACTTTCCTCAGATACTTTTCTTAAACCTGGAAATGATGTCATTATCTACCCACCATTTTTTTCTGTGGAATACAAAAAGGAGTAATTGTCTATCTCTTTTTCATACTACAAAAATTCATGGTGAGCACCATTCAAAAGTATCTCTTATCTTAGTCTCTTATGCTCACCAGGGCTGCATTTATTTGATCAGGAACCTAGTAAAACAGTAATATTATTACATATACATATATATGTAAATACATATATATATTACATATTAAGAACTATTTTCTATTTTAATATATTTTAAAATGTAATTTATTCCTGTGATGGCAAAGCTTTCACATGATCCTTCAGAAATCATTCTAATAAGCTGTTTTGATGCTCAATAATCATTTCATACTATTCTCATTGTTGAAAACAGTTTTGCCTCTTTCTATTTTTGTTGAAATCAGGATAGTAAATTTTAGGGATGCTCTGATTGATCGGCTGATTGGCTAAAAATAGCTTGATCGGCGAACCCCAAAAGCGCCGATCACGTGACGTAAATTACTCGCGCAACTTTTTTCCACCTGCATGCGCGGCGCACGGGCACTATGGGGCACACAACAGCAGAGCGGAGCTTGCCAATGGCAACATGAGTTCTCCTCCCGTCTGGAAGTTTTTCAAAGTGTCCGACAAAAATGTTGCTAACGGCGAGAATATGTTCGACTATTTTGAAGCGTGTATTCTAATGGTCTAGTGGAAGTTGTGGCCTAGCGTGTCAGAGGTCCTGATGGGTTCTAATCCGCACAGCGCACTCGTGTAGGGTTTTTTCTTCTCATCAAAACTGATTATGTTTATCAGTTGTTGTATATCAGGCAGGGACACATTTGTGTATATTTTGTTTTGCAATTTCACCGGAACGAATAGAGTCTCTCTCCACAACGGATTGAAGCGCGCGTCCGAGTGAAGAATGTGCACGAGCCACCCGCGCCACTGATTGCGGCAACGATCGAGCACTTTGATCACTTTATAAAAAAAAATAATTATAATTCGGCGCTAGATCGTCTCTTATTTAACAAATGAAGAAAATGAATGCTCTGCTTGTTAACTGGAGATGTTTATTTATTTATTTGTATCGGTATACACATTCGTGCCGCGAGATGTTTCCTCAACTACATCAGACGTTCATAATAATAACAGAAAAAAAAAAAAAACTTGCCATATTTTTGTCCTTTGTGGCAGTAGCCAGTTTTGGTGTAACAAATTTTACATTTTGCTGCCAATTATTAAATGGTCAGTGTATTAAGAGGCTAATTTCCAAGTAATTCTAAGTGTAACTTAATCCCATCCCATTAAGCTGATCTAATGTGTGTTGGTCTGCCTGACCCCTCTTTGTTTGTAATAAATTTATGTTCTCTTATTTGGGAAAGATGGCCTTAAGTTATCTCATTTTCTAAATACAATTAAATAAACACTTGGTGGTTCTTCAAGATCTTGACTAGCCTATTTCTACTTTTTTTTTTCTCCCCGTATACAGTTAATTCATAGTTAGTTTCATTTCTACAAATGGTGCAAACTCTGCTAGATTATAGATAAAAGATTCCCATTCCCCTGCCATTCTGTGATCGGCAGTGATCGGCAATCGGCAGATCATGATTTTGGTGATCGGCCCCAAAAATGCTGATCGGAGCATCTCTAGTAAATTTTATATTTTGATTAATAAAAAGTTCAAAAGAACTGTATTTATTTGAAGTTGTAACAAATTAAAAGTGTTTTCTGTAACTTGTGATATATTTAAAATTTTAAATAAATTAATTATTAAATATAATTATTATGTTAAATAACATTTTCCTTATACATATAAGAGGTCATCATATTATACTAGGATATATCCTGAAAGTTTCAGACCTGAAAACTTCCTTGTTAGTCCAAAATCAGCTTTTATTGTTACCGGGCCCAGCAAACGACTCGTCCTGGAATGTGTCTCTTTATGATGTAATACGGTAGTGAATGACCGCCTCTGCAGAAGAAAATCAGCTTTGCCCCGCCCACTGGCGTTAGTGAGATGAGGAAGAGAGAAGAGCACAGGGTAGGGCTGTACAATTAATCAAATTTTAATCACGATCACGATTTTAGCTTTCCACGATCAAATTTGCGTGATTGAGCGATATTAAAAATATATGGCGGAAAATCAATGCCAAAAATAACCGAGCGCACAACTGATGCTGGTGAACTGCTGAACTGATGACATCTCCTCTGCATGCAATACAAGCCATCGCTCGCGCGCATGATCATTCCACACGTGCTCGCACTTGATCTGCTCTCGCCTGCTGCTTTTTCTCGCTTGAACACTTTTATTTTTGGCAGTCGAGGAGCAGGGGCCTGTTTCAGAAAGGAGGTTAAGTGAAAACTCTGAGTATGTTAACCCTGAAATGAGGGAAACTCTGGGTTTTCTGTTTCAGAATGGGAGGTATATCAAACCCGAGAAAGCAGAGTAAGTCAAGCCCGTTTCTGAAAGAGAGGTAACTTATACTCAGAGTCAGTTACCATGGTAACTTACTCTGTGAACCTAACCTGGTCGGGAGCAGGTTTTCTTCGGTAAACCCAGAGTTTATTTCGGTCTCCTCCCCTTTTTTAAAGAGGAAGCGGTGTTTAAACACCAACAATAATACTACAATTTATTTAAAACATTATTTAAGGAATATATATATATATTGTTTGTCTATGGTTTAATTGACTAAATCTGTTTTGCAGCACTTTGCCAAAAAATAAAAGGATTAAAACGTTTGCTAAACTTTTATTTGATTACCACCGTTTTTGATAATGTATTTGTATTAAATCATTCAAAAAAAAAAAATCTGAATAAAAACATTTCATAGAACTCAATTATTTTTAAACATTTTAATAAGTTATTAATGATACAAAATAAGTTGTTAATCTAATTCATAATCAATTATTGAAATTAGTTGATTAGATAGGTTTTATTGAACAAATGTTTAATTTATTTAACTGTCATTTTAACTGATGATAATAATAACCGTAATTTAATAGTGCAGTTTATATATTTAATAATTGTTTAATACCATAAACCGTGATATTTTTTGAGACAGTTATCTACTGTGAAACTCTCATACATTACAACCCTACATAGGAGAGTCGTTGAATAGAAGTACTTTTACTTTTTAGACCGGCTTCTTTTACTTGTACTTAAGTAAAATGTTTATCAAAGTAATAGTATTTTTACTTGAGTAAAATATTTTATTACTCTTTCCACCTCCGGTAGTTCTAAACAAATTCTACAGAATTAAACTGTGGCATTACACACTGAAGTGTGTCCCTACTATTTATGAAGTTTAGGCCTATTTGTCATAATTTCTGGTGTATTGAGTGGCTACTTACAACTGGGGTTCTGTTGGGACAGGAGGATCCAAAAGACAGATATTACCATCAGAATCTGTTGGGACCAACGAAAAACCCAACCCAAAGTAAAATAAATGGAAATATCAAAAATACCCTATATAAAAAATAACACATATGTAGACCTCTTACATTTTATGAAGGCTTGGATCTTCGGGAGTGACTGGCTCTGATGAAGGAACCCCCTCAGCCAGAAATGCTGCTGCACTGCTATATACTGGATGCTATTTAGTTATTTAATATGTCAAATGTTTGTAAAGTCAGGCAGCCTACACCCATGATATGCTCAAGCCTTACCTGATTGAATTATGTTTATATATTTTATTTTCAGCTGCTGCCACGTTCTTTTAATGCCTGCAGGATTGCACCTATAGCCTACATGAAAATTAAAATTAGGTTGAATAACATAGGCTACTGTTCTTCCAGTTTCACCTCTGATATTATAACAGTTTGGTAAGTTACTCTAAAATAGTTATTAATTACTACAAATGACATCTTCAACAGTGTAATTAGATTAATGTAATAATTACTATCTTTAGAAAGTATTGGTCTACTTATTACTAATTACTAAATCCCATATCAACCTCAACCACTTGAACAATACAAGGAGAGACAAGAAACTGCACTTTTAATGCTTTCAAATTAACAATATACAATTGCATGAATTATTCTTGAATTGACCAAAGTGTGTAGAGGGAGAAGGTTACATTAAAAATATACCTTGTATTTTAAAAATGTATTTTAAATCCATTATTGTTTTATACTGAATTGTTCTATAGTCTCTACAGTATTTAATGTAATTACATCAGATTTTATTTTAAATTACAGAATTAAGAGTAATCCCTTTAATTAAATTACAATATTTAGATTACTTGGTAATTAATTACACCCAACACTGTAGCGTTGGTATAACAGTAATTCCTCTTTTTGTCTGGCGCTGTTGCCATGGTGACTCGTAATATCTGCGCTCCATTGATAATGGCTTTTTATAGTTGTGGTGCACGCGCTTAACTCAGAGTCAGTCAACTCAGAGTTGATTGAACCAACTCATTTCAGCTGTTCTGTAACCGAAAACTCAGAGTTTCCCATCTCAGGGTAAGTCAACTCAGAGTTCAAGTTTTAACTCAGAGTTGGTTGAACCTCCTTATTGAAACGGGCCCCAGGACTTACTGTTTTAATAACCTCAAATGTCAGTGGTTACTTCCCCTTTTCCGGAAGTCAGTTGTGATTGGACTTAGCACTCATTCAGTCAGTGACGAATTAATAAAAACATTATGAACTTAACAAAACGATACACAAAACTTAACAAAACGATACACAATTTTAGTTTAAGTTCGCGCTGAAACTATATTTACCTTTTTTGAAATAATCCATTAAACTTGCTGAGAAACGAGGAGCATGAACTAGAATGAGCAGTTCCACGTGCATGCCTGGGAAACACATGAATATTCATGTAGGCCCCGCCCATTGCCTCTACAGATGCACAACTCACTTTTGCCCCACGTTTCACGGTGCACTTGGTGCAAAAGGGAGAGCAAATATACAAGACATTTGTGAGAAAATAATCTACAAGTGTGCAACTCTCATTGGATGAATTCACATACTGATTTGCAGATGAGTAAAATTTCTCTGTGACTTCACATTTTTTGATGCAGGTGTGTAAATGCGTTTTGCACCATATTCACTGCAGCAACTGTAGCAAAAATGTGACAAAAGTTTCTTAATTTGTGATTTGTAGAATAGGATTTGTGCAACTGCAATGAAGAATTTGAGAAGGTGTAACTGTTGTGTTGTGTTTGTGGAAGAAAAAAAAGTCTACAAGTTTTAGGGCTGGGCGATATATCGATATAAAAAATATATCGATATATTTTTAAATGTGATATGGAATTAGACCATATCGCATATATCGATATAGTTCAGATTTGTGCTGTGATCCGTGATCCTTGCTCCAGCAGCTGACTGCTTTTGAAGAAATATTGTAATCGTAGTATCGTCAAAGCCCGTCTACGGAAAGCCTTGGCGCTTCCTATTAGCCCCATTGTATCATCTTGGTTACAGTTCCATTAGAATTCCACTGGAGGCGGGCGAGTGCAGAATGAATGCGAGTCTATGGAGCTAGACGGCTAAATGTATCTCTTTCTCCTGGTTGTCATTGAATCAACGTAGATTTTATTGTTGATTCCGCAAGTTCAATATAGATTATAGACCAAAAGTTGAATAAATGAGTACTTATGTCTTTTCGATTTCTTACAGGTTGGGCCATTGTTGGCCGGAACACACCCCGTTTGATGGCACCTGAAGCTAAAGCAGAATCAGAAACATTATCTTAAGGAGGACTTTCTGTCGAATTTCATTTTTGTGGTCTGTATTTATATTTTCCTGCGGGCACTTTTATTTTCATATCTTTATGTGCCGAAGTGAATTGCGGTAAAGCAGAACCTCTGGCAGTACGAAAATATGTGACGTCATTAAATTTGATTAAATTCAATCGGATTTTGAGGGGTGTAGCTCCATAGACCTCCATTCATTCTGCACTCGCCTGCGAGCGCCCCCCATGGACAGAGACGTGTTACTGCAGCCAGT
This sequence comes from Semotilus atromaculatus, assembly GCA_031834385.1. NCBI lineage: Eukaryota > Metazoa > Chordata > Actinopteri > Cypriniformes > Leuciscidae > Semotilus > Semotilus atromaculatus. The sequence continues at coordinate 6,973,591 of JAULUF010000035.1, forward strand.
CCAGAACCTGGAAGTAACCAGAGAGTGCCAATTCTCTCCTATTAGACATTCTCTGGTAATCGTGCATTTTATCAGTTGCAGTTCTGGTGCTTCCGTCTCAACAGCCTAGTGTACAATGCGACAAATACTCGCTTATATAAATACTTAATCAAATGTTAACGCTGAGGAATGGGAGACTGCAGTTCACAAAAGTTCATTATTTGCATGTGCTTTAAAAGCCTTGCCGGTTAAACATGTCATTCGATGATACGCTGTTCTAACATTTCTCATAAAGAAAGTTGAAAGCAAACCGAGAAAACTGAGAGAAATCTGCATGTGTAAAGTTGTTCCAAACATGTATTAATTTATTTCTTGTGCTGAACACAAAATAAGATATTTTGAAGAATGTGGGTGACAGTTGCTGGTCCCCATTGACTTCCATAGGAAAAAAATATATGATGGAAGTCACTGGGGTACATCAACTGTTTGGTTACCCACATTCTTCCAAATAACTTCAACAGAAGAAAGAAACTTATTCAGGTTTAAAACAAAACAACTTGAGAGAGTGAATGATGACAATTAATATTTTTGAACTAGATTCAAATTAGAACTTTAATAGTAGTTTTAATAAGAATCAATGTATAATTTATACAGTGAAGTCCATATTGGGCTTTGACTTTGAACATTTGCTCTCACTATGTGGAAAAAAAATCTGGATATATATCGTATATCGTGATTCAGCCTAAATATATCGGGATATGACTTTTATAAGCAAATAAGCAATCTTAAGACGCTGGAGAAATTTACCGGCAGTGTGAATGAACCAAAATCAAACAATCCCGGGTCGCATTATCTGTGTATTTTCCGGAATCTCTGTGTGAAAGGGGCTAATGTGAATGTCTCAGTTGAACATAATTTATTCGTATTCAGTACATTTCACTGGATTTTTTTGTAAATCAGTAAGCAAACTTGGCACAGGCTTTTACGATATGAACTTGACAGTATTGCCACAACATGTAAGTTACCGTGTTAATTCTAATGCCTGATCTGTGACCAGTCATTTCTGATGTAGGTAATGATTCGAATCTATGAAAATGATCTGTCCAAATGATTTCATGTTAAGCTGTCAATCGGGTTATGGTCGGGTTAAGGTCACTATTCGGGTTTCTGAAACATTCGGAACAACCCGTTTACATGCGTGAGCAGAGAGGAATTTGTAATCAATTGGCAATATCCCGATGTAAACGGCGACGCACGGTTAGCGTCTGGACGTACGGACAACCTTAAGACGCAATATGCGTCATTTTCTTCTTCCTGTATCCCAAGACAACAACAGCAGCAGCAGCACGCGGATAATGAATAGTTCGGGGCAGATAGCGATCGCCTTTGAAATTGATCGAAATTGGTTTCCTCCTCGCTCCAAAAGTATGGTGCTGTGCTGCGTCTCGCCATGTTTAAATCTATTTCTTGTTTACTTCCAGTATACTGCACGCGGATTTTTGTAGGCGCCAGACAGAGGTTCCTCTACTCAAAAGACCAAGATTCCTTGCGAATAGAACATGCGCAGAACTCAAATCACTGTTCCTTTTGATGGAGATATGCCGATACGCGTTTACATTACCAAATATTCGGGTTAGAATGGGTATCCCAGGAATAATATTCGGGTTTTTAAAAACCGGTATATGAGCATATTCTGGTTTTTGCCGGTGTTTTCATGGCCGTGCGCGACCGGGTTATTGCTAATATTCCAGTTTTGAACGGGTTATTGGCTGCATGTAAACATAGTCAATGATCATGTAGCTACAGTCGGATGTTCTTTGTCCTTTGTCCTGTCAGTAAATCAAACCAGTGACTAAACGGTCAACTTTACATTGTTTCTCTTAGTAGGGTGTAATCTGATATTTAAACTGATTGACTTATAGAAAGCGATCAAAGAATGCTGGACTCGCGCCAAAACTCCCGTAATGATCAACGATTCTTTTATTTACACTGACTACGTTTACAAGCTGTCAATATATAAGGCTATAATTATCACTTTTCATGAGTAGTTAACATTGAGAGCTGTAATAGTAAAAACATGCTAAAAGTTTTCGAGAGAGTTACACATGTAATACTAGCTTTTTCGTATGCAAAGCTTTTAACCAATCACAGCAATGGGTGTTTACACAAGTCTCACACAGACACCCCCCTTCAAATAGAGTGCTCAAATCAGAGGCTAAATCAGGCTAGGAAAAAATACTTTTATTTCTAAATTAGGAAAATTTTTGCAGTAAAAATCATATTAACATTATAAGTGCACCCCAGGAAACATTGTGAAACAATAAAACAATGCATTTCTTAACCCTTTAATTCATCCTTGCTAAATAAAAGTAGAAGTTCTGCCTAATATCTTCTTTTGTTTCACTGAAGGAAGAAAAAATACAGGGTTGGGAATTGCATGAGGGTGAGTAACTGATAACAAAATATGAATGTTTGAGTGAATGATCTCTTTAATCCATCAGTCATGTCCAGGGCTTGACATTAACACACGCCAAATGCGGGTGGATTTCAGCAGTGGTGTGTAACGCATTCACTCCTACTAGCCACTTGGGCGGGCTGAATGTTATATTGGCCTAATAATTTTTTTTCACTTGTAGTCCTTTTAAAAAGGCATCTGAAATAATAAACTAAGTACAATCTAGTGTTGTAAAAAATATGCCACCCTTTACAGTCTATAGTTGACACACAAACCCTTTACTCACTCGTTTAATTTGCTCCGGATGAATATTGTTGGTGTTACAGGGTGAGGGATTGCGCACATTGAGCATAATTGCACTCATTCCCGCAGATTAAGTCATGTCTTAAAGCAACAGCTTCACTTTGAAAAACCACTTGCCACAGTGGCTGGTGAGCAAAAAAGTTAATGTCAAGCCCTGGTCATGACCGAAAGTGCCTAATTGCTACTTTAAGTCTTCACTGTCACTGCTGTTTATCAGGGAAGATGATTATTAGAGTCATAAAATTCAGCCACCATAGAAGACACAGCAATTTCCGAAATGGGCTGAAAGCTGAAATTCATTTGTCTCCATTTAGGTGCTGAAGTACAAGCAAATGTCTTGTAATTCACAGTGGGTGGCTTTTGTATTTGCCTTAATGCTCATGAATGTAATGGTGCCGTTCCAAAGAAAATTGGACTTTCTCTCACGTTGTCACTTTTTCCTGTGATCTGCATTTGCCTTTTCATTTGTTTAAAAAGCAAAATAATTTGATCTGCCACCTATGTTATCGTCAGATCAAAGTCCCATGCAAAAAGTCATGATCCAGATCTGTGTAATATGTTTGGGGGTGTCAGTAGGGGACTTGTGTTCTCTAGTTGCAGTTCACTGGCAGGACTGCATGTGTTGTGTAATAGGATATTATGTAGGCTAATGCCTGAAGAGGTTCTGCAGCAGCAAGCTTTATAGGGGCTCAGTTGAGCGCAGATTCCCACGCGTGTCTCCGCCTTTCTCAGATCATTTTTGTACTAATGGTTTGCCCTATGTGGTTTTCTAATGTTTTAATACTCTCTTTGTTTGATGTTCGATAGCTTCAAAAATGCGCAGTGATGTCTGGAATCACTTGATAAAGTAGAGACATTTAAGTGAAAGTTGTGCAGCGCCAATCTGCCATATATAAAATTATAATGAGAACTCTATAGAATGTTGTGAATTCTTTATGCTTTAGTTGCCCGTGTTTCAGCATGTTGTTACGGAAAGACCACATCCACAACGGGAGTAATCTCAATCCACAATCTCATATAGGATGCGTATAGAACGGGCTTCAGTTTACTGGTGTTCATTCAATCTTCAGCTTGACCTCATGCAGCTGCTATTCCTTTTCCATTTTCATTCCATGTGACTGAATTGTGATGGGGTTGGGATGGGGGGGTTGACTAGCTTTCTTGAGGCACACTCGCAAGGTGCCCTCTCTGCCGTGCGCGCAGTATGTTCTGTCTCGCATACGCGCTCCAGATTCCGGGAGATTTGAACTAATTTGCGGGCATCAGGGAGACGCTATCAATATGCGGGAGACTCCGGGAGACTTGGGATGTCTGCTCTGTGTGATGCAGACGCGCGGTTTCATTTAACACACACACACACACACTGAAACACGTGTGACGCTCTCAGTGTTTTTCAGCTTCTGCAGTCTCACTATATGAGAACATGAATGCATTTCCAGAGCCGCTCTGAGAGTCACAAGTTCATCAGCATTTTACAGTTTCATTTAAGAAAAACTATTGGCATATCATTAGCACACGGAAACTCAAAGGTCTTCACCACAAAATAAACATTTTGTCTACCACAAAATAAAACGTCACCACAAAATAAACATTTAATAATAATACTAACACTAATAATAATAAACATCATGATCAAAAAAATTTTTTAAGGAATAATCACACTTTTTCTTCTGTTGTAATTTTAACAGTATAAAGCTCAGTTGTGCTGCATTGTTGTTTGACAAAAAAGTATAATTTCATATAAAAGATCATTTAAATTTATGTTTTATGTCTTCATTTGATTACTAGAAAATTCACTACAAAACATTTCATAGAAATAATTCTTTAATTTTTTTAAATTAATATTCAAGCAAGTATCACAGACAATGGCAGACAGCGACCAAGGCATCTCTGGCATAATGTCAATAACACTTCTATAAATGACTTACAGTTTCTTTACAATTATTGAGGTAAACATGCCTAAAGTACCAAAAAAAGGTACCGTTAAGTACTGGCACCGAATTTCATGTACCGGTTAAAATGTGAAGGGTACCCAACCCTATTCGTAATGCGACCTTCCTGCGAAACTTCTTTTTGTTAAAGCATGCTGAATTTTTCCAATTATTTAGTCGCTTAAATTTCACCCCTCCACAATAGACTGCAAGCTCGCAATACTGTAATGTTTGAATGCAACACTAACATCTCAAAATCCAATCAACTTCTGATGTTTGTTTGGCCTGCCCTTACTTTCTTTTCTTTCTTTTTTTTTTCTTTTTTTTCAATAATCCGCTACACTTACATGTCCATCACAATACGACCAAAAAGATCTGTCTCTACTTCTGGTGCATTGCAATTTTTAAGCAGTGTTAATTGTCGAAAATGTAATGTTTAGTTGTGTCCTGATTCTCACATTTCTGGTTCTGTGTAAATACTCATTGCTGTGTAAATACGGATTTAAAACACTTTCTGTTGTATAGCCTGTATGTCAGGAAATGTCAAAGGGAACAAACTTTGTCCGTGGGCAAAAACAACACAGTCCAATGTAAATAATGTCTGCAAGTGATTGTAGTGCTGAGACTCAGTCAGCTGATGATGGAAAAAATGTGATGCAAAAATAACTGAATGCATTGCGTTCTATTTAAAGAAACGGTAACGTAATTAGTGATGAGATTGTAACGATTCACATTTAAAAGCACGGGCTGTCTGAAATCTCGCACTTGCCTGCTGTTTTTCATGACCTGCATCTTGTCTTCCTTGAATGCACTTTGTCTTTATCTTGTGTGCTCTTTTGAACTGCATTTGTGAGAGTTGCTGTGTTCGTGGGAGCGTGTGTGTGTTTGAGGAATTTCGGTGATCTGGGTTACTCTCAAGCGAAGGCTTCTTTGGCCAGAAGGCAGATAGTGTGGAGTTTGGGGGGATGGGACGTTTGGGAATGTCTTGCATGTTTCTCCTCACAAGGAGGGAAGTCAGCCATTTGTGCTCAATACTTCACTGATACACTCAAGACTTTCAGAGAGAGGATAATAATATAATGAGATCTGAACTAATACACCTTGTTACAGATTCTATACCTTTATTTGTGCTGCATTTGATACTGGAAACCAGCTTGAACTGGAAAAGTAGGGTTATTTTAGTCATGAAAATGTCACTAGTTTTTAAATTGCGTTTTTTTTTCCACAGTTTTCTTTTGCATTTTGTTATTGTATTTTTTATTATTTTATTTAGCTTTACCCCACATAGATTGTTATATTATGCACCTTTGACTATACAAAACATCACAGTATCACAAAACGACATCACCTCTATGATTACCTTCAAAGTTCTTATTCAAAGTTTTTATTTTTCAAATGCACAACGATACCTGGTACACTTAAATAAATTGCAATAAATTGTAACTGCTATCAGCATTTTTGGTTCAGCTGCACTGACTGGATGCAGTTCCTGAGCAGTTACTAATGGCCAAACATCAGCCTTGTTTGACTCTTAGTGTTTACTCCTATTGTATAATGCAGATTTATAGGTTTGATTCTGTCTCTATTTTGGGAAACTCCCATTTTTATTTTTATGGTAGTTTAATCTCTAGTTATTTTCTTAGTATTTAATTTTTTTTTAAATACATTGCAGCTCTGTCATCTTTACCACACACTACCGTTTAAAAGTTTGGGGTCAGTAAGATTTTTTAAAAATGTTTTTGAAAGAAGCATCCTATGCTCACCAAGGCTGCATTTGTATGATCAAAAATACAGTAAAACGACTTCCTTGCAGTTAGAAGTTAATTTCTTTCGTCCTAAGGTGGAAGATTCTGTGTAATGACTATGACTGTTATTATGTCAAGTCACTCGATGTGACACTTAACCGAGTTCATTCTTGTTTCCTGTCATTGTAATATGAATCAGGTTGCTGAGGAAAGCAATGTCTTTGACGTTCACTGACATTGTTGAAAGTTTTATTATAGGCTAGTCAAGTTGATTGGTCAATCGTGGCATTCTGCTGTCAAATATTTTTGGAATGCAATCGGCAATCTGCATAGCTGAGCTGGTTTTTACATATCTTGTATCATATCTCTCTTTCAATATTGACCTTATCACCCTGTCTAGGTTTGATATGATAAAATGATTGACTGTGTGACTGTCACTTTACATTATTATATATGCTAGTGATGATCCCTTCTTTTTTTCCTGAAACTTTGTTTCCCCCTGTCATTTCCACTAAGATAAAAGCAGCCCTGTCTATTGTGACGCTGATAAAGCAAAAGTTTTACCAATCTGGCACAACCGTACAGACTACAGAGGAAAACATGTGATTTTAATACATTTAACTTCCATGTTCTATGAGCTTGCAAGACTTTTGCAACAATGGCAGAACTGCACGCAGCTGCCACATACTCATTACTCATTCACTTTACTTCCTCTTGTAGACAGAAGCTCCAGAACAAAAGATAATCAACATTCATTTCAAACAAACGTTCAGAAGCATCAGCTGTAGTGAATCAATTTTATTTTGTACTTGATCAGTGCATGATGTAGTCTAAAGCAGGGGTTTCCAATTTCAGTCCTTGGCTTGCGTCTGAATCGTTAACTCCAACTCTCCCAACATATCTAGCTTTAAAAGGAATCACAAGGATTCGTCACTCTGGGTCACATGACCATAAACTATTAAATTACTTCCTTGAAGTCTCTAACAGACTTTTGGTAGGGCCCTTCGTGAAGGGATTCAGTTGTTCACTTTTATTTGGACTGGAATTGGGAACCACTGGTCTAAAGAGGTGCATCTCAAACCTGTACTGGGGAGTGGGGACCCCCACCACTGCACTGTCTCCCTCCGAAGCACTGGTCTAAAGCAAAGACATAGCCCATACATATATATATTTTATGACTTTATTTAATTTTTGTTGTATTTCTTACTTGAACAGACCTTCCCGAAAACCTTTGTTCTATTGGGCATAATAGACTTGCATAGTCTTCAATATGCTGCTGTCGCTTTAATAAGACAGTATGCACAGATCCAGTATACTGACACATACATTTTATACTGATACGTTTGATTTTGTCTCAACAGACTGTTTACATGAATACTCACCAAGGCAGCATTTTGGCACATAAGTGTGTGTTTTTGACATTTCAAATGCAATAAGCCACACAAGAGAACTTCATTTGAGTTCTCATACACTGAGGCGGCTTTCAGACCTGGCGTTGGCATACCAGTACCAGATTCAGTTTTCTTGCATGGTTTGTTGTGCTTTTAATAACTTATGAAGTCCATTCCGTTCTTTATTTTCTCATTCACTGATGTTTCATTAGCGCTCTGACGTATATTTACTCCTCACCTCCATTGATGTGCTCTTGCTTCTCCCCACACCTTGAAAACCCAAACGTTCGCCTATGATTTATACATCAAAATAGTAACCTGAAAATTATATCATAAAACTGACATCCTGGTCATGCCATATTGGTCTTTTCAAAACATGTTTTTACAACAGCCATATTCATGCAGGAGAACAGACGAGTCTAACCTGTTGAGCTATTCGTCATATCTTCTCTCTTGACTGAATCTGAGTCAATATTTAGTCTCATCCTGGTTCTGCTTTCTCCACAGGTGCTCTGACAAAGGTGAAGGAAAGCCAGAAGCACGTAGAGGAAGGGAAGATGGAAAACCTGCAGGCAGACGGCATCAGGGAACGCTGCAACATCATCTCTTTTGCCACGCTGGCTGAGATCCAGCACTTCCACCAGACTCGAGTGCGGGACTTCAAGTCCCAGATGCAGCATTACCTCCAGCAGCAGATCATCTTCTTCCAGAACATCACAGGCAAGCTAGAGGAGGCGCTTCAGAAGTATGACAATGCCTAAATGAACCACGTTTCAATTGGACTGACAGAGCTTTACCTTGCCCGGCAGAGAGCCTGGTGAGGATTAGCCAACCCCTAGCAATATATGACAAACCAAGAGTCAAAAATTTATGAAATCTATCCCCATACAATGAGTGTCCATTAGAAGGAACTTAAACTTTTTGGGGGAAAGTATTTAGTGAGATGGCGATAATAAACGTCTAGTCTGGACTGTGTTTACCTATGTGAAACTGATGAGGAGGACAGAGACACGCAGGACATGGTCACAGAGAACATGGAATATCTTTGATCCTGCTACTAATGTCACATTTTAAACAGTGTTCCTCACACAGAAGAATTAAATATTAATATGACTTGAGGGGCTCGTGTGGCTCCTCTATGCCACCTTTTAAACACTCGAGACCCTCTTAGCCATTCTTAGATGTTTACAGACCTTACAGAGCCGCTGTCATCACTGTTGTGCCTTTCGATCTCGTCTTGTTGGTATTTTTATAATTTCTTAAAAAACGATATATTATTCTTATTCTGAAATTTGTTTTTACAAGGTTTGATGTTATTATCTTAATTATGTTATCTTAAGAGTCACCCCTGCTTAAAATGGCAGGACGAAGGAGTAGCTGGCTCATGTTTTGAGATAGGTGTGGGAGTAGCTTGTCACAATGTTCTAATTTGATATCCCGTCTGATTTATTCCCCCACTCCCCAAGATATGTTGGGTCCAATGCAGAACAAAACGTGCGGTTGGGGGAAAACCGTAGTCGTAGACAATTGAGCAGGCAGGCACCTAAACATTTTTAAAATGTGATGTAAACAGGAAGGACAGCAGACTCGGGATAACATGAGTTCATTTTGGGCACTTCTGCCTACCGTTTTTTCGGCTTATGACATTTCTCAAAGCTTACAGTCAGAGAATCCAATTTATTTTCTATTACAGATTTCTACTTATGAGCCACACCTAGATGTTCTGAAATATTAAAGAAGATTCCAAATAAATAGTTCACCTTACTGCTTGTTGCATTGTATATATTTTGTAGCGCATGTATTTTGAGGTTGGCACATTCAAACACCACACTGAACATATTTTGATCAACTGAAAGTAGTTTTAAATTATCAGTGGCAACAAAATGTCTGTTTGCTGTTATTTTTCTCGATCATATCCTGTGCACTGCAGGCATAGTGAAAAAGAGAACAGATGGAAATAGAAACACAGAACGCTTTTCTTAAAAGGGCTGCACAATATTGAAGTAAAATGCAATAAATTGTTAAATAATGCGATGTGTGATACAAAACTGCTTTGTGTAAAATCAACTTGAATTATATTTAAAGACTGAAAATTATATAACCAATAAATGTTTCATGTTCTTTCCGTGAAAAGAAAGCATCACTACAACTTCTGAAAGTGAATAGCAACATTGTAGCAAATACAAAATGTAATTTTAACATCAATGTAAACATACAAAAAAAGCTATTTAAATACAGGCCACTATATATTTGCTCTAATTGGTAATATATAGTTATATCAACCTGAATCCTTAACATCAAGAACATCCAGGTAAACGAAAACTCATAACTGAACTAGGGTTGGACTATTTGTTAGGTTTTAAAAATAAGAACAAAGGGGTTTGGAAAATTACAAACAATAGGACAAATACAATAAAATACAGATACAAATTAAATAAACAGTGCTTTAAATTTTTCAGGTAGGCCGACATTAGATATACATTAGTAAGAAACAATTCAGAAAATGAATTATCACAAATAAAACGCTGCAGTTTTCAAATGAATTAAATATACATTGATTCATATTAAAGCTATAAAATGTATTCATTTAAGAGCAGTAAGTGATTTATTTTCTTTTTTTCTTTTGTTGTTTGACACAGCAGTAGGTATACTGTATTAGGCTGCTGTCACTTTAAGACCTAATGCACGGATCCTATTGACACACATCGGATTTCTTTCCAATTTGTTTACATTCACTTAATACATACAGACTGTGTTTGCATGAATACTTATCCAGACAGGCATTATGACATAACTGTGACCATTCAACTGCAATAAGCCACAAAAGGAACTGAATTTGGGATCACGGGCTATCCGAGAGGCGGATTTCTGTGCAAGCACTTCGGGTGTGCTTCAGTGTTGACCTAAAATTGACTTTAAGCAACTTTTTGAAGTAGCCCATTCAGATATCTCATAAGCATATTGCGATATTTCGATATATCGTGCAGCCCTAATTCATTTTCATTCTTTACATTTGTTGTTTTCTCTTTCCCTGGTTTGTTCAGTATATATAACCAATATTGATGCAGTTTTAGTACAACTATAAGTGTTGTGCTGAAGGGAAGAGAAAATCTTGTAAGCGTCTTTTACTAGTGTTGAAGCATGAAAAATATGAAAGTGGATGCAGATGTTTACTTGTCAACACTTGTGAAATATATCAACCCTATATTTTCACATTGTACATGATAATAACAGACACTTGTGATTGGTCATTTGCATCAGAAATAAAAACACTTCAAATCTTGTTTACCACAACAAACACCTGTTATGTCCTAAGGAATGAGATTTTTACCATATCTACATTGTTTACAATATCAATAGGATATGGGCATTTCATGGACTTTCAAGGAGTGACTACTTTTAAAACTAGTTAAAATAATGTAAACAAAATCTTTTTAATTCTTATATTATGCAGGGCAGGCTATATTCATGAGTCATGACCTAATAGTCATTGAGCAAATATAATGTATGTTGAGATCATTTAAATGTATTAAAAAAATATATATATAAAAACATTTATTTAATATATAATTTAATATAAAATATACTTATTCTTACATGTATAAAGAAATTTGAGCCTAAAATCTAAGGTACTGGACATTATTTAACATATTCTTCTACCCATTTTATATGGTTTCGAATATCAGTCAGTAATACGTATGAGGATTGCTGTCAGTCAACAGTGATTTTTCAGTTTGTGTTGTGGGTAATGAGAGGAGTGTTCACTGTGAATGGTGACAAATGCCTTTTTCAAGGCCAAGCCGTGGGAACACAGCCTGTTTGCCAGACCTGTCTGCTCTTCTAGTTGGCCCGGGCACAGCCGCTTTCCTCAGCGCTGGCTGTAAACACTGAAGGACTCTGCTTTCAGTGGGACAGGTCTCCGGGAGGTGTGCCAAACAAGTCTCCTACTGCCAGCCATGGGCTATCCTGCCTCACAGTTCTCACTTTAGTGGAGGTTTTTGAGATTTCCAAGATAAAAACATTCAAAACATCACTATCAGACTAGTGTAGACACATGAAACATCCTGCTTTGCTTTGTTTTACAATACTATGATTTCAGCTTTTTAAAATACAAGGATGTGATGCTTAGGAGGGTAATAACTGTTGATGAAGTGACTAATGTTGAGGTAATTTAATGCGATTTTTTTATCGCTGCCGTGGGTTTTAATTATTTTCTTACCTGTCCAAGCTCAGACACCGTTTTTATCAAATAATGTCTCTGTCTTTTCCTGTTTAGGCTGCATCATCCATAAGTGTGAGCGCATCTCTTGTGTAATTGTGTTAACATGTGACTATGCTGTAATGCTCTGCACACCAAGTCTAGTCTCACAATATATACAGTATCTCACAAAAGTGAGAACACCCCTCACATTTCAGCAAACATTTTAGTATATCTTTTATACACCTTGGACAGTTTTGACATTGTCATTTAGGGTGTACTCACTTTTGTTGCCAGCTATTTTGACAATAATGGCTGTATGTTGAGTTATTTTCAGAGGAGAGTAAATACAGTGAAGAAAATAAGTATTTGAACACCCTGCTATTTTGCAAGTTCTCCCACTTAGAAATCATGGAGTGGTCTGAAATTGTCATCGTAGGTGCATGTCCACTGTGAGAGACATAATCTAAAAAAAAAAGCCAGAAATCACAATGTATGATTTTTTAACTATTTATTTGTAAGATACAGCTGCAAATAAGTATTTGAACACCTGTCTATCAGCTAGAATTCTGACCCTCAAAGACCTGTTAGTCTGCCTTTAAAATGTCCACCTCCACTCCATTTATTATCCTAAATTAGATGCACCTGTTTGAGGTCGTTAGCTGCATAAAGACACCTGTCCACCCCATACAATCAGTAAGAATCCAACTACTAACATGGCCAAGACCAAAGAGCTGTTCAAAGACACTAGAGACAAAATTGTACACCTCCACAAGTCTGGAAAGGGCTACGGGGAAATTGCCAAGCAGCTTGGTGAAAAAAGTTGGAGCAATCATTAGATTGAACATTAGAAAATGGAAGAAGCTAAACATGACTGTCAATCTCCCTCGGACTGGGGCTCCATGCAAGATTTCACCTCGTAGGGTCTCAATGATCCTAAGAAAGGTGAGAAATCAGCCCAGAACTACACGGGAGGAGCTGGTCAATGACCTGAAAAGAGCTGGGACCACCGTTTCCAAGGTTACTGTTATATATATATATTATATGCATGTCTGTGTGTATATATATTCATACACACATACAGTCAGACCAAAATTTATTCAGACACCTTCAACATTTCAAACATTACCACAGTTTATTCGCTACAGTTTAGAAAATGGTAAGAAAATATGACAAGAACTCCGTTATCAAATCAGTTGATATTTCACTGGTTTTGGCCATCCTTCTGTTAGACTGTCTCACAAATGAATTAGGTTGAATAGCTGTCAGCTGTTACATTTAAGTACACAATTAGATAATACCAATTTAGGTCAACCAATTACTAAGCAATGTTTCATTTTGTTTCACAATGTTTCAATGTTTCATCTGTGGTGTAAAAAGGTTGCATTGGCAATTAAAGAAAAGAACACTTAAGCAAAACATGGTCAGGTCAAAATGTCTTAATAACATTTGGTCCCAAATGTTTTATCAGTTTTACTGGTAGTCCACTGTATGAAGAATTTTGGGGTATAATCACAGTTTACTTTATTTTCTATCCTCACTTTACTTTCATAAATTAACTATAGTTTCCTGTACCCACTAGTAAAACAATATATAAAAAAATGTATCTGGTGTCTGAATAATTTTTAGTTTGACTGTATGTATATGTACGTATGTATGTGTGTGTGTGTGTATATGTGTGTGTATATATATATATATATATAATTACACACACATACAGTGTATGGATGTGTATACACACATATATACATGTATATAATGTATACTGTATATAAGAAAATATATATATAAACAAAAACTTTTTTGTTAGATCTGATTAATCGTGATTAAACGACAGCACTAATATATACACATATTAAACACTTGTCACAGAACACATTTGAGTGGCATGAAGTGCTGCAGGTGCCAGAATACTAAACGCTGGCTTTAAATGGCTTCACAGGAAATGCATTTCAGATGTTTGCAACTGCAGGAACACAAGTTCCTCCCGAAGCATTGATATCATGGTATCAGTAGATTTAAAGAATAGCCTACCACATTCACTTTAAATTCTGTCTAATGTAATATAAATAATTGGGAAATATATTAAGGAATCATAATAATAGCTGTTCACAAAGAAAAGAAAATGAAGATTTTATTTTCTGTTTTAGGAACCTCTGTGATCGGGCCAGTCATAAAACTCATGTGATGAGAGTGAGTTTTCGCCAGTTCATTACTAAATTGGAGTCCTGAGATCCTTTTACGTATTAAACTCAATTTCAGTTCCACCCTCTTGAGGAATGCCGCTGCTATGAGCCAGAAGGAAAACACATCTGAGACTGAAAACAAAATTAAAATTCCTCCTTAATAATTGAAGAATGTTAAACTCAGTGCAGCTTGACATTATATCTTATAGCAGCTTATTGAGTTAGTCTAACTTGTAAATTGCTTTATATAATGCTAATGCCAGACCTTATCAAATCCTATTTGAGAAACACAAATGCAGTGAATATTTGTCATTTCACCTCAAGGACATGAATGTCTTGATAATGCTGCACTTATCAGTGTTATGGTCTTGTATATATAATTTGGAGTCCTGAGATTCTCTCACGTATTAAACTCAATTTCAGATCCAACTTCTTGATGAGGAATATATTTATTGTAAAAGAATATACTCTTAAGGTGATGATACACAGGGCAACTTTTTGAGCAATGTTGCTGGGCAATCTTGGCAAGCGATTGTTGCTTGGGCACTTTCCTATTGAAAATGGGCAACACATTTCTATCTGGATAATTTAGATTGGTCGTGGGCCCTGTGTCTCATCTGGTTGCCCGTTGCTCAAAAAAGTTGCGCTGTGCATCAATATATAAGCTGAATTTTCAGCATCATGAATCCAGTCTTCAGTGTATCATAATCCTTCAGAAATCATTCTGTTGATTTGGTGCTCAAGATTATTATTATCAATGTTGAAAAAACATAATATTTTTATGGAATCTGTAATGCTTTTTTTAGGTTTCTTGGTAACACTTTACAATAATCCCTCATTTGTTTACATTAGTTAATGTATTGACTAACATGAACTAACAATGAGCAATACATTTATTACTGTATTGCATATTTGTTTAGTTAATAAAATTAAAGTTGTTCATTGTTTGTTCATGGTAGCTCACAAAATGTTAACAAGTATAACTTTGATTATAATAATGTTACTGTATTAGTAAATGTTGAAATAAACATTAAGATTAAAATATGCTGAGTATTCTTAGTTCTTGTTAACTAAAGTAGTTAATGTTAATGAAACTTTATTTTATAGTGTTACTAGTTTCTGTGATGAATAGAAAGTACAAAAGGATTCATTAACGTTAACATTCTTTTACATTTTGGTTGAGCATAATATACAGTAATATAAAGTTTGGATTGGATTTAAAAAATAAATAAATAAAAAGATGAAAAAATAAGAAAGAGCTCAAGAAATAAGTCCAAATGTATTGCATGTATATCTAATCAAAATAACATGCTCACTTCACTAGATTTCACTGACAAGATGTGCTGATGATCATAAATTATGCAGGAGTTGACTGACATGCTCCTGTATTTATTGGTCAATTGCATGCTGTGCTACAGTTTCCCAGCATACCCGAGCAGTGCCAGGAACTTCTGTTTCCAATCACAGGGCTTTGATGTGCACTTGACCTGCTAAGGGGATGTGGACTGCACACCATTCTTATAGCCTACAGGTTGGACATTACTGGAAACCCCTAGAAAAGCACTCCCCACCTAAGAGCTGCACGACTGCACATTCCAGTGTTTGCAGTTCATATCCTTGGTTTTGACCATAGAAATTCCCAGAAAGCCATACCACACTCTAATGAGGTTATACTGTAAAATGAGCTGTTACGCACCCTAAGACAAACTAGTGGTCACAGGAAGTGTGGTGACATCCTCTTTTTCATTTAACCCACATACAGATCATTTACTTTCATTATGGGTAAAAGACATTCCTCATATCTTCTTTTCTATTCCACAGAAGAAGATAATACAGGTTTGCAGTACCATGAGGGGTGAGTAAATGATGACATCATTTTCATTTTTGGGTGAGCTAATCCTTTAAGTGAAGGCGTTCTAGAGTTCACTTAAAATAGTTTAAAGTCACCATGAAATAAAACTGGACAATTCTTGTTTAGTTTTTTTCAATGGAATATTGCAGTATTTTTTATTTGTGCTCATCAATATTTTTACCTAATTCTTTAATCAAAATACCTTCCTCTCTCTCTTGAAAAGGCATCTCTTCTCTGATGACATGTTTAATGGTGTGAGGGCAGTGGCAATAGCAAACCACAACCATCCAATTAATTCCCCATGGACACAACAAATCCCGACCTACATTTTGTCTTACTCGAGAAGCCATTTCACTCGGATATACGTCACAATAAGGAAGAAAAGACTATCACAGCTTCTGTTTCTTTCCCATAAATAAGGAATTTGTTACTTCTGCTATTACAAACTTTACTATTGCCTGTGATTCACCCAAAAGAATATCACTAAAAAAATGAGTAAAGGTTGAAACAAGTCACAAGACCCTGACAGGGCTGCACCATGTCTCTGTGTTGTGAATCACACATCTAATTTCCTTTGTGTTTTAAATACTTTTGGCAGCTTAATCCAGTTAATGTAGACCCCAGATGAGCATCAATGTTCAGTTTCAAAACCAGACCTATAAAAAATACAGATGATTCAAGCAAGTTCTTTGTTAATATATCTTTGACCAGCCCTTAAGCATAACAAGCAGTGATATCCCATGAGGTAATGCTGGCAGCGCACAGCGGACCATTAACTCGACCTGCCTACTCTCAAGTGAATTGGAAATACACTATTATATTTAAACCAGTGTGTGTGTGTGTTTTGTTTTAGTTTAGTTTTTTTTTTTGCTTGATGGTTCACTGAAAAGTACAGAGAAAAATAGTCAAAAAAGTTCTGCAAAAAAAATAATTTTTTATATATTTAGGCTATTTCTCTGAACTAATAATTATTATTTATTGCACACATAGACTTTATTTTTCTCTGAACATCAAAAAGCAATGGTGGGTAGAAAAAATACTTCCAGATAATAGTTATAGGCTACATATTTATGATATTTTATTTATCAAAGTATAAATAAGTCGTCATACATTAAATACATTAATACATACATGTAGCTGTCTATACTTACATAGGTTTTTTTTTTTCTTTGAAAACCCCTAGACCACAATTCTTCATATACAATTCTTTAAAAATCCACAAAAACAATCAAACAATTTCAGCTTGCTATCTGTATATCAACATCAGTATTTTAGTGCACTGGTTACTTTGAAACTTTTATACATTTTGCCCCTTTACCAATGAGATGTATCTGTATTTCAACATGAAATATACCCTGCTGCTAGTCTGTGATCCATTTAAGGTGAGGGGAGTTGTGCCGAGCATGTGCATGTGTACCTGGAAAGGTCTGGAATGTGGGAGCAGTGGGCATTTTTCACTGGTGTGTTGTTTTTATACCCCCACACAGGAAGCTCTCTCCAGCAGGGCCTCATTCATGTCTGAAAAACGCTGACTGCTTCCTCCTCTCTCTGGCTGCTGGCCATAAAGCCTGATCACACACACACACACACACACACACACAGTTGTTAAAGAAGTGTGTGAACCTGAGAAAAGCCTGACTGATTCAATGGCAGAGGTTGTCTTTCATTCTTTATTTTCATTGGACAAAACAGATAATTTGAGGTCTAGGTTTAACTGCAGTTGACTGCCTCATCTTGTAGTTGTCTCCTTCACTTGGGAGTTTAAAAATGATGAAATGAGTTTAAATCAGTTGATACACCAACCATGAGCTACTGTTTAAAAATCAGATGTGGACAAAGTACACAACTTCTTTGAGTGAAAGTACAAATACTACTGGTCAAATATTACTCCGTTACAAGTAAAAGTTGTAAAGACCGATTTTACTTGAAGTATTTGACAGAAGTACTTGTTTCTAAAAGTACTGAAGTATCAGAAGTAAAAAAGTAAATGTCAATGCATTGTTTTAGCAGTGTTGCACTGTTGTATACTTACAGTATCTTTTGCCTCTAAATCTATGCCTGCCTAGCCTACCTGACCTCATTCCTACCCTACATTCATCAAAATCAATAATTGACAGAAATGTAGTGGAATAAAAAGTACGATATTTGTCTTTCAAATGTAGTGAAGTTAAAGTAAAAGTTTCCAGAAAAAAAGAATACTCAAGTACAGATACTTAAATAGTGTTCTTAAGTACAGTACTCAAGTAAATGTATTTTGTTACTATCCACCTCTGTTAAAAATGTGTGACATATTGGTGATCATACATTTATAAAATAACAGCAGACAGAGGGAATGTATTCAGACACAAAATAAAAAAATACATTTGTGCAGGAAAACACTCCTCATATTGAATAACATGTTCATTGAAGATCTTCACTAAATCTATGAAGAAATTATTTTAATTATTTTATTACTTTTCTCAGTTTTTGGACCTAGTATATATATATATAAAAGACATAGGGTTAGTTTAAGTGGGGAATTTGGTAAAGTAAACATTTGGTAATCTGATGCTCCAATGTGTACATTATTTGTTTAATCACAAGTCCAAGATAATATCACTGTTTTCTTGGTGGGATGTCATGTCAAGTGTGATTTGTTTGTTGTTGTGTGACACTTTGCCACAGTAAATTGCAGAAATGTGAAGTCCAAAAATGTCCAAGGTTACCCTTATTAACCCTATCAATTCCCATCAACCTGAATCTCTGGAATAAGAAATGAGGTATGGATTCAGGGAAGGTTCAAAATTGCAGTAAAACTTTAATGACTGCTCAAAGGCTTGTTCATAGAATAAAGCATGTATTCTTCTTCTTTTTTTTTTTTTTTCAAAAGAAGAACAACTGCTTATTTCCCCATAACCGTTAAAAAATGTGCAAACTCATTTACTGATGTGTATGTTAAGGGTGTATCTATCCTCACCCAGAACTGTGAAATTCTGTCTTCAAATGTAACATTTCACATCTATACTACATTTAGACTCAGTTTACTAAGGCCCTATTTGGGTGTATTTGAGAATTAGTTTAGATTGCCGAGAACTGATTACATGCTAGAGTCAATCCGAAATTATTCAGGAGAACTGGTTTCCCCTTTGTATTTTTATAAATGAATGTTAATTTCACCATGTGTTAACTGATTGGCCGAAAACTGGAAAACAAACAGCAAGTACTGCTTACTTAAAGGGATACTTCAGGAATTAGCATTAAGATTTGTATCAGTAGAAAACCTGTACTAATTTTGAATTACCATGCTTTCCTCCCTCATATCCCCCTAAAACGAGAGATTTTTGGATTTTTTGGCCAGAGGCTAAAAACTACAGCCAGTAGAAGGAGCTGTTCCGCATGTTTTCAACCCACCCATAGATCTCGCTTACAGAATGTCCCGCGGCCCTCAGTCTCGTCCTGCTCGCCACAGTAAACATAATGAATGGCAACTGTAGAACGCCAAAGCCGAATCCCCGACACTTTGGGCAATCTCTTAATCCCGTGCAGACTCATCACGGAGACTCATTAGTAGCCTAGCCTTGTTGTTTAACTACTGCGCTCTGTTACTGGTAGGCGTGGCCTCCTAGGGCAGCGAAGCAAGTGCATTCTGGGAGTTGTCTTTCATCCCCATAAGCCAAAAATAAATTTTCTGGCTTTTCTCCAAGGGGGTAATCCACCAGCCGGAAACTGAAGTCTGCCAGGGGGCCGCTATTGGGTAACAAGCCTTCACCTGCTGTTAGCATTCCATGGACTCCCATTCATTTTTGTGTCACTTTGACAGCGAATAAGTTTAGATCTGAGGCGTTTAAAGACTCCATTTGTCCATTGTTTATTTCTAAAGAAACACGACAATGTATAAAGGGCTCCATTACCTTGTATCTTACGTTATGGCCTCGTAGAAGCAGTTTTTGTAAAAATAGGCTAACGATTGCGTCATAACACGTGACTCTCTGTCGCACAGTAGAGAAATTACCGTACAGATGAGGATAAGCTCAGAGAGCTCAGAGATCTACTCGTTGACGATCACACGTGATTGGTTACATCAGACGTTGGTTAGTTTGTGATGTCAGAAACACCAGTGATTTCAAACCGCAATTTTGTCTTTGTCTTTGGTTCACTGCAGTTTTAAGGAGAAAATACTCAGCAATGGTGGTGACTTATGAATTTGCACATGGTTTGTCTTAAGGGACATTAAAAACACCACATAGACATATGAACAACATTAAAAGCTTGATTTTCACCACAGGGGGACTTTAAAATTAAATGCATAACTAATATAAACTAACAATGATCAATTCTACAGCATTTATTAAAATTTGTTAATGTTAGTCAATAAAAATGTTCATGTTCATGTTAGTTCACAGTGCACAGACTAATGTTTACAAATACAACTTTGGGTTTTAATAATGTATTAGTAAATGTAGAAATTAACAATAAATAAGATTGATAACTGCTGTAGAAGTATTGTTCATTGTTAGTTCATGAAACCGGCTTAAAGTTACCACTTTTCAGTAACCCTTTGAACTTCCAAGAGTCTTTTTTTTCCCATTTTTTTTTTCATTACTTGATATCAAGTTATACTTATAAGATAACATATAACTATTAGAGGAAAACCTTAAACTTAAAAAAAAAATGTGAAGAAAATATTTTTTTAAACAAAAACAGCAAGAAAATTAAAAGGAAAACTGAAAATATAAAAATAAAAGCTAATTCAAAATATCAATAAATACTATTATAAATAATACTAAAATAACACTGGTATTCATGTGAAGAGAAAAATAAATAAGCACAATAAACAAACAAAAAAACAGATGCAAACAGGTAATGCCTATTTAAATAGTTTTTTAACAATTCTTAACTCTTTGCGACACAAGGAAATTGGGAACAATAGGAAAACTGGAACAATAAAAATGTATTTATAACTAAGGTTTAACATGGTATAATCTGTATATAGTAAATGTAAATATAGATAGTTTTTTTTTAGATAAATATTTAAAATGCTCTATTTTGGGCCTGTTAGGCTTTCCAGGTTAGTATTTTAGCTGCTAATGTAAGTTGTATGCCATAAAAATCCACAGTCTTCCACCAACTTTGGTCCACCAAATTTTTTGTCAACTAAATGTTGAAATGAAGTTTGGACAGGGCATATTGAATGGTACTTCCCTTTTTTAAATAGCCAATAGGCTTTAGTTACATCACAGACATGATCATGATTTGCTGCTTGTCAGTTGGTTACAGGTGAGTGGGAGGGATATTCTCATTCGAGAGCATTTGATTGGACAAAAATCTGTGCAGTGCAGGACGAGTCATCAATATTTCCCACAAAATTTCCTGGATTGTAAATTTCAAATCTGAATACTTGCCAGAATTAACAAATAAACATTTGAAAGTACACCAACAAAGATCAAATTAGATGCTGGGGCTCAGAAATATCTTACCTTAAACACTCTTATTGGTATGATTCATCACGGATGACATGCAATCTAATTAAGACTTCAGAGATTAAACTCTGTTGCTGGGCAGCTCTTCATGATCTGGAGGGCTTAAACTCATTATGTTTCCATCTCTTGGGACCCTCTTTAACGATGCGAACATGCTCAGCTCATTTTCTTATATAGTGATCTGGACTCATTTACAGCAATTAGCCCTTCTACTAAGAAAAAGTAGGAAAAATCAATACAGATAATAGTTTCTACACAATGGGGTTCATTAAGAGGGCTAGCCTTTTGTTCGTTGATGTGAGCATATTCACTGAAATGCAATATATAAAGAGATAATTGTACATAATTATAAAGCTATTGTACTGTGAAACTTTTTCAATGACTCAATGAAAAGTAGTTTTGAAGTTGATTTGTCATGCATTGACATCTTGTTTGGACTTCACAGAAAGTCACAGAATCTCAGAAATCACAGAATCTACTGTCAATGTGACTTATTAACCATTTTCTGATGCATATCGTTGTGAATCATCCTGCCACTGATATTCTTAACTGAACCGGTTTCACAGTGTCACGTTTGTTTAAGGTCAGCACATTGCAGGGTTCACGTTTGGCAGACTCAGTGGATTGTCACCAGCTTGCATTGTTTGTAATGCAAACCAGTTGCAACAGGAAATAATATTCCATCACACTCAAGCTGCTTGTGACAGAGAATATTTGGCCCCACTTCATATTAAGTGGCTTTAAGTACTACTATGTACTTACATTGAAATTAATAATTTGATACAATGGACTTATTGTGTACATACATGTTTTTACTTCTATTTAAAAATACCAGCATGTAATTACAGCTGTAATTAGTTTATGTAATTACATTTGTAATTACACAGTTGACCTCCTTAAACCTTAACCCACCCGTAAACCTACCCATACCACCACACCTGTCCCTAACCTTACCGTATCACATCTAAATAGCAGCAAAAGTGTTTCACAATACAACACGAACACAGTAAGTACATTGTACTTATTTTCCAATGTAAGTACATAAAGCCACTTAATATAAAGTGGGACCGAATATTTTATTCTTATTGCATTTATTATTAGGAGAGTATACTACAATAATAGTGTATTTTATTCATATTAATTGTGTATATATATATATATATTCTCTTTTAAACACAGCCACATTCTGAGATTTTTACCAAATGAGCTCTCAGCTCTCATTATCTGGAAAGTGGTTGAAAAAGCCACTTTTAGCACCTATTAACTGAAATCACAGTAATTAAATACGAGGAATGACGTATCATAGCAATTACATCCCCAGAGGCACCTCGCTGTTTTTAATCTTTGTGTGCCTTTGTTTTTTAATCTTTGTGTAACATCCAAAAGAAGAGTAGCTCTAGTGTACACGGCAAAAAGTCACAATATCCATCTGAATAAAGAAACTGCACCAGAGTTTGGGGTCTATATTGATATATTGAATTTAAATGCTTTAGATCAAAACACGTATCCCATTTTGCTTACCCAAGAAGAGCTGAACAGTAGTCAAGATGGCTGGATTGCAAAACATGTTCCATTTATTCAGTGTATCAAACAAATGACTCATAAATAAGGAAAAATATACAGTGACAAATTTGCTGAAGGACTGAACCTATTGTAAATAGAGTGGATTCAGTTTCAGCTTGCAGGTTGTTTGAAATCCACATTAACATTTGTGTACAATACAGAGGGCATAAAAATGCTATAGCATATTTAAGAACTACAATTCATAAATGTAGTGATATGACCACACCACAGATGCTAAAATTAATTATATATTGATTTGGATGCTATATGTAGTTCAAATGTAAGTAACACAGAGTTTTATTTACCACGAATAAAGAAATCAGTGGCAAGAATCCAGTGGTTTCCTCACATTGCATCATTTAAAGATGTATGGTATTACTTCTAAGAGGAAGTTCCTGAGAGTACAAAAACATTTAGGGTACATAAACATTCAATTACGACAAACAAATATATAACATACATAAAGTAAAACATACCCAAAATATACAGTGTCATTGAAATGTGCACACCACACCTATATTTTATCAGTGCTGGAATATATGTCATTATAATATTTCAGAAATTCTAAAATCATTAATAAATATCCTTAGGGCTTTAAATAGTTTCAGTATACAAAACATAGTAACACATAATGATATCCCATTGAAATGAATTCAGTGTAATAAATTGTTATTTTTTTACTTTGTTATTTGAGGTAGACACAAAAATTACTCTTTAAACACCCAGAATCACTTGTGTCTTCACAAATGACTTTGAATTTTTTAATAATAAAAAAAACAAATAATATAACTTTTTCGAATACTTAGTTTGTCAATGAAGATTAAAAATAATTTCACACAAATTCACACTATTTTCTAAATTCATGTTATCGATCTTATTGATTCATCCATGTATACGTTTCATTTTTGTTTTGACCTTGTAATTTTTAAACAAAATGTCATAACTCTATCTTCTGGTGAAAGGACACTTCTCTTTGGTGGCATATGTTGGACTTCTCCAATCATCTAAACCACATAAACCCCGCCCCTTTCTTAAAACGGACCACAAACTTGTGTTCAGATTTGCTTCCATCTAATCAACAACAGATACATAATATGACTGTTTCACACAGAAGCATATCACAATACAGAAGAATATATCTGTCTCCCAAATTTTCATTTGGACGTTTTCCTCCCTAGTTTTTAGGTTCTTGGGAAAATGCTGACCATGTACAATATTTGCAAACATCAAGGCTGCAAGTACATGTATATATGCAAAAACCAAATAGTTAATTGAGACTTGTGGGGCCACATAACTAGAAGATGTAGTGTTTCAATCACATTTCAGTCAGTGATTATCAGAGAGTACAGTGATGAATCTGAAGGTCATACCCAGTACTGGTTGTTTCGCAGTGTGGGGTTGGTGGTCCTGCAAAGCTGTGAAACTTCAGGCTCCAGGTCTTCAAAAGAGCACAGAGACACAGATTGGCCATAATGGGAGTTTTTACTTCCGGTTTGAAGTCTAGTTATGGCTGAACTTCCAGCACTTCTTGGAGTAAGAGGAGTGACGGTTACGATGGGGACAGTTGCAGGCCACTGTAGCTGGTCTTGATGGGACGGGTTGTTCGGGTGAGCTGGAGGACCTGATGTACTCTTTAAAGACTTTGGTTTCTTCCTCCAGTTCCTTCTTAAGAACAGCACTGACACGACCACAATGATGACTAGAAGCAGAAGAGCAAGAAGGGGCAAAAGGATGATCATTGAATTTGAGGACGAGCCCGTCTGGGAAACTGACTCTACTTTCACTGGGTTATTATTTATGGGATAAATCTCCTCCACCCCATGGGTTGGTTTCAGGTTAGTCGTACCCATGTCATTGCTGTTTGAAATACCCCAACGGTTGCGACCTTTGAATCTTGACTCGGATTTGGTCACCTGTTGCGTCGTACGCACCTGTGGAGGTGTTGAGGATGGAAACAAACTCATTTCAGCGGTTTGGTTGCGAAAAACAGGTCTGAGTGTGGACATTGGGATGATTGTTGACATCTCCAGAGTGGGAACATGAGGTACGATGCTGAAAGCGAAAATCCCAGTGGCAGGTTGGACGTTTTTGGCTTTAAGCACAAATCCGAAAGAGTCATTTACTTCATGGACGCCCGTCAGGTTTGCCTTTAACTCGATGGCCAGTTTCTCCTGCTGTAGTTCACTAAAAGTGAAAAAGCTCACCGATTCGGCTTTCCTTCCCTTGCCGCTGGTCACCCTGACAATCCTGCCATTCTGCGGTAGTGATGTAATTTCAAACATTGGGTCATTAGAACTCAACAAAGCCAGTTCAGACACATTTAGCAAATGTGGCTTCAGTTTAATTCGAATTCCATTTGGAAACGTTGCCCCTTCTGTGTACTTAATGAGAGGTTTCACAGTGATATTAACTACTTGGTTAGTTAGGTTCGCTTCTGTTGTGAAGGCCGCAAACTCAAAGTTATCATGGGACGACTCAAGGTTGACCATGTGATATCTTAGCTTTTCCGCCTGGAGATCATCTTGACTGAAAACAGTGACGTCCTCATTGTCCAGAAGGAGTTTACCGTACTGTGGCGGTACTGTGATTTTATAGTGCACTGTATTGTTTTTACCATTGGTCACTGCTGCGAGGTGTGACCGTGTGAGGGTTACAGAAGTGTGTCCCTGGTCCAGTAGCACCTCTGTGTTGTTAACAAGCGAAACAGTGATCTCTATGACTTCCAGATTGAACAGTTTATATAACGGACGATGATGACCGTCGGTGACGCTGAAGTAGAACGCTCCAGATGAAGGACTGCCATCGTGAATAAAGAACACCTCTCCATTATTGATCTGAGCCTGAGAGAAGGAGTCCACGGACTCATTCAAGTGCTCTGCAATGGCTAGTAACCCATTGCTAGGTTTGCTAATCACAGTGTATTGGATTTCAGTGGGTGGGTTATCCAGGTCAACCACACATAAGTTGGTGGGTCCGATAGCCATGGTGTCCCCCTGTACAACTTTGAGGTTGGGCGCTTTGGTCTTTAGAACAGGTGGTTGATCATTTATGGGGATTATAGTGATGTTGAATGTTTCTGACACGACCTCTGTATCTAGGGGGCGGGATGGTGGTTTGCTCTTTAGGTTGAGATACGCATCAAAGTCAAAATGGTCACGGGTGGTCTCGGAGTTGTCGTGATGGTATGTGATTCCATACTTGTTTAAAATGAACTGAGAAAAATTGGGCTTTTCTTTTGTAAGATTTCGTTCCCCAACGACGATGACACCATGCTGTGGAAGAGATGTGACCTGGTACCAAACCTCATAAGAACTGCGCTTGGATTCAGGTTGTTTAGTCATAAGATTGGATGCGTCCAGCATTGATTTTTCAATTAGAACTTTATCTCCTTCAGTTACCTCCACACCTGAAAAAAAAAGATACATTTTCTTTGACAAAAGCCATGACATTTCAGTTAGAATGTCAGATTTAGAGTATACTTGACAATTTCTAGGATATTAAAATTTAATGAATAATTTCTATTTAATAATCATAATAATAAAATGTTTCTTGAGCTCCAAATCAGCATATTAGAATGATTTCTAAAAGACCATGTGACAGTGAAGACTGGAGTAATGATGCTGAAAAGTCAGCTTTGCTATCATAGGAATAAATTACATTTTAAAATATATTAAAATAGAAATATAATAGAAAATAGGTATTTTAACTTGTAATAATATTTCACAATATTATATATTTTTTTATTCTTGATCAAATAAATGCAGCCTGAGTGAGCTGAAGAGACTTTCAAAAACATATACAGGTGAAACTCGAAAAATTAGAATATCGTGCAAAAGTTATAATTTTGATGATTATGGCTTACAGCTTATGAAAACTCCAAATTCAAAATCTCAGAAAATTAGAATATTACATGAAATCAATAAAAAAAAGGATTTTAAATACAGAAATGTCGGCCCTCTGAAAAGTATAATCATGCATATGTATATAATTATATATACTAAATATATTAGTTTCACCTTTTAATTTGAATTAGTGAAATACATGAACTTTTGCATGATATTTAAATTTTTCAAGTTTCACCTGTATATATATATAATTTTTTACTGACCCCAGACCTTTGGACGGTGGTGTAAATAATTAAATATTCTTTCTGCTTTGGTACTCAACTTTATCGACTGTAAACCGTTTAATATGAATTGTATTTATCAGATTTTCACGCTGTACCTGTATTTTTAAGGAGCACAGAACTTTGTCCTGGACCAACATTTTCGTAAGAAATGTCAATGTCGAACGTTTGGGTTTCAAGCGTAGCAGGAGGAGATGACACAGTAAAAGAGAACTTATCTAGTGCTGCCCATCCCAAAGAGGTCCCATGAATTTGCTGATAAGCAACTTCACTTGCATCCACCTGTAATGATTACAGTTCCATCAGTAACTAAAACATAAAACATGAAAAATGCCCCCATCCTCAAAAAATCTTAGGCATGACTGTAAAAATATTCTTTCCTGATATACAGTAACACGTTTAATTATCTTTCAGCATATCAACATTGTGTCTTTTAAAAGTATCAGCACAAGCTTATATTAGCACCAAATCCTCTTGTGCCTGCTAACTAGGACATGTTACATTCAGCTTTCAAACATGACAGGCTCTCAGATTATGCTCATATAAAGTAAATTTATAATTCATTGCCTTGCACTCTGATATGCATGGCACTGACATGGGAAAAGAGGTTGGAAACACTCACCATTTGTTGTGTGAACGATGAAATATCTGTTGTGGTCTTGTCTGCCTTTAATTTGACCAGTTTTCCAAATTTCGGGGGATTGATCACAGTAAAATAAATTGTCCGATTTGTGATGCCAGAATCATCATTCGTTATGGCCTGAAGAATGTCGTTTGAAAACAAGAAAAAGGAGCCTAGATGAAAAAAAAAGACAATAAGAATAGCCCCGGAAACTTCCAAAACAACACATTGGTCTGGTACATGCTATAAACAAAACCACATTGTTTGGTGTATAGTAGCTCATGGGCTTTGAAATGTGAATGTTTAGCTTTTCTAGGTTATGTTAAACATAAGTGCATCTGAACCAGGAATTACAACCAAAAACTAATTTGGAAGTTATATTTGCTTCAGAAGTGTAAACACAGTCCAAGATAGAGAATAGGGAAGTATTTCGAGATCCTGTTTTAGAATACTTATGTTAAAGCACATTAGAGTGACTGAATTCGAACAACTTTGAGCAATATTACAGGAAGGATTTTGCTTAAAAAATCTACAAACTCCTTTCATTACCTTAATGGAAGGTCATCCATTCTGTATTTATAGTTTTCTGTTGTGTCTAACCATTTGAAAGAAGCCCTGAACACAAAGGCCACGAGAATTGCTTGACAGGATGTGGCATTGAGAAGCATTTGTGAAGAGTGGCTCTAATTTTAACAGAATAATGCATCTATTGGTCAAACTTACTGTTGATTCATTCATTTATAATTAAATATTACAAGTTTTACTAATAGTATTCCAAATTCCTGTCCATGTTAAGCTACAAAAATTTATTAGGAATAAAGTAATGAAATAAACTGGAAAGTAACATTAAAAGGAAAGGGGAACAAAAGATGAATGAACTTCATGAACAAATAAATTCAGTTCATTAGAAGTTAGGCAGGCACACCTTATAAAACTGAAAGAAAGCAGAAAATGCAGAACATTTTTTCTAGCTCTGGTATTAAATGTGGCATATGAGTAATTGTTTCTAAAATGAAGCAAATGACTGTAGTCTAAAAACTTTTGGGACTTTTACACAGTTTCGTTCAGTGGTCAAAGGCTCTCCACTGAGCTATTTATAGCCAGAGAATTAAAGCTGTTTTGTCATTACATGGTTTGGTTGCACTAGGATTGAGAAACCATAAAACACTATGAAACCATGAAACACTGTGTTGATGTTCAGACAGAGACTAAGAAGTCTTGACTGTCTACGAGTGGGTGGAAACAGCGTTGTTGACTTTATACAGAGCGGAAAGGAGGCGTCAATCTGGTACTCTGACTTGGCATGCGAGGCAGCCAGATGCTGACCTCACTGCTGTGAATAACATGACGTTATTTTACTCTTAACTCCATAAAAAAGAGATGGAGAGCCCAATTTTTTCAGGTACTTATACAGTCTGAGAATCCATACAAAATGAAGAAGTACTACAGAGATCTAAAATACTGTCTCTACAATGATTTAGTTTTTTTTTTAATCCTTAATAAAATCAAAGCGTTGATATCACAGAAACTATTTCATTATAGATAATCTGTGTGTGACAGAATATACCCCATTACTGCTGAAGTTCACCTGATGTTAATCAGCATTACCTGGAAACACCTTAAGAGGTCCAGCCTTCTTTAGAGTAAGAACCAGGGCACGAGCTGTAATACTGAATATCTGTCTGGGAGCAAAGTTCACACCATCATTCACTTGGAAGTTAAAGCCTCCTGCCATTGGGCCTAAGAAGAAAAAAGAGCAAACAACATCATTTCCAGGGATTTAAATATAGTTCACAATGCACTGCAGCATCACAGAAACTTTTTAAACCTTTGATGCCACATAATTCAACAACTCCTTTTGTGTGATCTCATTTATCGGTCTCAAAAATAAAAAAATAACACACACACACACACACACACACACACACAAATATATAATTTGATTTATTATCCATAACTGAATCTCTTCAGTCTCTTCACTACACTATGTCCGAACTGCATGGCAAAGTAATTATTCTGTAACACAGTTTAACTCAAACCAATTTTTACCTAAAATGGACAAAAACAGGAGGAACAATGGTGTGCTACGATTCAAAGCACAACACTGACATCTAGTGGTTGAAACACAATGACACAGACCTTGTAAAAACAATCTGACAATGTGAAAAATGCTTTATTTAAAAAATAAATTAAGATTGTTTAATGATATCTCACCACTATGTACAAAAATCAGTTGTCTCTGGTCAATGTGAGCTTGAGTAAAGTTCATAATGGGCCTGTTAGGGGCAGTCTTCAGTGCCAGGTGACCATTGCTGGGTTGGGTAATGATGTACTCCATCTGCTCAGGGATCGTGTCCTCATCTTCTGCATTCAGATCCTCACTGGTGATTTCTGTGACAGAGTCAACCCACACCTGAGTAAACAAACAAACAAACAAACAAACAAACAGATTAGTGCTTGGAAGGCTTGTAGATCATTCAAAAGCTTCGATTGAATGGTAATTGGCATATTGTTAGTGAAATCTAAAGTCACATTTATTAAATAGAAATTCTGAAACCCCTGAATAACATAATAATTGTTATGGATCTGCCAGATTATCAAGAGTGTAGTGTATAAAGTAGATTAGAATGATCAAGAGAATCAGGATGAATCAATAAAGACACTCTTTCAGCAGATAAAAAAAAAATAGAGGATGCAAAAATCATTTATTTTTTAGAGCTGTCGGGTCGGATTTCTCAGGAAATTGCATGCATACGGCATTCACCCGCATGTGTCACATCATATCTGAACATAGATAAAAGTAGCAATGGCTGTGGGACGCGGAAAGCGAAAAGTTTGTTAAATTGATTATGGATCATTCAAAATGGCAAACCTCTAGGAAATCACCAGTTTTAAAAACAAGCAAACAAAAATTTTATTTAGGTGTCCATCTGCTCTGATAAGATAATCTGCATCCATGTGTACACTGGTACCTCAAACCACATTCATCCGTGCAGAGGAGCAGTGCCAAAGCATAACCAAAACAATGTTCTTCCTGTTTTTTTAACCTCTAGAGGGGCTAAAAGTGTAGCTTTAAAAAAGTTCAAATGAAAGATTAGAGAAAACAATATAATGTGCATCTGAATGGAGTCCCTTTTGAAGAAAAAAACATGAATGTAGACAAAGACCTAATAGTTATGACACGTCTAATTTCTCTAAAACCCTGTTGAGTAATTAAATACAAAGCACTGAAATATATAAACCAGATTGTCATTATTTGTAATAAAAATGAGCAAACATGCATTATAAAAGTAGCAGTGGTGAGCCACCTTGTGGGTTTCATAAATATTTAAATAGTAGTGTTTGAAATCAACAAGCAAAATCATTTCAAAATCTGTCATTTCAATAATTAAAGCTAGAGGAAAACCTCCTGTAAGTACTGTTGTGAGAGTTTTTCAGCTGACAAATCCCTGAAGTTTAAAAGCATGACACTGAAATGTCTTAAGGAATCTGAAGCATGTGGAGCAGCCCATTTGACAGTCCCTGGTCTGTGATCTGTGACTTAGACTTCTCTTGAAGTTAAAGGCAATGATTTTCATGTCTACAACTAGTAGTCTTATGAGTCTCAGAAACAACTGTGTACTTGTCTCTATTCTTCTTTGACTAAAGGAAAACAAAGGGAACATCAGAACACAGAAAATACAAAATTAAAAAAGTATACAAATTTCATCATCTTTTCTCCAGATCCGTGCAGAGTTCTCATACTCCATAAAATATTCTCGGGACTTGAACCTCAGCTAACCTCAGTCATAAAAAGAGTTTAAAAAGAGTAATCTCACCCTGAGAACCCTGTTGGCTGTAATGGCTGGAGGCTCGTCATTGACGGCTGTGATCTGGACATGCACAGTCCATGGTGCACTGTGTTTTCGCAGGTCTGTGTCATTTGCTGTGACAGTAAAATGGTCCTCTGAGGTCTCTGTGTTGTCGTGGACATAATAAATAAACTCCTGCTCCACCTGCCATGTAAAAATAACAATATATGTGTATATATATATATATATATATATATATATATATATATATATATATATATATAAATAATATATATATATATATATATATATATATATATTAGAGGTGGGCATAGATTAATTTTTTTAATCTAGATTAATCTAGATTAATTTTGAAATTAATCTAGATTAATCTAGATTAAAATGGCTCATTTGAATTCTCCCGAAGGCATTCAGAATATGTGTGCTACCCAAATAATGACTAAAAGTAAGTCTTTGAGAATAGTTCGCCTCGCATAGGGATGTGCATTTCTGCCAAAAATGCCATTCGACAATCGAGGAGCAAAAGTCGAATATCGTTAAAAAACAAAACAAAAAAAACGCAATGACAGAAAGGGAGGCCAATTTCATCTTTAGCGATTTGTCATCAAACAAACTGTTTATTAATTGAACAAGTAACATGTTTTCGTCGTTTTTTTTTTTTTTTTTTAACATAGTAGGCTAATTGGAAGAAGAAAAAAAACAATACGCACGACGGTCCGTTTTTGCATCGCCAATGCTCGTTAGATCAAAAAATAATGCCATCATATGTCATAATGATTTTATGTGAACCTGCCTTTTTACTGCAATAGCCTCCTTTTTAAACAAATTAGTTTCAATCAAAGTAAACTATTTGTGTGATTATGTCACTGCGCAATACACACACATTACGGGTGTTCATTCATAAACTGTGGACAATGCTAGCTTATTTAACCTGTTAACCAGTGCGCCGACTCTGAATCGTTTTTTTTTTTTTTTGTAGCCTATAAATTAATGTATGTCCAAACACCGGATAATGTCATACTCTTTAGTAGTGATATAGTGGCGTAATAATCTGTTTGGTTGAAAAATGTATTACCTGAATGAAATGAAATCGAATGTATCGTCCTGTGGAATCATTCATTCACAGACAGTTTACGAAGACGTTC
This sequence comes from Semotilus atromaculatus, assembly GCA_031834385.1. Taxonomy (NCBI): domain Eukaryota; kingdom Metazoa; phylum Chordata; class Actinopteri; order Cypriniformes; family Leuciscidae; genus Semotilus; species Semotilus atromaculatus. The sequence goes on from JAULUF010000035.1 coordinate 7,006,358, forward strand.
AACTAATAAAGATCTTCATCGCTGGCAAAGATATGATGCATTTGGAGATTTGCTTTCACTAGACTAAACTGTAGATCCACGGCCACTTCATCCAACGCTCTTGATGTTCTTAAATCTTCCTGTTACTTACGACTCCTCGAGTGTGAATTGAAAGCGCTTCAGACGATTCAGTCAGTGCGTGAGGAACTGAACAGATCAACTGATTCGCGAACCGATTTAGATAGATCTGACAACTTGTTTGATGACGTCTTTGAACAGAATCGACTCAAAAGAGTGATTCATTTGTAAATGAGCATTGCTCATGCCCATACAAAGGATACAGCACACTTGGAATAAACTCATTTAACAACGTATTGCATTAAAATAAAGTAACGAGAGGAACGTCGCTGAAAATATAGCCTTGCGGACAATCTGCCAAGATGTGCAAACCATCAGTGGTACCACGGTTACCTTCCACATATCTCCTGCAACTCATACCAACGTACCAAAGTAAAAGTACACCTTGTGTCCCTGACAGGAAAATACCCTGCTGCGCGATCTGTGACAGTAGGCGCGGCGTCAATTACCGGTATATACTATGTCATACTACTACACACTAGAATTGCGCGAAAATATAACGATATCCGAAAAAGCTATTTATGATCCCAACCCAACTTAGATTAACGGCGATATTTTTTTTTATCGCCCGATAAGAGTCTCACGTTAACGCAGCACGTTAACGCCGATAACGGCCCAGCACTAATATATATATATATATATATATATATATATATATACACACACATTACAAAGAGAAAAAGTGACAAATATTATTTTTAAATAAATAAATAAAACTAACAAATAAATAAATATATATATAATAATTTACTAAAAACAGTTTATGTGATTTGTTTATGCCTTTTCATAATTTATTTTCCCAATATAATGTTCAAAATGGGAAAAAAAATTACCTGCTTCCTTGTAAAGTAAGTTGTGGGAATCCCTGGGAAACGTGAATTCTCAATGCGGCCATGCAGGGGACCCTCCGAGATGTAGTACACAAAATTGAGGCCAGAGAAATGTGGGTTTTTTACTCTGATTATGTCATCTGTGAGAGCTTTAGATGCCCCTTCCTTCAGAGTGATATTGGACACCTCAATGGGTATAAGGCATGGGATGATATCCACAGATATGATGATGTCAATGACCTCTGCGACCCCATTGCTGGCCTCCATGGTGAATGAATCACTCTCTTGGCCAGGTGCCACCTGTACATACTGAATGTTGCCATCATTAACATCTCGCTGGGAAAAGGTCACTAATGGATCCTCTAGTGTTCCTTGGTACTGATATTTACTCTCAATAAAATGCCGTAAATAGCCATGAGATGGAGCAATTTTGATGGTGAAGGTTATTTCTGAAGGTGAACTAGCCTCATGAGTCACCTGAAGAAAAACAGACATAATATTTTATTTCTGCATACAACATCCAGCGTCAGGGAGCAACTACAAGTAGCGACACTACTAACTTAAAGGATTAGTTCACTTTAAAAAAAACTTTTGCTGATAATTTACTCACCCCCATGCCATCCAAGATGTCCATGTCTTTCTTTCTTCAGTCGAAAAAAAAATTAAGGTTTTTGATGAAAACATTACAGGATTTTTCTCCATATAATGGACTTCATAGGACCCCACATGGTTCAAAGTCCAAATGACAGTTTCAGTGCAGCTTCAAAGGGCTTTAAAGGGGTCATGACATGAGAAACCAAATTTTCCTTGATCTATTGGTATATGAGAGATCTATGTACTATTAAAACTTCCTGCAAGTTTCATAGCTTAAGATGTCCTCCCCATTATAAACAAAGCATTTATTTAAGTTTTTATTATTATTATTTTTTAATCTTTATTAAATCTTGACAATACAAACAATAAAACACACACACACACACACACACACACACACACACACACACACACACACACACACACACACACACACACACACACACACACACACACACACACACACACACACACACACACACACACAGTCATTAATACAGAAAACAAAATATTAAACAAGAATAGAGCCAGGGGGAAGAATCGAATAAATACATTAAATATATAGCGCATAACTGAATGGTTTTAGCAGCCTTCTTATTTTTTGAATCATAGATGGATTTGATATACTGTCCCGTCTCCTTACCAAAAGCAATAAAGGAAGGTTTAGAATTACTAAATTTGGCTTTGTGAATATGATTTTTCCCTAAAATGATCAATAGATTAATTAGTAGGGGTGTAACGATTCATTGATGCATCGATGTATCAATTTATATTCATTTGATCCAACTACATCGATCTGTGCTCGGCTAGTTGGCCTTCCGGACGGCATATATCGATCTAAAATCGTTTTAAAAGGTAATCAATCGATTGTATCGATACTAGGAAATAACACATTGAATTTAAGCACGTCAGACTTTATATGGATGTTTTTTCTTAGAACTTTTAATGATAAAGGCGTTAAACGTTACTCGATTCAGTCTGAAGCGTGCAGCGAGCGAATATTACGATTATTATTCCTCGTTGTGGTTGCGAAACATATTACCAACTGAGGTCAACTTAGGGTCCAAAGCAGGTATAGGCAATCTGGTTTTCTAGTCCCCTTTAAAAGAGTTAAAATACCAGATGGGATGGCATCCATAACAATTGCAAACTCTCTTGGGGTGATTGGAATGCCAAAAGTATGAAGGAATTCAGAATAATTCAGCAAGGATCCATTATCGTTTAATAGTTGGGATACTAGAATTATGTTATTATTGATTGAACCAAGTTTCATAAAATAAGGATTTATTCTTGAATTTAATAAGCCGATTATTCCAGATGAAGCACCTATGTGGGGAGAAATTATGTTTGTAGATTAATGACCTTGCTAAGAGCATTTGATTATGGAATTTAGATAAAATTAAAGGAATTTTTTCTATTTTATAATCACATTCAAGTAAAAATTCTAGATCACCAACCTTAGAAATAATATAGTTAGGTATAAAATTCCATGTAGATGTGGGATTTTTTAGAAAATGCTTTATCCAATTAATTTTAAAAGTATTATTGAGGGTTGTAAAATCTAGAAAGTTTAGACCACCACCTAAATACAGCTCGTTGTGGATCCATGGTATGAAGTTACGTCATGGTACGAAGTGACGTACCAGTCGTTTGCATATGACCGCCTCCAGCGCAGGACAACTACGCCTCATTTCGCATCATCGCATCGTAGTCGCGCCCACATGTGTTCAGTCGGCGTGCAGCGAGTGGGTCTGTTTACAAGGAGATTGCGATGCCACGCAGATGTGCTGTTCCTGGCTGTGGACAAACAACATGTTTGAATACGCTGCCGAACGATCCAGACGCCAGGGAAAGCAGTTGGATGCAGTTTATTTGCAGCACATAAATATGCAGCGAATTTTTGTCCCGCCAAAGCCTTATTTGAACGGTGAGTGATGTAGATGAGTGTGATAGGGCGTGTGTTACTGAAAGAACGAGCAGAGAGAGCCCCGGCCGCGCGTGCTCCTTCAAACTGTCTTGCTCTCTCTCTCTCTCTCTCTCCCTCGCGCATATGAATCTAAATCAATTGAGAATTGACACGATGGTAAAAGATCGGAAGACCGAAGTTTCACATGGTGGAGCATTGTGTAGCCTACATGTGATACAAAATTATTAATGTTAATAATTTATGCATAAGCACTGACGTTAGCCAATCATAACAGTCGGCGTTAACACTGAACTCTTAAAGGGGAAACACCTCCAAAACAGACTGTTTGATTCAGAGGGGGAGAAACAGGGAGGGAAAAGGTCATAAATCACTACATTTTAAAAGTTTTTTTGTCGAAACGATCGGTCATTTAAAAAATAAATAAAAAAGTTTAAGTTTTATAAGCACAAATGCTCACCTTGCTCTGTTCTGTGATGCGCGTTCGCGACATCACGTAATACGCAATTACGTTGAAAAGGTCACGCTTCTGTCCTGACGAAAATTCTCTTAAGCCATTTTAATATTAAAACACCCAGGATATGCACACGAAATGGGCATTTTAAACGATAAACTGACACAAAGACATTTGAATATGTGTATATTGTCCTCCTTCCACACAATTGTAAACACTGACTCGATACTTCCGCGTACGTCGAGCGTGACCTTTTCAACGTAATTGTGAATTATGTGAGTCACGAACGCGCATCACAGAACAGAGCAAGGCTAGCATTTGTGCTTATAAAACTTAAACCTTTTTATTTATTTTTGAAATGACCAATCGTTTCGCTAGATAAGACCCTTATTCATCGTCTGGTATTGTTAAAGCCATTTGAAGCTGCACTGAAACTGTCATTTGGACTTTGAACCGTGTGGGGTCCTATGAAGTCCATTATATGGAGAAAAATCCTGTAATGTTTTCATCCAAAAACCTTAATTTCTTTTCAACTGAAGAAAGAAAGACATGGAGATCTTGGATGAGATGGGGGTGAGTAAATTATCAGCAAAAATGTTTTTAAAAGTGAACTAATCCTTTAAATACATTTTTATTTTCAGCAGATTTTTAGCTTTTTTCCAGTAACAAGCTACTTTTTCCAACAATAAGTAGTGAATTGTCTCTGGCTGAATACGGAATTAGCATAGTTCCCTTTCAAAAGCTACAATCGATGCTGCACTGCTTAGCGCATTGGGAACGTCTTTAATCGTGACCAGCTGTGAATATAGTGTGAAAACACGTCAATAGAATTGACCAGGAGGTAAAATAGCCTCAGTCGATGACGTCATCGGCGCGCATCCGAGACGCGAGGCTATGAATAGATGAGCCACATTGTGCATCGGCTCTGGCTTTATAGAAAGGCGAGTGCGAGCATTGTGAAATGTTCACAGTGAAAATGCTGCGTTCTCGTCTGAACTATTTCATGGATCTGTGTGATGAGCAAGAAACGGGTCCTTCTCTTTTGCTTGCTGTATTACCAGATCCACACCTTCCCTCACGTGATCGCGAAGCGCACTCCGGTGCTTCTTCGGCTCGCGCGGGGGATGATGATTTGTCTCTTGGGTCTGAGGACTATGAGCAGACGTCTTCTGAGCATTCCTTTCGCAAAAATTAATCTGGTACCAACTGAAGGACACTGGGATTTCGCCTAATGTTATTGAAACCATTCTGAATGCTATGGCCTCCTCCACTAGAAAGAGTAATTCCAATAAATGGGGTGTCTTTGAAAGGTGGTGTACAGCACATAGTGCAGATCTGGTCAACTGCCAGATTGCTTCAGTTCTGGACTTTCTGTGAGAAAAGTTGTCAACAGGCACATGCCCCTCCACTCTCAGGGTTTATGTGGCCGCTCCTTGCCATGCCTTGGTGGACGGGGTGTCACTCGGGAGGCATCCTCTGCTCGCTCGCTTCTTTCGTGGGCCAGAAGACTAAGCCCTAGTCGTGGGTATTCTTGTTCCCAATGCGCTAAGCAGCGGAGCATCGATTGTAGCTTTTGAAAGCGAACGGTTTGGGTTACTTGACTGTAACCCTGTTTCCTGAAAAAGCGGAACGAGATGCTGCGCTACTTTGCCGTGCTGATGATGTCACAGGACTGCTCTTCAGAAAAAATTATCCTGACGATGCACCTGTGGCTCATCTATTTATAGCCTCGTGTCATGGGTACGCGCCGATGACGTCATCGACCGAGGCTATATTACCTCCGGGTCAATTCTATTGACGTGTTTTCACACTACATTCACAGCTGGTCACGATTAAAGACGTTCCCAATGCGCTAACCCATAGGTAGCAAATAAAAGTCTTATTCATTCTAATGAATGAACATAAGAGCCTTCAAACAACTACACAAAAACCTGTTATTGGTAAAAGATATCAATCTATAACAGGATTCCCTTGAATCAGCAATATCTTGCTAAAAATTGCCCAATCAAATCTCTAACTGATGTGGATATTTACCTTGAGTTTACTGCTCTCAATGTTGACTGGTTTCCCCTCCTCCACCAGCAAGGTTTTATTGTGAAGGATGATGGGTGGTCTTTGATGGCTTTCCAGGTACACCTTCACATGGATTTTTACATCAAGTCGATGGTCCTTTGCTTCCACCAGGAGTGTAAAAACATCAACAAGATTCTTACTGTTGTCATGATGATAAGACAAGTAGTCATTTCTCAGGTCATTCTGGGTGAATGACTCTGTCTTGCTGTCTTTTAAATACAGAATTCCATGTTTTGGAGCCTCTTGGACTTTAAATATTATTTCATTGTCATTTTGGATGTCAAGATTTGTATCCACACTAAAGTTTGCATTACTAAGTGTCTTGGCTTGCCCTTTCTGAACCAACAGGCCTGTGTTGTTGCCAGTTTTTAAATAAGCATCCTGTGTGCTAATATCCAACAGAGAGGACACATAGTGCTTGCCATCTGACACAAAGAGGACAAAACGGCCAGAGTTCATCCCATGGTGAATAAACAGCACTCGTTTCTGTTCCAAGTCTTCTTGGCGAAACTGGTACAGCTTATGTGAAGTGTCATTCACAAGAACCAAATCCCCCATTGGGATACCACGCCGGGTGTAGACAAGCTGCCCATCACTAAAGTCTGAATCTGCATCATGGTAGCGCAGGTCATCTATTGTAAGTAATCTCTGTCCATTTCTGACAACATTAAATACTTTGTCTACAATGCGGATTGGTTTCTCATCATTAACCAGCTGTATCGAGATGTTAAATATGCCTTCCTTGGAACCAATGTCATTATCTCTTATAGGAAGCTTTGTTACTGGGCCTGTGGAGGCCATGAAAGTAAAACTATCAAGAGTTGTTTCACTGTCATCATGAACGTACATAATACGCTCCTTAAGAACATCCTGATTTGTAAAGGACATAATATTGTCAAAGTCTTTGGTAGAGTTGGAAAAGTTGATTCGCATTAGCTTACCATGTTGCGGCATCTTTGTGATCGTGTAGTACATCTCTTTAGTGCTTAGAGTTTCAGCAAACAATTCATCCTTTGTGATGAGTTTACTTTCACCTTCAAGAAGTGACAGCCCATTGTTTGTCAAGAAAATGCTGTTGACATCAGCTTTAATATTGATTTTAAAAATGTGACTAGCAGAATGTGCATGCTTTGAGAATACATGGAAAACAAATTCATCACTGGTGTCCTCGTATGATCTTTCCACAAGTTGGTATTCGACTTTCAGATCTGTGATATCCCTTTGACAAAATGTGGAATTCACATCTAACTTGGCATTATCCACTTCCATTATTCCTCTTTTTGGTAAAGTCAACAATCTAAAACAAAGCTTATCCTCAGACAAGCTTACACCGTGTGCTGTTACATACAGATGCTCAGGGTCAATTACAGCTCTTGTAATTTTGTCCAGCTCTACAGGTTCATTGTTCTCTATTGTGTAGTCTATCCACTTTACCTTTATGGGAAAGACCAGTTCTTCAGTAGCTCTGGAGGCCACAGTTACTTTACACTTGAAGTGGTCAGTGCTATTACTTGTTTGAATGGACTGGTGGGTGCTGAGGTACCTCAAACGCTCCTTTTCAAGAACTCTTTGGGAAAACGAGCTGGTGATTTTCCACTCTCCACTTGAGTGCATCCTCTGGAGCTCACCAAATCTTGGTGGCTCAATTACATCATAACGAATGTCAACCACTTGCTTCAATGCATTGGTCCAGATGGCCAATTGGTTTGTGCTTAACAGAAATATCTCTCCTTGAGTCACTTCCAGACCCGTGGCATTGGAAATTTTATACTCAAGTCCCACAGCCATGATTCTAAGCACCACTGTGTTACTCAACTTCTCTCCATCACTGACTCTTAACACAATCCTAGAGTTCCTCACACCCTTGTGGATGTAATATATCTTACCGTCTACAAGAGCTGAATGGGAGAAAGAAGTTACTGGTGTACCTGCATTGTCTTCATTCTCCAAATACCCTGCATCAGAATTAAGGTTCCCTAACACAGAATAAACAAGGTCTGTGTAATTGCTGTCAATGTCTATGGCTTTCAAAACATCAGTGGTCAGCCTCTTCTTGGAGTTCTCCAGAAGAATAAACAGATTCCCCTCAGGAAGACTCAACTCAGGAGCGTCGTTGGTTGGCGTGACGGTGACATTATACCGGTACAACTTGTGTCCTTTCAAATAGCTTGGCACTTCCTTTCTGCTACTGGAGAATACAGAGAACATGAAGTAGTCTTGTGGGTCTTCAGATCCCCCATGGATGTACATAACCCTGCCGTGCCACAAATCCAGCATGCTGAATGTTTGCTCAGCCTGCTCCTGGTCTACATCAAGCCTAAGTTGACCATGCACTGGCTGCTCTTCAATCCTAAAGATGATCTGAGACTGACGAATGCCAAGGTTCTTGAAATCGAGGTTCACTTTAATATGCTTAGAATCCAAGGCTCCCCGACCCCCTTCCGGGACAACAAGATTCCTAAGCTGTAGAAAATTGTGTCCATAGTTTTTGACAAGACCTTTGGCTAGGGTGGACACATCTGTGGGTGGCAGCTGAGTGACAGAGTCAACAAGGGTCGTGGGAAGGGTTGTTGGGCTCACTGTGGTGCTTATTTCCAGCTCCTTTTCAGGATCACAGCCAACAGAGATGTCTTTGGTTACCACAGCATTGGGAAGACCCATTTTGGCATAATTTATTTGAATGTCTCTGAAGCATCCTTTGAAGGAGCCACCTTTAATACGCTTCCCTGTTACAGAGGAAAGACCTACCTTTCTGACCTCAGAACGTGTGCCATCATCGATTCCACCAAGGAAAAGGAAACCTTTCAGATGAAAGGCTTTTGATCTGGAGCTAATGATGGACTTTACAGTCTCTCCATCTACTGTGAGTTGGAGGCTTTTTGCAGTGAAAAAGAGCTTAACGTCATGCCATTTGTTGTTATTGATGAAGGTGAGGGAACGTAGTTCTGTTTTACTTCCATCTTTACTGACCACGGCAACAAGGAGACCTTTCTGGATCTCCAGGGCGACAAAATCTCCTTGTCGAGCTGAGCTGTACATGACGATCCCTTCTTCAGCTGACGTGTGGATTGAGCATTCAAAAGCCCACTCATGTTGTGCTGTCCAAGGTGGAAGGGATATGTAAGCCTGTGAGCTGAAAAAACTGATCGGGTCATCCTCATTGGCAAAAAACTGAGGGCTGCATCCTAGGGAAACCTCATAGACATTCTTGAACCCAGAGTAGGGCTTCAGTGATGACAAGAGATTGTGCTGATTAAATATTACTTCATCGAGGCAACCACGGAAGCCATTGAGATCTCTGGAAAGATAAGCCTGATCCAAACCTCCAGTACCACCCACATATAGGCCGTCGCTGATGTGCAGCTCTCGCTCTGGGCCTGGCATTCGCAAAGTGGTCTTGGAGTGGTTGTCCACAGTCAGTGTGACATTATATAACTCATGGAGAAGCTCTGCAGTGTGCCAGGCCAGATCATTTAGCTGGGTTCCACTGTCTGAGAGAAGGACCTGCTCTCCAGAGCCCAGATCCATCCTAACCTGTGAATGACAGAAACAATGTAAAAAAAAACAAATAAACACCCTGTCCTTACACAATCATACATAAAAAATAAAATTAAAATAAACTATACACTATAAAATACACTATACCGCAAGATGGTGCTAGCTCTGTGGAAATTTTTTACGTTTTTTTTTTTTTTCACTATACACTAAACCGCAAGATGGTGCTAGCTCTGTGGAAATTTTAACGATTTTTTACATTTAATAATAAACTACTTTCACGTTTTCAGCATACTGATTTGATGTTTATTGCTAAAAGTATTTCGAAATGAATCTGAATTTTTTTTTTAAGTTTCTTTTTCATGCTAGGTTAAAGGGCCCCTATCATGGATTTTTGAAAATGACCTTTCATGTATTGTGTAATATAGCTCTAACTAAGTGAATAAAAACATCCGGCAAAGTTTTAAATCTGAAAGAGCACCGTGTATTATTGTCTTTCAAAAGTAAGAGTTGACTCATTTTGATGAAATGAATTGTTTTTCAAACCAGTCATAAGCTGTTTCGTCGTGAAACATTGGGCGAAACATTAGCCCGCCCACTTATTACGCGCCCACTTAAACCTCAAACCAGCAGCTGAGTCCTGTGGATACTGGATAGATCATGTCGAGGAGACGTGATGCTCTACAATGTGACGGTAAAGAAATTTTTTTTCACTGCCCAAGGCCAAGCATGTGAAGAATCTGTGGTTAAAATGAATCTTTCCCATGATACTACAGCAGTATAATCCTAAACTTTTCCTGCTACTTTTATTTTACTGACAACTGCTTCTCAAATATCGGAGTCAGCTAATCAGCTGTGGGCCACTATTACATAAAACATTGTTCTCACTACTTTGAGGAAAGATTAAGCATGAAGCGAGATTTGTTTTACCAATGTTTATGTTACATCAGTCATTCACACTAGAGCTCGGCTATTAGTTACCTCAAACTGAGTAGTGAATCACTGAAACGTCCTGCTCGAGTTGTCCTTGCGATGGAGGATCGGTTTGAATGAATGGTTCTTCTAGTGTTTCATCATCGGACTTGCGCTCGGATTGTTATGGTAAAATCGACGTCATTGTTCGTTACTGTGTTTAGTTTACGGTCTAGAAAGCCTCAGGACACGCAGAGCTGGCGGTGTTATGGCAATGGGAATTACGCGGTAAACCAATCACAACAGACTGAGCTGTCTGGCCAATCAGAGCAGAGTAGCTCGTGGAAAGGAGGGATTTAGAGAGATTGATTAATTTGGTGAATCGTTTGACAATCATTGAAAATCTGGTGATGTGCAAATGTATATTATGAGAAAATGAAACAGTATTTTTGATGCATGCAAACCTGTTGTAGGAGACTCCAAAACAACATTAGGAAACTTTAAAAAAATCCATGATAGGGGCACTTTAATACATAAAACATTGAAGTATTTATCAAAATATTTAACATTAAAGTACACTTAAAATATTTAAAGTAAAAAAAATTCCAGACACTATTATGTTAATGATTTCATTTGGTTTATGTACAGTGACCATATAAATGCCAATTTATAAGTGTTGTTATAATATCTATAATAATTTTTACATAGTATAAATGGAGAAATAATATAAAGGAATCAAAAAGTTTGCAAACCCCAGAGTTTTAGGTCTAACAAAATGTTTACTATAACAGGAGTTATTATCTGAATTGCAGCAAAAAAAATTTGTACAACTATTTTAATCATTAGCATTTGTCTATAGCTCATTATTTTTACTCGTAACATGAAAAGTCACTGTCCTTACATGAGACAAACTTGTCAAGGCTTGCTGAATATTTCTAGCTTTTCCTCAGCTGAAAGCAATTATAACCTGTGATGTATTCGAAGAGGTCCACAGGCAAAGGATAGCAAAAAGACAATTTAATGACATATGATAAATGTGAGAGTTCAAAGATACTTTCAATTGCAGGAAAATTAGACCTCAAAAAGTTCAACACAATCTGTTCTGTTGTATCCCTAAGATATCCTCTACAAAAGGAAAAGGAATTTTACATGAGTGCCACTGCAAGGCTTTTGAACTGGATTGTGGGAGTTAATTTAATAAGATTCAACTCTAGCAGATCCTCCAGTCATGTACCTACAGTACTTCTATCACAATGTCAACTGAGCTCACATTCTTCAGCCCTTAAGTCAGTGCAATCATCAGATTTGTATTGTATACCTTAAAAGAAGGTGAAAGAGTCTGTGGTGAAGTAACACAGTATCATAACTACGCCAGTATAAAATTCACCACTGCATTTCATCTGAAGAGGATGGTGTTGAGTTATTACCTAATGCTACAGTTTTGAGAATTTTTTTTTTATTATATATATATTTTTTAAATGTTGCAGCAATTTAACATAATCCTTACAATCGTTAATTAGATTATTTTCAAGCCCAAACAGAATTGACATGTTTCCACATGTAGTTTTATTGAGGTAGATGATCTAAACATTGCTGAGGGTGAAATAGCAACATGTGACTCACCTGCAGTCTGCCAGCATTCATCTCCAGCAACAGAAAATCATTCTGCCCTGCAGCCAGGAAAAGCAGGCCACTCAGGCTGGAGGTGCGGAAACGAACGTGCAGTGTGTTGCGACTAGACGTCTCTGTCCCTTTTAACTGCACAAATCCATCACCATAGAATGAAGCTGTAGATAAGAGAACATCACCTATGATGTGTGTTTAGTTTTTTTGTTGTTGTTGTTGCCCTGAATGCTCCATGATTTCATTCAAATTTTCCATTTTTGCCTATTGTTAATTAGTTTCAATGTTGTGATTTAAACTTAATGACATCACTTTTCAATTACACTTAAGGTGACTTTATAATGAATTGGTTTGTAGGAATATTTGTTTACATTTAAATGGATAGTTCACCCAAAATAGTCCATTTTGTTTTCATTTACTTTCTCTCTCTCATGTCATTACAAACCTGTATGGCTTTTTTTCTTTTCTGTGGACAAACAAAAGGAAATATTTAGAAAAAAGGGGAATCACTTTGTACTGTATATTTGCAACTATCTTCAAAATACTGTATATTTGAAACGAAAGTGGAAAAATGACAAATTACAATCAGTCAAAGCTATTTTTCTGATATTATAGCGAAAAACTCCCATAAACCTAAAATGCTTTTTACTGTTTTAAATTCGGTGAGTCCTGTGAGTGCTGTCTGCTTTAAAGCATCAACTGCAGTATGTGATAGCTTTTTAAAGTTTTTCACAGATAAAATGGTTGATATAGCTTTGTTGATAAAATCTATTCTTTCTCTCTGTTTCATCCTTTAAGTAATTTTAGACAGTTTCTTTTGATTCACTTAACCTCTTAGCCAGCGCCCCATTTTTTTTTTTAATTTTCTGAAAATGACATACCCTAATACAAATGTCTGTAGCTCTTAAACCATATTGTCCACATTCATAACTCTAATCTTTTTTTTAAACTAGACACTTTGTTACCCAAGAGTCATAATAACTCAATGTAGCATAAGAACAGAGTGAATCAAGGAAAATTTTACTTGAAAGTGACTCACGATTTCTTTGAATGAACTTCATTTAGGGAAAAATTTATCAGACTCATGTTAAAGGCCTGAAAACACCATAAAGATAAAACTGAATGTCTGTCCATGTTTTGATTCAAATTTGAAGATGATACTCCCAAAAATGTAGTTTCTGTAAGCTTTTATTCAAGAAAAGTCTAGGCGTTTTTGCACACTCCAAATGGACACCTGGGGCCTCATTTATAAACGTTGCGTACGCACAAAAGAAGGCGTACGCCGCTCTCTACGCAATAATTGGTATTTATAAAAAGCAAACTTGACGGGAAAATGTGCGGTCCTTCACGCAAGCTCTGACCCAGGCGTACGCACAAAAACGGGTGAAATAAGAAATGGCGACACCGTCGGCGGATGGAAGAAACACGTGAAAGTGTGTGAAACTGTGGACCGTTGTGTAAAAGAAATGGCAATACTGCCTCTCATAAATAGACTTCACAAAGCAAGTCTTACATTTAACAGCCTACACGAACACCCGTTTGATCGATCTGCACTGCAGTGTAAAACAAAAAAATCAAACGAAGATTTCAACAGAAATGCTAATTAACACATATTTGCAAAAAGAAAAGTGAAATATGTTCTAGCAATAATATTGCCATGTTATGCAATTCATCCTCATAACACATCTGTTGCTTGTCAGATTCAATCAAATGGATGGTAATAAAATGCCATGATGCCATCACAATGCGTAATGGAGCGCTAGACGCTTTTTTGCATCGACTTTGATGTCCGCCATTTCTTTTTTATTTCGGCCACGGTCCGAGGTTGTGAGGCTGCAGCATTAACGGCGTCTGCAACCTTTTGCCACTCAAGTGCCTTTTTGGCATTAGTAATGCCCACACTGTGCCCTGTAAAATGTAAAACAACATTTTACTCCTCTTTTCCACCTTGCCAACGATCATTTCTACTTCACATTGAGTGAAGTTAAGTTTCACAGACTATTTATGGGCAACTATGGATGTTTCACTGACTATTTATGGGCAACTATGGGCGTGACACGAAGCCGCAAAAGCTGCGCTACATTTAGAATTGATTGTGATTTATTAAGGGAAAACTGCGTAGGACGTGCGTGCGCACGGTTTTATAAATCCGAATATTTCTGTGCGTACGCACGTCCTATGTTTCATCCGTACGCCACTTCTGACGCAAATCCTACGCAAAGTTTTATAAATGAGGCCCCAGATAACCAAAATGACATAAGGAGTAAACACTACATACTACATACATGTATATCAAGTCAGAATCAATTGTAAATTATCCTCATAACCTCCTCCAAAAACACTCTCGTCTCAACACCACAAAAAATCTTCTTAAATTGACGATCCATGAAGTCGATTGTAAAGGTCGATTATCGATGTCAAATATAAAGTTGGAGAAATTCCGTGCGTTGAAACAAGCTCCGTGTAGCAAAACAATGACTAATCTGTGCACGCTGTGCGTAAAATGACGAAAGAGGGAATAAATTTGTATTAGACAAATCTGTTTAGTAAACTATGCAAACAGTCAATCACTGCAATCGTGTTATAGTTGGTTAATCCTCCCATCCATCAAAACTTTGAGGACCAGACATTGGTTGGCTTTTATCCAGTCAAAACCGAGGTGCGAGAGTGACAGTTCGCTCAGCCTGTCGCTGCGCTCCCTTGATATTCATGTTTCCATTCGTTTGGATAAAGAGAGAAGAGAGCCCACCGACTGTATCTTCATGCAACCGTTAAACCCCTGCTTAAAAACATAATCCTGACTTAACCATATTTTTCATTACAGACCTTTATCAAATGTATCTTTTATTTCTAAAATCTTAAAGAAAGTTGCTTTGGAACAACTGCAGAGTCATTTGGAGTTCAATAGTGTTTTTGAAGAATTCCAAACTAAAAATCCAATCTAAAATTGTGGAATAGTCTTCCTCTATCCCTAAGACTAGTATCCACTAGATTTTAAATCTCAGTTGAAAACCTACCTCTTCTCACAGGCTGTCTGATTTTTAATGTTGAATTTTCTGATTGGTGTTTTTTTTATGTAAACTCTCTTTATCATTTGTTTTGCAGTCTCTCTTGTTTTTTTGTTTTTTTTAAAGGTGGGGTATGTGATTCTCTTTTTTGTCAATTTTTTCAAAATCACTTGAAATCCTATTCATAACCCACTTAGCCACTGAGTTAGAAGCACTGAAATGAAAATTAAGCAATTTAATCATCTGTGGCACGGGCAGGACTCAAAAAACTCCAGCCAATAATTTCCATGACCACCTAGAATCATTGGACAGTAAGTCCGTCAATCAAACGGTTGTACCATACCCCCCTCCCCCCATCCCCCTCGGGCGAATCAGGGCCAGCGTTGGAGGAAAGAAGGTAGGACCATTTGAGCTGTGTATTTTCAAAATCTGCCGGCCGTTTTGCAAATCCCATACCCCACCTTTAAATATTTATTCTGTTGTACAGCACAATGGCTACAGTTGCTTTTATTGTGCTATATAAATAAACCTTAAATTAATTTGTTTTTACTATTATTTTGTATTCTTCAAAATCATAGGTTTGGAATGAGATGAGGATGAGCAAATGACAGAATTTTCATTTTTGGGTGAACTATCCCTTTAAAGTTACTTTTAGATTTTCACATAGACAATAAATAAAAGTGACTGAATGAATAAAAACAGCAACACTTGTCTTTATAGGACAGGCTAGATGGCGCCAGGGAAGCACTGTGATACCCATGTGCATGTGCTGGCATGCTTTGCCCTGACAGCACCCTGTTCTCAACATAAAAGACTCTGACATGGCCACATTGTCTTAGCCCTGCTGTCCATTGATGGAGGCCTGGACGCAGCTGTTTTCTAACCCAGCCACTCCACATCACCCTTTAATCTACACTAATCTGTTCTACACTCTCATCAACCTCTCTTTGCAAGTGTTACTATAGTATTTATACCCCACAATTTGTATGGGTACAGAACACTTCTAATTTGGGACTGAAATGCCATGTTTAGTGTAATTCTGTAAAACTATGCAAGGTTATTGTGGTGTCATTACTCATTTGTGATACTGCAGTTGCATAAATAAAAATTTCTGTTCAAATGAATATTTATTAGCTTTTAAGTCCTTTGTTTACAATGCTCAAGGCACCATGCAAAGTTCAATGAAGCAATGTGATTCACTGAACTTTGCATGAAGTAGCCGAATAAAATTGTGGAAATAAAGATTATATTATGTAATATAAGACTACAATAACTTTTACAATGCAGTGATGAGTAAAATATTTCAAGCCATACTGAACCATATTGGTCTAAAAATGCAAAGGAGCAATATTAAGACAACACACTTGATCAAAAGTACATCTACAATAATGATAAGCATAAAAAAAACTTTGTGGTAAGAGATATACTAACAAACCTGAACTGACAGCAAGAGAGGAGAAAACTAGAATGCCACTATCTTTAGTCTTCTTTTTTCTCAAAGAGGGCTTGAATCTGACATCTTGGAGATTTTATAAGTCAGGACACTGCACTCCAAAATAAGACCACAGAAGACATCAGACATCTTGATAATTCCCTTACTGCAATGGCTATTGTGAAGCTCAACACTAAACAAATGCAACTGATGCAACAATTGGTAAATTACACTATATTCAAATGCACCACAAGAATCAGCATTTAAGTATCTTAGCATTTAAGTATCTAGCCTAAGTATTAAGTACCATTTGCTCTTTGAATAATGCTGGATCGCTCTATGATTTTTCTGTTGTGCAAAGCTGTTTTTTTAACAGTTAGGAAAAACATGACAACTTGAATAAACATCCAAGCTAATAATATGCATTGCTTTTATAATGCAGTGATTCACTAGTAGCATGCATTGAATTGTTTTTAATAACAAAAAAGGCTTTTTTTAGTACCTAGTACTGACATTTGGTAAACTGTGAATATGAAATCTCTGAGAGCCACAAATCTGTGCAATCATGACTGCTATATTCTGTACACAACAAACTTAAACAGACTAACGTTAGTCATAAATATAATTTTGGGTTCATGGTTTGGGAGCCACATAAAACTCTATGGAAGAGTCAACTGCAATCATGCATATTTTAATATATTTCTTTGTATTAACGTCAGTTATTCCACAAACATAATATGACAGAAGACATTCTCATTACACAGACAGCAGCCATAAGAAATAGCAAGTCTGGTTGTTCAAAAGTCATTGCCATACTGTCCTCTGATGCATGATATTTGGGGAAAATGAAGGATCGTCCGCTTGGTCTTGATGAATCCTCCAACTCAAATGTTTTACTCAAAGGTAGACTGAACGGTGAAATACCCTTCTTACTGGCTTTACATTAGCCATAGTTCAGCAATTTAAACAACTTACCCCCTTGTGCGATTCCGACAAAGATCAAGAGTAGTCCGTTTAAAAGGATCGGTCTCATTTTAACATCAATGCAGAGTGTTCATTCCGCTTGAAATGGAGAAAGAGTGTGTTTTAAAGTCATTGTGTTAACAAATTCATGGCAGCTCGGTAACTCCTCACATTAAAATCTTTTCCCAAAGTAAACTTGTCTTCTGTTCGAGCAGTAAGCAAGGAGCACAGGAGAAACTCCGCCTCCGAGTCCTCGAGCTTTCTCTAGCTTCAGATATTTGCCCCTCACCCCGCCAACAGCACCGATAGATTCACGTATAAAGACATTTTGTACTTGGAAAATTTGTACTTGGAAAAAATAAATATTCATTTGAACAGAAATGTCTATTTATGCATATAAACGCGGGAGTTTCGGTGATACACGTGTTTCTTGAATTGTGAAAATAACATTACAACACTGCTAACAAATTGTCTAATAAGCCCAACATTATAATAATCTTATTTAGCATCATAATTTGACAAAACTACAGCTTGACTGGAAATTATATATATATATATATATATATATATATATATATATATATATATATATATATATATATATATAACTGCGTTTATTATGACAGAATAATATTTTGAGATAATGTAATACTATTAAATGTAATTAAACAATAAAATGATCATATAAAAATATATGTGGTGAAGGATAAAACTGAATAGTTATAATGTACGTGTGTTGATTGGACGTCAGTAGGAACATCCTCTTAAATGACAAGCATTTAAACCAATGACAGAAACAAATGTTTATATTTGTTATTTTGATATACCCTATGATATTGGCGTGTAAGATTTCATACTAATAAACTTTAAAACATATCAATACAATTATTTTGTATATGCTAATTTATAGATACATGTGGACGTCTTTTTTAAATCTAAACTGCAGTTGTGCGTTTAAGTTGATGAGCATATTTGTCCCGCCCACGTGAGCCAACGAGCCAATAAGAAATGTAGTATGCTATCTGCGCATGCTAAAGAAAGCAGTAGTCAGGAAGTTCAAGCAGTGACTGAATGCATCCATCTGGGCTTACGGGACACTGTCATCTGCAGGTGATCTGCCTTGACATGCACTCTTTGCACCACTAATGTACTGGTTTTAAAAGGCTACATGTTGAACTATATTTTAGTATGTAGCTAAATTCAGGATACAGTCATTATGTAACAAATGCAATGTCAACCTTGTTTATTTTGCTCTGCTTGCGACTTTTCTAATGCATAATCAAGCCTTGCGAATCCTTACGTTTTGAAGAACATTGTAATGGGAAAGTCTTGATGTTGACAGCTAACACAAGAGATACGTTGTTAGATATTATTTATGCACATTGTTATTGTTCTCTTTAATATCAGTAACTCCTTTCAAACCTTTACTTTTTTGTCTATTTTAAAAGTAATTGTATTCTAGTGCATTCGTTTGGATAAAGAGAGAAGAGAGCCCAACGACTGTATCTTCATATCTTCATGTAGGAGGCGCTGTTTCCATAAAGACTATATACTATCGGGGGGGGAAAGCCGTTCTCCTGGGTAGGTTTCTAATAGATTCTGAAATAGTATTTGATTCTATGCATGTACTGTATATTTACTATAATCAGAGTCCTTTTGCTACTCCAGGTATTAGAACTAACAACCAGCAGCTGGCATAAAAATAATGTAAGTATCATGTTAAAATAATGTCATTCAACACAAGAATCATATACAGTTGTTTGAGGTGATTTAATTATTTTATTCAGCAAGGATACATTAAACGGATAAAAAGTGCCAGTAAAGACTATTACATTGTTAAAAGTTTAGAATGCTAAATGCTAAAAGAAAAATCTATTTAAAATAAATGTTTTGGGGGGAAACAAAATTTCTTTTGAACTTTGTTCATTAAAGAATCCTGAAAAAATGCATCACCGTTTCCACATATAATTAAGCAGCACGACCGTTTTGAGTAATGATAAGAAATGTTTATTGAGCAGCAAATGAGCATGAATGATTTCTGAACTATCATGCACTGAACTATCATATTACCACTTTTAACTGTATTTTTGATCAAATAAATGCAGCCTTGTTGAGCATAAACATTAAAAAATGTAACCAGCAGCTGGCATAAAAAAATAATATAAATATCATACAACATAGAAGATTCATAAATAGTTCAGGTGAGTAGTACATGCTATTAATATTTATCATTATACTGAATAATTATACCCTAATGTGATATAAATGATTTTGTTATTTCTGTTTCAGGATTGTATTGAAGTGCTATCTCTCTCTTCCATTGGTGGCAGGGGCATTATTAGTGGGCCTTCCTTACAGTATCTCTCTGGTTGCCCAGTGGCTCTATGGCTGGCCCAGTAAACCAGGGTACCAAAAATATTTAGAGGCTGTCAAACCAAGGTGACACAGCATTAACATTTTGATGCTACTCTACTTTAATTGTAGGCTTTTTAAATAATGCCGATGTTTCTTGCACTCCCCGCAGACGCATATACTGCCTGACAAGAGCCGTGCTTGAAATGCTGAAGTATCTGCAGTATGGCAAACTGTATTTTCAGTGGAAACTGTGGTACAGTAATGACAAAAATAACAAGCACTATGTGAAAGTTAGTTCTATTTTTATATATTCCTGTTAATGTTAAGAAAGGGTGTGGTTTATTTAGCCACAGGGCACACAGTGAGCTATACAGTACAAGTCAAGTCACATTTATTTATATAGTGCTTTTTACAATACAGATTGTTTCAAAGCAGCTTTACAGAAATAACAGGAAAATAATGGAAAAAAGTTTGTTTCAGAGTACAAAGGCACAGAGAGAGAAAGTTTAAGAAACAAAGCTTAGTAAATAGTAAAGCTACTATTACGTCTAAATTTAGGACAGTGAAAATTCTTTTAGAGTTTTGTGATGTAATATGAATCGCAATATTAAAATGTTTTGAAAATGTACTTTGTCATGAACTGCTCCAGAGACGCAAAGGCTGTGGATCCAAACACAGTAGTTTCTAAAAGGAGTAGTTCAGTTTAAAATGAACCCATGATTTACTCACCCTCAAGCCATTTTAGGTGTACCGTATATGACTTTCTTCTTTCAGACGAGTTCATTCGAAGTTATATTAATAAACACCCTGACGCTTCTGAGCTTTATAATGTCAGTGCATTGCAACCATCAGATTGAAGCTAAAAAAACAACAACAACATTTGCGTCATGGCATAGCGTAAATATCAGCAGTATGTCACATTACTCGCATAAGTTACGCTTTACACTTAAGTCGAATCCATATGTTCGCTTGGCCGGAAGCTAGTTATTTTACTTTATAAATTTTTAAATATGAATATTTTTCTTACACAAACTTCAGAAGGCCTTTATTAACCCCCCAGAGCCATGTGGAGTTATTTTTAAAATAGATGGATGCACTTTGAGCTTCAATCTGATGGTTGCAATGCACTGCCATTATAAATCTCAGAAGCATCAGGGTGTTTATTAATATAACTCCGATTGTATTCATCTGAAAGAAGAAAGTCAGATATACAGCTAGGATGGCTTGAGGGTGAGTAAATCATGGGCTAATTTTCATTTAAAAGTGAACTACTCCTTTAAGGTTAATCAAAAATCATAATCCAAATAACAGGCAAAAGGTCAAAACCACAGGGCAAACAATCCAGATAGCAACAAGACAGATAGAGGCAAACCGGCAGAAGATCGGGACCATAACACAGGAAACCAGAAAAGCACTCAGATATGCCGTGGTGATACAAACAAGACTTCGGAATGAGTGAGTGAAAACACAGAGCTTATAAAAGACAAACCCAAACCACACACAGGTGGAAGTAATGAGACCTAATGAGTCCAGGCAATGTTTTATGGGAAGTGTAGTTAATGATGGGAAAGCAAAGCAGAAGGGAGGTTTGCCCTCTAGTGGAAATCAAGGGCACTCAAACTGGTGAATGTAACACTTGTTAATTTCTATTTTACTATTTCTTTGTTGTTCTGTCCTTTTCTAGGGCATCACCTTTGGTCGCCGAGGGAATAAGTTAGATTTATATTATTCCCCAAGCACAGGGCATTCTGATGCTACTCCTGTACCGGTGGTTGTATTTGTGTATGGAGGAGCCTGGGGTTCAGGAGACCGCTCGATTTACTGCCTGTTAGCCTTACAAATGGCAAAAGAGCTTAATGCCTCTGTAATATGTCCTGACTATTCCATATTTCCAAAGGTAAACCACCTATAAATATTTATTATCAACTTTTTTAGTGTGGATTTTTTTTAAATGTGTGCTGTGTTTTTAGGGAAATGTGTTAAATATGATTCAAGACATTAGTGACAGTTTGCTGTGGGTGAGAGAAAAGGGACATGCGTTCAATCTCGATCAGGTACGTTTCCTGTTCCATGAACTTAACAAAATGTTAAATGTTGTAAAAACGGTTTGATCAAAATTGGCAATCAAAAATGCCAATTTAACAGTTCAGCATTACTCAATGCACTTTGTAATATTAACTTTTTAATATTAGCACTTTAATATTTCAAAGTGCTTTCATTGTACACTACCATTCAAAAGTTTGAGGTGTGTTTTAAAAAAAAGAAGAAGAAATAAATACTTCTATTCAATAAATATGAATTAAATAAATAGAAAGTGGTAAAGACTTTTACATTGTTACAAACAATTATATTTCAAATAAATACTGTTTTTTTTTAAATGTCTGTTTATCAAGGAATCCCAAAAAAATGCATTACGTTTTCCTCAAAATTACCAAATGATGTTTCTTGAGCAGCAAATCAGCATATTAGAATGATTTTTGAATGATCATCTGAGTAATGGCTGCTGCAAATTCCACTTTGGCATCACAGGAATAAATTGTACTTTGAAATATATGAAAATCGAAAACAGTTATCCCAATAAATTGTAACAATATTTCACAATATTACTGTTTTTACTGTATGTTTGTGAGCGTAAGAGATTTCTTTCAAAACATTTTTTTTTTTAAATCTTTGAGACCTTAAACTTTTAAACGGTAGTGTATATTTCCTATGGTATTTTGTAATAAAACAGTTTCACCTAGGCTAAATTGATCTAATTCTGAACCTACACTTTTTTTTAATGCAGGACAACATAATATTAATAGGTCATTCAGCAGGGGCTCATCTGTGTTCCATTACCACACTGTTTCTGGTGAACAATGTTGAAGAATTGTTCATTGAGACCAACAAACAGAGAGATCTTGTATCTGCCATTAAAGGAATCATAGGTAAATCAATGCTCCAGATTTATTATGTTTCTTGTAATATGATTGTTTATTATTTAGCATAGCGGTTGCCCTGTTAATTTAGTTCGTTTTTAGAAAAAAACATGATCAAGGAAAGCAATATTTTTCATTCATGTTGTGTTTTTTGTTTTTGTAATAGGTTTGAGTGGCGTTTACAGTATAATGGATCATTATAAGCATGAGAAATTGCGGGCTGTTGAATATGTGTCAACTATGCACAAAGCTATGGATGGTGTGGAGAACTTTGATTATTATTCACCAACATCATTACTCAAGAAATTGAATAAGGATCAGTTGAAACGGTATGACAGTTATTGCATATTTCTATTTACACATTAGCAACTGCTGAAGCAGCAATACATTCATTTGTTTTCTTTGTATCACTATTGTAAATTGGCCAACTTGTTAGATTACCAATGCAGTTTACCAAGTAAAGGTCACAGGTACAGTACAGAAAGATGCAGAATACAGTCAGGGTGTTGAATTAAGCTCTGTGTCAGAGCAATTCATTATATCATTGTAGAATTAACAGTGAAGTGAACACTTTATTATTTGCTATGATTTTCTTGCAGCGTTCCTCCAGTGGGTTTGCTCCATGGAACCAATGACATCATAGTTCCGGCGGAATCATCAGTGATGTTCTCTGAGCTCCTGACTTCTCTTTCTGTCAGTATGTCTCTTTATCTAATACCTAAAATGAACCACACCGAGATGGTCACTGACCTTATGGCTCCAGACAGGCACTTTTACCATTCTGTTTTTGGCTGTATTAAACAGGAGTGCAGTAAATTTCAGGGTTAGGTTGATTCATATTTTTCATTACTCATAAAAGTCATAAAATTACTAATATCATTTTCTAATATGTCAAACGGTCATTATCCTTAAGTCATTATATGTTTTTTATAGTTTAATTGTAAGTTTACATTCAAGTTCTGATGTTTTCTTCTGAAATGTTTAATTTTCCATCAAAATGTGTTCAATAAGATGAAAACGTTAGCTCTGTGCTTGTTCATTTAAATAAAAAAAATTATCTGTTTAAAAATCTACCTTTAAAGTGTAATTAAATGCAACAGAAAGAGATTGTTCCAGTTAAAACAGGAAGAATTAATGAATAAAGATACAATTATGTTTTGCATTCGAAAATGCAATATGCATGGAGAAATACTGCATTCTTATACATATATTTTAGGTTTACTTGTGTAAATTCTTCTATAATGTTTATTTGAATCTTACATATATGTTTCTCTTTGTGTTCTACTTACAGAATTAGTAATTTGGTTATTGATCTTTTGTTTGTTTGCCATTCACAGTTGAAGCCACATGATCTTAGATTGAATAACATATGCTTCAGCTGTGCATGCTGTAGAAATGTTTATTGATTTATATTTGCTTTTGTCATGACTGATGAAATGTTGTTGCCAAGAACAATTATGTTCCTAATCGGGTGTTTAGACCAGCATTGAATATTCACCTTATGAGTAAACTGCTCCTTATTGTGGGAGCATATGCTTATGATATCTTAGGAATGTAAAATGGATGTAACATAAAGTTATAGCACAGGTGTAGGATTTATTATTATTGAGAAACGTGTTTGATGAAATATACATGTATTACAAGTGACTATATTTACATATTGATTGCACTGAAACTGTAACATCCACATCAGCATCATGTAAAATTGACATTCCTTTCTTCTTTTACTGCTGTGGCAGTAAAGTGCATTAAACAAACACTGACAGATTGGCCTTCGATTATTACCTGACCAGAGTAAAAAAAAAAAACGTTCCTCCAAATTTAAGCGGAGAGCTGCATGGTTCTGGCCAGCAGGAGTCGCCGTTTCCCGTGTAATTAAAGTATTCCAGCGAGCACTGGGAGGCAGCGTCTCCCACACCGCTGAGATCTGAAGTAGTGCTGGAGCTGGGACGAGCTCAAGCCTGTGTTTGGGATGTCGAGGATTAAATATGGCCACTAGCTAGCTGATCTAACAGAACCAGTAACCGCTTCAGAAAGCACTGGCATCGCCCTTGAAATATGGATGGGAAGAGCGCAAGAGGATCTCTTTAGAGCGCTTCTCACTGACGCTTGAACACATCGGCTGGTCTGGTGAGTTCTCATGGATATGCGGATACACTGGAGACATGCAAAACACATACACACTGGCGCTAGTTTCCTTCCTCCAAAATACAGCTTCCTTTCTTTGCACCTTTCTAGAAATGTAAACATGTTATTCTGTTTATATAAATGACATTCAATGCAATCCAGCTCCTGTGAAAATGAAGCGCACAACTCGGCATGTATTGGTTGTGTGTAGCCGGGGCTGGCTAGCTGTGGCTAGGAGAGGAGGACTCCGCTAGCCTGTTAGCTGCTGGCGAATAATCACTCATGTGGAGAAAATTCACAAATTCGATCGTTTATTATTGTTTACCTAGAGTTAATCATATGCGTGATTATTATGGCTTATTTTGAGGTTATTTAGGTTATGTTTGGTGAGCTGTAATTGTCGTACTGTCACTGAAGATCTCGCCTCATCCCGGCTGTAACGTTAACGTTACTGAAATTATTTGTGGTTCATGTCAGTTTATAATATGTTGTTTTCTAGTATGGTTCATGTGTGTTGATACTCGCTCATGTAATTCCAATTTTCCTTTTACTCTTTTTACATCATGGCCGTTATTTCTATTTCTTTTTTCCCCGTTTAATTATAGGGTGTCTATCTTATACATCGTGTAACGTTATATTATAACGTAAACATTACCTTGTGTTTTATTACGGTATATGTGGTAAAGTCTTTTGTAGTGTTGACTGCCTGGCTGATAATGTACGCCAATTTCCCACACTGGATCAGTTGTTTGTCTATCTAACGTTACATTTGGACACTCATGAAGGCTGAAGCTAATGATCCCAGTAATTCATCATTCAAGTTGTGATATGGAGGCCACGGTGTAATGGTAGGCAGCTGCATCAGGTAGAGGTCATGGACTCATGAACAGTTGTGTGTGGCCTCCACACCTCCAAGGCTGCTCATGCCATTTAATTTGTGTTGTGTGTTTTGGTGAGGGTATACAGACCTGTGAATTAGAGATTAGAGACAGACTATTGTTGTGATTTTATTATATCAACACACCACCCTTGTATTGTGCAAGTCATTCAACCTGTTATTTTATCTCAGGGCCATCATAATATTGGCTTGTGGCCAAATCAGTCAAACATGACCTAAATTGCCCCTATTTAGAGGCTATAAACCTAGTTTTCAGTTTTTCTTTACTTTTAAACCTTGTTTTACTTTGTCACTGTCTTAACTCATGAACGGAACAATGTAAATGCATCTTAAATTTCATTACATGATGGTATCACAGTAGCTAGTGCATCACATTTAAAGAGTTAGTTCACCCAAAAATGAAAATTCTGTCATTAATTTCTCACCCTAATGTCGTTTTAATCCCGCAAGACTTTCGTTCATCTTCGGAACACAAAGGAAGATATTTTTAATAAAATCTGGTTCTGTCCCTCCATTGAACTAAATTGACGCTTCAAAAAGTTCATAAAGAGATCGTAAAACTAATCCGAATTGAGCAGTTTAGTCCAAATTTTCTGAAGAGACTCGATCACTTTATATCAGGGATCACCAATCCTGGTCCTGGAGGGCCGCTGTCCTGCAGAGTTTAGCTCCAACCAGGTCTAACACCTCTGCCTGGAAGTTTCTAGTATGCCTAGTGAGACCTTGATTAGCTTGTTCAGGTGTGTTTAATTGGGGTTGGAGCTAAATTCAGCAGGACAGCAGCCCTCCAGGACCAGGATTGGTGACCACTGCTTTATATGATGTTCAGAATACAAATTGAATTTAGGCTTTTATTCACATAAACATTTATCAGAGAACATAAACAGACGCTCAACCCAAACCTGCTTGACGCGCAAGAGCAAATCTCTTGCAGAAGCTCAAACGTGGTGCATAACACGAAAATGAACCTCATTGGTTCTTGCAGAAGCTCAAACGTGCTGCGTAACACGAGAATGAACCATATTGGTTCTTGCAGAAGCTCAAACATGCTGCGTAACACGAGAATGAACCATATTGGTTCTTGCAGAAGCTCAAACATGCTGCGTAACACGAGAATGAACCATATTGGTTCTTGCAGAAGCTCAAACATGCTGCGTAACACGAGAATGAACCTCATTGGTTCTCACACGTCAGGCGAACATGCTTGAGCTTCCGTTTACCACAACTGATGTGTGAGCTGATGAATGTTTATGTGAATAAAAGCCTAAATTCAATCGGTTCATCATATAAAGTGATTGTGTCTCTTCAGAAAATTTTTACTAAATCGCTCAATTCATATGGATTAGTTTTGCAATCTCTTTATGAACTTTTTGAAACGTCAAAGTGTCAGTTGCTTAGCTTTCTATGGATGGACTGGAAGCTCTCAGATTCATCAAAAATATCTTCATTTCTGAAGATGAACTAAAGAATTACTGGTTTGAAACAACATGGGTGAGTAATTAATGACAGATTTTTCATTTTTGGGTGAACTATCCCTTTAAGATTTAGCCCAAGTCATTTAGCAAGTATAGGTCTAATGTAAAAAACGTGTCTGTACAAAATGGCCGTGAGGTCAGACAGGATGTATAACTAAAGGTATGTTGCTCGATAATGTCTCGTGCAGTGGACTTCCAGGGTATTTGACCATCTTAAGTGAGATTCGCAGGGAGCATTAATGTTCAGTCTAGCATAAGAAGCCAGTGTACATCAATATCTCTTGACAGGAAATGGAGATGGGTAATGTACCCAACACATAGGCCTACTCAATACTACAAAGTTTGGCTAAAATGAATTTAGTGAAAAGGAGTTAGGCTAATGCTCTGGATTATTTTTTATCAACCTAATTAACTTCAGGTTTCGTTTCTGTGCAGTTGTTTTCATGTAAAAAAACACATTTAAAACAATGTTTATATGCAGTTATTATTATTATTATTATCATGGCTCACAAAACAAAAAGATTTTTATTTATTTTCATATTAAAACTGGGGACTTTCAGTATTAATAAACATATCAATTGGAATAATATTATAGAATTTTTCTATAGTAACTGGTTACTATATGTGAAACTATGATCATTTATTTTTATATTTATTTCCAAATGTTATGTTGTGATACCTAAAACGATATTAATGTGTCATTCTAAATGAATGTTTTGTCAAGTGGAGTGAGTCATGTGCTCGCTGCTCGGTGTGTATTATTGAGCAGGGAATCAGCACTCAGCGCCACACATTACATGTCATATTTTACACAAATTCAAACTTCAAGCTGTTACTGTTGACCAAATGACATTGTTGGAAACATGGCTCACATATATATATATATATATATGCAAAGAACTTTAGCTGAAGCGTTGTCATGTATCGGTGCCAGTAAAAACCCTTCTACAGATTAAGCGTCCGCTCTGTGCTTTTTGAACAAAGCCTCTCTTCATTAATGTCGTTGTGTGAGCTGCTTCTGATCTTTATGTCCTCAGACTGTTCTTCAGTGTTTTGCTGCAATCAGAATTTCTTTGTGCCGTTATTGTTTTCATATCTGTTTGAAAAAAAAGGCCCTTTACGTAATATTTGCACTGGATTGTAGATGTTGTATATTTTCGAGTAGTTCAGGTTATTTAGTAGGTGACGTTCCAGTGTTCAGCAGTGTGTAATTCCTTAAAATCAGATGACTGACTTCCCCTTTTCAAAATATCCAGAGCTAGAGTCATTACCCTGATCTGTTGATGGATTTTATTTTTTATTTTTCAACGTAAACATTACATCACCGTCGGTGTATGAAGTGAGTTAATGGGTGAATGTGTGGCAATATGTAAATCGCTTTGGTGGCCATTGGGTCTGTGAAAGCGCTATATAAATGCAGTCCATTTACCATTTACTATTTCATAACCGCCATCTGCTCTTTAAATGTTATCGATGAATCCCCCTGTATACTGCCGATTTGGTATCTCCTGGTATGACACTGGTCACCCCTCCATGATGTAGCCACGTGGTAGAGCTGGTGACAGGGAGGATCAGCTGTGCCAGTCCCTGCAGGCTTGGCTCTCTGGTACACACACACACACACACACACACACACAGGTTTCCTGGCAGTGCCAGCAAAGAGCGTGAATCGGCACTCGCTCCCACAGCGTCCTCTGCCTTCTCTCTTTTTCCTAGCACTAGTCGACACGCACAAATTACAAACGGTTGTTTTCTCAGCAATCTCTGGATCGAAATTACGTCTGTAACAACGAGGGATGCTTGCAGAGCACCGGGAGAACAGTAGGTATGAAAAAAACCCCATGTTTGATCAGTAATCTCCATGGTGACAAGGCTTTGTTTACAGTTTGAAGCCGTGTGTCATGGATTTATTTGCTGCGATGGTGGTCTTGAAATGGCTTCTTACTTTCTGCTGAGGTTTTTGGCAGCTTTTTTAATGCCACGTAAGATTCTTGTATAATTAAAGGCTGTTGAAGGTATAACAGAGGAGTAGGCATATGACAGATGGCACAGCTAGTGAAGCGATGGTGGCGTTTCTCCCGAAGGAATGATGGTGTGGAGCAACAAGAGGTTGCTGCGCGTTTCAGATGTAAGAAAGGGTTAGATCTCCTCAGTAATAAGCTGCTTGCATCATGCACTGTGGGTGTATATGTTTTCATCACTGCTTCATCCTCGCAGTCATTCTTTTCTGAGAATTGTGATTTTTGAAGACTTCAAGCACCTGGTTTCTGGCTGCTCATTGCAAATCAGGTCAAGACATGTTTGAAACCAAGGGCTTCATTAGACTGACTCTGACTCATTCAACACTGTTTACACAGGAAGCGCTCTTGACTTCAAAAGATAGATGTTGATTTGGGTGTGAGGTATCCAGTGACGGTGGTAAATATTAAGATCATTATTTTGGACCATATCACTTCAGCTTGTTACTGTTCACAGTTATTACGTCACCAGTTTATGTCGTCCTCCCCAGATTTAAACAGTGATTTACTGACTTTTGAGAAGATTTCACCTAAATGGGTATTAAAGGAGGTTTTTGCAGGAAAAAAAGTTGTATTATCTTTGGTCATGTATAAAGATGACCTAAAGGCTTCGGTCTAGATAAGTAGTAGGTTGTCAATCATCAGGTTGGAGTTGGAATGCTAAATTACTACTACCTAGCCTGCGTGATGTCAACCTGTGGTGAGATGAGTTTCACAGGAGATAGCTTTTTTGTTATTTTGCTTCACTTATGTTTTTTAATCCGTTACCTCACAGAATGGCTACGCAGAATGAAATAGTTTTTAATAGGATTAATTTGTCGTTGTATAGACAAGACATTAATTTGTTTATTTGTACATTTTAAGTTATAACTGCTGGCACGTTGAAAGAAAAAACACCATTAACAAATTAAGTGGTTGTTGACCGAAAATAGGAACTAGGGATGTCAACTTACTAGGGCTGTCAAGCGATTAAAATGTTTATCTAATTAATAACACAATGTGGTGATTAATTAATCGCACGTCAATTTTGGCTGAGAAATTATCCCCAAAAGATCATTTAAAGTCATTTGACGCATTGTAGCAAAATTTGCATCAGCATTTCAGATTAGCAAAATGTCAAAATAACACGATGCTGTGCAACAAGAACAGTCCACTGGTTAGTCCAGTTATGCCGTCCCATTGCGAAGTCTTTTTTGATGCGCGTCGGGGAATTGATTCTGTAGATGTGTTTCCATCGTGGTTTATGTCCATGTTTTCTCATCGAATAAAAAGTTTGTGCACATTTTTAGAATTTGTTCATCTTGGCGTTTCCATCCAGGGTTTAAAAAAAAAAGCGATATCCCAAAATAAGCATAAAAACGGGTGGGTGGATGGAAACATAGCTATTGAATCATTGGTTCGCCTGATTGATTCACTCAAAACAATTCTTTCAGAAACGCAGGACCGCTGTGTGTCGTTTTAAAACTTAGAAGCTTGGCTTTACAGTGAATGTAGGGAATATGACCATCACTTAACAAGTGCTTTTAAATTTGCTGACAACTTAAAAGTACTTTCATAGTGTGAAAAATAACTGCTTTACATGAAAATGTCATCTGTAAAAGCATAACAGATAAACTTGTCATATATCATTGAAAAGGTCTCAACTAGCACAATACAACGAGTATATTAGTTTCAGTTAGAGGCCAAAATATACCAAAGTATTTGTATAAAAAATAGCCACTGAAATACATGTAAACCGTATATACATAACCGTAACCGGTTTGTAACCGCAAAACCTTAGTAAACCATAGTAGATCATATCTTTATTTAGAGCAAGTGTTCTCGAACAAGCATTGAAAATTCAACCAATAAAAAAGTCTGAATCTGAAATCACCCCCTAAACCCTAATTCGCTATTCCCTATGTTAATCCACTAATACTGTTCACTTGAAGGAGTGAATGAAAAGGAGTGAGTGAATTCGGACAGCCGTTGAGCGTACATTTATTGTACACTCGTTATTGCAGTGCACTGTGGGATTGAATAAGTGCACTCAATAATGTCCACTATGGTTTCGGACACCACTACAAATGCCCTATTTAAGCGTATTTGGGGCGATTTCGGATTCAGCTTTTTTTTTTTTTCACTAAGAAACGAACATTGTTATGTTGTTTTGATTGATACTATGAAGCTGCTTTGATACAATCTGTATTGTGAAAAACGCTATATAAATATACTTGACTTGACTTGACTTGACACTGTTTTACAACTGGAGCGCGGCTGGATTGGTTTGATCGCTTAGATTGACAGGTCTTGATTTACCATGTGCCATAGAATAGGAGCAATCATCACTCGTCAACCAGAATCGTATTACTTGTTTATTCTATGTACTTCTATTGTGGCGTTTAGTATTTCTTATGTTCAGTAAAATCACTTTTTATTGGGTGATTTTGGGCCTTAAACGACTAGCCTACCAATCCATTGCAAGGCTTGAAGACAAAGACACTTCAAGTACACTGTAAAAAAAAATCTGTTCAATTTACGGTAAAATACCGGCAGCTGTGGTTGCCAGAAATTTACCGTATAAAATAAGGTAGCAACATATTAGGTTTTACAGACTTAACTTAAAATTTACAGAAATAAACCATATTTCATTATCTGATATTATGTTAATTTACCGACCTATTGAAGTATTAATATCTGTTTTGTACCATTGTAATACACTGACAACCAACAATCACAGCAGTGATGAGAGTCACATGATCAATCAAAGCTCATCACAAGCAGCTCTTCCACAAGAAAGTTAATACTAATATATAGAAGATGCAGAGTGTCATTCACACAAACATTAAACACCATCATGGTAAAACATATGAAACTTTAAAAAGGCAATAAACATTCATTTAACAACATTAAATGTACCATAAAACCCTAATGTACATACCTGATTAGAAAAAAACTAAGAAAACTATGAAGAAACAGTTATTTCAGCAAAAAATACATCAAATGCAAAGTGTCACACAGGGAATTGTGGGAATGTCAATTTACGTTTTTTTACTGTAAATTATACAATGAGTTGTTCTTTTTCACTTTCAAAAACTGTAAATTTAATGGTATTTTACAGTAAAATTACATTAAATGTACCATTAGATCTATCACAGTTATTTACCGTATATAGTAAGGAAACTTTCTGTTAACCAATTAACGTTTTTTCACTGTAGCATTTTTACCGTCTTTTACCGTTAAAATCACGATAATTTTTTACAGTGTATCGTAAGTACTGCGTGCATTTTTCCTTGTGTGTCTGCTGCACGTGTTTTGTGCATGAGCCGCATGTGCCTCAAAACTACGCACTTAATGATGACCTTGCTTAATCGACCACCGACAAGTTTACTGACATTTTTGACATGGTTATTGACAATTAATCAATCATCGATTAATCGTAGACATCCATAGTAGGAACTCAGAGGTTAATATGTGTTCAGGAATCCAGTGGGCTGTTTCGTATCGAGACAGCTGACACTGTCGCCTGTTGTTGACTTGTAGCCTCTAGTCAGTGGGAAATGTTCCCCTCACTTCTGCATTTCCATCACCCATAACAGTGGCAGAGATGTGGGGTTTGTGTTTACGTCACTCAAAATTCCCAAGAGTCATTGAAAGGCTTTGAGGAGGCTAAAACGGTGCCTTTTTTCTCTCTCTGAACAGTCCTTGGAGCTTACTTTGCTTTCTCAGACAGTCATTGGAGCTGGCAGCCCTCTAAGAAATGCCATGAAAGACTTAAAGCGTAAAAGGCTAAGCCACATTTTACTGAAGATTTCATGTCCCAGCAACCTTACTCCCCACCGATTTACATCAAATCTGCCTCTGTATGTCCCAAGGCAGGATAATTCATTGAGGAAGGACACATAGACTAAGGTGAATTAAATAATTTTTTTCCATTTTCTTGTTAACAATTATAATTCAAGTTACACCTTGTTGCAACCACTGTCTGAGCACAAAAGCATGTTTTATGTTCAAACACAAACACGGCATCTACATTTGTAGTGGCGGAAAGTTTATTTCATGATAAATAAAATGAAAGACATGTCAATAAAATGAAGGGCAAAAGGATTTCTTTCTTCTTTTGTTTTTGTGCCTCCCTGAGTCTACTTCTGAAGTTCTGACATATTTATTTTTTATTTTTGTTGTAACACAAAAGGGTGAAATTATAAACTCCAAGAAAATATTACCTTAAAAAATGTCCACTTAGCCTTTCAGGGCTTCTGTACTGAAATCAGCCATTCAAGCACAAAATTACTGTTTCTCTCTTCTCTTGATTTCAAAGTTTAGAAACAGGTTTCATATTTGCCATATTTGCCATAATTTGATTCATACTGAGTCTGAATTGGTGATTTCATGAATGAGAATGATTACTCAACGTATGCAAGCATTCAAGGCTCATCTATCTTAGTACAATAATTGTTGTTATTTATTCATTTAAATTTCTTTTTCCCCATGGATTTATGGCTCTGTTTCGGATATAATGATTTTTACTTTGGGGACGATGTGCTCCCCCAATGTCCATAGTTTGACAACTGCCATAGATAAGAAAGGTCTGGAATGATAAAGAAGGACTGGTCCTTCTCATTAACACTTATATGACCTGATGTTTATGTTTTCTTTACCAGTAGGAGGCCAAAGCATTTGTATGTAAATTTTAAGAGCATTACTGTTATGTCTACGACTCTACGTCTAGCTGATTTGTTTATTATGTTGGATTAAGAAATAATTAATGGTATCTTGAGAGCATTCTTGTTATTATAATAATCATAATGATGACTGACATCTGATAAACTAGTAAAAAAGGCTCTGAATGTTTAATGACTAGGAAAAGGAACTGCTCTTAGTGTGTAAACACCGTTATACTTTCGGTTACACTTTATTTTAAGGTGTCCTTGTTACAGTGCAATTATATATTTAAGTACAGAGTAATATTAAGTAACTACATGTACTTAGTATAGGGTTAGGGTATTATGTTGAGGGTTAGTTGCATGTAATTATGCATAATTGACTGTTATTACTACGGTAAGTAGGCCTACATGTAACATATGTAACAAGGACACCGTAAAATAAAGTGTTACCTTACTTTCTTACTCAGCAGAAATCATAGTACTTGAGGTGTTTATCTTTCAATTGGTTCTGTACCTGAAGTTAAGAATGATTGGATTACAAAACCACAATTGACTGCTGGCCACATGAGAGAAATGCTAAGCAATTTTTGTTTTACACAGGGAACAGACAGGGCTTTTTAAAATTACATTTATCTCACCTAAATGTAAGCTCACTCTATGTAGGCTATTTGTGTTTTTACAATGGGGTAATTTTGTTGAGTTTACACACAGCACAAAGAAGCTTGATTTCAACCTTGAATTGAATTTACAAAATAAACAAGAACAAATAATAAAAAATAATAAAATAAAAATAGAAATGAAATAAAGAGTGCTCTAAGATTTTTCAGGTAGGTCTAACAGTATTCAGGTAGAGGAACACTACAGAAATTGAATAAATTGAATGTTTCGTTGTATACAGATGAATTCTTCTCGCTATCTTTTGTTCTTTTATTAAAATTTATGACAGACAGCAGCAGGTTTATTACGCTGCTGTCACTTTCAGCACGCTAATGCAGGGATTCAATGTACTGATAAACGTGTTCTCTTTCTATTTAGTTCTACTATTTACGTTCACTTAAGACATCACCCACTGTGTTTGTGAATACTTGCCAAGATGGGCATTTTGACATCATTTTGTGCATTTCTGACCATTTAAACGCAATAAGCCACGAAAAAGCACTCAGTTTGGAACTTGCGAGCTGTTTTAGAGGTGATTTTTATGTAGAGCGCACAGAAAACCGTCTCTCAGAAAGCATGTGAGCACTACTAAATATCGCCTCTAGTTGAATCACTCTTGCTGTTTGTGAAATTATGTCTCAGAAAGTTTTCAAATTACTGATGTGATCTGATAATCTGTGTGGATTAATTTGCTTATTCAACCAGCTAATTGGTTAAATATTTGTGGGAATTTCCCGCCTTAAAAGCCTGAAACCTACAGCGATGTATAAATTGATGCACAATACCTGCAATTCTGGGCCATGTGTGGCATTTTAGCAACTTTATAATTGTTCAAATTTGGTCTGAATGGACAGGTTTGGATTATTAAAACAATTTTACTGCATCACAATGCCATAAAATCTTTCTTGTGGTCTGAGCAGACACATTTGAATAATAATAATAATAATAATAATAACCATTTGTAACATGGAATAATATCCAAAAATTCAGGAGCCTGGATACAGTGCAGGTATTTTTAGATGGATGCAGTCACTGTTGCTCTTCCCGCCTTCAAGTGTTGCTGACTTTCTCAGTGGCTGTAGATGTCTGCGGTTGTTCCCGTCTAAGAATCTGCTTCAACTCACAGATGTTAAGCTTTTTGCTGAGGGCATTATACAGAAACATAAATGTTTTATATCAGCACCTAACTGGCTCAAGCAAATGTCTGTCAGAAGCGTGTCCTATTTTCCATGTGCTCGCCAGCTTCAGCAGATGATGTAGCCTAAAGTTCTTGTGTGGCTTCTTTGTTTTCCCTAAATTCTGTAACCATTACCCAGTTGGATCTGATTCATGACTCTGTGTGGAGCTCAGCAAGACATAGGAAGATAACCGTTTGTCAACACTGTTTGCCCAGGAAGCAATGCTTGATCACAGGAAATAAAATATATAAATGATAATAATAATAACTAAAAGAAAACAATTGATATACACTTTTTATGAAGTATACCTAGGCTATAGCCCAGGGGCCTCCTGTCAACTCAAGACCTCTTTGTGGCAAAAAAAAGTGATACTTGTATAGTTATACAAATCTTGTTGCTTTATACTTCGATATTTAAGTTTGCCAATATCACCGTGTCCTTGAAATGAACCCAAATAATATCTTGGATCCAATTTTGTTTGCATGACCTGCAGTATTTCTGTACCTGCAGCAGAATCTTCACTAGAGGAACTCAGACAGAAGCAGTTCACTGCAAAAAATAAACAGGCTGAATTTGATCTGCAATTTGAAGCTAGCATATCACGTCACATTAGAAGTGGACTTTCACAGTCGACGATCAATTTCCCTGACATCTTGTTATTTTTTCCCCTCCTCACCCTCCCCTTTTCATTTCCTCCATTTCACAAAACCTCTCTTTTATCTGTGTGTCTGCTCTCTCAGGGCTGGCTTCGGCCTCAAGAAGCCTCTAAGGATGAATATGGTGAAGAGGATCATGGGGAGGCCGCGGCAGGAGGAGTGCAGCCCGCAGGACAACGCGCTGGGACTCATGCACCTGCGCCGCCTCTTCTCCGAGCTCTGCCACCCGCCGCGCCACATGACACAAAAGGAGCAAGAGGAGAAGCTCTACATGATGCTGCCTGTTTTCAACCGGGTGAGCGAGAGAGAGCTGTTTACTTAAAGAGACAGCATCATCACCTAATATGCACCAGGATAATGCGATTTATTTATAAGAGGCAGACTGAATGTAGAGGGATTCACAAAGATGCAGCCTCTCAAGTCAAAAATACATTAAAAGAAGTGACAAGTGTAATAGACACGATTGTATTGCACTGCTAATGCTAAATGTAACCCGTGGTGACTTTTATTTATTTATTTATTGTTTTGTTACCATTAAAACGTCAGTTTAGAGGAGTGACGAGACAACAACAGCAGGATTATTTTTCCCCCCATTCGGGCCGTTACATCAGATGACTTGCCTTGCTAATATTTTCACAGGCCCCACCATTAAGTAAAACTATTATACATTTTTTTTAATTTATTTTTTTTATCAGAAGACAATTAAATTCTTATTTATATTCTAAGATTATTATATTATGTTTTTTAAATATTCTCTCTGAAAAAGAAAAAAATACAACAAATCATTAGTTATAATGGCACGAATAGCTGAAAATTGTAAAGCTATAATGTAAACTTCATAATCATTTTTGCTGAAAATCTAAATTTTTATACTACTGTTCACAAGTTTGTGGTAAATAAGAATTTTCTGGGGGAGAATTTAATACTTTTATTCAACAAGGATGCATCAAATTGATCAAAAGACTTTTATATTGTTGCAAAAAAATTCATGTATTGAATTTTGATGTATTCATCAAAGAATCCTGGAAAAAAAAACAATCACAAAAATATATTTTAATAGTAAAAGTTCTCTTTTTAACATTTAATAATAATAATATATATTTCTTGAGCACCAAATCATCATATTAGAATGGTTTCTGAAGGATCATGTGATACACTGAAGACTGGAGTTATGATGCTGAAAATTCAGATTTGATCACAGGAATAAAATGCATTTTAAAATATATTCAAATAGAAAACAGTTATTTTAAATTGTAATATTTCACAATATTACAATTTTTTTTGTATTTATGATGCATGTCTGATTGAAATGAATGCAGCCTTGGCGAGCATAAGAGACTTGTTTTCAAAAACATAAAAAAAAATCTTACCAACCTTAAACCTTTAAAAGGTAGTGTACACGTATATGCCATAATCAGTCAACTGCATATTGTCTGAAAGCAAGAACATTAAAACATTTTCTTTCTTTTATTTTTAAATCACTATAGAGTCATGATTTTTTTCAAAACCTGTCATTAAATCAAATGATCCACACTTTGCTTTTGATGTTAACTTAAACAATGAGAAGAAGTGAACCAGCAGTGACTACTTCATTTACAAAGGCTAAGTAGTCGTTATGACATCAAGTGACTCTCACAGGCTGGAGAAGAGCATGATGGTGCTAATCATCCAGCGTTGATTATGCAGAAACACTGCAGATGACCTCATCATTGTGCATGAAAGAGCGCTGACCTGCTGCAGCCTGTATGCATTTTAAGAGCACTTGTAGAAGTGGGATGAAACATGCTCTCTATTTACAAAGCTGTCATACTTCATGAAGTGTTATAGACCCATCTCAAACGATGCATATCAGAATTAATACCGCAGTGTCTCTCTAGATTTTGATTTCTTCAAACTGACATGATAGATTTAAGCATGGCAGTCTTGCGCCTCTTATGAATGTTTGTGGTTTATACTAATTTGATTGGACACTCGGCCTGTGAGCCAAATGCTGAAGGGCAGTTTTCAGAGCTCCTGTGAATCTCTTATCTTTGCTGCAATGAAAGATGAATAACTCTACAAACCGAGCAAACGCCTCTTTAGACATCAAGGGAGCGGTTGCTGATTAAATCTCAGCTTTAACTCAACAGGTCCCCATCTTTATAGAGGGAAAAAAAGGACTGCATGAAAAGAAGGTGGTTTGAGCTCTGTAAATGGTGTTTGTGTGTGTGACAGGTGTTTGGGAACGCTCCACCGAGCTCCATGAATGAGAAGTTTTCAGACCTGCTGCAGTTCACTACGCAAGTGTCCAGGTTGATGGTGACTGAGATCAGACGGAGAGCGTCTAATAAATCAACAGGTACTTCAACTATCTATTTCCTGATCTGTTATACCCACGTTTCCCGATCCAATCAATTCCCGATGGGTTAAAACAACTCTCATTTAACGCATTAATGAATTCATAAATCAGCATATTATGCATGTTAAATTGGTTGCAAATTGTAATTAATTTTGATGTTATATAATGAAATATTTTATTTTTAAAAGTGATTTTTAATCACTGAGTTATACAAACATTTAAATTGCACATAAGGCAGTTTTTATATTCACGTTTTAATAACAGAATTATGGGTAACACTTTATGGGTCTCACTTGTTAACATTAGTTAATACATTAACTAACAATGAACAATATATTTTTTTACAGCATTTATTATCCTTTGTTAACATTAGCTCATTTTAGTTCACTGTGCTTTAATGTTAACAGACACAACTTTTGATCTTAAAAATGTATTAGTAAAGGCTGAGATTACCATTAATTAAGATTAGTAAATGCTGTAAAACTATTGTTCATTGTTAGTTCATGTTATCTAATGTAGTTAGTTAATGTTAACTAATGAAACCTTATTGCAAAGTTTTGCCGAATTATGTTTCTACTACAATTTGTTGTTGAAATGTAATAACTTAATTTTGGTGCACCACTAGTTTATACCTGCTTTATACTGTACCTGTGCGTTCTTGCTTTATGACTGAGGAAGACTGGGCTGGGCCTCAGAGTTACTCTGCTGTCCACACACTGTTGGCAGGTGGTCTTGGCACATGATGTACAGTAATGTTTATTTTTGGTGATGTAATCTGCATATGCTGCATAGATTCATAAAACCTAGACCGAGGATGTCATGAAACGAGTAATTGCTTAAGCGTTTTAGTAGGTTTTATATCATCTAATAAACATCTTGTGTTTAACGCTTGCTTTTTTCCCCAAACTGTAGTCATAGTACTGATGCAACAAAAAGCATAACGTAATAATATTGTATATTTAAAAACATATAATATTGTACATTATAAAAATATTGTATTTATTCCGTATGTCAAATTTATTGTATTTTTAATGACTATGGATTTTACGAAATGATATAATTACATTTTTGTTGGAGCAGAAAATAATATTCTTCTGAGTAAATCTTGTCCTTTGTGGATTCACTGGGGTGTCACAGTATTGCATCTCAAAATGAGGCAGCAACGAAACCGCCTGCATGTCATCACCTCTAATTGACTCAGCGTCCTTCCCCAGATGAGGCCAGTCACACACAAGCTGAAGTGTGAAAATGGATTTGATCCACATGCACAGACTGTTAAACGCGTCAGTGATTCTGTTTGTGTGTGTGTGTTCTCCTCCCACAGAGGCGGCCAGCAGAGCCATTGTCCAGTTTCTGGAGGTAAATCAGAGCGAGGAGGCGAGCCGTGGCTGGATGCTTCTGAACACCATCAACCTACTGGCCTCCTCAGGACAGGTCTGTATGTTTAATGTGCATCAGATGAAACAATCACAAGATGCATGAAACATGAAAACATATTTGATTAGCACTAGAAAAATATATACAGATACAGTTTGTTTTTAAAAGAAGTTTGTAATGTTCACCATGTCTACATGGTATTATCTAATGATAAAATACTTTTGATAAAATACATCATGAAATATAATCTCACCTGGGTACAGGGGCATTGGAGCTACAATTATCATCAAGCCAATCTGTGCAGGTTAAGAGGTTAAAGTGATAGTTCACCCAGAAATATATATTTATTTTTATCATTTACTCACCCTCTTGTTGTTCCAAACCTGTATGAGTTTCTTTCTTCTATTGAACAACACACACAAAAAATTATATTTTAAAGAATGTTGGTAACCAGACAGTTGACCGGAGCTATTGACTTCCATAGTATTTTTTTCCTACTATGGAAGTCAATGGCTACCGTCAACTGTTTGATTACCAACATTCTTTAAAATATCATTTTTGTGTGTGTTCAACAGAAGAAAGAAACTCATACAGGTTTGGAACAACAAAACAATGTTTAGTGTATGATACACTAGTATGATGCCTAGTGTTTTAAAATCTGTTGAGAGTTGAAAAGTCATGT
Source organism: Semotilus atromaculatus (assembly GCA_031834385.1). Classification (NCBI taxonomy): domain Eukaryota; kingdom Metazoa; phylum Chordata; class Actinopteri; order Cypriniformes; family Leuciscidae; genus Semotilus; species Semotilus atromaculatus. The sequence goes on from JAULUF010000035.1 coordinate 7,047,108, forward strand.
AGTGTATTCCAGTCTTAAGCTGAACAGTTTATCAGAGTGATCTCTGCCACCTCTTCCAATTCAGCGTGATCAATGGGGGTCCAACTAGTGACAATGGAAAACTAGGTATCGGCTTGGTGTGCCACATCCATCAAATTGTTCAGCTACCAAATTTTTGTTTTGTGGACCTGTCCTTGTCCCGTGGTGTATGAAAAAGATAAACGGCATTGTGTTTGGGAATCAGCCATCTTAGGTTGGGCTTTCAGCACCCAGCACTTGTCCATTCTAGAAAAAGGTGTAATTTGTTGAACGTGTGCATGGTAGTTTCACAGCTGAACAAGACCCCTCATCTCAAGTTACACAAGTCTCTGTTTTCAGGGATGGACACAGTCTTTTCCTAGACTGAGAGACTGGAGAATCGTGTGGAGGACGGAAGGAATAGTTGAAATTTTCTTAAGTATGTTTTTAGTCAATTTTGGACTTGACCAAGAGCAGGAGAGAGGAGGAATACTCACTCTATAGTAAAAGATGGCTTCTCCAACAATGCTTGCACAAGTCTTGCCTTCCAGCTTCCCCACTGCTGGTGTGGCGATGTAAAGATGGTGTCATGGAGGACCCGTTTCTCAAGCTGCCATGTCATGGGTCACTTTATGAAGGCCTGTTTGAAGGGAACTTTGTGAAAGGTGTGAACAGTTGCACTCTACATAAATGATCTCCAATTACTAGTTGTTTTTCTCTCGCTGAAGCACTTCCTCTCTTCACTGAGTGGCCAACATGTTGCGATCAAACAGACAATATTCCTGTCATGTCATGTCATTCATTAGATGAGGAATGACTGATCCTGCTGTCATCAAAAGCTCTTCAGAAGTATTTCTAGCTTTTGATGTCAGTCACCTCAGAGGTACAGATTTCCTGTCCAGGGGAGGTCATTGTGTCAGGGAGAGTTGATTAAGTGCCCAAAGGGTGTCTCAGATTTTGGAGCACTTTGGAAATGCCAATGTAGATTTTATGCATAACAAGGAGAATATATAATATCTGGTGAAGTCTATTCATTAGCAGCTAGTGCTTTTCTATATCTTTTGCAGTGCATTGTGGGGGCTACAGTATATCCATGTCATGTAGTAGGAAATGGTTTCCGACTATGTGTGCTTACTCTGTATCAAGGGCATGGTTACATCATTGGCAGAGTATCATTACATCAAGGGCTGTCTGTGGATGTCCCATAGTCATGTGTTGTATTGACTGAATGGGAATGTTGTTACTACTGTTCCCACAAGGAAGCCCTTCTAGATCCTTTATGAAAAGCACTGTGGCAGTACCATGGTACAGCGATGGTCATGATATTCTCACGGTACATTTCTCATTATTATCAGTGTTAAATCGTTTTTTCAGGATTCATTGAATAGAAAGTTCAAAACAACAGTGTTTATTTGAAAGCGAAATATTTTTGTATTTTATGGATACTTGCTGAATAAAAGGGAAAAAAGTCTTACTGACCTAAACCTTTGAACAGTAGCATACATGATTTTAAGCTTATTTTTCTGCAGTGTAAGTTTTTTGTTTGTCTATTTTAATAAAGTAGAATCTCATTAATTGGCTTAAGTTGCCAACACTCACATCTTCCTCAAGTCTGTTGTTAGCCACAGTTCTAATATTTATTTTGGTTCATATAATCCTTACGGGTAATTTACCTCGATAACATTTCAAAAAGAACCTGTGCACAAAAATATGGAAAAAATTTAGATTTCCTGTGGCCTTTCTCTTACTCGCACAGTGCGAGCTGAGTGGCCTATTTGTACCCTCTTTTTGCTTTACGCGGAATACATAATGAAAACACTTTCTTGTGTTAATGTTGATATCTCATTGCTGCTCTTTGAAGTACATAAAATACATTTCCACCATCTAAATGCAGACCTCTCGAAATGCTTATCCAAGTGAGATTTGGCTCAATTTAGGGCTTGTGATAAAACAGAGGATGAGCTTGAATTAATTGCACGATTTTCTTTCCAGGCAGTGGTGTGGTTTTGAGAGGTGAAACATGTTGAAACTTGAGGGGTGAAATATGTTTGTATTCCAAGCTGTGAGTTGGAGACAAAAACTGGTGCTCTTGGCAACACCCCCCGCCCCTCGGAAACAACAAAGGTCTTTTCTTTTCTCTCTGTAAGGACGCCCTTCATGCTCTACATTCCCAATGCACCCTCATTTCACCCTCACGGATGCCGTCTCTTGTCTCCTCCTTTCCCCCCTCTTGCATTGATGCCTGTGAGAAATCCTCCTGCTCTTTCCCTCTTCTATTGGTGTTTTTCTGTCTGACATCATCGTTAATGTACACTGACTTGACTTCACACCGTGTGCTAGCTTCAGTGCTGAGGTAAACAACCAAAGCTATACCAAAGCCTTGACCATCTTCCTTAACAGGGGCTTTATGGAGTCCAACTGTGGATCTTACGTATGGATATTTTGCCTAGGAGGCATTATTAGTGTAACCTGCCTTCATTTTTATTCCAAAAACTATTTTTTTTAATGTAAAAGGCCATTTAATTTTATTAAAGAGAGGGTGATTTGTTTTGACAGAGAGTGGTTTGGTTTATTTTTTTGTTCATGTAGTTTCCTGGAATGAAAATGCAGAAGTGATGAGTCTCTTCTGTTTTGCTGTCTCATTCTTATGAAAGCAGTGGATGTAATGGAACCTCCATTAAAGTTTGGCACTGCTGGGATTTTTTTTTCACACCATGAAAGTAACTATAATAACTGTTCAAGTTTGGCCTCAGTAAGATTTATTTTTATACGTATTATTATTTATTTCCACCAAAATATTGACCACAACTGTTTTCAACATTGACAAAAATGAGAAGTGTTTCTTGAGAACTTTGGAGCATTAATAATGGCAAATTCTGATCTATTGTGAGGAGAAATGTTTTTGTGTGGTAGCCTGCGCACACACTGGTTCAGACTGGATCTGCAATGAAAAAAAGTGTTTGGGCTATACATGTGTGAGAGAGAGAATAATTAGCTAGATTGAGCTAAATCCTATAACTTCCTGACTTGCCTTTAAAGCGTCTGATGGGATTTTATCCTCTCACGGTGTTTCATTGGCACTGGTAACATGATCCTGCTCTGATTAGTGTCAGAGGCGAGACTGCTGCAGGTGACATGGCAGGGTAAAGTGAAGCTCTGACCCATCTGCAGCATTTCCTTTCAGTCACGTCCACCTGAGCCCCTTTAGAGCAGAGTGAGGATGATGATGTCACTGGCCTACCATATATGGTTATCAGGGTTTCACCTGATTGTTATTTGGGGTTTCACCCAAAACTGTGTAGTGAGATGCAAAATTACAAAAAACAAACAAGACTTATATCCTTTTCATCAATTCACCTAGTTTATTGTGGATTTAGATTTTTTTTTTTTGTATTTCGAGTATTTACAAATCCGTTCACAAGTTTGGGATCAGTTAGATCTGTTACCAGAATTGTGAAATATTAAACAGTTTGCCAGTTTTTTGCATTAGTCAGTGTTTGAATGGAGAAAAAAACATCTTCTCATCATCTGAATTTGAATCCCTCCCCTTCTCTGCTTCTGCAGAAAACTGTGGACTGTATGACCACCATGTCAGTGCCCTCGACGCTGGTCAAATGCCTATATTTGTTTTTTGACCTGCCCCACATGCCCGAGGTTCCTGCTGCTACCCAGACCGAGCTTCCTCTGGGCGACCGCAGAGTTCTTCTACAGAAAGTCTTTGTCCAGGTCTGTCTGTCTTTACGAAGAGCTTTTTCTCCACAAAATACCCATAAAAGAGACACTTTGACACCAACCGTGACTTTCTCTTCTGGTTGTCCTCCTCAGATCTTAGTGAAGCTGTGCAGTTTCGTTTCTCCGGCAGAGGAGCTGGCCCAGAAAGATGATCTACAGCTGCTCTTCAGTGCCATCACCTCCTGGTGTCCCCCCCACAACTTACCCTGGAGGAAGAGCGCGGGAGAGGTGCTCACCACCATCTCCAGACACGGCCTCAGCGTCAATGTCGTCAAGTACATCCACGGTGATGACTTAACTACCAACTTTTTTCACTGTGGTTCTCTGCCGTTGCTGTGCATGGATGCATAATATTGAGAATGTTTTACTGCTGGCATCCTATGAACCCTAGTAACATTTTAACCTTACATAACCATTTAACTGTGACTATTGTGCGTTTTAGTGTTTTTAGAGGTCAATGTCTGGTGGTTGCATGCGCTCTTGTCAGAAATTGCTTTAAGAAACAGCCCTTAAGAGTCTAGTATAATAAACGTTCTTTCTAATGCCACCTTTAAGGTATGTGAATGTGGGCTGTTGTTTTTAGACTAAATGTATTGGTTTACGGCAAAAAAGTGCTTAGAAGTTCACAATCAACTTGACACTATTTGTTCTTGCAGAGAAAGAGTGCTTGTCGACGTGCATCCAGAACATGCAGCAGTCAGATGACCTCTCTCCTCTGGAGATTGTGGAGATGTTTGCTGGGCTCTCCTGTTTCTTGAAGGACTCCAGTGATGTCTCTCAGATACTGCTGGATGACTTCCGCATGTGTCAGGGCTACACCTTCCTCATAGATCTTATGATCAGGTAATTATTTATTGCACATTTAAATCTTCAGGGTTTAAATGTGAAGGGTAATGTGCGGTCATTGTCTAAAAATAAACCCAGACAGGAAGATGGTTATTTTGCAGTAATGATCAGGTGACTGTAAATTAACCCTCTTATTACATGGCTCCTTACCAAATATATCTATATTCCATGTCCATGTACGCTGCAGTTCAAACTTTTGGGGTCGGTAAGATATTTTTTTTAATGTTTTTGAAATATTTTATAATGAGAGATTCACTGATGAAGGCTAATTGCCAAATCTTTTTTTTATCTAGATGTGCTTTGTTGCATAATAAAAAGAAAAAAGAAAAGAAGTGCGGATCTTTTGTTTTTCATTTGAAAATATGTCTCTTATGCCTTATGTCGCCTTCACCTTTGTTGCCATTGGCTTGCTTTGTTGGGGACATTAAATTTAACATTTAATTTAATATTCAACAATAATATGAATCTGCCTGCATTGACACCATTATATGAGAACTGAACTGAGCTGGACGATGACATCACAGTTTTCTCCAGAGCGGCTATATACTGTATAATGAACTAAATAACTTTTTTTACAACAAAATGAAACATCACTTACTTAACTTACTTAAGCTGGACTGTGATGCTTTTTTCTTCTGAAAACAAACTTTGTTGCATTATTTTTCTGTTATTTCTACAAAGCTGCTTTGAAACAATCTGTATTGTAAAAAGCGCTATATAAATAAATGTGACTTAACTCACCAAGGCTGCATTTTATTTGATCAAAATACAATAAAACAGTAATATTGTGAAATATTTTTACAATTTAAAGGAGCCGTATGTAAGATTGTGTCCAAAACTGGTACTGCAATCACTTTCAAATTACTGTAGAGCGGTGGATCCCCACCCCTCCCACCTGACTCGAGGTTGCCAGATAGGCTGCAGGATCCCAAATTTTTTTTTTTCGACACGTTTGTAGCTGCAGCTGTGGGTACTAGGGCTGTCAAAATTGCTCAAAAATGACGTTCGAATATTCCCTCTAAAAAAACCACATATATTCGAACTATTCGAATATCTGGTTGCGCATTTTGTCAATGACGCGCATTACGTCAATAACAGGACAAATTAATACAAAGAGACACAACTACTTGTATAGGTAGCTTATTTAAGTTTAAACATATTTGACAACGTATTAACTTACACAAAAACAAGTAAATCAACTAATGGCCAAGACCGCAGACCTTACTCTCGCTCGCACTCGCAGGCACTCTCTCTCGCTCTCTCTCGCTCTCGCCCTCACGCTCTCTCTCTCTCTCGCCCTCACGCTCTCTGCGCATAACGGTTTAAATGAACAACAATACACACATGTTGAGTGCTGATCAAGAGTTTTGTGCAAGCAATTTAAGGTCGCGACTCTTGTCCTAAATATAGCAGGCTTCATTCAGTGATTGAAACAAATATTATTAACATTAATTGAAGTTTTACAGTATAGAACCGACGTTGAACTCTCCGAGGCGCAGCTCGTGCTGTGGTAAACTGCTGCTACTATGGCTATTTCGGGGACGTCTGGCCACACCCCCTTGGCGGGCTCTGTATGATGTAATGCTAGCTCATTGGCGCACACGTTCGAGGCGCCCGCGCCATTGGATGTGCAGTTGCCGCAGCACAGCCAATGAGTGAGCCAGACAGTCACTGTGCTATCTGTGCAGCTGGAAAATGCGTTTTACATTTTAAGCTTCAGAATTTTGCCACTAGCAAAGCAGACAGCCGCGCCTCTGCTACCGCGGGCATGTTTTTCCACATGATTCGAATATTAATTTTCACCTTCGAATTTCTGTTTTTTTAAACTATTCGAATATATATTCGAATTTAGAATATTCGTTGACAGCCCTAGTGGGTACTAGAGCAGAGCTGGCATCCCGGATGCTACAACACTACTGACTCCGTGATTGGTAGATCGGTGGAGGGTAGAGATGCACCGATTGACCGGCTCGTGACCGGAACCGGACGATTTTCACGTGATCGGCCATGACCGGCGATCGGCCGGTCAGTCTGACATATGCCGATTTTATGCCGGTCAAATGCACTCGGTCGCCACATGATTAACATGTATTTTTTAGCGCGTATTTTTTTGTCGGCGTGCATCAATGAGTGCATTCACACCGGGAGCGGGAGCAGCGCGTGAGCGTCAAGCAGAAGCGTTGCGTGAGCAGCCGTGAAACGTTTCCGCGCCGAGTCTAGTATTTGCTTGCACAGCTCACGCTCAATTAAAGTGAAAGCACACTTTTGATGGACAAAATAGCCTATTAAAAGTGCACAAAATGCACAGAATTTATGTGTTTTATCAAGAACTGGAGTAGGCTATGTCAGAAAAGAAAACGTAGACTCAAAAATATTTATAGAACATGATGAACCCATTTAAACTTTAAACCCATTATTCAGTTTGTACAAGTGATTGCAATAGGCCTGTGTGTGTGTTTTGAGAAATATCTTTATACTGCAAGGCTTGTTTATAAAAAAAATATTTATATATTATTTTATTGCATTACCTGTTTTCATACAGATGTTTAGTTTGCTAAATATATAAAAAAAAAAAAAAAAAGAATATTGGATGTGAAAAGGAAATGGTTCTTCCATAACACTGCACTTTAGATGTGTGTGAGTTTCCCACACCAGGGGTAATTTATATAGTTCTATTTTATAGCGATTATCTGTTAAAAACATTATGTTCTATGCAAATTGTAAAATGTTCTATTAAAGAAAAGCTAGAAAATAAATATTTGTGTGTGCTGTAAAGTGGTTAGAAAAAATGAAATTGGAATCGGCTCAAATCGGTATCGGCAGGTCAAACTCAATGAAAATCGGAAATCGGAATCTGCCTAGAAAATTGTAATCGGTGGAGGGTGGAGCATCAGACCAAAACACAACATGACAACATCAACATCAGATGAGGGCTGCAACTTCACTTTTTAAATGACAATATCCTGGCCGGACTACTTTTGTCAGTAACATAAGTATTTGAAATGAACATGATTTCTTAATGTCTAGTGACATATCAGGGCCATTTTATGATTAATTAAAATACATTTCTTACATACAGCTCCTTTAAAATAACTAGCCTAATAGTTTTCAGTTTTACATAATTCTTCAGGAAATCATTCTTAGGTGACATTTATTAATTTCATCAATGCTGAAACAGTGATTTTGTGGAAACAGTGATTTGTTTTCACAAGTTCCTAAGACCAGTATTTGTTTGAAATGGAAATATATTGTTAAATTATAATTGTCTTCAATGTCTCTTTTGATCAATTTAATGGTTCCTTGATAAAGACAAGTATTCATTTAAAAAAAAAAAAAAACATACATTTTTAAATTAGTGTCTTTGAGGTTATCTTTCTTGTAGGTTTACTTAAAGGGTTTGCTTAAAAAGGATAGTTTACCCAAAAAGATTAGTTATTTGAAGGCAATATGAGGCATTCTAGTCATTAAAGGGTTAGTTCACCCAAAAATGAAAAATCTGTCAGTAATTACTCACCCTCATGTTGTTCCAACCCCATAAGACTTTCGTTCATCTTCGGAACACGAATTAAGATATTTTTGATTAAATCTGAGAGCTGGATCACTCCTCCATAGGTTTCTAAGGGATTGAAACTTGTTCCCCCCGAAAAAGTTATTAAAGACATTGTTAAAATAGTCCAAGTGACTACAGTGGCTCAATCTTCAGTTTATCAAGCGACGAGAATACTTTTTGTGCGCTAAAACAAACAAAAATAACGACTTTATTTCAACTATTCGTTTCCATCTCTGTTGGCCTCTAGTCCGTTAACGTAGTGTGATAGCGTAGGGCTACGTCACACGTAGGGTCCCTATTGGCCGACGCTGGTCATGTGTGTGATGCGTGTGACGTACACCACAGAAGCGATACGCAGTTTTACTACGAGAACTATCTCGAGGCCGACCGAGAAGGAAAGGAATAGTTGAATAAAGTGCACAAAAAGTATTCTCGTCGCTTGATAAACTTAAGATTGAGCCACTGTAGTCACTTGGACTATTTTAACGATGTCTTTAATAACATTTCGGGGGAACAAGTTTCAATCCCTTAGAAGCCTATGGAGGAGTGATCCAGCTCTCAGATTTAATCAAAAATATCTTGAACGAAAGTCTTACGGGGTTGGAACAACATGAGGGTGAGTAATTACTGACAGAATTTTCATTTTTGGGTGAACTAACCCTTTAAAATGTCAGATATTTTTTATTAGTGATATTCTCTGATATAATTGCTGTACATCTTAGGTTGGAGCAGGCCAAAGAGGATGAAGCCAAAGATGCTCTAAAGGACCTGGTGAACCTGGTGACCGCTCTGACCACGTACGGTGTCAGTGAGCTGAAGCCAGCTGGTCTCACCACCGGAGCACCCTTCCTGCTTCCAGGTTTTGTGGTTCCACAGCCTTCTGGGAAAGGTTAGTCCTCTATAAAATAACATGCTCTTGACTCTTAGCTTATGTCACAACACAGCTGGATGTGAAAGTTGACGATGTGAAATTTCGGGGTATCTTGAACTTCGGCCAGGAAACATTGTGAAATAAAGGTCTTTACAGGATTCAGATGGCAAGTGTGCAATATTGAGGCTTAAGTTGCCTGCATTAGTAAAATACTTTAGAGATTTAGTGTTGCTTCTATATTTGCAATCATTCACATTTTTGCATCAATTTAATCTATAATGCACATTTTATTACTGTGATTCTCTAAAAACATTTTTTTTATGTATGGGCATGACGGTCAAACCTTTTTTTTTTTAACTGGCAGGATGAATTAACCAAGCTGTAATCAATGACTGTCGGAACCAAGAGATTTAAGTGAGAAGATTAGCAGTATTCTGAAGTGAGAGATTAGCAGTATTCTTCCTCTCTGCATTTTCATATTAACGTCCTCATCTATGTCTGCGTCTGCCTCCCTTCGTTAGCTAGATTACTCTTTTAGTCATGCAGGGAGAAGAAGGGCCTGTGGTTTCTGAGGGAGAATTAAAACATTAGTGTTCACTGGCTGTAAATGGCATTAATTGGTCAGAAGGAGGCAAACGGCTGACACCTACTGTGTAATCTGGTTAGGTTATTTGTTTGGGTTGTCTTATGCCTCGCCAAGAGCCATTAAATGCTGTAATTAAAATAATGGCGCCAGATAATGTTGTTTATGCACCCAGTCACATCAAGACTTCCTCTTTTCCAACAAGCCAATCACAGAGATAGTTTCTTCCCTACTTTGTAGTTTGGCATTTTCGTGCAGCCAGCATTATCGCTTATTGCAGTTAGAGTTCATAAAGGTTGAATGCACAATAATTCATTTTTAAGGGTTGGAGGACTGATTTGTGTTGCTCTGTAATCATATGATGGTTGGGTGTTCCAAGTTAATATTGCATACTGTCTTTTTTTTTTTCTTGAAGCTTAGTTAAAAAGCATAATGACTTCAGAAAGAGCCAATGAAGCAATAAATATCAGTAATTAATTTAGTGCAAAGAGATTTCCCAAAAACATGGAGCAAGGACATCTGTTGCAGACCTCCTATTCACTTTTGGAGGCTATTCAGCAGTGTTGTAGTTGAGACCAGCTCATTCGAGTCTGAGTCAAGACCGAGACCAGAAGCGGGTTGAATCCAAGTCAAGACTATGAATATATGGGCTTTGAATCTAAGTCCAAGAAAATATTTTTTTGGTCTTGGTCCTCGAGTCTTGAGTCCAAGACCCTATTTTCATGGTCTTGCTCTTGGTCTTGTTGTGGATTTGGTCTTGACTTGAACTCGACCCCCTTCTGGTCTCAGTCTCGGACTTGAATGAGCTGGTCTTGGCTACAACAGTGTTATGAGTGTTATGTGCTACTATATGTTACTTACATCTTGTTTACAACATAATTATTTGAAAGTTGTCATGAATATAGACTTCTGCGTAATCTGAGCACAGATTAAGAGGAAATGAAAATATGTGAGGTTGTGTTTTACTAGCTATGCAGGAGTCCACCAAAGGTCACGGGAGTTTCTATAGTTTCATACTGTCATTAGGATTTCTGTATGTGGTGTTAAACTAATAATACAAACTTTTGTTATTTACTCACCCTCAATGTTCGAAACCTGTATGACTTACTTTCTTCTATGAAACAGAATGGGAGTCATTTTGAATGTATTGGTTGTTTTTTTCCCATTGTCGATGAACTATTTACTTAATAGTTTGATTTTTCTTTTCAGGCCACACGGTCAGGAACATCCATGCTTTTTCTGTGCTTCAGAATGCTTTCTTGAAGGCAAAGAGTGGTCGATTAGCACGTATGATCCTTGAAGCCATCGCCAATATCTATGCTGCCGACTACTCCAACTATTTCATATTAGAGGCGCAGCATGCACTGTCACAGTTTGCAGAGCGAGTAACAAAGCTCCCGGAGGTGCAGTCCAAGTACTTTGAGCTGCTGGAGTTTGTTGTCTTCGGGCTTAATTACGTACCATGCAAAGAGCTTTTTAGCGTTAGCGTGCTATTAAAGTCGAGTACTTCTTATGGATGCAGCATCACAGCCACTCGCACTCTTCTCAAGCTTGGGCGCCACCATCCCGTCTTCAGTGATGTCTTCCGTGAAGTTGGACTGCTAGAAGTGCTAGTTAACCTGCTCCACAAATATGCAGCACTGTTGAAAGACCCAACGCAAGCCCATGTTGAGCAGGGTAACACTTTTGTAAACTACATTTAAATAATTACGAATCTCACACACACACACACACACACACACACACACACACAGTATATGTATGTAGTATATTATACTATACTACAATAGTGTTTATTATATTGAATTAGCTTTTATATATAACATTTATATTTAAAAAATATATTTTTATTTTAGTACTTTTTTTTTTAGTCTAGATTTTTTTAAAGTTTTCAGTTTTTCATCTAATATTAAATAATAATAATTATAAATAAATAATTATTTTATTTCAGCTGTATTTCAGTTAACACTTTGTAAAAGTTTCAGTTTTGTATTTAGTTAACAATAACTGATAATGGTTTTAATTCCATTCTTTGTTTACTGCTCCCGCTTACTGTGGTCAGGTGATGCCAAGAACAATGTGGCTGAAGAGCAAAAGCAGCTTGCCTGGCTTGTCATGGAGACACTTACAGTACTCTTGCAAGGCTCGAACACCAATGCAGGTAAATGTGTTGCACAGCTGTTTCCTTGAACAGGATCTCTGTGAAGTATTTACTTTGACTCCTCCTTTTTTCTTTTTTTAAAGTTACATTTTTGGCCTTTCTGAGATAGGAAGGTATAGAGAGAGGGGAATGGAATTGGGCTCCAACTTGCTGGGTTTTGAAAGAGGAAATGGTGAGCAGTAGGCATGAATTTAGACTGACTCAGTAGTTTTGGTGTCATGTCTCTTCCTCTTTAGCTACTTGCAGAATTGCAAGCCCATGATTTAAGGCCCCGATATACTCTGAGACGTTCTTTGTTTAGGGGTAAAACGAAGTTCGAAATACGTTAGCACCGATATACTGTTATTGAACATCTGACGCCGCTCACCCTGCTGAGTGTGATGGTGAGATATGTAAATATGTGCTGCGCGCTTTTCTCTCAATAAAATACACCCACAACAAAATTGAGAAAACGGGAAGCATTTTTTAAAATAAAGCATAAAATAGCAATGTGGATATGTTTGCACAAGCTCTGCAATTCAGCACTCTAGTAAAGTCACGTGTTTTTTATATATATATATATATATATATATTTAATATAACACTTTATACAACAAATTGCATAAAATCAAGCAGCTTTACCGTATTTAACATAAAAAACAAGCAGCTTTACCGTATTTAACATAAAAAAAAAACGATCAGTGTCTCGTTTTGTCAAAAGTATAACTTCATTTTCTACTATAAAGCAGCTCTCCAGTGTGTTCGTTTTCACTTGCGGGTCATGTCTGATCTCAACGAACTCGGGAGGAGAAATTAACTGGACAAGATTTCCATGTGAAAGAAGGCGGAGCCTCAGCGCACACCTACCTATTACGTTATTGGAGTGGACCAATGGTAGAACAAAGGTGTTTACCAGCCAATGCAAACTTTCCGGAAAAATTTGGCAAGCTTTTTTGAACTCCAAATTAAGTTTGTTTTGGCCTGATCAGTTCGTTCTTCTATTTCGCTTGAAGTATATCGGGGCTTTACAGCATTCAACACAACCCCATGTGAGGTTTTTGGTATTATTGTAGTAATGTGTAACTGAAAGTTCATCTCTCTAGAAAGGAAGTCCTCATAAAGATGTTTTTTTTTTTACTGTTTTATCTTTGTATAATTTATGTAAGTACTTTGACGACAGTCACAGTTTTAAGAAAATAAGCTTCCATAAACTTTGGCAGAAAATTGAGGAGATCGTCCCTTTTTGCTTTAAAATAGTCATTAGTCTAAAGCTGCATCACAGCTGTAAACCAGCATTTGCTACTTCCTACTTAGTTGCTGGTGGTATTAGGAGAGAGTCATTTTCATTCTCCAGAGCATTTGATTGGACAAAAATTTGTGTGGTGCAGGATGAGTCATTAGTATTTTTTTTAAACATTTTGTCAGAAGAAAAGGGCTACTTTTTTAAAAGTGGAAGGTAAATTTCATAAACGTTTAGCAGTACACTAGCATATAGATGTGTCAAAGCTAATAGACATGGACACAAAACCAAAAAAGAAAATTTGTGCTATCATGGGGCCTAAAACAAAACACAAGATTGTTTTTGCCTTTCTTTTTTTTTTAACTTTCCAGGGAACCTCTTAGGCTTTTATTATAATTGCATTATTGTGCTCCAGTTTTTCCTCTTTTTTTCTTTTTTATGCACTCAGGGACGAATCAAAATTCATTTTCTTGCTCTCAGGCCCTGCAGTAGTCTCACTCTCAGTGCTGAGTCAGGTCTCTGGTTAAGGAACACTCTTAACTTCAGCTCTGTAATCATTTCTCTTCTGTATCATGGCTGCTGATTGTCTCAGAATGCTCTCTCACAGATGTTCTCATGCTTTATTCATTGGTAGCCAATCAGAATAGTTTTGTTGCAGAAAATGACAGTAATTCCAAACGTGGCACTACCAGTCAGTCATTCTTAAATCTCACTACAATCCCAGTCTTGATGTGTCTAATATTTACATAAACAATACATTAAAGATCTTGCCAAGCTATAAAGTTCAATCTGGAACACAAAATTGCTTGTCTCCAAGCTTATATGATACTCAGATGAATTTTTAACAATAAAATCTCAATCTCTCAGGTTTGTTCCGTGAGTTTGGCGGAGCACGCTGCGTGCACAACATTGTGAAGTATCGTCAGTGTCGTGAGCACGCTCTGATGATCATTCAGCAGCTGGTGCTGTCGTCTTCTGGAGATGATGACATGGGCACTCTGCTCGGCCTTATGCACTCCGCACCGTCAACAGAACTACAGCTCAAAACTGACATTCTGCGGGTGAGGCACATTCATAACTCTGAGAAGCACATGCAGCCCGAGTTGGTTACAGGAGCAAATGTGGGGAAAAATATACGCACATTTAAATGAATGTTGCAAAGTTTTATTTAACAACAGCAGTGTTTTGCCAAATGGGAGACCTACTGATCAAAGTGTTTCAGTTCGGTAAATAAAGTTTTGGTGCATTGATATGTTATATAATATAATGATAAATGATATATATAAGACATATTAGTTTGCATATATTTACTTTTTCCCTACATTCATAAATCTAACACATGGTATTCACTTAAATCACTTTCTGTAATTTAAAGTATATTAATATATTATAACTCCTGTCTTCAGTGTCACATGATTTGATGCTCAATTTAGTGTTGAAAACAGTTGTTCTGCCTAATATCTTTGTGAAAACCATGGTGCAGTATTTTCAAAAAATAACTGCATTTGCTCAAGATAGTAAAGCCATTACAAAAGATTTCTGTCACTTTTAATCAACTTAATTCATCCTTGCTGAATAAAATATAATTTCTTAAAAAAAAGCAAAAATAAAATAAACTTTCTGAACCCAAACTTTTAAATAGTTGTATAGTGAGGGGCATCCTTGTTGCACAATTAACTTCCATCCGAATGATTTAAATTTGAATTCACTTGACAAACTTTGTTTCTCATTAGGCTTTGCTGGCTGTGCTGCGTGAGAACCACCGTACACGCACCGTCTTCCGCAAGGTGGGCGGCTTTGTGTACGTGACCTCACTGCTGGTTGCCATGGAGCGTTCTCTCTGTTCCCCACCTGTCAGCGGCTGGGAGAAGGTCAACCAGAACAAAGTCTTCGAGCTTCTACACACCGTATTCTGCACTCTAACAGCAGCCATGCGTTATGACCCTGCCAACTCACACTTCTTTCGCACTGAGATCCAGTACGAGAAGCTGGCCGATGCAGTGCGACTTTTGGGATGTTTTTCTGATGCTAAGAAAGTTGGTCCGGCAACTGTCTTCCCTTCAAATGCCCAGCCATTCCAGCGGTTACTGGAGGATGAGATCATACCTGCAGAAAACGTGTGTCCCACACTCAAGCACTGCAGCAAGCTGTTCATCTACCTGTACAAGATGGCCACAGACTCATTTGACAGGTGTGTATAAATGGATGTTTCCTTTTTTAAATGAATAGAAAGGATCAATGTTTTTTGGTGAGATATCAGTAACAAGGCTGAAAAAAGAAAATGAAATCCATATTTTCAAGTTAGCAGTTCACTTTTATTGAGACATTGTAATAGGACTTTAGTGAGGATGGGCATCTCGAGTGTTAAAAGTTAAAGGTGCAGATAGTACAATATGCAGATTTAAATATATCAAAGCTGATGAGAATATTGCTACACAATATTGCTATTGTTAAAAAAAATAGTAAATGACAGAAGCACATGAAAAGGCTTAATGTCGAGCCCTGATATATGTGTGTGTATATATATATATATATATATATAATTAGCCAATAAAAATAATAAATTTGCTCTGAAAAACCAAGCAAATTTATTTAACAAAATGGTTGAGAGACACAAATACACAATACTAACATGAACTGTTAATGAAACAAACTCAAACATCAAACTGCTCCTGATGAATAGAATGAACATCATTCCTCCATGCTTCCCAACTAACACGTGAAGTACAAGTTATGTCATTTATTGGTACTTTTTTGGTAATTTCATGACGAAAATAACGTTAGAATAATGACACTGACATAGCCTGACTGACCTTATCTTTCCTGATCTTATCTGACCACAGATACTGAATCGGGAGAACGTTCTTTTCAGGCACTCTGACAGACAGAAGTGTGAATAGCTTTCACAAACGTCTGGCAAAATTAAGTCTCACATCAAAAAAAATTTGAATTACATTTTGTGGCGAACAGGACGAGGCAGAGGGACGTGAGAGAACGGCGCGAGGCCGGTGGCGTGATTGGTATAATGAACGTCACCTGTGAGACGCACCGGTCTCGCATCTCTCACGTCCCTCGGCCTCGTCCTGTTCGCCCCACATTTGTTGTCATTTCTTTAACTGTACATTGCGCCCCACCAGTTGAGAAATACTGCATTAATGTATCTGTCGTTAGTCATGACCTTCCCATGCTGAGTGGGGCTGTGCTTTGAGCTTGTGTTTTTGTTAGATTTGCATGATCTGTAGTTCTTCTGAGGTCTATGTGCGGTGCCCTGAGCTGTAATTCAACAGGAACTAACTGTCTCCCTCTCTTGCTTTTTTCTCATTTCTTTGTCTCCCTTAACCTCTGGCATTGCCTTGCTGCACACGCTGGGTGTGTGTGGTATGGACCTGCTGTTTGTGTTTGTATGGCTGTGTGAACGTCTGGTCTGTCTTTATGTTGATTGTTTGGTCGTGACTCCGTGTGTCCGTGTGTTTGAATCGTTGTAGTCGTGCCGAGCAGGTGCCCCCCTGCTTGACTCAGGAGACCTCGCTGCCCTCTCCTTGGGGCACGCCAGCAATCGCCAGGAAGAGGTACTGCTTTCTGCCGCCTCTTCCTTTTCTCCCTCTCTTTTTCTGTTCTGTGCTTGTCGAGTGACCGGACCAATTTTTCCCAGTCTGTTTCCCTCTCTCTTCCTTCCTTTGTTCACTTTCCTCTTACACCTTCCTTGGTTATTTTATTGTGTTGCCCCAAAATGAAAGTCAGCATTTACTGTCATCGTTTACTGTAGGGATGTACTATATATTGGGACCTTATTGGTAATCTGCCGATATTAGACATTTTTAATTGATCATATTGCACATAAATACACTACCATTCAAAAGTCTTGGATGATATTAAAAATAGTTTTCTTAGTTTCTTCAGATCACCAAGGGTGCATTTATTTGATCAAAATACAGTTAAACAGTCATATTGTGAAAGATTATTACAGTTCAAAATAACTATCTTTCAATTTGAATATATTTTAAAATGTAATGTATTCCTATGATGACAAATCTGTATTTTCAGTGTCACATGATCATTTAGAAATCAGTCTAATATGATGATTTGCTGCTCAAGAATCAGTAATTATTATCAGTGTTGAAGGTAACACTTTACTATGCTTAACCTTATTACTTATGTAATAATAGTACATTATGCACAATTACAACAAGTAACTGAGCCTAAACATAATCCTATAGAGTAAGCACATGTAGTTAATCAATATTAGTAATATTTTATGTAATTACACTATAAGAACGTCAACATTTGAATGGTAGTGTAAATCTGTTGATATAGATTAATTAATCCTGTTAATTTCTCATTTTGATTACCTTTCACAGCATCTAACGCTCACTTCAAGTTAATCTTTAAAAACACGAATAATTTAAGAACGCTGTTCAATGTAATCTTTAGCAGAGCTTAAAATGAATATTTTTATATTGTACATTATAATTTTGTGATGCCTAAATATAAGTGTTATTATTTTCAATTTCCTTAGACAAAAGATTGTGTAGAATTTTAGTATGCATTAATCTGAACAGATATCACATGGAATTGTCAATAAAAAAGAATGACTTGGAAGAGATACGTTTTTAGCACTTTTCATGTAATTTTCTCTCGAACAAGCCCCAACAAGCAACAGGAAATTTAGCTGATCACATGTATATTACATGTAGCCCTGCCCACACAGAAATGTTATTGTTTCAAAATCTTGCTCCTTATAGTTGTCTATTAAACATAAAATGCTATAATTGGCTGTCATTGTGCTGTGTCAGGCTACATTTTTGTTTTCGGTGTGAACAGACAAATTGCTTGTCGTAGAAAACTCAGAGCATCACATTGGTTTAGGAGACTGTTATTCATCTTCTCCCTCTGATCAGAGTGGATTGCCTTCTGCAATTTTCCTCTCACTTTCCCTCTCCTTGATCATCTCCTTGACTATGCTTTCATCTTCCTCTGCACCATCTCATCTGCCGTGTTGAGCTACTTTGCTTACCCATAAAGCTTTGCAGTTGCAAAAATTTCCACTCCTCTGGTCGTGCTGACAGCTTTTTTTCAGTAATTTCAAACTCTCTGTGGGGAGTTTTGATTCATAAGTAACATTATGTCAATGCGGATACTTTAAATGGAATTTCAGTGCTGTATTGAAGAGTAAGTTTAACTATGACCAAAAAATCCTTCTTTCAAAAAGCTGTCTAAGCTTTTTCAGCGTTTTAGCTTTTATCTGGAAAATTATTTGGCCAAGCCCAAATGTGTAAGGGAATTACTCTTTTCAGACACTGACACTAAGAAGAGACATTAAGTGATATTTTTCTTTCCCAATAGACATGGCTACCACAGCTCATCCAACTCTGCTTCTAGTAAAGCCATAACGGACATGAAGCTGCACTTGGGGAATCAGTTCCAGCATTCTTCAGACCCTGTAGTCATCCACCCTGGAGCAGTGCTGGCAATGATCGACCTCCTACCCTCTGTTTCTTCTGACACACAGCCTGAGGTACGAGTTTCTTGTAGACATAGGCTCTGTCTCAAAACCAGTGAACTGACACATTGTTTGGTGTCTACATGGGAATGCCTAACGCAAAATCTTAATGTTGACATGTAGGATGTGATAAGAATGTGTTGCTGAACTTGTCAGCATCAAATATGGTCATATACTTTGCAGTATCTATGATGCTACCTCAAAAATGTTTGTGTACACTACAGTTCAAAAGTTTACGTAGTAAAGGATGCATTCAATTGATCATAGGTGACAAAAATGTATCTTGGTTTCCACACAAAATAACAAAACAACTGTTTTGATCATCAAATCCTAATATTAGAATGATTTCTGAAGGATAATGATGCTTTTACGGTGTTTTTGGTCAAATAAATGCAGCCTTGGTGAGCCTTGGAAGATACTTAAAAAAAAAAAAAAAATTATATCACTAAAAAGCTGATTGATAAGTTTTTTTTATAATGTGGGATGAAGGCTGTCTCAAAATGCAGCCATATTATAAACTTTAAATGACCAAGTAGTGCATCCTTTGTTTTGAGACGGAGCCAAGACTTTGTTCACACTTATTCAGTTTAATGATTTGTTACCTAAGCATCATTTTGTTATTCACCTAAAGTAAGTTGTCAAAATTGAGAGGATTTAATCCGAATGAAAGCATATTTTGGGGATTTTGTGCAAAGGCATGTTCCCAGTTAAGCTCTATCGACAGAATTTTTGTTATGTTTTCCAAGATTACCACAGAAACGAATCTAAGCTGCTCCCTGGAGAGGTACAGAGAGTATCTAGAGAGTTACATGCTTACAAGGGAAGAATGTGAGGAACACATCGGCTCAAATTTAAATGATATTCTGTGGTAATCGATAGCAATTGTGGCATGCTGATGACATGAATGAATTTGTATGTAACCTAGAGCATTCCTTTAAGGGGCGTGTCTTCTGAAATCAGGCCTATAAGAAATTTGGTTTAAGGAAAATTCTTATACAATATAAAATAAATGAAACATTAAGACCATATTGGATACTACTGCAGGGTTCACAATGAGAATCTGATACACTGATGTTTCTGTTGTCCCTGTGATGAGGATTGTCCACAGAACCTACTTGACTAGTGATAGCATTCCAAGTTTGGCTTGTGCGACTGCAATGTGAATTTTAAATGCCAGGTTTTCAGTGTTTATCTGAATTAAGGGTCCTGCAGCTCACTTCACCCTTGCTCTGCCCCTTAGCATGCTCTGGACCTGCAGCTTGCTGTTGCTAACATTCTGCAGCTGTTGGTGCATTCGGAGAGGAACCAGCAGATCCTGTGTGAGGCTGGTTTGCACTCACGCTTGCTTCAGCGCTGTAGCTGCGCTTTGGGAGACGAAGATCACCCACTCCACCCACCACTGCAAAGGATGTTTGAGCGACTGGCCTCCCAGGCCCTACAGCCGATGGTGCTCAGGTGAGTCCAAGTTTACAACTGATACAGTGCAGATTAGAGGGCCAGCTCTTTGTCCAGTACATCTCAAGGCCTCAGCAATATTTATTTAATTGATGAATATTTATGAATAGGTTCTTAATGGAGCATGATTCTGCCCCCAACCTTTTATTGATTAGTCTTCCACATGTAAGCTCTTTTGAACTGATTCTTCATTATACAAGTACCAATCAGTTAAAGTCTGGCTTTGCGATTCAGTCTGTTCTGATTCATTCTTATCACAGCTGCATGTTTGCATAAAAGGAAAACGATCAAATTAATATTATTCAAAGCTCTCCATGGGTCTCCTCCAAGTCAAACGGATTAGCGATTTCAATTTTCCGCATGGCTGGTCAAACGTGATGAAGGATGCAGACTCGGTTCACTACAAAATAAAAAACAAAACAGCAGTTCACTCCAGCTCATTTGAGGAATCAAACCATGCCTTGTATCTTGGTTTAAATGTCATGCAACAGTCAGCTCTGGAAAAATCCTTTTGCAAATAGATGTAATGATAATGATAGCAATATTTACTTAGTTGAAGTCCGTAACTTTTTTTGGTTAAAAATGAACAGCCAGTGTTCAAAACTATCTGCTTGCCATAGCTCGATTCAAAACGGTATGCTTTTAGTAATGTTTTTAATTCCAGTGATACTGGTGGATTTTCCGTGGGAAATTCGAGCATGTCTCTGCGTCATTACGTCACATCTGTTCACATAAAAGTCAGGCTGACCGGGCCCACGCGAAAAAAAGGATAAATATCTGAAGAGCATTAAATGTAGTCACGCAATGCTGATGTTGTTAACATTAACAATTTGAGAACAGTGTAATTTGCCCGGTTTGACGTGATATGAGAATTGCTATCGAATATTGTTATATTTAATCAGCGAGATTTACTGCAATGCTATTTTTTCCCTTAGTTGGTCAGAACAAAAGTGGATGTTACTTGTTCAGATGAGATTTTCTGGTGAAAATTCATATGTTGGTCATACTTCCAAAAAGTATAATCTGTGATTCTGAATGCCAGTATCCACACCAGCGCGGTGACTGACAGCACATTCTCCTCAAAACATTGTGTTCATCCGCGCTGTGCCGTGCCGAGGCACAACCCACGTACAGTTGATAATTCCGCGAATAACTGCAATTGCAGATTTCGAACAGAGATGGTGACAAAGAGGAAAAACTATGGACTGCAGCTTTAAGTGTTTAATATGTATTGTTGTTATTTAATATGTTTTTAATTGCATTTATTTTTTATTATTTACGGTCTTTGTCTTAATCTATTTCTAAATGTGTTGTGATTATGCTGGAAGATCAGGCAACTGTTCATTTTGTGGGTTATTGCTGTCGCTATAAAATGTTTTTATATATTTTCCAGGGAATTTTTACGACTTGGGAATCCTCTGAATTGCGGTGCCTGGGACAAAAAGCTCCTGAAGCAGTACCGGGTCCACAAGCCGAGCTCCCTCAGCTATGAAGCTGAAATGCGAAGTAAGGAGACAAAAATAAAGACTGTTAGAACTGTCAGTGTGCTTTTGTACCATCCCGTAAACAGTTTGTGTCAGTGTTACGTGGTCTTGTCTCTGTGGTTTCTCTGTGGGCCGGTGAAAGGAGGGACATTACTTCAGGCTTCACTGACTGTGGTCTTTGGTGAAATGCCATCAATCACCATCAGAATCAAACAAAACATTCTCCTCTCGGTCTCCTCGACTCTGCCAGCTGAGAGCCGTTCAATTGAACAGGGTTTTGCCTGAGATGAGTTCCCAGCTTCCCTAATTACCAGTGAAATTACTTTTCTCCGAGCGCTCCATGTCCAGCGAGTCCTTTTTGAACTTGCTAATTTAAAGGTTTCCTACTTGCTTAGTAGAAAGTCTCAGGAATACTGCTGTGTGTCGAGGCTCCAGTGAAAGCAGATATTTTTGTTGGTTATATCTACAACAGATTGTCAGAATGAGGTTATTTAAGATAACTCTAATTTAAACAGAATGAATAGATTTTACGGCACAGGAAGTTTCTCTGCTTCTAGAGTGACAAATTTACAACATTTAACACTCACATGCTTTTTATACCTTTAGCATTCTTTTTTTTTTTTACCTTTTCTGTTTCACTGCTTGAATCTTTAAACAGCAACATTGGATGAAAGTGAAATGGCATTTATTATGTATGGGAATTCTTGATAAATTGACTGAATATTTTATATAAGGTACTTTCACAAATGGGGTACAAAATAGGGCCTGAAATGAAATGTTTTATTTGATTATTATTATTATTATTTTCAACTAATGGCTAGTAAAATGAGATAGGTGCTTAAAACAGGTGCATGAACCTCAGGAGGGCAGACTAAATATTATGAGGGAGAAAAAATTTAAATCTCACATAAATTAAACCCAGTTACCAAAATTTGAGACATTCAGTGTTGGGTATTAATAGCTTACAAACGTGATTTTCTTGTTTTCAATAAATAAATACATTTAAATAATTCAAATATTATGTTACATTATATTATATTACAAATAAGATGTTACACATATTCCTGTTCCTAATAATGTGGTTGAGGTGAAGTATAAAGTCACTTATACTAACAGAAATAACTGTTATCTATGTTACATCACAATTGACCATTAACTCATTCTAATTAACAGTGTAATACTAAGCGAGCAGGAGAGTTTACGGAACCAGCCTAATTGTACATTTGACCTTTTGCTCCTCCAGACAGCATGACCCTGTCCATGGAGGGTTTTGGGCCGGATAGCGTGTTCACAATTAATGAGGACAATAGCCAGTACCGGATCAGTCGAAGTCTGGTGCGATCAGCTGAGGGCAGCACTGTGCCCCTCACCCGAGTCAAGTGCCTGGTCTCCATGACGACGCCCCATGACATCCGTCTCCATGGATCCTCCGTCACACCCGCCTTCGTGGAGTTCGACGCGTCATTGGAGGGATTCGGGTAAGGCTGTCAGCGCTAGTCTAACCTAGCCTATCTTTTGAAGATAAAGATTGTTTGCACAGTCACTGTTTGCAGGCAGACACCCATTTAGGCATCAGAGACTTATTGGCTTCAGTTCAGAATGTGTTTATCAGATATATGCGTCAGTCAAACATTTATCTGGTGTTGTGCTTTTAAAAGCTTGACCTAGTTTAAAGCTCACAGAAAAACAGAGGCTTGAAATACGCTTACATCTCTGAACGTATCACAGTTCAAAGCGCAACAAAGAATCCACACTGAGCCTCCATCTGTTTCTGTTTAACATAATCCCATCAGGGTACGTGCTAAAACTGAAAATAACAGATCTTTAATATTTCATTTTTTCATTAATTATGAAAGCGCAGTGATCATCATTTGTCTTCTTTCCAAATTATTAGCTGCTTAAATGGGAGATTTATGTGTATGAAATGGGTCAACAGTTCTGTTTTTGCACCCATCAGAGAGTCCCACATGCTTCAAGTAATATTAGTTGTGCACAGATTTAATTTTTCTCCCAAAATGGCTTTTCTATTGCTTGAACAATTGTGCAGCAGTTCTACCGACTTAAATACCACAAATTCCCATTAAACCTGCATTAAATGCACTGACAAATCAAATGATGTGTCTTTTATGTCTTAGTCAGGATCCTCATGTGTCTTTAAATACTTCCTCCTACATCTGAATAGGACATGCAGTTTAGAATAATTGAGGATGTAAAAATCACTTGTACTGGCCCACATTTCATCTTGCGGATGCTGAGAGAACTCTCGTGTGCACACACGGCCCCCATCTGCCTTCATGAAAAATTCATGTAAACACGTTCTGTATTGGGCCATGCAGACCAGCCTAATGGTGCTGCCACAGCTGGGATAAGAGCTTTTTTGGTTATGAGGAGGAGGACATTAATCCCCCTGTTTACACACATACATAGACTTCTATTGTTTTATAGAAGACTTCTATTGTTTTTATCTTATTTAAATAAATTATTATTTAATCAAGTATGATCAGTTTCAATAATTGTATTAATATTTTTAATTAAATATATATATATATATATATATATATATATATATATATATATATACATATACATATACATACAGACACACACACATATATTTTATTTATTTTTACTTTTTTTATTACTAAATATTTTTTTCTCTAATAAGGACATCTCCAAATGTTCTCAAAGGGAAGTTTTGTCGTATGAACTAAATTAAATCCTTCCTCACTTCCATGTCTGGTGGGAGGTGTTCATGTTTCACTGTTTTTGGGTGGATGTTTGTGTTGTTAGTGTGAAATGGGATGTTTCTCTTTTTTTTTATGCCACCATTTTTTCAATATTAAAATGACATACGAGGCTTCCTTTGTCAGGGTGAATTAGCCTCCAAAGAGACTCGTTTAGCTGTTTTGAGTGACACTTGGTGGTTTTCTGTCCAATTTAATGAATGGCAGAATGTTTAATGAAGTAGGAGTCTTCCATTGGGTTGCACCCATTTTCATTATTTGCTTCTCTGACATTTAGTAATATCTGCTGGTGTTTGAATCAGTTTTATTAGTGGATGTTTGTAACCGATGTAATTTAGTGCTGTTATGATGAGCACACTCTGTCTTTGTTACATAAAGCATGACACCCACAAATAAACATCCACATCTCCTCTTTATGCAGAATGTGAAATATTCCCACATTTTATGACTGTTACTGAGAGACGAGAGTGAAATGTGTGAAATGTCTGAGCTGCTGGGATTCCTGATAAATTACAATTTTTACATTTATATACACTTCTCTCTCCAGCTGTTTGTTTTTACCTAGTTTGGCCCCTCACAATGCACCGTCCAGCAATGCCAACACATCTGGAGTCAGTGACGGGGCGGTGGTCAGTGGCATGGGAAACGGTATGTGCTCATAAACACACTGTCCCCCAACCCCCATGATTTGCATAACAGCAGCCAGCAGCTTCCCACTGTTCGGAAATCTTTATTAATGGGATAGTACACCCAAAAATGAAAATGTTGACATCATTTACTCACCCTCGTGTTGGTCCAAACCTGTATGATTTTCTTTCTTTTGTTGAACAAAAAAGATGATATTTAGAAGATGGTAGCCATTGACTTCCTTAGTATTTCCAGTATCTATCTATCTATCTATCTATCTATCTGTCTGTCTCCTGTCTGAATACTACTAAATATTTCTTGAGCACCAACTCAGCATATTAGAATGATTTCTGAAGGATCATGTGACACTGAAGACTGGAGTAGTAATTGTAATTGCTGAAATTTTAGCTTTGCCATCAAAGGATTAAATTAGAATATTTGTTGTTATATTTTAGTATATATATTTTTAAATTGTAATAATATTCCAGATAATATAATGATAAAACACTATTACTTTATTAAATAAATGAAGCCTTAGCTACAGTATTACATGTCTTCCTCCATTTTAAATCCAACTATGTTTTTGTAACTTGTTTTAACTGCTCAGCTTTATATGTATACTAAAATCAGTACTGAAGTCTTAAATGTTTTGAATGACAAGATGTTGCCAATTAGCTGTTCTAACTTGTGTTGATCTAAGAAGGCCATGGGATGATATGAGAGAGATAAAAATAGCACTGGTTTGTTGCCATGGACAATGGGGATATATAGTTTATCAGTTATGTTATTGACCAATCAGAATCAAGTATTCCAAACTGCTGTGAATTTAACATGTTTGAGTAGGTTTTTGAGTTTACAGACGTGGGATGGCAAATGATGGCATTGCAGCTTGACAGAATTTTCGAAGCGTCTTGTCTCATGACAGGCGGGAGGTAGAGGGAACAGGAGCACAGCACTGTGACGGAATCTTAGCAAAAATGGTGGAGTCTAGAGAAAAGAGGCAAACTTGACAGAGCTTGGCAGAAATTGTTTGTGTGCCTTTGCTCCTGTTTGAGCACCACCGGCTCACAGCAGCCCTGAGTGGGTGTACAAGTGCCTATGTAGTATTAATGAGGTGATTCAGGGCTCGCTGCCTCTCCATCTCTCTCACTTCCTCTCTTTCTTTATTTTACTGTCTCTCTCTCATTCATCCTCCCAATTTCCTCTCTCTCTCTCTCTCTCTCTCTCTCTCTCTCTCTCTCTCTCTCTCTCTCTCTCTCTCTCTCTGTTGAATGTAAATGGATGATTTCAGTATTTATAGATAGACTCCTGCATCATATCCTCTGACCCATTTTTGTCTATGACATCATAATTTCTTCCTCAGAAAGTTTCATTCAGATCACATGCAGTCTAGCTCATTGTTCCTGTCTCTCCTCCAGGGGGTTCCTGGGTTTAGGGTACAAGCCAAAGTGGATTTAGTGTATCCAAGTAGCTTAGGGTACATTTTCAAGAATCTGTGCTTGATAGATCATTATGCAAAGTCCAGGGAGATTTATTCAGCGAAGATATTGGTCCCAAGACCATATAAAAGGAAAAATTTTAACTTGAAAATAAATGATTAAAATATGAAAATACTGTAAGACGCGCTAACTCGATCCAATGGCAGCATACGAGCAGCGGCGAAGGTCTTGCGCGTGTTCCGTCCTTTCTCATGGTAAAGGGATTTTTGATTAAATGCAATACACTTTCTCATATGTATTTTCTCGTTCTTTCATCTGACTCCATAAAAATGAAAAAAGCTTTTAATGATATCTGTGCATCATTAAAGTTGAGTGAATGTTTAACTCTTCTAATTATCTTTAATGAAAATAATAACAAAGTCCGTTAGAATAAAACCAAATGTTGACCATTTATTATGTCGGGTAAAGTATCATGCCAATTTCACAATCAGTTCAAAGATAATCAATACAATAACATCGAATGCTCTAGAATAAGAGAAAAAGATGCAAACCGGACATAGGCTACTTGAGGCTGAAAGTCTCGGGACTTTCAACCTCATGGGCTCTCTGAAATACAGAAAAAGCTTCGAGCTTCCTGTTGCAGTCCATTAAATAGCCAGAATCTTTCACATGTAAAACCTGCTAATTTACATTAAGAAGTTACATCTCTTGGGGTGAGGGAGAAAGACCATTTGCCTAGAGTCCACCTTCCTTTGTGTCAGTTATCTTCTAAACTTCTAAAAAACCTTATTACCTTATGTTTTACTCTTTGGGAATGAGACAGTTGTACCAGTCACCCTGAGACCTGTAAAATGATACTAAACACAATTCTTAATGATAATCATTCACATTAAAACCATATATATTCTTGTGTGAGTTTTAGTTGTCTCTGAGAGAAAGAATGGTGTGGATAAGGTGAGACTTTTGTCTCAAAGGAAGAGGGGGAGGTCAAATGTTAATTTGCAGCAAGGTCCTTTTGTCTCATAGACCAGTGGTCATTCTTTAACCAGTTCTTCCAGTTTTTCATCTTTACAATACAAAACTTATATTAAACAGTTTTCAACATTGATCATAATAAGAAATGTTTCTTGAACGCTACATCAGCATATTAGACTGATTTCTGAAGGATCATGTAACAATGAAGACTGGAGTAATGATGCTGAAAATACAGCTTTGCCATCACAGGAATAAATTGTATATTGAAATGGAAAACATTCTTTTAAATCGTAATAATATTTCACAATATTACTTGTTTTACTATATTTTTGTGAAAGAGACTTCTTTCAAAACATTTTAAAAAAAATTACAGACCCCAAACGTTTGAACAGTAGTGTCATTTGTAATGAAAAACAAACAAAAATGTTTTTTTCGAAAGTAGTCTCAGACTTTTTGATTGGGGAAACCCACTTGTATACTTTGTCTAATAGGAAACACTTTACAATTCATCACCTGTCCAAGCAGCATCAGAATTTAAAAGAGTTTAAAAATAATCAACATTATTATTCATATACCATTGGACCGCTGCTACTGTTATGTATAATTTTATATCCAAATGATGCAAAAAGAGAAATTAATTCCTGATATTAAAATATCCTCATTTTCATCTCTCCAGGTGAGCGTTTCTTTCCACCCCCATCTGGCCTGAGCTACTCGACGTGGTTTTGCGTTGAGCGCTTCAGCACGCCACCCCAGAGTCACCCTGTGCGTCTGATCACGGTGGTGCGACGGGCCACCTCATCTGAGCAGCACTACGTGTGCCTGGCCATTGTGCTGTCTGCTAAGGACCGATCTCTCATTGTGTCCACCAAGGAAGAGCTGCTTCAGACCTACGGCAAGTGTTTCTTACAACTTCCTCTTCTAGCTCTTTAGTCAGCAGTTTTAATGATGTGGAATGTTTGTGAATTAGATGACCATTTCAACCTGTGTTCCTCTATGCAGATTAAATAAGCTTATTAAAGCATATATTTAATGCTGTTGTTTGTGAACACATTAAACAAATGATTAAAACATTTTAAACAATAATTTAAAGTCCCCCTGTAGTCAATGATTTTATCCCTTGAAACCTACCCTTGAAAAAGGAAGGCACTCGTGCCTCATTTAGTATACACGGATCTATGAATATGCAAATTAGCCCCGCCTCCACTGACTTGCACCAGCTCAGAGATCCACTCGTTGACGATCACACGTTGACGTGATTTGTTACAAGGTAGCTTGTGACTTCAGAAACAATGCGATTTCATACCTTGATTTTGAGACTGTCTTTGGTTCACTTCGGTTTTAAAGAGAAAATACTCAATACGCAATGGTGTCGACATTTTAAAAACACCACATAGACCATATAAACATATATAAACTTACGTTGGCAATGCACCATCAACGTTGGCAAACTGTTAGTAGAAAATTAAGCCATTTTTATGTAGCATTTAAGAGCCTGTTCCTTCTGAAATGCAGAGGAAAAGTTCCTTTGTCTGTGGTTAGTGACGTGACATCATTTCCTCTCTCCCCTCGCAGTGGATGACTTCAGTGAGGAGTCCTCCTTCTATGAGATCCTGCCCTGCTGTGCTCGCTTCCGCTGTGCTGACCTCATCACCGAGGGACAGTGGCACCACCTGGTGTTGGTTATGAGCAAAGGAATGCTGAAGAACAGCATGGCGACTCTCTACATCGATGGCCAGATGGTCAGCACGGTCAAGGTGTGGCCCAGCTCCTGATGTGGACACCTTTGTTTTGTTTTGACTTAAGTAATGGAAAACATTACTGTGGCGTTAGTATCTTTTATGCACAAAGGTCATATTTTTTTAACAGCTCAAAACTGGTGTTTTGGCAAACAGATTAACCAAAACATACTTTGTCTTTAGCTGTTCGTCACACACAAATCATATGCTGGGTCCAAATTGAACACTTAAGCAGCATATGGGGGTAAAACCATTAGCTGTTGGCTAGTGACATTAAGGGATTTAAGTCTTAAGGCTGGAATACACTTTTTTTCTGCCTAGATTTTTCCCCGTTTTAAGTCTGGACAAGATTACATCAAAGCCAGTTTGATGCAAATTTGAGTTGACTGATTGTACAGAAATTTGCGTAGTGTATGATGGGCACAGGCTTTGATGTTTTAGCTTCAGACTATGAATCCATCCAGTCAGAGTATATATTAAACATGTTTGATTTTTTTGGTTGATTTTTAAAATGCATATTGTAGAAATGAGGCACATCATTCTGTGCTTTTGCTTTCCATCTTCAAACCATGAACCGTTCAAACCACACGAGTGTCTACACTAGGAAAGCAATCAGATCGAATGTGTTTCGGCTACCTCTGGAAGTGATCGAAAGTGGACAAGCTCACAACGTTTTAGACCCTGTTTACACCTGTATTTAGCATTATAATATAAAATATGAAAAAAGAAATTGTAAAATAACATTTGAAAAAATAAATAAAATGCCCCGCCCTGCAAACTGAGAAGGTCACACTCTCCTCTTTTGTTTCTCATTGTGCTTGTCTTTGTAGCTGCACTACGTTCACAATGCTCCCGGTGGCTCTGCCTCCACGAACCCACCTGTGATGAGCACGGTGTACAGCTACATCGGCACGCCACCAGCCCAGCGCCAGCTCTCCACTCTGGTCTGGCGTCTGGGGCCCACTCACTTTCTGGAGGAGGTGCTGCCTGCGGCCAGTGTGGCTGCCATCTATGAGCTGGGACCCAATTATGTAGGCAGTTTCCAAGCTGTTTACCTGCCGTGTAAGTACCTGTTATATCACACTAGGTGGATAACTAGAGAAGTAGATTTGTATTGTAAATGAATGGGCGTTGTACTGAATAAATATTTGATCTTGCATGTGTTGTTTAGCAAAATGCAGGTATTAGTTGCTTGTCGTGGCTTGATAATAGTGACAGGGTTTCCTGTCATATCTTCAGGTAAAGACTCAAAGACTGAGGCTGTGCCGCCCTGTCCTGTGGCATTGGTCCCTGAAGAGAAGGTCTCCTTCAGTCTCTTTGCTCACTCTGTATCTAGTCTCACTGTGGCCAAGATACGAAAGGTCTACAACAAACTGGACAGCAAAGCCATTGCCAAACAGGTAAGCAGTCTCACCCTCTTCCTGCTTCTCAATGCTAAAATTATATATATTTTTAATGCAATAATTTAATTAAATGTGTATATATATTTTTTTTTTACAATAAACAAGCCAATTAATTTAAACATTGATGGATTAATACAATTAAATTAATAATTTAAAAGTTCCCATTTTGCATTTCATTTTATATTTTGACATTGACATATGACTGACTTCCTGTTCAAATTAAACTGAACAACCACTAAGTAATCATGGCAGTCTTCAGTGTCACATGATCCTTCAGAAGTTCAGAAGTAACATTTCTTCTTATTATTAATGTTGGACACCGTTGTGCTGCTTATTATTTTTGTGGAAGTAATTTTTTTTTTAGGTTTCATTGATTGAATAGAAAAAGCTAAAAAACAACAAAAAAAAACAGAAATGTTAAATTTGTCTTCATTGTCACTTTGGCAATTTAATGCATCCTTGCTGAATAGAGGATTCATTTCTCCCCACACTTTTAAAAGGTAGTGTATGGGAAGTGCAGAATTTTTCTTTCTTTTTTTTTTAACATTTGATGCAGAATTCTTCAGGGTAAATGTTTAATGCAGCTTGTACTATACTTTACTGTTATTGCAAGCTGAAAGCCTAAATCAACAAAAAATCTTCAACTCCTCATATAATATATATATATATATTTTTTACCCTTTGTCCACCCCTTTATTAAAATCAAACAGCTTTTTGTGGAAAACGGCAGACTTATAGACTTTTTTTTTTTAAAACTAATTTTATGGGATCATCTGCTGAGTTCTAGTATTGGCCACTTTTTGGTAACTGAAAGTTAGCCAAAATATTTATTAAATAAACATGCAAGGGGTTTCAGAATGTTCTAATTCTGCATAACTTTGCAGTGCAGGCCTGCCCCTCTGTAATTATTTGAATTATTACTTTTGGAAAGCTGAAAATATTTTCATCCCCTTTCAGCTTGGGGTTTCCTCTCATGAAAGCGCCACACCAGTCAAGCTCGTCCATAATGCAGTGGGCCATCTAAACGGACCGGCCAGGACCATTGGATCTGCAATCATCGGTTACCTGGGTGAGTGTGTGTGTGCTGTTTTCATTAGGACAGTGGAGATCTGCGAGGATTTTTTGCAGAATAAAACATTTTAAAAGTTCATAAATGGACCATGGAAACCACAGCTTCTCCAATAAACCAGCCCTTTCACTCAGTGTTCATGTATTTATAGCTGCAATCTTGTTCCACGTAGGTGTTCGCGCCTTTGTAACCAAACCAGTGGCCACCAACCTCCAGTACATCGGAGGAGCAGCTGCCATTCTGGGCCTGGTTGCCATGGCATCAGACGTAGAGGGTCTCTATGCTGCAGTAAAAGCGTTAGTTTGTGTTGTCAAGAGCAACCCGCTGGCTAGCAAGGAGATGGAGCGTATCAAAGGCTACCAGGTGGGCTGTAATAACAATTACTCTGTGAACTTTGAACTGATGGTGTCCTCTGTTCTCTGCAGCTGTAGCTATAGGATGTTATGAGCCAATGAGGTGGCAAATTAAATGCTAACAGCGAGCCTGGGCTGTTGTGACTGGTGACAGCCAACTGATGTGATAAGTGGGGGTTCGTACGGGTGGGGCATGCTGGGATGTGCTGGTTTAAGCATAACAGATGGTGCATTGTTTTATTTCTCTGCTGCTTTAATGGGGTCTGTATAGAGAATGCAATGTTTCATAGAGCTAATGTTGATTGTGGTGTCACTGTGTAAGGAAAATGAATGGCTGAATGTTGGGTTGCAGCCTGTTTTAAACTGATCGGTTCACTGAATCCTGAAATGAGTAGACTAACAAAAATATAGCAGATCATTCTTTTGCATGGACCTTCAGTAGTTGTTGTTTTTTTCCTGTCAGCTTTAGATCATTGCCTGAAAGATGTTCTTTAACTGAGCGTCTTCTGTTATAGCTGTTGGCTATGTTGCTGAAGAAGAAACGGCCACTGTTGAACAGCCATATCCTGCACTTGACCTTCTCTCTGGTTGGAACTGTCGATAGTGGCCATGAGACCTCCATCATTCCGAACTCCACAGCCTTCCAGGACCTGCTGTGTGATTTTGAGGTGCGAAGCTCACACGAGGAGCCTTAGTGGTGCTGTGATATTTCAGTTACTCTCATCCAGCAGATGTACAAAGAATAACTGACCTCTTTTAAACACTAGCCCACCTAGTCAAGATCTATAAATATCTCAGACTGACATGATCAGGGACCATGTTGAAAATTGAACTACAGGCACTTGTTTCTGTTGTTTCTGGCATAAGAAATCCAACAGTTTTGCTGTTACATAGTTTCAGTGGTCCTGTTTTTACACTGGTCACCTCAAGCGTATTCTCTGTGATAGCTATCCGATTGTGAAAAGACAAGTTGTAAATGCCCTCCAAAACGCTTTTGAGATGGATTTAAATCCGATCACTCAAATCACTTCAGGAGGTGGTTTGAGAGGCATTCCGGATGAAATGCATCTGGTTGTTAAAGCCACATGTAAATTTTACTCCTCCCAAAATGGTAAAAAAATAAACGTGAGAAAGCGTGTTATACCGACTCCCAGTAGCCAGAGATGACAGCGCTACTGCAACCGATATGGCCAGCCGAAAAATCACAAACCGTCGCAAATAAACCTGAAAGTTTGCCGATTCATCCTGAAGCTCAAAACACAATCGATTTCATTAAAAGAGGTGTGAATAAACTTACCAGTGCTGATGCCGCTTTCTCTCATTTTGCAGTCTTTGATCTTGCAATTATTTGATTTATTGATTATCAATAAAATGCAGCTCAAATCTGTTGCTTTCGTTTACGTGAACTCTGTAAAATTTGCATATAGCATGGGAATTGAAGATCGGATTTATATTCGTTTTGCTGTGACACATTTATGTGGTCAAGTGTAAATGGAATCGTTTTAACAAATACACAGTAAAACACATGAGGTGGTCAGTTGTAAATAGGCTCAGTAAGTGGTCTTCAGTTCTGAAACTGTTTTGTTTCAAAAGATCAAGAAAATTGTTTGTTTTTTCAAAATAATTTGGTGTTCTTTCAGGTTTGGCTTCATGCTCCCTATGAACTGCACCTCTCTCTCTTCGAGCACTTCATTGAACTTCTGACTGAATCCAGGTAATCTATCTGTGCTTCAACATACTGAATCTTTGATTCAGGGTAATTTATTCAAATCTTTGTGCAATGTAACTTTTAAGCCCTATCGAAGATTGATAGTGGACATTAAGCATTAACATTATGATGGAGACCCAGAAGCAGTTATAGAACTACATATGCTCTTAGGCTCACCACGGCTGCATTTATGTGATCAAAAATACAATAAAAACAGTAGTATTGTGAAATAGTATTACAGTTTAAAATAATTGGTTTCTGTCTTACTATATATTTACATTTGTAAAAATTTAATTTATTCCTGGGATAGCAAAGCTGAATTTTCAGCAGCCATTACTTCAGTGTCACATGATTCTAATCTAATTTGATGCTCAATAATCATTTCATTGTTTTTCTCATTATGAATGTCTTAATGTTACTTTTGATCAATTTAATGAATCCTTACGGAATACAAGTATTAATTTCTTTCAAAAAATAAAACAAAAATCTTACTGACCTGAACTTTTGAATGGTAGTGAATTAATCACATGCTATATGAAATGTATCAAATGGATTTTTGAGGTCTTCTGCCATTTGTACATCATAGACAAGGGGAGAGAGAGTATGAGAGGAAATCTGTGAAATCTGTGCCTTAGAGGAAGTGATATTGCTAAATTCATAGACATTAATTAAACTATTATCACTAACACAGTGTTTAATTGTTTCTGTTCTCAGTGAAGCTGCTAAGAATGGCAAACTATTGCGGGAGTTCCAGCTGATCCCCAAACTGCTGCTGACTCTGAGGGATCAGTCTCTGTCTCAGCCCACCATCGCTGCCATCGGCAATGTCCTCAGTCTCCTGCTGCAGGGCTTCCCCAACTCGTATGACCTGCTCAGGTAGACACAGAGATGTAGACATTTTTAAATGTATGAAAAGAGAAGACTGAATCTGAATCAGAATTGACAATCAGATCCATTTGATTTTGGACCGTTTCAGTTGCCACAGAATATACTGTGTGTTTAGAGGTGACTTGAGGAATCATTTCTGTTGTCTAAGAATGATTTGGATAGATATTACAATAATAAATACATTTAAAACAATTATCTTTTAAAAAAAAAACTTGATTTATCATCATTTGTTTATGGCTAAGGTTTGGGCAGTTCATCTCTTCAACATTACCAACATTTGCAGTCTGTGAGAAGTTTGTCATTATGGAGAACACCAACGAGGAGAAGATCGATAGAGGTTGGTCATCTTTTTTTAAGTTTCAAATAAACTTCGTATCAAAGAAACATTTCATCTTAACATCACTCTCTTAAAAAATTCAGTCCCTTTCAATCCAAGCAGCTTTATTTTGCTCAACATCAAATTTGTGTGAAAAAAACTGGAAAATCTGCACGGGGAAGTTTAACCCTTAAACAAAATTCCCAATCATGCAGATATCAATTGAAATGACTCACCCACCCATTTCACCCACAAAATTTTACCAAGCAGCATTAAATGTGACCACCAATCTTCTTCCTGGGTGTTTGTCCAGGGGCTGATGATGAGTTTGGAGGCCTCCTGTCTTCCAACCTGATTCTTCTGCGGAACAGACTGCTGGATATCCTGCTCAAACAGCTCTTCAGCTGCAAAGAGAAGAACACTGTTAATGCACAGTTAGTGATGCTCCTTATTAAATCATGGGGGGATTATTAGACTTCAGAGAGCTGCACTGCATTTTACAGCATCTGTAGCATTGTTACTTGAGCCTGCTGGTTTAGGGATGATATCTTGGACTGGATACAGATGGAACTGGACACTTTGGATGTGTATCCAAAATTATTTTGTGTGGCCATTGCTTAACAGTGCCCTTTGTGTAGGTTCTTTGTGTATGAAAAAATAGCAGTAAACACCATTTAAGCCTGTTTTGACATACAAAACATACAAAACAATGTAACATACATTTGTAAGTTTCGCATTCATATTAATCACACTACCCCTAAATTCTTTCTGCTCCCTCCCACAGAGCATGTGATGAGCTTGTGCGCACCTTGGGTTTTGATTGGTTGCTGATGTTTATGGAAGAACACATTCACTCTAGCACAGTGACGGCAGCTCTCTTGATCTTGGTGGTGTTGCTGAGTAACCAATCCATCCTGAGCCGGTTTAAAGAGGGCCTGTCTGGAGGAGGGTGGCTGGACCACACCGACTCTGTGCTCACTAATAAGATCGGCACTGTTCTGGGTGAGGAGAGACCTAGCCTATATGATCATATTTAATGATTATATAGATCTTAAAAAAACACTATCATTAAACACTAAAGATATTTAATAACAATAATAATGAGAACAATAACTAAGTATATAATATTATAACATCATTTGTGGACCATTTATTTTACTCTTATCTCCTTTCAGGTTTTAATGTGGGCCGCAATGCAGGGGGCAGGTCGACACTTCGTGAAATCAACCGAGATGCCTGCCATTTCCCTGGATTCCCAGTGTTGCAAACTCTACTGCCCAAACACACCAACGTTCCAGAGATTTACTTCATGCTCATGGCCCTCTTCCTCCAGCAGCCAATCACAGAGCTGCCTGACAGCCTGCAGGTACATGTCAGTATGCAAACCTTTTTTTCCCTACTAATCAAACTTAATGTCTTCATACGTACGTTACCATCATATTTTAAGATAATGAAGTGTATTTAGAGTTTATTTACCAAATAAACATTTATGTAGGTGCGAGTGTGGATCACAATCCATGTTTCACACGTCTGAGACCACTACTAAAATGTTTCTATTTGTCCAAATTTATAATTTCACTTTATAATTTTTTTGAAATTATTTATATTATCTACATTTGAGTGTATTATTCGCAATTTGTGTAAAAACATTGAACTGAAAAATTAACAGTATTTTCCTTTTTTTTAATATTTTGTACACATGATCATGTCACCAATTTTCTTTGATCATTAAAGTGCCCCTATCATGGATTTTTGAAAATGACCTTTCATGTAGTGTGTAATATAGCTCTAAGTGAATAAAAACGTCCTGCAAAGTTTTAAATCTGAAAGTGCACCGTATATAAAGTTATTGTCTTTCAAAAGTAAGAGTCGACTCTGAGTCAATGAAATGAATTGTTTTTCAAACGAGTCATAAGCCGTTTCATCGTGACGTCAAGGTGAAACATTAGGCCGCCCACTTATTGAGCGTGCAGACACCAGGGAAACTTAAACCTCAAACCGGCAGCTGAGTCCTGTGGATACTGGATAGATGATGTCGAGGAGACGCTGTGCTCTACAATGTGGCGGTAAATAATTTTTTTTCCACTGCCCAAGGACGAGCATGTGAAGAATCTGTGGTTAAAATTAATATTTACCATGATACTACAGTAGCATAATCCTAAACGCATCCTGTTACCTTTATTTTACTGACAACTGCTTCTCAAATATCAGAGTCAGTTAATCAGCTGTGGGCCACTATTACATAAAACTGTCTATTAATGCAGATTGTCTGTCGTTCTCACTACTTTGAGGAAAGATTAAGCATGGAGCAAGATTTGTTTTACCAATGTTTGTTACATCAGTCATTCACACTAGAGCTCAGTCATTAGTTACCTCAAACTGAGTAACGTTAGTGAATCACTGAAACGTCCTGCTCGAGTCGTTCTTGCGATGGAGGTTCGGGTTGAATGAATGGTTCTTCTAGTGTTTCATCATCAGACTTCCACTCGGATTGATATGATAAAATCAACGTCATTGTTCGTACTGTGTTCAGCTTATGGTGTAGGAAGCCTCTGGACACGCAGAGGTGTCGGTGTTATGGCAATGGGAATTACGCGGTAAACCAATCACAACAGACTGAGCTGTCTGGCCAATCAGAGCAGAGTAGCTCTCGGAGAGGAGGCATTTAGAGAGATTTATTCATTTGGCGAGTCGTTTGAGAATCATTGAAAATCTAGTGATGTGCAAATGTATATTATGAGAAAATAAAACAGTTTTTTGACGTTTGATGCATGCAGACCTGTTGTAGGAGACTCCAAAACAACATTAGGAAACTTAAAAAAAATCCATGATAGGGGCACTTTAATGACCCAGAAATATTGCAGATCTTTGCATCTATTGCAGACCTCAGATCTTTACTATATATAGTTTACTATTTACTTTACTAAACTATATATAATATACTAATGTTCAAAATCGAAATGTTCACTTTATCATCCATTTAATCATGCATACTTAATTTAAATGTTAAGCATCTGCACTTGTTTCTCTGTGATAGAGCATTGTAATGTCACCACTGTTCATGCTTTTACTCTTTTAATTAATTATTATTTAATTATATTTAATAATAATTTCATGCAATTGAATCATTTATATAATATATATTTAACAATAATTATTGAACAATCCCATCTTCTCACACAGTTTGACCTGGACTCTATCTGGTCGTTTATATTTGGCGTCCCGGCCTCCAGCGCTACAGTGGTGGGCTCCATTCACAACATGTGCACTGAAACAGCGTTCCTGCTTCTTGCCATGCTGCGCAGCATGCTAAACCTAGTGAGTCGCCAACTCGCCTGCCTCAGAAATATGTGTACGAGGAGCAACTGTTGTTATTGTGATGATTGTTGCAGTTTTCAGTTGGTAGTTTATCAGAGGTTTTATATTACAACTGAAGAAGAATTCTGGATGAATTGGGAAATTAATAACAAACTGATGCTCAAAGTAAAAAATGAAAGAAATGGTAAAATAGTTATATAATATATTCCCATGACCACGCCCTTAAAATAAGCTCATTGGATATTTCTCTTTATCTAACCCACAGCCTTGGCAGTCAGAGGAGGAGGGTTCATGGCTGAGAGAATATCCCATCACTCTCATGCAGTTTTTCCGTTACCTCTATCACAACATCCCAGATCTGGCACCCATGTGGCACAGCCCAGACTTCCTGTGTACACTTGCTGCGACAGTTTTCCCCTTCAATATACGGCCCTACTCTGAGATGGTATGCTCTTGCGCTTTGTCATTGTAACTGGCTTTTGGGACTTTAAGGCCTTTGAGAATTTGTCCTTTTGATGTTCAAGGTACAATTGAAGGTTATTGTGTAGCTGAAAAGTGTCTTGTTTTCCCTCAGGTGACTGATTTGGATGATGAAGCCAGCTCCCCAACTGAAGAGTTCAAAGCCTTTGTGACAGATACAGGCATGAACCGCAGCCAGTCAGAATACTGTAATGTAGGCAATAAAACCTACCTGACCAACCACCCAGCTAAGAAGTACGTCTTTGACTTCATGAGGGTCCTCATCATGGACAACCTGTGCATGACACCTGCCAGCAAACAAACCCCCATCATTGATCTTCTGCTAGAGGTAAGATCGTCTCAGATATCTGCTCGATCACAAGTAAACATTTTATTGAATTTTAGTGCATGCCATTTGTGGCTTTATTTTGTATCGTCTTGTGGCACTTTGCATGCTGCTTATTAGAAGCTAATGTGGGAGTGTCCATCTGTTGGGCAGAAATGCTAGCTTTGCTCTCTGTCTTCAGGCCTCACCAGAGCGCTCCACCAGAACCCAGCAGAAGGAGTTTCAGTCCTACATCCTGGACAGTGTGATGGAGCAGCTTCTTGCAGCAGATGTTCTGTTGGGTTAGTTGCCACCCCCAATCGTCAGGTTTAGCTCAGGGAAATGCTTTGGTATAATGCTTCAGCCAAAAATGAAAATACTGTAATTTAATACTCAATCTCATTTTGTTCCAACCTCTGTGGTTTTTGATGCCAGTGAAGATCAGTCACAATATATGCAAAAAAAAAAAGGTCTCGATTGACCATATTTCAGGAGTTCTCAGCCTTTTTGACTAGAAGTCCCTAACGTTGTCCAACACAATATAAAAAAAATAAAAAAAAACACCATGTAGGTGAAGATATTTTCAGTATTTCTTGTGTTCTAATTGCAAAGGTTTTTCTTTTATTTTACTTTTTTTTCTTTTTTTAATAACAGAGACTGGGAGCGTTATATTAAAGGAATTAACCATGATTCATTTTGTGATTCCAGAAGTTTCAAGAACTCAATAACAATAGTTATTGAGGGGAAAAAATATGATTTACAAGTTTACATCTTAATTTTTAGAATAGAAATTTAGAGTTAGATTATTTACAAATGAACAATAATTTATTAATTTAAATAAGTCATCTTGTGCCTGCTGGTTGAGAACCACTGCCATATTTGAATGTACCTAGCACAAATTAGATTTTATTGCTATGGCAGATGATATGATATTCAGAGAGTGATTATCTATTTTTAATGTTTCTTAAATGGGTTCAGAAGGATTGTAATATCGCTCAAGTGTCATACAAACTACATTCATTTATTAGTTCTTTCTCATTTTTGGCGCTCGACAGCCTCAGTCCCCCAAAAAGAAGAAAAGTCTAGTTTGTTTCATGTTAGAAAAACATTCAGGGTTTGTAATCTCATGTTAATTCGTTAGCTGCCAGTGTGCCCCTGAAGCTGATGGTGACTTCTGTGACCCCTGACCTCCACCTCATTTCCCCTTGTTCTAATGTCCCCCAAGTATAAATTATATGGTTTCACTTTATTTGGATGGTCCCGTTAACACATTCAGTTGACTATATGTAACGTTCCACCTACACGTCTACTTACTCTCATTAGAGTATTAGTAGAGTATTAATAGACTGGTAGGGTTAGGGTCAGAATAAGTTGACATGTAGTTGAAAAGTTACTTATAGTCAGTAGAGTGTCTGTTGGAGGACCATCACAATAAAGAGTTTGCAGATATTAAGCAGTGAGTCTACTAATACTCTTAATGAGAGTTGGTTGACATGTAGTTGCAAAGTTACTTATAGTCAACAGAATGTTCAAAAGGGACCATCAAAATAAAGTGTTACCAATGATATTAACCATTTCTTCATTGCAAATCTTTCATGTTTGTGGGTCTTTCCTCCAACAGGTGAGGAGGCATCATTGCCCATAACGACAGGAGGAAGTTACCAGATTCTGGTCAACAACGTTTTCTACTTCACCCAGCGTGTGGTGGATAAGCTGTGGCAAGGCATGTTCAATAAAGAGTCCAAGCTAGTGGTGGAATTCATAGTTCAGCTGGTCACCCAGGTGAGCGCAGTCCTGTGACCTCATACTAGGGCTTAAGCTCCAATTATGCTTTCACACCGCCTACATCATAAAAAGCACACTTGTTCCCATTGCCAAAATGTCTCTAAGGAATTATTAAAGGAAAATCAAAATTAGGTGAGACAAAGGTATGGTCTTGCTGTAACATTTTTGGTTAAGTATAGTTCACCCAAACATAAAAATTCCGTCATCATTTATTCACCCTTGTGTCTTTCCAAACCCATAAGACTTTCATTCATCTTCAGAACGCAAATTAAGTTATTTTTAATAAAAAATTTGGGTCAGTTCTATCCTTCCATTGACAGCTATGCAACTACCACTTTGATTCTTCAAAAAGATCATAAAGAGATCGTAAAACTAATCATATTAATTTAGCGGTTACTTTAATCCAAATTTTCTGAAGAGACTATATCTGCTATATACAGTATATAATATGGCCAAATACATTCCATACAAATTAGTACTTTAATGGACATGTCTTAAATATGACTCAAAAATGACTCAAAAAGACTCAAAAATGTTTAACTTAATCTTTAGAACAATCCTAAAATGTGATGTGATGTCATATATATGGCAATATCACTCGAGTAGCCTGTATATCAGCACGGCTGTGATTTGGGCGTTGGTAATGACAACCGTGCTGATATAGAGTCATATTGCACGGCTACGAGTGTGATATTGCGTTTACGCTACATTTTGACTCCATGTGTGTAAATAAATAAGAAACAACAATGGAGAGTCTTTAAAAACTCTCTTTTGTGTGGAACTACTTCCTTCTGCTACGGATTCAAATCTAAAGTTGACCGTTTAACAGTTGAGCCCAAGCCTCCGTTACTAATGGTAAAATGTCACTTTAGAACTTGCTTCATTGAAGTTTATTGTATTATGTAGAACAGAATATTAGGCGAGAGATGGACTATAAACAAGTGCATTACCTGCATCTACTGTAGCTGATATTCTTCTGGTCAATCTTGATCAGTTTGACTGTCTGCTTCGGAAAGCGGTATCTTTGTCTTTGTCTATAAACATTACAACTTTTCTGTTAGCCTCTCTCTTTTACACTTCTGATTTGCAAGACTTTTGTCGCATTCCTATGTGTTTTTTTTGTCCCTCAACAGTCTAAACGCCGATCACAGGGTTTGTCTCTGGACTCAATCTACCATTGTCTGAACCGAACAATACTTTACCAGCTCTCACGACCACACAAGACTGTCCCGCAACAGGTCACCCTGCTGGATTCACTTCGTGTGCTGACGGTAAACCGAAACCTTGTGTTGGGACCCGGCAACCATGACCAGGAGTTTGTGGCCTGTCTGGCCCACTGCTTGATCAACCTGCACACGGGGAGGTGAGAGAGACACGGAGGTCGTGAGATGTTTTTAGGCACTTTATGTGAAATCAAGGGTTTATGAATTTAGAGCGTATGGATGGACATGCTAGTCTCTCGTGCTATGGTTTCTGTTTGACCTGTCTCTGGTTCAAATCCAGACTTTTGTAATTTTCTTTCAAAATTCATTTAGATGAACGGATAGATGGTTAGATGTGTGCTGACAAAAATAAATGTAATAATAAAAACGTATAATACTAGATTAATAGACAGTGTGTGTGTATATATAAGTAAGCTGTAAAGCAAAAACTAATTTAGATATAAACTATATATGAGCAGTAAAAATAAATACATTTTGATTGATGGACATTGTATGTATGATATGAAAAATAAGTAAATAAATTTAGTTAATAATAAGTAAATAATTTAAAAATGAATTTTATTTCTTTAATAAATAATAAAATACATTTAGATAGAAAGATAAATGGGTAGACATCCTGTAGGAGCTGTAAAAATGAATTTCTCTTCTCAGTCTCAGGATTGTTTGTGATTGTGCAGCTCTCTGCTTTTCTGTTGTGATTCACTGAGATATTTGAGGGGGAGGTTCACGTTGTCATGGCTCTGCATCTAGGCTGACTCAGAAGTTTGGCTTCAGAGAGACTGAGAAATGAGAGCAGCTCAGAGACAGTGAGCAGAATTACATTAGTGTGCAGTGCTGTTACTCTGAGCTCTGCCGACGCAGGAAGATCAATAACTTCAACTGATTTGATTTCGAGTGTCTGATGTGCTGTAATGATAGTTCATTATTCTTACTGTTTGTGATTTGGCATTCAAACTCATATTATTGACTGACAGGATGAATGCTTCACATGATGTAGCACTGATAAATCATTGGCCAAAAGACCCTGGTGTCTTTAAATGTATGAGAATCGTATGCTGTATTGCCGAGCCACAGGTCAGTTCTCTTTCATGTTCTTTTACAGTAGTGTGGAGGGCTTTGGTCTGGAGGCGGAGGCCCGAATGACCACCTGGCACGTTGCAGTTCCTTCCGAGAACGAGTCGGACAGCGTCCAGAGCCAGGATGTTAGCGAAGGTTGTTCTTTTTCTGACATTTCTGTGGGGGGGGAAATCTGTGCTGGATTAAAGCATAGAGTTTAATATCTTAAACACTTTTACAAACCATCATAAAAGCCATTATTAATATCTAGCTGATTCTGTCCTTCTTGTTTTGTGTGTGTTAGGTCGTCAGTTGCTGCTCAAGGCAGTGAATCGTGTGTGGACGGAGCTCATGCACAGTAAGCGACAAATGCTGGAGGACATTTTTAAAGTGTCTCTACCTGTCAATGACAGAGGACATGTGGACATCGCCACCGCCCGACCTGCTCTAGAGGAACCTGCTGCTAAAAGCTGGCAGAGCCATCTGGGTGAGGAAAACCTCTAGTCAAACACGCTCAAATGTTTACTTCCATCACATGTGCAGATTCTTTCCATTTTAGCAGTGTGTTGCTTTCACACTCTTTCCTGTGTCTGTCTATGTTACACTGCTTTTTTTTCTCAATCTGTTGTGTCTCTCTTACTGTGTTGAACAACTCCTGTTTTCCGTCTAGTCCATGAGAAGAAATGCATCAGCAGGGGTGAGACTGTTGCCCCAGCGAATCAGTCCAAACTGTCTCGAGTCAGCAGTGGCTTTGGTCTGTCCAAACTGACCGGCTCCCGTCGCAGCAAGAAGGAAAGTGGAATGAACAAGAACAACCTTTCTGCACTGGTAACTGACAAAACAACTTTCACAAATGTGGAAATGAGCTGATCTTTCGGACTTGCACAGGCAGTTTGTACTCACATTTAGTTTTGACTGTCCACAGGAAACCTTCCAGTGGATGTTCACGCACATTGCTGTGGTTCGGGACTTGGTAGCAATGCAGTACAAGGAGCATCAAGAGGTAACCTGCAATATATATATAAAGATTGCATAGATTATTTTTAGAACAATAATAATTGGTTAAATGTTTTACATGGGGTAGTCGTCACATAAATGTTTTCCCAAGCCAGCCTGATTGTAGTGGAATGACTAATAAAAAAAAGAGAAAGATGTTTGTTCCAAATATGCATTTGTTTTTTTCACAGAGGCAGCAGAATGCACTGAAGTATGTGATGGATGAGTGGGCAGGAATTGAATATGAGCTGCTTCGGGAAAGGGGTCTCTGGGGGCCTCCTATTGGCTCCCATCTGGATAAGTTTCAGTTGGACATGACCGAGGGACCCTGTAGAATGAGGAAGAAAATGGTTCGGAATGACATGTTCTACATTCATTATCCCTACGTGCCTGATCCTGAGCCCAACGCAAGTACTCAGGTTAGTTTATGCCCCCCTTACCCCTTTTTTGTTGTAGTTTTTAATTAATGAGGTAGCTGTAGTGTATTTTTTATCTCAGATAAGTTTTGGGACAATACTATATCGTTGCTGTCGGGCAGAAA
Source organism: Semotilus atromaculatus (assembly GCA_031834385.1). Lineage (NCBI taxonomy): Eukaryota > Metazoa > Chordata > Actinopteri > Cypriniformes > Leuciscidae > Semotilus > Semotilus atromaculatus. The sequence goes on from JAULUF010000035.1 coordinate 7,091,470, forward strand.
CCTTGTATCTTTAAAAAACTATACTTTTCAGGATTTTTTTTATTTATTTATTTAAATAATTAATCACTGTGTTGTCAAAGTTGATATTGTGGCTTTATTTATGGTTAGACATTTGCATGAGTCTTATTATTATTATTATTATTATTATAATATATTATTAAATTATTAAAATTTTACCAAAACTAAGCTCAAATGTTGTTACAAGGTTTTTGACCAGAGAAAATCTAGGACATACGTGTTTTGTTCATCATTAGAATGGACACATCTGAGGTAGGCTAGTAAGTGCATTGCTTTACACTTTCATCAAATTACAGATTATAAAGATTAGTGTTTCTTGAGTAAAAAAAAAAACCCGCTGTACTTATTCAAAGAACCAGTTCTTTATTTACTCTAGCACAGCAAACAAGCAGAGACGGTCCAAACTGCTTTCTGCACTTCATTTTCGATAGAAGTGGGGTGGAGTTATGAGCTTTGACCTACAGTTTGAGGATCCAATGGAGTTACAAGGTTTAGTCACAAGCTCTTTTTAATATGTTTCATTGGTTAAATATTTGCAAAAACCACAGACAAACGTTAAGGGTAACCAATAGTAATGATTTATGAAACAATTTTAAAATGACAAAATACTGTCCACCCGACAGTGACGATATGCTACATGTATTATTACTTGTGGTTAAAATGCAGGTTGTAAATTATGTCCATTAAAATTACATCCATTAGTTAATAATAATGTAATAATATTATTTAATTATATTTTTTCTTACTTATTTCTTTGTCAGATTTGTGCTGAATATAAGTAAAGTTAGATAGAGATAGTCATCTACAAAGATTTCAAGATTTGCTTAAAAAGAAGGTAATTCTGACTGCCCGAAATAGAAAATAATCTTATGTAATTAGGTTTAATCTTATTTCACCCCATTGACTGAAACAAGTCTGTTGAATGTGCCTATAGTTCCTTTGAAAGTCAGCGTGCGTATAGCACTAATGGCTGATAATATGCTCTGAATGGATCTTTTGTGAACTCTCAAACTTGAATTAGCAGCATTAGCCATAATGGTAATGAATGCACATATGGACCCTTAAATGCTTTCATATGCTCCTCTTGCCTTAACCCATTTTTCCATTTTTAGAATCACTCTCAGGTGCCATTACTGGCAGCTGTGGTTAACTTAACAGTCCAGGTACAAACTGAAATGTGCCTAAATTACAGTCTTGCTGTATGCTCTCAAACAACTGCATTGAATGCTGCTGAATGCTTAACTGTAAAATAAAATAATAAAATGTCCCCCCAGACCTTCTACATGTGCCTGGCTCATGACAGGGAGGTGTATGTGGATTTACGCCTCTGCAGAGCTTTTAAAATGCTGGTTGGAGATGTTTTCTCTGCTTTCATTCCTGTTGAATATATTTCATATACAGTACAGAGAAACCTCGATTTAGGACCGCTCCTTCCCTCGTTTGCTAATCCTTTTAATCCATATTATAGTACGTGTTGTGAAGTTGAACAATATTCAAACAAGAATGGTGCATAGTACTGTTACTACTTACTAATAATTGATATTCATGTTGAATTATGTAATTACTGGCACCAAACAGAACTGCAGAAATAAAGACTCTTTCACATACTTCACCCAACTTCCATTGTTGAGCAAACAGATACTGTAGCCCCGCCCTAAACTCTCTCCATTGGTTGAGCCAGTGTTGTTACGTGTGGCCCATTTGGACCGCTTAAACAAACAAATTGCAGTTCTGTTTGGTGCTGCTAGTTGTGCAGAAATTACATACTTCACCTTTAATTATAGTTTCCTTGAATTTTATTTAGATGAAGGTTGATAAACAGCATGTCCATCCAGATTGTTTTTCTCCACAAAATCAATATTTTAAATTTGCATACAGATGCTTGACTGAATTTGAATCTTGAAAACGTTCTGATCTAAAGATGTTTAAATGCTTGAATTATCCTTTGTGGGTGAATATATACTGTAAATGGTGTCTAAATATGAATTACACAATAAATGTGAATTGTCAGTGTGGGATTTTCTTAAAGGACAACTCCGGCGCAAAATGAACCTTTGGTCTAATTACACATTGGTACATAGTCAACCGTTCTCTGAGATTTGTTTTCATGATTGTCGAATGTAAAGAGTTTTATCTCTAAAAACTGTTTAGCTATAACGCTAGTATATAGGGCATAGAGTATGAAAATAAAAATAGCTATTAATACCACTAACAAGGCTCAAAATAGCCCAACACTAACACGGTAGCATAATGAGGGGCCCTACCTGCAAACTGAAGCATTGAGAACGTTGTAAGTGTACAGACAGTTTAATAAGAAGATATTTTATGAAGACAGTCCACTTTGCTTATACAGGAAGGAGCCATCTTTGGAAAACAGTCTCGATCAGTCGATTCATGAACGCCGAGCCAAGTGCGCTGAACTGTCTTGGAAACTCATATGGTCCATTGTTTCCGGAAGAAAGCACTGAGCGCATAAGAGAAGCACTGAAGGCAACAGAGAAAATAAATAAATAAAAAAAAATAATTTTTAAAAAAGGGTTCTCTTTTCCAGCGCACTTGGCTCGGCGTTCATGATTCGACTGGTCGAGACTGTTTTCCAAAGATGGCTCCTTCCTGTATAAGCGAAGTGGACTGCCTTTATAAAATATCTTCTTATTAAACTGTCTGTACACTTACAACGTTATCAATGCTTCAGTTTGCAGGTAGGGACCCTCATTATGCTACCGTGTTAGTGTTGGGCTATTTTGAGCCTTGTTAGTGGTATTAATTAGCGATTTTTATTTTCATTACTCTATGCCCTATATACTAGCGTTATAAGCTAAACAGTTTTTAGAGATAAAACTCTTTACATTCGATAATCATGAAAACAAATCTCAGAGTACGGTTGACTATGTACCAATGTGTAATTAGACCAAAGGTTCATTTTGCGCCGGAGTTGTCCTTTAAGGAGTGATGCTCATGTGGCTGCCTGTGTCGAGCCCAAAGTGTGTTTGCATGCCTCTGACTGGATTCATCTGGCTGTCACTGACTTGCAAGAGCGTATTTTTCATTATAAAGGTTTTCCATCAAGGGTGATATAAACCCAAAAGAAGTGAATTAATCCTATTAAAGAGTTCTTGTTAAATTTCAACCCTCCCAGAAACCAGTGCGCTACCGCCGTGCGATCAGCTATGACAGTAAGGAGTATTACATGCGGCTGCTGTCAGGGAACCCGGGGATGTACCAGCACTCCATAGAGCAGAACACAGAGGGAGAGACAACACAGCAGGAGCCTGAGCATGGAGAGGACACCATCGCAAGGGTCAAAGGTCAATATGTTACTGTGAAACTACTCCAGAAATTAAATGCTCACTGGTATACATTATACATTTAGTTTTACAGTTATTGATTATACATTTTGCTTGTCGATGTATGTAGCATATAGAAAAGAAGTGCCATTTTCAATCCAGTGAATTCTTCTCCTTTTTCAAAAGACTTGACATACTTTACAACTACTACTAACTTGTTAGTAAAAGGTAATTCTGCTGACTCTTTAAATTGAATGGGAGAATCTGTCTGTCGAATGATATTATTGTCTATCTATTAAAACTGTGTGTTGTATGAATTGACTCGGTGTGCTGTGTTATGTTTTAGGTTTGGTGAAGGCCCCTTTGAAACGGTCCCGCTCCACAGCAGATGGGGCTGACGAGGACAATCAAGACCAGCTGCAGGAGTTGCTGGAGTCAGGAGCTATGGACGAGGAACAGAAAACCGACAACACCACGCTGCTCCGCCTGCTGGAAGAGGGAGAGAAGGTCTGCAGCACTACACGGCTACACATCTTCCCCCACAACATCCTTTTCACACTACTTAACAACGGCGATTTGTTTTTACTGGCAGTCTCTCTCTATTGCTTAGAAAATTTGGGTCTTTGGATAAAGCTTTATTTTGATCATTACACCGTGTCCTAACTACACGCGACGCGATAAAATTCCAGCGACAGCAAGTGTGTCTGTCCACACTAGACGCGACGCGACTAGCCATTCAGAACAGCGTGTGGGCGGAGTCTCTCTGTGAAAGCGCACTGCTGGCCCGCACTCGCATTGGATCTGTCAGCCGCGACGTCGCAGAAATAGGAACCGTTTCTAAATTAGAAACTTCGCGTGTCGCCGTCGCGTCTGGTTAGGACAAAAACTCTGATTAACATGGAAAAGATACCTTTTATCGCGTGTCGCGGCATCGCGTCGCGTGTAGTTAGGACACGGTGTTACAATTGCTGTAGCTGTCAGATTATCCCCCATTGGTATAATGGAAGTAATAATTCAAACTTGTCAGGTTGTTATTTTACTTCATGGGTCATTGAATGATACTGTTTCCTATGTTTGTTCTGATAGATCCAGCACATGTACCGCTGTGCTCGGGTGCAGGGTCTGGACACCAGTGAAGGACTGCTCTTATTTGGGAAAGAGCATTTTTATGTGATCGACGGCTTCACTATGACTGTCACCAGAGAGATTAGAGATATTGAGACACTCCCTGCAAAGTAAGAGTTTTTATATTTGGTTTTCTGCTCTTAGCTTACTAAAACTCACTTGTAGCTGATAGTCTGGTAAAATTCTATATTCTTTCCTACTGGCCCGAAATGCAGTTTTTCTGTTTATATATATATATTGTCACGAATGTGCACACACACACACACACACACACACACACATATACACACAGGTATACATAATATATATATTTTAACATTATTGAAAAAACAGCCTTTTTTATTTTTTAAATTTTTCTTGCTTCTCAGATATTTTCTGACATAGTTTGTAATAATCTAGTGCATTTTTTTTCTCAACCTTTTTGACTGGCCCCCATTGTCCAACATAATATTCCCACATAGGATAAGACATTTGAGTATTCCTGCTGTAATTGACAAAGCAAAATTAAAAAAAATGAACAACCCTACGATTCATTGTGTCAACATTTAATTTTATGTAATTATGTATTAATATTAGTCATTCTGTTGCCCCTTTGGAGCTTTGCTGATGCACCCTGGTTGAGAACTACTGCTTTAGTGTTTGCACTTTGTTTTCGTGACATTTGCAGTATGCATGAGCCAATCATCCCCCGAGGGGCCCGGCAGAGCAAGAGTCAGCTGAAACGAAGCTGCAGCATCTTTGCTTACGAAGACATCAGAGAGGTGCACAAACGTCGCTACCTGCTTCAGGTATGCAAATGAACCATTTGGCTTAATTCGTTGCTTGAACCCAGATAACATTGGGCAGCTTTCATGTTAAGGCTGATGATGAAGTTACATTATGCTGTCTTCCTCACAGCCCATGGCAGTAGAAGTGTTTTCCGGGGATGGAAGAAATTATTTATTGGCTTTTCAAAAGGGAGTCCGGAACAAAGTGTATCAGAGGTATTGAAAACACTCATGCCTCTTAAGGCAGCATCCCACTTGCCAACAGCTCTATTTTAGATGTTGATGTCACAGGTTTTGATCATATTAGATGAAATCTTATCTTGTCCTGTCAGATGTTGTCACACTCGGCTATTAAGAATAGAAAGGGGTGACAAACTAAATGTCTTCCACAGACATTTCTTTCAGATTCCCTGTCATACACTCCAGCTACCCATTTTGGCAGCAGTTTATTGTGAAGTTTGACATTTTAACAGGTGTCCTGCACATTCATAAACAACTGTAATAGACTACATTAAGGTGCTATTCATGAAGTGATTTTACCCAGTAAATGTGTTTGTCTTTTTGTCCTTTCGAGACTTGATTTAGAAAATGAGAGAAATATTACCTTTCCCAACTTTGGGGTTGATAATATATTGTACTTTTTTTAAAAACATCTCTTATGCTCAGAGAGGCATCATTTATTTGATCACAAATACAATGCAATACAATAAAAAAAGTAATTTGTGAATTTTTTTACAATTTAAAATAACTGTTTTCTGTTTTAATAGATTTTAAAATATAATGTATCCCTTTGATGGCAAAGCTGAATTTTCAGTTTTCAGAATTTTACTTAGTCTTCAGTGTCACATGATCCTTCAAAAACTATAATTTGAAAACAGTATTATTTTTTGGATAAAAAAAAAAAAGATTTATCAATTTTTTTCTATTTATAAATATACAGTTCAAAGGAGCAGTGTTTATTTGAAACAGATGTTATAAAACATTGTAAATGTCTTTATAAATGTATGTCAATTTTTTTTCAATTTAATATATCCTTAAAGAATAAAAGTATTAGTTTCTTTTTAAAAACTTTGAAACGGGAGTGTATTTCAGTGGGAAATTCTATAAACTGACTGTTCTGCCAGTGTGTAGGAGAACTGCAGAAAAAAGCTTTGTTACACTGTCACCACTGATTTCAATCAGAAATTGAGCTTTGTGGCTTTGAGTTTTCTAAAGCGTACAATTTAAAATCAGCTAGTGGAACACAGGGAATAGCAAAACATATTTCCAAACTTTCAAGGCAGTTAAAGCCAAATCTTGTTTTCTAGGTTCCTGGCAGTTGTTCCCTCACTAGCCGACAGCTCAGAATCTGTCTCTGGGCAACGTCCCAACACTAGTGTGGAACAAGGGTAAGTTACCATCATATTATAAGATTATGAAGTGTATTTAGAGTTTATTTATGTGTCTTAACACACAAACATATATGTGTGTGTTTGTGTTGTTAATAGGTCTGGTCTTCTTAGTACGCTGGTCGGAGAGAAGTCAGTGACCCAAAGATGGGAGGTGCGGTATCTTCACGTTCATATGTTTTGTCGGTTTGTTTTGTTTTTGCAGTGTTGCTCATAAAAGACTCTCTTTATTTGCAGAGAGGAGAAATTAGTAATTTCCAATATCTAATGCATCTCAACACATTGGCCGGCAGGTCATACAATGACCTGATGCAGTATCCAGTCTTTCCATGGATCCTGGCAGACTTTGATTCTGAGGTACAAACATGTCCTTGAACATTCCTTGTAATAAGTACTACAGCAAAAAATGTAGGGAGCCACACTGTTACACTGTTAGCAGTACATTTACATTCTGTTGGAGCATTAGTACCAGTTTTGTGTTTTTTCCTCTGCAGTCTGAGCTTAAATCTTCCTCAGCTAGGTAAAGATGTTTAATTATTTCACAGGAACTGGACCTCAACAATCCAAAGACATTTCGAAACTTATCCAAACCAATGGGAGCACAGACAGATGACAGACTGATCCAGTACAAGAAAAGATTCAAAGACTGGGAGGATCCTAATGGTGAGTCAAAGACCCCTGCTAATAATCTGTGATTTGTGTTGATTATGCAAACGTAAAAAAAAAAAAAAAAAATTCTTCCCAGGTGAGACTCCGGCGTATCATTACGGCACCCATTACTCCTCTGCAATGATCGTGGCCTCATATCTGGTCAGAATGGAGCCGTTCACACAGATCTTCCTCAGGCTTCAGGTCCGTCCTTGCTTTCTTCTCTTTACTTTGTTTTAGTTATTCTTGTTGGGAGTTTTTTTCACCAACTGTGGGGCAAAAAAAAATGTAACCTACTAAAGAAACCTTTTTTTATGAGGCTAGATTGGGGACAGGACTTGAATAGGACAGTCTTGTCATTGTTCTTTCATTCTTCTACACCCATTGTTATGCAGGTGGAAATAGATTTTGTGATAAATGTTTCTAAATAAAGCCTCCACATAGCATAGACTGTCTCCACAATAAACATAGCATCCGCTGCACTCACAAATATTTACAGTGTTTTTTCCCATCCAAAGTTTATAAGCATTAATAAAGATATTCTTTTGTTTCTGACAGGATGTTGTTTTTATTAGACATATTAGCATCCACACTATAATGACAACTATATTAGCATCTGCACCAATGGATGAAAACATTCTATTTATTATAAGTTATGTCGCCTGCTCCTTTAATTGCTAAATCGTTTTAAAGTCAAGTGGATTCTGATTGGCTGTCAATGTTTTTATTTTTCGTCTGGAAACAATCTTTCTGATAGTGATTCCAATTATATCGTTCCTCTGTGTCGTTATTGTTATAGTTGTGTATAGGACTTTCCTATAAACTGGCTTTTTAAGTTGATCCCGATTGAACACGAGAGGTTAAAGCTTTTGGTTACATGTTTTGATTTCATTTGTGTTTTAGGGAGGGCATTTTGATCTGGCCGACCGAATGTTTCACAGTATACGAGAGGCTTGGCTCTCTGCTTCCAAACACAACATGGCAGATGTGAAGGAACTCATCCCTGAGTTCTTCTACCTTCCTGAGTTTCTGCTCAACTCCAACAACTTCGACCTGGGTGAGGACAAGCTGGACAACTAGCCTCATCTCTACCCTAAATACAGTCTCTCTCTTTTATTTTTCTACAAGTATGTTATTTAATTTGGTTAATCTTTCCTAAAGGGAGTAAACAGAATGGCATTAGGCTTGGAGACGTTCTTCTGCCTCCGTGGGCAAAAGGAGACCCGAGAGAGTTCATTAGGGTTCACAGAGAGGTAATACATTGTCCCTGATGGAGCCTGTGGTCAGAAAGAGGCTCTGTGTGTCATTGTTTCATTCGCTCCTAATACAGATGTTTACAAATACATAATTCTGTTCTCCTAATCCCACTTTTAACCTAAATGTCAGAGAATAACTGAAGGCCATCTCCAGAAACAGGTTCGTAACCTTTAGGGTTTGTGTGTGTTTTTTCAGGCTTTGGAGTGTGACTATGTCAGCTCCCATCTGCATGAATGGATCGACCTGATCTTTGGTTACAAGCAGCAGGGTCCTCCAGCGGTGGAGGCAGTGAATGTCTTCCACCATCTCTTCTATGAGGGCCAGGTGGACATCTACAACATTAATGACCCACTTAAAGAAACCGCTACCATTGGATTCATCAACAACTTCGGCCAGATCCCAAAACAGGTTTGCGATTTAATTTTCCAAAATGTCATGAACGACGTTGGTGCATACATCTGGTAAAAATCACAGTGACACCAGTCGGTTAAAAGTCATGGAAAGGAAAGTTTGTTCTGAAAAAAACTCCATACTCTAAACTCTTTGCCGATGCCATTTGGTTTGATATTCTCTGTTTAATGTAATTAAATTCATGTGTGACTTAGGTGTCCACTGTACAGTAAATTTTTGTTTTTGATTTATTCGGCATCAAGTTTAACCTCTGTTTTTCTATTATTGTAGCTGTTTAAGAAGCCTCATCCTCCAAAGCGGGTGCGCAGCAAGTCAAACGGAGAGGTGCCTGGTGTGCCTGTTACAATCAACTCCACCTTAGACAAGATCTTCTTCCATCATCTTGACAACTTGCGCCCCTCACTCACTCCTGTCAAAGGTGATGCAGATTGGATAGAGGTGTACAGTAGGGATGTAACGATACACTAATGTCACGATTCGATACATATCGCAATACTGAACTCACGATATGATACTATTGCTTTGAGTACGGTAATCATACCACTAAAAATAAATGTGATATGGCAATTTAAATGATGTTTGCACTTTCACTTTGAGGTGTGGCGTTCCGGCAGCACATATTTGCACTTCAGATGATAAATGCAATCAATTACGGTTCTAATCGCAAGAAAGCATGTCAAAATGACTATTCCTAAACTGTAAATCATTAGTTAATCCAGACATTTCAATTCTGCATTTACTCGCTTTCATGTTGTTTTCGCACGTCACTCAAGAATTTGAATTTCCGTGTTTACTACAGTATGCGCATCGTTGTAAATCTATTCAGCATAATAAGCCGTTGTGTCTCTTCCGAAGACTTGGATTTGGATTAGAATTGTCGATTGATTATTTTTACCATGCCTTTATGACATTTTAAGTTTTAGAGGAATGGACTTTAAATGGAGGGACAGAAATCTCTCAGGTTTTATCAAAATCTCTTCATTCATTTGGAAGTCTTATAGGTTTTAAACGACATGAGGGTGAGTAAATGATGACAGAATTTACATTTGGGTGAATAATACCTTATAAATACAGTAAGCTGAGTCTTGGATACAACTAACTCTATATTGTGAATCTTATTTACATCAACGATACATATCGTCGTATTTTTATATAGCAGTATCTCTATATAACAATGTATTGTTACACCTCTAGTGTACAGTAGCATTACATCCTCTGTGATGACCAATCAAAAGTCAGATCCAAACAGCCAAATTGCATACCATTTTTTGTTGTTACTACTAATTTTATATTCTGTCATATAGATTTTGTATTTATATATATATATATATATATATATATTCCTATATTAATGTGTGTGTGTCAACTATTTAATTTAATAACTATTTATTCATATATTAACTGTAATTTTTATTTGTTAAAACAGTTTTTTTCAGACACAGTTCTGGCCATACAGTGATGAGCATTTAAATGAGCTCTGTGTGTGTCATTTGTGTCGTGCAGAGCTGAAAGAGCCAGTGGGTCAGATCGTGTGCACTGACAAGGGCATTCTGGCTGTTGAGCAGAACAAGGTGTTGGTTCCTCCTGCCTGGAATAAAACCTTCGCCTGGGGCTACGCGGACCTCAGCTGCCGCCTCTCCAACTATGAGTCTGACAAGGTCATTTGCTACATACAAGTTCTTCTGTTTACTTGCAGTGCTTTCTGCAGCTGTCGTGAATGACTATCAGATCCGAAAATGCATTTGGGGCAAGAGCTTCTATAAAGCTTTGCATATTCTTACAATATGTCTTACAAAAATGTTAGGTTTACTTTTATAGCAACTACAGTTGAAAAGTTTGGGGTAGATTTTTTTAAAGTGTCTTATGCTCACCAAGCCTACATTTATTTGATCGAAAATATAGTAAAAACTGTAATATTTAAATATTCGATGTCACATGATCCTTCAGAAATCATTCTAATATGCTTATTTGGTGCTAAGAAACATTTGTCATAAATGATCAATGTTGAAAACAGTTGTGCTGCTTAATAGTTTTTGTAGAAACTGTTTGTGGCGAGCAGGAGGAGGTCGAGGGCTGAGGCCGCGTCCATCTCGCCACACTGTTCATTCTTTTTTTCAGGATTCTTTGGATGGATGGGTAGTTTAAAAAACTGGATTTATTTGAAATATTTATTTTTTTGTAACATTGTAAATGTTAAAATGTTTCTTTGTCACTTTTGATCAATTTCTTACTGACCCCAGACTTGAATGGTAGAGTGCATATTTTATTTTATTTTTATTTTTTTGCTGAGTTGCAGCATTTATAAACATTGTGACATATGAAATTTTTTGCAGTATTTTCTTTCTATCTTTATCTTCTCAAATAATTTCTGTAGAGATATACAATGTTGCTGTGGGAAACATTCTTCTCAATGTTGTTCAGATGATTTGGATTTCACTAGCTGTGTAGTAGTGCCCACTAGTTGTAGTATTTGGTTACACTTGCTTGTGGTGTTGGTTTATTCTATATAGTGCATATAGTTTTCAGGCTTAGTTGTCTAATGTTCATGTGTTGCGTTCGTCTCATAGGCAGGGATAGTATATGAGTGTCTGTCTGAGTGGGGACAGATCTTGTGTTCTATCTGCCCCAATCCCAAACTGGTCATTACTGGAGGATTCAGCACAGCCATCTGTGTTTGGGAGACTGGGACCTCCAAAGAGAAAGCCAAGACCCTCACACTCAAACAGGTAACTGTTATTAGCACATGATAGCTTTTGTTTTGTATTTGATTTAATGTTGCTTGCTTGATTTGATTAATTTTACTCCAAATTTACTCCAGTTTTCTTTTAGACTCTAAACCTACTTATGTTTTGTATGTTGATTTATATATATGTATGTATGTTTCCAGGCTCTTCTGGGCCACACAGATGCAGTTACATGTCTCACAGCGTCATCAGCTTACCACATTGTCGTGAGTGGCTCTCGGGACCGTACATGCATCATTTGGGACCTGAATAAGTTGTCTTTCGTCACCCAGCTAAGGGGCCATCGGGCTCCAGTCTCGGCCCTCTGCATCAACGAGCTTACTGTGAGCGCACAATAATGCTTTCTGAAAAGTCACAAATATTGTTTAAACTACGTTGAAAAAATCCTTTTAGTTTAAACATTTAATAAGCACATACAGAAAACTATGGGAAAATATTTTTTTATAGGTTATTGGAACAATAAAATTATTTATTACTAAATTATATTTTTAATAATAAATAATCATACTAAAACAATTCATATAAAATATAATCATGTATTATCAGTATTGCTATTGTTATTAGTATTGGCTGATACAGAATAAAAAATGATTACCAACTTATTATTTTTTGGTATGAAGTTAATTTGATGTAGTCATTAAACTCTCAGAAGCTGTAATGCATTAAAAATGTCCTTCCCTTTGAAACATTAATGAAAATGAGTTCATTTGTGAGATTAACTAATATATATATATATATATATATATATATATATATATATTAATATAACCTTTAACTTGAAAAGTATGGAAAAAAATAATAGCATTTTTATAGTATATATATATATATATATATATATATATATATATATATATATATATATATATATTAATATAACCTTTAACTTGAAAAGTATGGGAAAATTTTTTGCATTTTTATAGTTTATTGCCTGAATATTAATTAATTTTTAATTAATAAGTGAAAGGCTGTTTTGAAGGGGGGAAAAAAGAGAGAGATTCCTAATTTAGTGTCTTGCTTTTTATGATGCTTCGTAATAAAATGATTCCTCAGAACTAACCTCAGTATTCTGTGATTTGGTTATGCCTCTGTGGGTGTAGGGTGATATAGTGTCCTGTGCTGGCACCTACATCCATGTGTGGAGCATTAATGGAAGCCCCATCGCCAGCACCAACACCTTCACCGGCCGCAGCCAACAAATCCTCTGCTGCTGCGTCTCTGAGATGAACGAGTGGGACACACAGAATGTTATCGTTACAGGACACTCAGATGGTGTTGTCAGGGTAACAGCCTTCACCTGAATTTACCTTCTTTCTTTCCATTCTGTCTGTTTAAAAGTGTTCAACAGATATCAGTTCTTGACAAGTGACTTTATGTTGTAGTTCTGGAGAACCGAATTTCTGCAAGTCCCAGAAACCCCTGCTCCAGACCCTGTAGAGCCCCCCGAGGTGCCAGACTGCTGTGGAGAGATTGGTAAAACATCCCCCCCCCCTCCCCATGACATCTTTTAATTGTCATTTGTGCTGTAATATTGCAAAGTATTAGATCAAATAAATAATAAATGAAATTGATTAACTTTGCAATAAACAGTTTTAGCCTGCCTTATGCATTATAGGAATTTCTTTGGACTTTTATTAAATCTTTTCATATTAAATCTTGTTCTTCCAGAGGGTCGTGACGCTCCAGACGATGACACCAGTGAGTCTGAGGGAGAGGATGCCAGCCTCAGTCAGGACCCCAAGCCTCGAACCTCAAACAGCCAGCCCAGCAGTGCCGTCCACAGACCCAAGCCTCGCAACGGAGCCTCCTGGTCGGTGGACAGTGGCTCTGACGACTCCCGCCGCTGGTCGGACACGCTCAGCATTGACGAGAAAGACGGCTTTATTTTTGTTAACTACTCAGAGGGCCAGATTAGACCAGGAATTCTCTCGCAGCCACATTCCCAACCGCACTCAGCACCCTCACATGGGCCCGTGCCACAGCCTCTTCAGCCCAGTAATATGGAGGCTCGGTCCTACAACAAACTCAAACCAGGTGCAGTAGATTAAAACCAGCCGTTTCATGTGATGACTTTGGTCAGAAATTGGTAAAAAAAAAAAAAACTACTAGTTTTAAAAATAATTTAATATAAATTCTAATTAAAAAATTAATATATTTAATTCTAATTTAATACTGTTTTACTACAAATTATGTTATTGGCAAAACAATTTACATGAAAAGACCCAAGCGAGATCAGTAAATCCTTAAATTGGATTTTAATTTATGTAATCAAAATGCATTTCAATTAATAGATTTCAGAAGTGTGGCTATTTACTCCGTTAAGCATTAACATCGTTACAAGTGCTGTACCCTTGTGTTGGAGGATTTTTATGATAGTGTTTTTTTTTTTTTTTTATGTGACCAAATGGCATGTTCTTTACGGTTTACTTTGTCTCCTGAACAGGCTACAGATGGGAGAGACAGCTGGAGTTCCGGAGCAAACTCACCATGCACACAGCGTTTGACCGCAAGGACAACGCTCATCCTGCGGAAATCACCTCGCTTGCCATTTCAAAGTAGGTGATCTGTGTTTGTGCTGGAATGTGGATCAAAGAAAAACTGATTTCTACTGTGTTTCTGATGTGATTTAACATTGGCATGCCAGTGTTTGCTCAGAGGGCATCAAATGAATTTTCTTAACAAGATAACTGTTGATAACAAGCTGTTCTTGTTTACTCAGAGACCACAGTAAGATCCTGGTAGGCGACGGCCGTGGCCGTGTGTTCAGCTGGTCTGTCAGTGATCAACCAGGACGCTCCACTGCAGATCACTGGGTGAAGGACGAACAGGTGGACAGCTGCTCCGGATGCACAGTGCGTTTCTCCCTCACTGAAAGACGCCACCACTGCAGAAACTGTGGCCAGGTCTTCTGCCAGAAGTAAGAGATTATTTGCGATAATATTTATAACATATGTACTAAATACATTTGAAGTTTTTAATATTATTATTATTATTATGTAAATAAGGGGTGTTTTTTTTTGGTTTTGTTTTTTTAGAATTTTTTTGCTAAATCTTAATTAGATCATTAGAATGACTATAATTTCAGTGACTAAATCATTTTCAGCTGATTTTCAGTGTTTCACAATTTGTTGCTCGTCCCCTTTAGGTGCAGTCGCTTTCAGTCAGAGATCAAGCGGCTGAAAATCTCCTCTCCTGTGCGTGTGTGTCAGAACTGTTTCTACAACCTGCAGCATGAGCGAGGCTCTGAAGAAAGCCCGAGAAACTAGATCACCCTCACCCTGCGTCACATGCCCAAAACACCCAACCACCCTCAAAAACCCCACAACACCGCTCCCCGTGCAAAATCCCATTGGTAAATCATTGACGTAGACCAACATGGGATCACTAATGCTCATAATTTCATATATTGCGGAATTGTCAACATTAAAGAGAGACGATTGTTAGTTTACTTTTCCATTCATGCAATTTCTTTTGCAGTTTGCTCCGTCATCTCATTAGCATCATCCACCCAAGTCAGCAATGTTTAGATTTTAGAAAAAGCAATGCGTATAAAACGCTTCCTGATGAAACGAGAGGACATTTGTTTATATTGTAAATAATTACAATGGCATTTTTAACTTGAAACAGTGAAACAAAAGTCATTATTAAGAGATAAAAGAAGAAATGAAAACAACACATTGCTTGTAATATAGTATTACAGTATGTTAAAAATCACTCTTGGCTTTAAAAGAACAAAAATGTGAGAGTGTGTGTGTGTGTGTGTGTAGTCAATGTCACAAGTCACAGCATCCCAGCGAGAATAATATTGGGGACTATGAATGTTGATAAATGTTTATGGGTTGACATTACTAGCTTGTCTAGTTATGCAAATGCTTAATTATTTTGTTTGTTTTATATATTCTGTTGAAGTGTTGCCCACAGTATCAGCCAGTTGCCATAGACAAGAGTTTTTCGGTTTAAATTTTGTTGCCAAACTGCCTTGATTTGTAATTACTATTATATATTTTAACAGTAGGTCAGTGAAAGTATGTAAATGTTGAATTTAGAATATATCAAAGACTGATGATTTTGACCACTGTAAATCATTTTTAATGACAATGACAGGATTCATTCAACCTTTAAATGATTCCACTACCTTTTTATATACGTTTTAAAGACAAAGTAAGTTGATAGACTATAATATGTAACCTGTTTCTGAAATGTCAAAAGTTAATACTCGTTTCATATTGGATGTTTTACTGTGGGACTTTTCTGACAGTCCTTAATGCAATTATGTATATGTTATTCCTAACTAATATCAATTAGATGACTTAAATGTTAATTTGACTCTAGCTTTGTTTTTTTTTTACTGTTTCACTATTTCATTATTCTTATTCTTAAAATCTCAATTTTAACCATTTGCGATGTTGCACCAGTTTAAACGTCTGTAGATTGTGAAATCAATAGTTACTGATGATTTCACTCCACATACATTTGATGAAAGACTGTAGCTTGCAAGTTATCATGTGTAAAGAAAAAGGGATTGAACACTTTTTGATGGACTGGAAGCCTACTTTCTCTGTACCTTGGACAAGACTATGAAATAGAAAGTTTGTTTCATCTTTTCTTTTTTTGTTTGTATGTTTGTTTTGTTTTTTTGCTTTTCTTTTGATACTGTGGGCAATACCTATCAAAAGTGCTGCTTTGATTAATAGAGAGAATATCTTTCTCTTTCTTCCTTTAAACTCTCTGACACTTACAACTTTAAAAGAGGATAAATTTGTTACAGTTGCAGTTTTATGTATGATTACCGTACAACCTAATATGCACTCATTGTAGTTGAATTATTCTGTATTAATGTACTGTAATTCAGTGTGCAATCATAACATCACAAAGCTGTTGGGATTTTGCTGTCAACAAGCAGCTTAAAGATCAAACGGCTTTATCAATCTGAAATTATGTTTGCACCTTGACATGTAGAGACATGGAGTAATCATTGTTTTATCAGATGCATTTTTATGTTGTGGGCCATTATTTTGAAAGAGTGCATTTCTTTACAGTGAGATGAACTGTACAAAGTATTTATGCAATTATAAGGTTTTCTTTTTGTATGAATTTTTGTTTTGTTTGTAATTTTTCAGCAAGTTTGGTTACTTGTTGCATGTCTAACACAGCTGACTTTCTGTGTCAGTGTATTGTACATGTTTTGGCATTGTTTTTTTTTTTCTTTTTCTTTTTTTTTCTTTGGCTCATTTTTATGGCATTATCTAACGAGTCAATCCTGAAGGTTTTGTGTACAGTTTTAGGTGGATATACAGAGAACATGTCCCATGATTCTGGAATGACTTTTATATTCTATGTATGGATGTTGAGGACTGATCTCAGAGCTGATGAAATACACACGGATTGTCCCTGTTTGGTGGTCTTGTGATAGACTGCATTACTACAGTATCTAGTGTGCAAAACTGTGGTAGCTGAATGTTCATTGTATATTTGTGTTGAAAAACAATTATATGAAACCCCCGCCCCCCATAAAAAAACCCTTATACCTGTTATTATGACGCAATACATATGGTACTCATACTTTTTAATTTAATTTCAATTAAATACTTGCTGTTTATCACCATCAATGTCCAAAAATGATTTTTTTCCATATTAACTCGCAGTGTAGTGAATGAATATAAAATCTAGGAGGCCAATAACTTTATTATGAATAGGAAGACTTTAGAAAGTGTATAAAAAATATAGGACAAATGTGATTTCACACTTTTTAAATTGAACAAATTTAATAAAAGCAGTTTAATCGAGATCGCATTCATTGTGCTTAAAAAACTCATGTTAGCTTTGATCGTTAACAGCTACAACAAAGTAAAAGTATTAAAGCAGCACTATGCAGGATTTTTAGCTTAACAGAACAGCTTCAGAGTTATTGCAATGGTTATATGACTATTTTCGGGTTGAATGGTGGGCGAATGGGTGGGTCTTAGACTGTCTTAGCGAGAGCCAACTGCATACGTCATCTCCTTCATCGCTCTGATTGGTTTTTAGGTCTATCCAATTGCGCAAAGAGGCATTTGAGGGACGTCCGTTGGTGACGCCCCTTTGGAAATGATTTGTCTATGGAGCTTTGCCAGACCCTAACTCAGTTTCAACTGAGAAGGGTCTGGTTTAAACCAGGCTACTAATTTCCGAATTACTAAACAAGTTCAGGCTCTTAACTACTGATTGGACCACTGCTGTGTCTAATGCCTTTCTCTGATTGTCGATTCGCTGGAAACATTTGTCGTTGTTACGTCAGTGACGTCCATGACCGTAATTTACCCTTTTCACACGCTTTCACGGCACACATCTTTCTCAAGCAGAGAAAAATCGCGAATCAAAGAGGACACTGACACCAACAGACAAGACAGAGAAAGTTATAGGATACTTTTGATATGGAACAAATTCTCTGCTCTCATATTCTGGCAATATTTTTTACTAGATTCAAACAATAAATAACAGTATAAAAAACGAGAAAAAAACAGTTTTTGGTGCTTTTAAATGTGACAGACCTCTGTAGCGCTTCAGCTCAAACGGTGATACAGTACAACTTTTTTTTGTTGTACAAAAAAAACAAGGAAGTGAGAGACAGTGTTGTAATCTGAGTGATGTGCCAATACCACTCATCTGTTTGTTTGCTGTGGCACTTTATAATATCCTTTATCACTACAGAGATAAAAATACAAAGTAATTAATATGTTCTAAAATATAAAACAGTACTATTACATTTCTATTTGAACACAAATGAAAGTAACCTGTAAATTGTCGTGCCTTGTGTAGCCTACTGTAGGCTATTCCATTGACCTATAGACAAATATACATATATCTCTGACATATATCTCTCTTATAGATCAGTGTTGTACTGTTATGATTCACTGATCTGAGACTTTATGAGCGATCCAAGTGCAGCATTTATTTAGGACAATCCATAATAGTAGTCAAAAACAGGAAACAATCCAAACTAGGCAGAGACCATGAAATGCAATTGCAGCCTAACATTAACAAGGCCACGCATTGAAAGCAGATGAGAACACAGCTTAAATAGGCAAACATAAACAACCTAATGATCCACAGGTAGGACAAATCAAATCCTAATGAGTCCGGGCAATGGTTTATGGGTAATGTAGATCATAACGGGAGTGCAAAGGAGTCAAGAGGAGTGTCCTCTAGTGGAGATCATAGGCACTCCAACTGGTGAATGCAACGTACACTAAATCATGATGGTTGACATTGTAACAACTATAGACATTTTTTTATGACTTGGCAGTAAACAAGAAACATGAACGCCACAAATTTAACCTGATTGATGTTCACTTAAAAAAGAAAACTAAAAATAATAGCCAGAGACATCTTCTGGCACTGCATGAACATCTAAGCCTATATTCAGGTTCTGTACACAATTGAAAGATTTAATGAGAATTCACTCATTGATTGACTGTTCAGTGTTCACTGTTGATTAAATTCAGTTGTAGGATTTGGATTTCACTCATAAGTGAACTTTATGTGTACATAAAAGAGAATGGCAAGCCGTTTTAACATTTAATCATTTAAACCTACTAGTCTCTATTTTAATGATACTACACTGTAAAAAATATTTTAGCAATTTAGTTATTTCAACTTATATATTTTTGTAGAGATAACTCGATTGTCCAGACAACAAGAAATTTTAAGTTTTTCTTGTCCTCAACTTTTCGAAATAAGTTAAACTAAAAAAAAACATGCAAAAAGATAACACAAAATAATGAGTTAAGTTTCTTACAGTGTAGTAGGGCCTGCTTATTTTTTAGATACTAGTATCTATTCCATTAAGTACTAGTACTTATTCATTAGCTACTAGTGCTTATTCTTTAGGTACTAATGCCTATTCTTTAGATACTAGTGCTTATTCTTTAGGTACTAGTGCTTATTCTTTAGGTACTACCTTTTTAAAGACACTAGTACTTATTCATTAGATACTATTTCTTATTGTTAGATACTACTTATTCATTAGATACTAGTACCAAAATAGATACTAGAGCGTATTCATTAGATACTAGTACTTATTTCAATAGTGACTAGTAGTAACTATTCTTTTGTTACAAGTAACACATTTATTTTTTTGCCATTGACTTCTATGGGGATCTGTCATTCAGATATCAACTATTCAGTTCTGACTAGTATGTATTCCAATTGTGACTAGTACATATTTATTAGATGTAGTTATTCATTAGATACTGGTACTTGTTTTTTAGATACTAGTACCTATTACTAATACTAGTATTTATTCAATAAATACTAGTACTAAGTCATTAGATACTAGTACCTATTAAAGGGCCCCTATCATGGATTTTTGAAAATGACCTTTCATGTAGTGTGTAATATAGCTCTAAGTGAATAAAAACATCCTGCAAAGTTTTAAATCTGAAAGTGCACCGTATATAAAGTTATTGTCTTTCAAAAGTAAGAGTCAACTCTGAGTCAATGAAATGAATTGTTTTTCAAACGAGTCATAAGCCATTTCGTTGTGACGTCAAGATGAAACATTAGGCCGCCCACTTATTGCGCGTGCAGACACCAGGGAAACTTAAACCTCAAACCGGCAGCTGAGTCCTGTGGATACTGGATAGATCATGTCGAGGAGATGCTGTGCTCTACAATGTGACGGTAAAGAAATTTTTTTCCACTGCCCAAGGACGAGCATGTGAAGAATCTGTGGTTAAAATGAATCTTTCCCATGATACTACAGTAGTATAATCCTAAACGTTTCCTGTTACCTTTATTTTACTGACAACTGCTTCTCAAATATCGGAGTCAGCTAATCAGCTGTGGGCCACTATTATATAAAACTCTGTCTATTAATTCAGATTGTCTGTCGTTCTCACTACTTTGAGGAAAGATTAAGCATGAAGCAAGATTTGTTTTACCAATGTTTATGTTACATCAGTCATTCACGCTAGAGCTCGGCTAATGCATTCATTGCATTGCCTACATGTTATTGATACAGTTTCCATGTGTTCACCGCAATATATTAGAAACATACTTGTTAAAGAAATTAGTACAAGTAAAATAATCGTTGATGGATATGCCCTTGTTAATGCTGATGATGAGGAATAGCAACATCTCATAATTTATGTTACCTCAAACTGAGTAACATCACTGAATCACTGAAACGTCCTGCTCAATTTTATTTTAGTAAGATTTTTAATCGAACTCTTCAGTGCCGTTCTGACTAGTCGTAACATACGACTAGTAAAAAGGCAGTTGTGACTAGTAAGAAAAGAATAGTTACTAGTAACAATTACAAAAGATACTAGTGTCTACTAATTAGGTACTAGTATCTATTGAATAAGTACTAGTATCTAATTAATAGGTACTAGTATCTAATTAATAGGTACTAGTATCTAATGAATAAGTAGTATATAATGAATAAGTACTAGTATCTATTAAATAAGTACTAGTAACTAATGTATAAGTACTAGTATCTATTGAATAAGTAGCCTACTAGTAACTAATGAATAAGTACTAGTATCTAGGTACTATCTATTTAATAGGTACTAGTAGTGTCTAATGACTTAGTACTAGTATTTATTAAATAAATATCTAGTAATAGGTACTAGTATCTAAAAAATAAGTACTAGTACCTAATGAATAACTACTAGTATCTAATATATATGTACTAGTCACAATTGGAATACCAATCAGAACTGAATAGTTGATATCCGAATGACAGGTCCCCATAGAAGTCAATGGCAAGAAATTTAATTTGTTACTAGTAACAAAAGAATTACTAGTCACTATCGAAATAAGTACTAGTATCTAATGAATAAGTACTAGTAACGAATGAATAAGCTAGTATTTAATAAATAAGGACTAATATCTAATGAATAAGTACTAGTATCTTTAAAAAGGTACTAGTACCTAAAGAATAAGCACTAGTATCTAAAGAATAGGCACTAGTAGGCTACCTAAAGAATAAGCACTAGTAGCTAATGAATAAGTACCAGTACTTAATGGAATAGATACTAGTATCTAAAAAATAAGTACTAGTAGCATGTAAATAGAGACTAGTAGGTTTAAATGATTAAATGTTAAAACGGCTTGCCGTAAGAGTGACGTAATAATGTTGAGTGACAACCATATTCACTGTAGCTGCAGTGTGTAGGCTAACTGCCATTACAAGACTATAAGTAAAAAAATATGTTTCTTAGTGAAATAACAGATCTTGCACTTTATTCATTCTGATCATTAACCTCTTACAATCCTTGCCATTTTTGGGGATTTCCGCCTGGATTTGGCCTACCCAAATTAAAAAGCTGCACATACTTTGGCCTAAATACACAGTTTTGGTGTCATTTTACAGGAAACCCTTTGAAGTTGCATAAAACAGTGCTAAAAGTGAGAAACATTTAAGTATATGTTGTCTGAGCTGCAATAAACCCCCCCAAAAAGAGGCGCTTTTTGATTTTTTAATTTTAAATTCATTTTTGGAAAAACAATTTCACCTCACCCAAACACTTTGAGAGTAGCTATTGTGTAAAAATATTGTGAGGACAACATTTTTCTTCTGTTCACCCTTCTAAGTGGTGAAGTTCAGAAGAAAACAAAACTGGTAACTGGAGATAGTTATATATGGCATAAGTGTGAGTAGGCTACTGTAAATTATGATAATTTTATGGTGAAATTATTTGGGAACTTGATCATAAGGGGTCAGAAATTCATTTTAATCTGCCACAATATACCTAGGGGTTAAAAGGATAGTAAAACATCACAAATAAAATCATTGTCGTCGTGTATTAGCCTACTCTCACGTTGTTTCAAACCTGTATGACTCCCTTTTTTTTCGACAGTCAAATCCACCACCATTCACTTTCACTATATGGGAAAAGGGTAGTTTGGAACAACATGAGGGGTGAGTCAATAGAGAACTTTTACATGGACACATTTGAAAACATTTATTAATCTTGATCAATTTACACATTTACAATTGTATGTAAAACATTCAATTCTACAGACTTTTTTCAGAATAAGATTTTATTAAAAAAAAAATTCTGGTAGGCCTAATTGCATTCAAAGAGTCATAAAATATTTTTAGATCTGTAGCCTACAGAAAAATCTAAAGGAGGGCTTAATAGATATTAGGCTACCTTAGCTTTATGTAAATTAAGCTTCCCTAGGAGAATTATTAACTTTAATGTGTTAACAATTATAGGAGAGCTAGTATTACAGTCCAAGAAAAGACTGTGTGAGAGTTTTAGGTTCAAGGTTACAAAAAGAACGTCATCATGGTGGTGAGATGTCTAGCCTATGCTACAAATAAACTCCCAGGCAAGTTCATCATCATGCTGACTTCACATCATCAACAACATTCACAGAAACAATCACATATGGACTGTCGTAAGAGTTTGAGAACAGTGAAGTGAGCTGAACTCCAGCCGCAGAGTGGAGCAGTGTTTCCTCTTTATGTTGAGTCACTGAGAGAGAGAGAGAGAGAGAGAGAGAGAGAGAGGGGGTTGGTCTCTCACTTAATTAACAAAACAGCACCAGATCTGCGGGCGTAAACAAATGCACGCAGGCTGTCTGTCCCTCCACCTGCCGCGGGAGACACTTTGATGGTCGCAGTCGGTTAAATTAACCGGATTATTGAGACTGACACGAACCCCGCTCTGCTTCATTTTAACGCGGACGTCCGACGATATCTATGTATAATTTAGACTGAAACAAGTAAAAATGACGGAGCTAAGACGGCGAGGAGGAGGAGGAGATCCTGACAGCACGGAAAACATCAGTGACAAGGTAATTTATGGAGAACACGTTCATTCAGGAGGATTTCTCACAGTCGATTGCGAATGACCTTCTAGCTAACAGTTAATCAGCTAACGAGCAACCAGTCAGACCGCTTCAACCTGAGCCGATATTACACAAAAACAGCTCGGTTAAGGTAATATTATGATTATATGGGGTGACATTTGTGTTATGGGACTGTCCCTTTAATTCATTTTGTCTTTAAAACTGGCGGTTGCCTCATGAAGTTGCTGAGCCAAACACGCCGCAAAGCCAGCCAGGGAGTCAGTGGCTGTCGCAATACCTTATGAGCTGCCTAACTAGACAGCATTTTGGGCTTCATAGACGTGTCTGGAACGTTCTGAAACACTTTGACCATCAACTAACTTAGGTAACGTAACGTTAAGTTTGTCAAGCTCAAAAATACTGTCTGTATCAGCTCAATAGGGTTTGAGACACGGTCAACTGGCAGAATCAGCTGGCTCAGAGTTGTTTAATGTTAGTGTTAATAAATTAGAGTTCAGGAACCATGTATTTAAAGAAATAGTTACACCCAAAAAAGAAAAGTTACAATTTAATCACCCTCATGTTGTTACAAACAAACACAACTTTCTTTCATGGAACACAAAAGGAGAAGTTGGCAGAATGACAGTCTCTGTCTCCATTCATTTTCGTTGCTTCTTTCCATACAATGAAAGTGAATGACTATTATCCTTTTTTGGTGAAATAAATCATGCAGTTTTGAAAGGAGGTGAGGGTGAGTTAATGAGGACAGTTTTTATTTTGGGGGTGAATTATTCCGCTAAGGTCAGCCAACTGGCTGGTGCCACTGGTGCTTTTGTTGCTGTTTTTACATCATTTTCTTTCCTTTGTATAGCTATCAGTGAAATTGTAGTGTAAAAAGCATTTTATGGCAACTGTTTCAAATAACTTTTAATAATTAATTTATTGTGAAACTTATTGGGTGCATTTGAAGGTGTTATAACAGAACTAAAACTTTGTTTTTGCAGGATAGTAAAGTGAAGTCATTATGCACTTTTGAGCTGAAAAATCGATTTAGTTTTAGAGGTAGGCTATATATTTGGTATATTGGGAAATATTTATTTAAGAGCTGAAATATGTTTTGAGTTAGCTCTGTGTCGGTGAAGTGTAATTTAGTTTTTCTTAGTTAAGAAATGTCAGTGTTCAGTGTTTTGCTATCAGTTATCAGTTCCTTTGTTTTTAATACTCTAGACAAATTATAGACAAAAATATCTAACAGAATCTATTTACAATCGGTTTGCTCTTTGTGTGTATGTGATTGGGCTAGAGCCGTTTCCTTTTCCCTGGAAAGGATGTAGTGATTTTGATAGCTGAGCGTTGGGATAGATCACATGTGACAACGAATCACTTGGCCACAGTGTGAAAAAGTTGAGATGGGAGTAACTCAGCCATAATAGATGATTTGAACTCATGACTCAGTAGTTACAGTTACAAATGTTTTTAGTCACAGACAAGGCTTTTGAAGGAGATCTGTGTGTGAAGGCTTCTTCCTGTCATATTCTTGAACTGTCTTATAAAGACCATACACTGGACCATTAGCTATACTGTTTCCCCTGGAAAAGTTTCCTACGAGTGGCTGTGGAATAATTAGTGGACCAGCACTTGTCTTATGATTGTGATAGTATAGGGCAGAGAGCATCATGGGTCTTCAACCTTTACATATAAAACCAAATTTGATGAATATATATATATATATACACTCACCGGCCACTTTATTAGGTACCCCATGCTAGTAACGGGTTGGACCCCCTTTTGCCTTCAGAACTGCCTAAATTCTTCGTGGCATAGATTCAACAACGTGCTGGAAGCATTCCTCAGGGAGTTTGGTCCATATTGACATGATGGCATCACACAGTTCCCGCAGATTTGTCGGCTGCACATCCATGATGCGAATCTCCCGTTCCACCACATCCCAAAGATGCTCTATTGGATTGAGATCTGGTGACTGTGGAGGCCATTTGAGTACAGCGAACTCATTGTCATGTTCAAGAAACCAGTCTGAGATGATTCCAGCTTTATGACATGGCGCATTATCCTGCTGAAAGTAGCCATCAGAAGTTGGGTACATTGTGGTCATAAAGGGATGGACATGGTCAGCAACAATACTCAGGTAGGCTGTGGCGTTGCAACGATGCTCAATTGGTACCAAGGGGCCCAAAGAGTGCCAAGAAAATATTCCCCACACCATGACACCACCACCACCAGCCTGAACCGTTGATACAAGGCAGGATGGATCCATGCTTTCATGTTGTAGACGCCAAATTCTGACCCTACCATCCGAATGTCGCAGCAGAAATCGAGACTCATCAGACCAGGCAACGTTTTTCCAATCTTCTATTGTCCAATTTCGATGAGCTTGTGCAAATTGTAGCCTCAGTTTCCTGTTCTTAGCTGAAAGGAGTGGCACCCGGTGTGGTCTTCTGCTGCTGTAGCCCATCTGCCTCAAAGTTCGACGTACTGTGCGTTCAGAGATGCTCTTCTGCCCACCTTGGTTGTAACGGGTGGTTATTTGAGTCACTGTTGCCCTTCTATCAGCTCGAACCAGTCTGGCCATTCTCCTCTGACCTCTGGCATCAACAAGGCATTTCCGCCCACAGAACTGCCGCTCACTGGATGTTTTTTCTTTTTCGGACCATTCTCTGTAAACCCTAGAGATGGTTGTGCGTGAAAATCCCAGTAGATTAGCAGTTTCTGAAATACTCAGACCAGCCCTTCTGGCACCAACAATCATGCCACGTTCAAAGTCACTCAAATCACCTTTCTTCCCCATACTGATGCTCGGTTTGAACTGCAGGAGATTGTCTTGACCATGTCTACATGCCTAAATGCACTGAGTTGCCGCCATGTGATTGGCTGCTTAGAAATTAAGTGTTAAGGAGCAGTTGGACAGGTGTACCTAATAAAGTGGCCGGTGAGTGTATATATATATATATATATATATATATATATATATATTTAAAAGAATTATACTTGTTTATTTAAATAATAATAAAATAAAAATATGAAATTATTTAAATTAGGTCAATATTATACCGTTTTTTTTTCTTTGTCTGAAAACAAGAGTATTATTTTTTAAATTCTTTTTCAGATAGCAAAAAAAAAAAAAGAAAAGTTGCCAGCCACCAGGTTTTTTGGTCATTTTCACAAAAATGTCATGGCCCCTAGAATATTATGTATGAATATCTGAACATGCAACATATCAAAAGAAAGAACAGACCCTTGCTTTTATTAAAAAAAATAAAATAAAATACTCCTTATCCTTATCAACACTTGAATGTGGGTCAATTTTCTTTAAAAAAAACCTACATTTTGAGCAAAAAGCTGAGAAAATCACTTTTTTTTTGTCAAAGACTGCATCCAGATTCAGATTCAGAACAATGATCAAAACACAGGAGTAGAGGAGTCCATCAACACATCTAATGCTTGCACAGTCCTATGGTGCGTTCAAGTCATCTCGTAAAGATCGTATTTACGAGTTGAACGCACATGAATGCCACCACATGTTGTAAATATAATTAATTAAAAACATAAAAAAGCAAAGCACACCTGATGCACATTTCTTTGTTCTTCATTTTCTAGATCTAGAGTTTAAGAACCTTGCTGTATTTTTGTGTAATTTATTAAGAGAAAGTACACCGCCATCATCTTACTCCGACCAAAGTGACTTGAATGCACCTGCCGTCATAAATACTTCCCAGGAGGACTAGAACGCACCACTACAGCTTGTCCTGAGTTGGCATTTCATTCAGTAACATTAGGCAATTTTGATTTATATGCTGTTTAATGTTGAGGATCGCATTATTTTACTTAAAGGGTTAGTTCACTCAAAATGAAAAATCTGTCAGTAATTACTCACCCTCATGTTGTTCCAACCCCGTAAGACTTTCGTTCATCTTCGGAACACGAATTAAGATATTTTTTATTAAATCTGAGAGCTGGATCACTCCTCCATAGGTTTCTAAGGGATTGAAACTTGTTCTCCCGAAAAGTTATTAAAAACATCGTTAAAATAGTCCAAGTGACTACAGTGGCTCAATCTTCAGTTTCTTAAGCGACGAGAATACTTTTTGTGCGCAAAAACTAACAAAAATAACGACTTTATTCAACTATTAAATTCCTTCTCAGTCGGCCTCTCGTAGTAAAACTGCGTATCGCTTCTGTGGTGTACGTCACACGCATCACACACATGACCAGCGTCGGCCAATAGTGAGCCTGCGTGTGACGTAGCCCTACGCTATCACACTACGTTAACTGACGAGGCCCACAGAGAAGGAAATTAGTAGTTGAAATAAAGTCGTTATTTTTGTGCACAAAAAGTATAACTTTTCGCGGGAACAAGTTTCAGTCCCTTAGAAGCCTATGGAGGAGTGATCCAGCTCTCAGATTTAATCAAAAATATCTTAATTCGTGTTCCGAAGATGAAGGAAAGTCTTACGGGGTTGGAACAACATGAGGGTGAGTAATTACTGACAGAATTTTCATTTTTGGGTGAACTAACCCTTTAAGCATATGATTACATATTATATCGCTTATTTCTGCATCATCTTCTCATGTGTTTTGATCTGGAGATTCAGTACTCTTTCAGAAGATGCGTAATAGAGCCATCTACCGTACAACAGTGAAAACACTTAAAAACCGGAAAATTCCGTCAATGGCAGGGAAAGAGTTCAAATGTTGTAACTGTTGATTATGCATAAAATAATTTGAGCTTTTGTTTATTGACAAATACTTCTGCAAGGGCAGCTGGTTTATCCTTTATATGGAAATAAATGCCACAGATTTAGTCAAAGAAACCAAGTCTCTGAAATAGGGCTGTAGTCAACCAAAGAAATCCTTAGTCGACCAAAGCCTTGTCCTGCGCAACGATTAGTCGACTAAAAAAAAAAAAAAAAAAAAAAAAAACGCGATGTTTTGATTGAACATTTTTTAACAATAATCATAGAGCATTTATAAAACAACAACGAAAAAACATCAAAAATACATAAAACTATAATAATAATACAATTCTTTGAAAATTAAGTGATTTTTTTTAACTGCAAAAAGTGAGGAGCACTGTCCTCAGTCACAATCGCGCACCTGACCACACCACACGCTACAAAAATATAACTGCTATCTGCCACAATGAAAAATCCTAAAGCTCTCGTTTATACAGGCTGTATATTCTTCTTTACTTTCAAAGCTATGGGTTAACTTTTGTCCAGCCGATCTAGGCGTTTTAAAACAAACACAAAAAAACCCAAAGAGCCTAAAAAACAATCCTAATAATAATAGGCTGTATTGTAGGACCGCATATAGGTTTATTTTCGTTTTGTTACATTATTTCGCTTTGGATAAAAGCGTCTGCTAAATGAATAAATGTATTTAGGGTATTTTCAAATGCGTCAAGTGTAGCCTACAAATAAAAACAAAAACATATCAAGAAAACGCAATCTATTGAGTCAGCATGATAAAGCCGTTAAAAGGACTGCTCACGTCTTTTGCGCGCTCAAGTTCGATTTCAAATGTAGGCGCGCGGTGTGCGCGCTCATGATGGAAGTTTTCCAAGTGCGTCCACGCCGCATCGAGATTCGAGATAAAAACATAGTGTATAAAAGCATAAAAACCGAAACAAGTAGCGTTCTAACTGAATGAATACAGCTAAACTACCTATATCCCTTACTGAGCACGAAGCAGCAGCGCAGCCACAGGTGCGAACCGAGTGTTCTATGTGTGTGCGCTAAACTGTGGCGCTGTTACAAAATAGCCTAAATTAAAGCATTTCAAGTTGGGGATAAACCATAGGCTAATTATATTTAGAATACAGTAATATATAACTGCTTATAAAGGAATAAATATCAAGGAGTAAATCATTGAAAAATTATTTCTATTGGTAAAAAAAAAAAAAAAAGGCAACTGGTCGACCAATAAGAATGTCAGTCGACCAAGACGGCATCGACCGATTAGTCGACTAAACGACTAAAGTTGACAGCCCTACTCTGAAAGAACATTGTGTCTTCGTCTTGGAGACCACTGACCTTATAATGCTGATGTCACACAGGCTGAGCTTTGCCTGTCCATCTAGAGCCCCTCAGCCAGTTCTCTCAACGTCAATCTCTTTCCATCACTCATAGTAACTAGCAGTATTTATAGCCCTTCACTTTCACTGAAAGCTGAGTATTATGGTTTTGAGTTAATATCTTGTTTTCTTTAAGCGAAGCATCATTAGCCTGAGTCTCTCTGGGCTTTAGCATGGTGCTCTGCTCAATGTACCACCTCAGCTGTGTTTGGAGTTCAGTGGACCATCATAACCTCTGTGCAGCACATCCTCCAGCCTGGCCTCTGCCATAGAAATGCTCTCTTCTCGTGATCCTGTCCTACTTCTGCAATTTACCACAGAAAACTGGTTTCTCTGCACCTTTTATAATCAAACAATTAGGTTTAGGACTGGCAGTGTATATTATTATTATTATTATTATTATTATTATTAATAAACATTATTATGATACAATACAACAAATAAGTTTTTACAGTACAGCAGTAAAATTACAAACATTAGCCTATGTTTTAATTTCTTTAAGTTAAACATTAAAGGTGGGGTTTGGGATTTGCAAAACGGCCGGCAGATTTTGAAAATACACAACTCAAATGGTCCTACCTTCTTTCCTCCAACACTGGCCCTGATTCGCCCGAGGGGGATGGGGGGAGGGGGGTATGGTACAACCGTTTGATTGACGGATTTACTGTCCAATGATTCTAGGTGGTCTTGGAAATGATTGGCTGGAGTTTTTCGAGTCCTGCCCGTTCCACAGATGATTAAATTACTTAATTTTCATTTCAGTGCTTCTAACTCAGTGGCTGTAAGTGGGTTATGAATAGGATTTCAAGTGATTTTGAAAAAATGGACAAAAAATTGAATCACATACCCCACCTTTAAAGAACGCTTCTCACTACAAATTCTCACTAGTTTGCTGCATTTGCCACTGTGAGCTGCTGAAACTTTTTTTAATTAAAATACGGCACACGCTGAGAGTGTTTGTCAACTTGATGTCAGAGAGAAGAGAGAGTGAGAAAGCACAGCTGGTACCAGTGTATCAATTAGAGCTGTGTATCTGCAACAAAGTCACATTACAATATGTATCATGATACAGAGGCCACGATATGTCAGTGCTGAACTAAAATTCTCAGCAGAATTTAGTATAACAGCTCTTTATTGAGCACTGCATACAGGCCTGTTGCTAACTATAGGCAGAGTAGGACCTCTGCAGTACAGCAGAAGTAAAAAAAATAGGCCTGATACAATAGAAAGATACAAATTAAATAACCAAAGCTTTAAAAAATGTTTTTATGTAAGTCTATGTAACGGTATAGTATTTAGCTAATAGACGACTACAGAAATTGAATAAAGTACCGGTAATTAAATGTAAATCCTTGCAAGACGGGCACTTTGACACGCTTTTGTGTGTAATTGACCGTTTAGCGCACCAATAGCTCTAAGTGTACTTTTCTTGTATTGATAAATTGTGCACAGAAAGCTACCTGAGAAACAGCACAGGTAGCTCAACTCAGCTTAACTGACTTTTAATAACTTTTTTGTTTTATCAAGTATGTCCCGTGCAGACTTCATATTACAAAAGCACATTACAAGGTTTTACTGGGCTTTTAATGAGAGGCGAAAGCACACCACTTTG
Source organism: Semotilus atromaculatus (assembly GCA_031834385.1). Lineage (NCBI taxonomy): Eukaryota > Metazoa > Chordata > Actinopteri > Cypriniformes > Leuciscidae > Semotilus > Semotilus atromaculatus. The sequence continues at coordinate 7,122,599 of JAULUF010000035.1, forward strand.
AAGTTGGGGTAAGCTATATTTGAAAACGTTGTTGGACATTGTTGATATATTTTTTTTAAATCAAACCAAACAAACACACCCCTCTCTTCATTGCTCTGCCTCTAAAACTCACACTTAAATCCTAACCGCCCGGCCGGTCTCGAAGCCCTTTCCCCCGGCATACGAGGCAAGTGCACTAACAATGACGCTAAACACTGCATTCCCTAGCAGTCGTCAGGGCGACTATCACTGGCTGGCCTCTGTTACGCACTCAATACAAGAGTGGATGTCTGTTTATCATAGCAGAAGCGCAACTTAATAATGCTTCACGAAAAATAAAGCACAGATGATGAACGAATGACAAGGAAGCACAGAAAAATTACCTTACAGTACACAATAGTAATTACAAACTAGAGTTGGTTGTTAGTTGCCAACAGCACAGCAGCTCCAGACAAACAATGACACTCAAACCCAGTGTTGCTCACGTGTGGAGCAGAATCAAAGCAACGTCCGCGTTTGTTTTCAGTCCTTCCCACTTAGCTCTCTCCAGCGATGGAAAGCTTTTCTAATATTAATGCTGGTCCTAAAGCTCTTGCCCAGTCATAACCCATTCATTTTCCAGTGATTTCTTCTGAGCTTTTCTCTTTTGTATTGTCTCATCTCTATTTCTGCAGTCTTTCTTCAAATCTCCCTCTTTCTTCTTCTCTCTCATCCACCGTCATACACTCCCTAATGCTGATTGGCTACACACCTTTGTTGTTGTTGTTCGTGTGTCGGTCCGACTAACTTCCAAACAGCGATGTTCAAATATTGCTTACCCCACCTTTAAACGAGCGAAAAGGAAAGGAAAGAAATGTGTTCAAATATTGCTTACCCCACCTTTAAAGGAGCGGAAAGGAAAGGAAAGAAATGTGGTACAATGAAAGTTTTTCATGATTGGTGGAAGTCGAAATCGAAACTGAAATTAATGAACAGGATAACTGAATTTTAGACACCTTGCACTTTTCAATTCCTTTTTAAATGCTGTTCTTGTATTTAAATGAAGCGCAGTCAACAAGTCTGTGCATGTGCTGTCCAATTAATACAGAAGTAGCTTTATTGATATTCATATTCGCAAGGAGCGTGTGATGATACATCGTTGTATCGATACATTGAACACAGCCCTAGTACCCATACTGCAGATAATTACTATTTAAACCATTTCAGATATTCAAAATATTCAGATATTATTGAATATTGTATAGTTGTTACAACTCTAATTGCTTGTTCACAAGCAAGATTTCCTGGTTAAAACTGCTGAAAGTAATTTCCAAACATATTTTCCGAACAGTCCCCGTCTTGTTAGACCAAACAGGTAGTCCCACCTCAAACTCATGGCTTTGGCAGACAGTGTTTTGATTGGCTAACACATGTGGGCCTAGTCATTTATCAGGACACATCTTTCAGTTGAAGGAGCTGTATGTAAGAAATTTATTTCAATTAATCATACATTCTCCCTGATATGTCACTAGACATTAAGAAATCATGTTCATTTCAAATACTTATATCACTGACAACAGTAGTCCGGCCAGGATATTGTAATTTAAAAAGTGAAGTTGCAGTGAGTGTGTCCATTTTGATATTTGCTGCAACAGTATGAATTCCTGATCAGCCTGTTTTTTTTGCCACTGCTGTAAAGTATTTAAAGGGACAGTGAAAACTGGGCCAAGCTGTCAATTATCCCTGGGAAAAAGTCTGTAGTCAAGATCGTCCTTTACTGACACATTATTTTCACCCTTGAAGCACTTCAGAGAGGATTTAATAGGCAGCTAAAGTGATGATTTGGCATTTCCTCTGTTCATTGGTTATATGATCTCTGTCTGTTCAGCACGTTCTGTTACAGATACCGGCTCTGCAGGTAGGAACTGAATGAGAGATGTGGGGACTGATGGCTGCATTTGTGTGTTTGTTTTGGTGTGTGCCTTCTGGGGTGGAGCTGGACTGGGGCTTTTCCCTCTTTCTCTCTCTGGGATTAGTGTAGTCTCATTTATGGAGCAGCTAATCAGCAGGATAGTCTTCTTATCCCCTCACTTTCAGGACTCATATAGGCTGGAGGATACATGTGTGTGAAGCACACAGTTCTTAAGGACACATAGCCTACACAGACATTTCTCCCGCTTTTAAGTGCCACATATCATGGATTTTCCTTGCTTGCTTGAAATAAAAGAGTTCATTGTTGTGTAGAGACATACTCTAATGTTCAAATTGCAAAGCTGCTCCCAAGCCGGCAACAAATTAAAAATGTCTTATTTGTTGCAGGCGTACAACAATAGCATATTAACATATGACCGTCCACATTTGCATATCAATGTCTGTTAAGTAACGTAATAATAATAATAATAATTACTATTATTATAACCATATTGTGTTTTTAAATTGTAGTCTAATATAGTTATTATTTTGTCAAACAGCAGAAATAAAAGAAAAAAATTGGACATTTGAACAAATTATTTGATCTATAATTTGTATTGGTAACAACAAAATCATTTGATCTTGAAACAGTAAGTGATTTGATGCAAGACACTGTCTAACATTATAAGTGTACATTAGGGAACAAAATAAAACACCGACGATGTAAAATAGCCCATTTGAAAGTACACTGGTTGATTTAGTTTTGGGAGCTGTTGGTATAGTCAAAGTCCCTTTAAAGGAAATTTTGTTCATTCGGCAGCCATATCTGCAACACTTCCGTGCAGCTGCTTCAGGCATCCAAGAGCAAAACCTCAAAAACTGCTTGCCGAACTCACAATTAAATTACATATTTCAAATCAGCAACAAAATCTTACATGAACTGTCCCATAAATATATATATTTTTTGAAATGCTCAAATAGCATAAAAAAGTTTATTTTTCATGATAAACCAGCCAATGCGCATGTTCAGTCGTAAGCGCGAGTCTCACGTTTTTAATGGGAGCCGGTGAGCCCTTCTAACAGCAGCTGTAGTGATATGATGGCTTTATTAATCAGCGATTGGCTCTTTTATTTACAAGATAGGATGTATTTCCCCCATATTGCATTTTCTCCCAGTTTCTTTGTATGTATAGACTTTGGTATGAGTATCAACCTGTTTAGTGCCATTTAAATAGTGGAAATATCAGTGCACATTCATAAACACTGATTATTTTTCTTGAATGGTCTGCAGTACGCTACTAGGCTGCGATTTAGTGAATCAGTGTAAATAATAATAGGTCTGGAGCATTAGAAAAAAAATCTCTATTGTCCGGGCAGAGTATGAATGGCATAATGGATTTGTTTGTTGCCTTCAGTTTTCTTTTTTCAGAAATAACCATTTAATTTTCAAAATTGCACAAAATGAGTTTGACTACACTGATGTAGCTGATAGCTGGAATGAGTGTTGCTCAGGTCTGTACATCTCCATGAATGTTTTCTGGGGGCTTGAGTGTGCCCTCATTAAAAAGTTAGCAGAGGGTTTCTTTTACCACCCTTAATCTGAGCCTTGTTTCAGACATGAGTGACCTCTCTACTCTACCTCTCAGCGCAACTTGCTCCCAATTACCTCCTCAGCACAGTTTCTTACAGTCTTGGTCTAAAGACTTTGGCTAATTTTAGAAATGATACTGTTCGTCTTGTTCTTACATGGCCAAATTAGGATGCCAGTAAGGGGGTTGACAGAAATGCCACCAAACATAAAATACACAAAAGCTATGAATAACAGAGCCAACATAGACTCACAGGAGCCTGACTTTTGACTGGCATAATGTTTGGAGCACATTGTATCTTATTCAGGCCATGAACTACTTATGACAACAGTGTATCTTTTATGTGACCTTTAGGGTTTGTATCTGAAATTCATATTGATGCATTTGACAGACACTTCTATCCATAGCCTGTCCTTGCTGTGCATTTAATACAGTTCAGTCAGAATTTCTGTCCATTCGAAAATAAGTAGCATATAGATGTATGCCAATGAGGATTAACCTTAATGTTAGAAGAGTAACATACCAGTAATGTTATTTTTAGAGCGTTTGTGTAGGCCGTAGAGGAACATTATTGCTATGTGTTATTAAATAGTAACTTATGTGTAGCTTGTTTTCTATTTTCAGTCTGAAAGCCAGATCAGCTACTTTGTAAATGACTCAGTGATCGCAGTGGTAGACTAGACTGTCGGCACAGCATTTAAATTCAGATTACAGATTTATTGAAGATTATGAGACAATTAAACATCAGGCTTGCCAGGATGAGCCCTGCTGCAGTTGCCGCCACACAAAGAGGCTTTCATTTTGGCAATGACTGAACCTGGTTAGGCAGCAACATTCCCCTGTGATGATGTTATCTGTGAACATTAGGGATGGGTATTTTGACACAGATTTAACAAACAGATTTGATTCTTATTCACAAGCTCTTGATTTGATTTCAATTAGATTTATATTAATTCATTTGGATCATGTAAAATACACATAAAAGAAAATAATCTGTGTAGAATGTATAGTAAAAAATGTATAGTTACTTAGCAGCATGAAAATGTATAGTTGTATATGTATAGGTTTATGTAGGTAATGTATAGTTAGCAGCATGAAAAATAGATATTATATAGGCTACATAAAGTGAGAAAGGAATCACCGAAGCTGTCAATTACTTCAGTTCAACGCGAGGTACACAAAGCTGCACTCTTGCGAAAACTCCTGTTATTGTTATAATCCATAACGATAATATAATATTATGTCTACGCTGTACAATGAGTCCCTTATGCTTAACTTAACTGTGCAAAAAACACACTGAACAAAAACAACCGTTTTGACGGATATGTGTGTGATTGGCTACAAAGCTCAACACTACAAAACCATATTGTAAATAGAAACCTTTGATGCTCTTCACAGAGCACTTTAAAGCAGCCCGCTATCAGTGGGTACCAGTACTGCAGAATGGCAGATATCGCCACATTAAATAATTCTCTGGCAGGCGATAGATTCACTTTGGTAACCGCCAAAATATTTTCAATGCAGGAAAAATACTAGTTTAGTAAAGGTTTGTTCACACATCTACAAAAAACATCATAGACTTAAAAGAGTGATCTTGGGATTTAAGAAACCCAAGAAAATAATGATTCATCAAAATGAAGATTGATTAAAATTGAGAAATTGATATTGTTAATCCAGCCCTTGTGATCATGATGATTTATTCAGAACTTCATAACCACAATCTGTGTTGATGACACCTCGGTTCAACTTTTCCTCTTTTAATACTTTCCCCTCCACTTGATTCATTAGCTTCCTCTGCTACTGTTACTGTGGAAGATTTTTCACAGAGGTGACAGGAGTCACAACATTACCAGCCATATTTTATTCTGTTCTTTAGCTCGTAGTTGTGGTGTGTTGGCCAAGACAACAGTGAAAGATGAGAAAGCAGCCGGGTATCTTCAGTCTAATGTACTGCACTACTCAAATGCCATGTCCTCAAGCCTGATTGATTTTCCTCAGAGGCATTTGTCTAGCATTTGCATAAATTATACTGGCTAATATCCTTTCTTCCATCGCTCTACATTACTTTGACTGGTAAATCTGTGATTTCCATGAAGAGCTGCATTTCAATGTGATTGCAAAAGACTACTGGCTTATTGACATTGTGACTTGTGTCTTTTGTTTCGTTTAAGTGTCTCTCACCTAGTGAGTGTTTGGGGTGTGCAGTGCTACATATTTTCAATACCACAGTTGGGTTACCTGATCAACTAGTCAACTAATCAGTCTTTCAGTGTTTTTCGAACATGTTTCTTAGTGGCTATTTACGTAAGACTAGAGCTGGATCTAATGATTATCAAATGATTATTTTGATAAACCATTAATTTGAATGAATCGAATGAAAAGTAAAAAGTAAATTTTTATTTATTAATTTTAATCATTTAAAAAAAAATACTCTCAACCTGCCCAACGTTGCCCTCCAAATAATGTGCAATTTAAAGGTTATGAAAACAAATCTAGCCTACTGTAGTGAATGTATATATGTAGGCTATCCTATAAATTATTTGCAAAAAAGGGTTCAAATATAAACATTACTTTCTAAACCAAAAAAATAATAATAATAATAATAATAATAATTCGTTACATTTTATATAGCGCTTTTCTGGGACCTCAAAGCACTTTAGATGGAAGGGGGAATCTCCTCAACCACCACCAATGTGCAGCATCCACCTGGATGATGCAACGGCAGCTATAATGCGCCAGTACGCCCACCACACACCAGCTTACTGGAGGAGAGGAGACCGTGATGAAGCCAATCAGTATATGGGGATGAATAGGAGGCCATGATGTACAGAGGCCAAGGGGCAAATTTGGGATTTTTAATGACCACAGAGAGTCAGGACCTCGGTTTAACGTCTCATCCGAAGGATGGAAATGCAACTGATTGCTTACCATTTTAAAGCAAAAGTTAAAATGGCTATATTAAAAATTCTAATAAAAAAACAAAACAAAAAAACTTGTACGAGGTATGAGGAACACACATTCCCTCATTTGAACAAATTGTATTATTCTACTCCAGGTGTGCCCAATCCTGCTCCTGGCCATCGACTGTCCTGCACAGTTTATCTCTAACCCTGATCAAACACACCTGCCTTTAATTTTCAAGTAATCCTGAAGACCTTAATTGGTTGTTAAGACCTTAATTGAAGACCTTCAGGTGTGTTTGATTAGGGTTGGAGATGAACTGTGCAGGACAGTCGTTGGGCACACCTGTTCTACTCCAACAAAAGTCCCATTACTGTAACTACTAAAAATAAAAATATGATTAACTAATTTTAAACCTACATTAATTTCTAACAAGAAATATTTTAGCAAAATGTATGTTTTAGTCAGAATTACTGGGATAATTCTACTGTGCGCTGCTTGTTTGGCGTGCGTCAGGGCTCGTTTATTGAAGACTGGAGTTTAATGGAGAGACTTGCTGCTTGTCAGGTTATGCAAAATGGAAATACTTGCGGGACTGTCTAACATTTACGGGTAAAGATATAACCATAAAATGGAAGTTATGTACTGAGGAAAACATGTCTCAAAAGCATTAAACAGATGTATCTGTCAAAGCATGACCGGGTAAAATGTTTTAAGCTTATAGAATGAAGAATATAATATATGTTTCTGACAACCTAGGTCATGTACATTTCCCACAGCTGCAGCTCACTCTGTTTTTCAACCAAAGACTATTTAATGCTCAAGACAGTTCATCCGTATTACTATGAATGGGGGAAACTGCAACATGCAATAAAGTGCTGGAGGGACGTATTTTTGTAGGCCAAATCCCAGAAATGAGTTAACATTGTAGCATTGGTACTTCCGTCGTTTGGAAGTCAATGGGTTTTTGGTTAAATGCTCACGATATTGTCACGTTTTTGTTAAGTTTTTACTTGTCTTGAAAATTAATTTCTAACAAGTGGCTAAATGGGACCACAGAGGTTATCAGGGACTTTAAACGTCATTATAGGGAAAATGGTTTAAACATAAAGACTGAAAGAGTTGTCGGAAGCTTAGCGAATTTGAAGTAATTTGACCGTGTTGTAGTAAAATATAATTATCTGCCCTGGAGTAAGTGCATGAATTATCTAATTTATCCAATTTTTTTCTCACTGTGCGTGTTTACACTTTGCAGGAGGCAGATGGAGATGACAGGCTTGCTTTTCCCGGTGAAGGGGAAGGAGAAATGGAGGGCGACTCCAAAGCGGACACACCAGACATGCCACCTCCCACAGATAACACTCCACAGTGTCTCAACAAAGCCCTGGAGGGCTTGTCATCTAGGTACCCAATGACACTGAGCTCATGAGCAACTCCCCAAACAGTCTATGTCAGCATTATGTACGTTTAGGCCCCAGTACAATACGCATGGGCAACTGAGTCTCTAAGGCCTCACAAACTAGTTGAACCTGTTTTTGCTGGGAAAAAGGAAACCAGTGCTCTAATATTCTCTAAAAACTATCCTATCCACATATGGTGGATTTTTCAGTAAAATAAGTACCTAGTAAAAATTGATCCGGTTAATCTCTGAAAGCAGACACATAACCTTACAGAATGTCGTATTGCTCAGCTATTCACTTTGATTCTGATCAATAAGACAGACTCTAGTGATATTTGATATACAGATGAGGTTAGGGGGTAGGTCAGTGGGTAAAACGCTCCTAATCCTCGTCAGTTTTGCTGCTCTGTTGGTGGGATTTGCTGCAGTCTCTTTAAAAGACCGCAGAGGCGCTGATCCAATGCAGGGCGACATGCCTGAATGCCGGTGCCTGGCTACGCTTTGTGATGATGCTGCGCTTTTTCCCCTCTCCCTCCCCTTTCTGTTCCTCTCCATTGACAAATCTCCTCTCATTATTTTCATCGGCATGGATGAGTTGTGGCACCTGCAAACAGTGTATTACACTCTGGGCCAGAAAAGAAAAAGATTTCTCATCTCTCATGGAGCCTCATTTATTACATTTATGCCGCCATCAGCGTAAATCGATCTCATCCGTTTTGTTCTCAGAAATCTCAGAACATCAAAAGTACAACTTCAGTGATCCAATCCAATCCACTTTATTTATATAGCACATATATATAGCAATTTTTTCATAATAATGAAAACAAAAACAAATAACATCAACAATAACAGTGACAGCGTAGACCACAGCAGCTCTCATGGTGAATCAAAAGCATAGACTGTAAAAAATACGGACAAAGCGCCTGTGACGTCACCCATAGACTTTCTGAAGAACGGTTTTGAGGGCGTTTATGGGCGGCGCCATCATGCAAAATCTTGGGAAATCAAAAATACAAATGTTCAGAAAGGATACAGAGGTGGTATGATGTGTTGTGTCAGATCATGGCCGAGACGTCAAATTCCACTCGGCGCAGCCCGTTATCAGCTGTCAATCAAAGTTAACCGATCTTATTTGTCATACATTTTATATCTAAATATGATCTAAAGTAAAATTAGAAATTCACCCCCCTCACAGTTGTCAGGCACTCGGAACCTATCGAAAAATACAATAAAAGTCCAACGGACATTTTAACATGGGGGTCTATGGACATTTGCTCCCTTTTGGGACCTGCCCCTAGCGGATTTTCGATGTATTGCAGTTTTTCGCATTTCCGGGTAGGCTTCATGTTTCAGATTAGAATGTTGCCGCTTGATCAAAAGCCAGGGAATAGAAATGTGTTTTTAAACAATTTAAAAGTGCGGTGGGTTGGCGCAACTTTAATGTGTGGAGGTAAATCATTCCACAGTTTGGGGGAAACTGCTGAAAAAGAGCGATCGCCTCAGTGATCAACAGTGGAAGCTCAAATCAAACTGAAATCATTGTTTTGTTAAACAAAACATTATTCTGTTTGTGCCATTTCATGCAGTTTAACACACCTACATTTGAGGAAAACCACTGGTCATCAGCTTAATTTCCATCTCTTTCACTGGCTTTTAGTGGCTCTTATTTATACCCTTAAAAGTGGGGATGTGCCAGCACTTATAAATGTATTTTTATGTAAACTTTCTCAAAGGGTTTCCTACAAAACTGTAGCCTTGATTCTGCAGCTTTGGTTTAACTGTTGATTCCTCATGCAAATTTGTTTTTATGAATTAAAAAAACATATCTCGATCTCGGCAGGTGGAAGAACTGGTGGATAAGAGGCATATTATCAATGACAATGATCATTGGCTTCTTCCTCATCATCTATTTGGGACCCATTATGCTTATATTTGTGGTAAGTATAAGTACAAACCATTTGTGTACCACATAAAATTAAATAACATGACTAACACACTGAACACTTGCTAGCCAGCGTTTGTGATTCATAGACCAAGCATTTACACAACATCTGAGCTGCCCTCCCACAAACCCTTTGGGCCATTTTGCTCATTTATAACCTCACTTAAACTGACATAATGTAGATATTTTCAATGAAAAGTCAATATGAATCAATCAATGAATGCAGTGATTTTAAAGTCCTACAACATTTTTATAATTCTTTTTTATAGGTTATGGGTGTTCAAATCAAGTGTTTTCATGAAATTATAACTATTGGCTACAGAGTCTACCGTTCCTATGATCTGCCGTGGTTCAGGACTCTAAGCTGGTAAGTAAAATGCAGACAAGGCACCGTTTAAAGCTTCTCTTCTCACTATCTCTCCACCCTTTCCCCCTTCTCACTGATTAATGTACTTTACATTCATGTACAAACACTCAACTACAAACAAACATACACCCACTCTCACGTTTTACCAGTCACCTTTTGTAATAGATAAAGTAGTGATTAACTGGACTTGAGCAAAGTGCACTTCCATGTTGGAATCTAGCATAAAGTTCGCCCCACCTGCAGGCTTTGTCCAAACAAATCAAGACGACAGCCAAGCGGAAGAAAGAAGAAAACTCAACACAGTTTCTGTCAAATATGTGTCTTTCACTCAAATAGTCAAATCTTGACACAAATGCACCTTGTATTTCAGGTACTTCTTGATTTGTGTGAACTACTTCTTTTATGGAGAGACAGTGGCTGATTATTTCGGCGCACTCGTCCAAAGGGAGGAACCTTTGCAGTTCCTTGTGCGTTATCATCGGTTTATTTCTTTTGCAGTGTATTTGGCAGGTGAGTGTAACTGAAAGCTGGCATAAAACACTCAACAAGACAATCAGATACTTTTATGACTCTAGGTCAAACGTCCATAGTCCACAATTAGCTTTTTTACATAATTTATTATATTCTGAATGATATTCAAAGAATTGTTTTTATGAAATGACTTCATGAGAGATACATGCTTGGTCACATTTACAAATGCTTCAACGTGAATATGCTGTTCTTCTTTGCCAACAAGCTATTGAGCTGCTGCTACACTATTGTTCAAAGGTTTGGGGTCTGTAATTATCTGTTTTTAAATAAATTAATACTTTAATCCTGCAAGGATACATTAAATTGGCCCAGCACATTTATAATGTAACATAAGATTCCTAAAGTTCTTTTGAAAATATTCACAAAAATACATTTCCACAAAAATATTAAGCAGAACAACATCCATTTCAACATTGATAATAATAGAAAATGTTACTTGAGCACCAAGTCAGCATATTATAATGATTTCTGTAGGATATTTGCCAACACAGGAATGGATTACATTTTAAAATAGTTTTTTTATATTGTAATAATATTTCACAATAATGCTGATTTATAGTATTTTGATCAAATGAAAGCAGCCTTGGTGAGACCAAAAATCTTACCGACCCCAAACATTTGAAAGGTAGTGTACACAATATATTCACAATATAGCACAACCTTGAGCGCCGCAACTATTTAAGTAAAAAATTGAATAAAGACAATTGAACACTGCCAGGCCAAAAAATAAGTCGCTGTTTGGATTTAAATAGGCAAATGCTTAAGCGTCTATGATTGGATCATTATTGCAGTGATTGTTATGTTTCTAGCATGTTACATGTTATACGAGTCTGTAGCTGTAACATCATGGCCAGATTCCAGATGACAACGACAAGATTCATTGTCAAATTGTGAAAGAATGGTTGGGGAGCATGAAGAATCATTTTCACACATGAATTAGCACCTTTGAATCCAGACCTTAATTTCATTGAAAGTCTTTGGGATGTGCTGGAGTTGACTTTATAGAAGACTTGACTCTTGCAATGTCAAAAGATATTGACCAAGTATTTTTTATGCTCCCTCCCAACCATTCTTTCACAATTTGAGCCTGATGAATCTTGTCGTTTTCATCTGGAATATGGCCATGATGTGTCTTCTAACATGGTTGTTTAAGAAATTAAAAGCTACACACTCCATCAATTAGGGTTAGAAGAACTGTTGCCAAACATATAACATGCTAGAAACATAATGATCACTGAAACAATGATCCAAACATTGACATTGACCTATTTAAATCTGAACAGTGACTTTTTTTTTGGCCGGGCAGTGTATTTGGTGTGTCACCCTTTTGCTTTAATGACAGCATCACTCTGCATGAACTCCACAAATTTCATGAGTTTGGACCTGCCTAGGGCTACGACAAAGACAGTGTTGCTAAAGTAGATGTAAATGTGTGTTCATACCCAGGACCAAAGGCGCATGTATCTCTGCCTCTGTTATGGCCATAAATTCACAGCATGTTGGAAGCTGTAGCACAGCAGTCATTTTTATTTTCACTAAACCTTGCTTTCTCTCCAACACCTCTTAATGGTTGTCATCAAGACCCCTGTATATTAGTAAGAGCCTTGAGTATAATTATATAAATCTCTGTGTGTTTGTTCCAGTATTTTGTAGATGTATGAAAACAAAATATGTCATAATGTTGTGTACTGCTTCTGTCATAACAGTGATACGGAATGTTTCCAAAACAAAATTAAACTTTATAATCACTCTATACTGATGAAAAAACTGTTAATGCTGAAAACAGAATGATACAGTAAACCGTGATCAGATTTATACCTGTATTTTAGGAAATTAACTGCATGTTTTTTGCTTTTTACAGGTTTCTGCATGTTTGTGCTGAGTTTAGTGAAGAAGCATTACCGCCTGCAGTTTTATATGGTGTGTATCAGCCTTTTCTGTGCCAGCCAGAACTAATCTGACCCTTCCATTCACAGTCATGTGCATCTCATATGCTGGTCAATTAGATACTCACTAGTCACATGTCGTCATATCACATTTAAAAATATTTCTGGATGGTCTATACAGATATTTTGGGTGTTGTGAAAGTATTTTAAAATGTATTAATATTAGGTGCTGATTTAAAAAAAAAACTTCAGTAGTCAACATTTGAAGTGGATCAAAATATTCATGTATAACTTTGATGATATTTGGTAATATTTTTAAAATAAGTCTCTTATGCTCACAAAGGCTGCATTATTATGCAGAAATACAATAAAAACAGTAATGTTGTGAAATATTATCACAATTCAAAATAGCTATTTCCTTTTTTAAAAATGTATTCCCGTGATGACACAGATGAATTTTCAGCAGCCATTACTGTTTTTTCAGTCCTTTGATTGTTCAAAAGAACAGCACTTGATTGAAATAGAAATATTTTTAACATTATATGTGTCTCTACAGTTAATTTGATCAGTTTAATGTCTCTTTGCTGAATGATTTTTTTAAATGTAATTTATGTTAGAATTTAAAAAAAGCAACAGCAGTGATGATGCCATTGCGATATTTGCATACTGAATTTGTCTTTTCTTGCATTTATTTGCATAATTAATTGTGATTGATGTTTTCATCGCACTCTAAAGATGGTGTCTCATAAAGCCAACTGAAAACAAGACGCACATTTAGCATCGTGCCAATGGCAGTGGTGGCTCTGATGCTGCTTTTTATTGACACACACAACCCCCAAGCCTGAATTCAAGCCTACCAAAAACATTAACACTAGTCATCTGCTGCCTTGCTAGCACTGATAATTCCTTAGGGACAAGCAAATAGTGTTGGGCTTCTGGGTTGAGTCCAGCCACAGCAGTTCAGGAACTCTAGGCATAAACTCTGCTTACTTCACTTAAACTACTGATGTCAGCAAAATGTCATTTTCTTTGTGAGTGTGATTAACACCCATAACACATCATCAACTGCCACAGGAAAAACTCGGCAACAAAATACTTTTTGTTCCAGCCAAGTTTGCTTTAACAATTTGTATTGTAATTAGACCAGTTTGTTTTATTTTATAGTCTTAGTACAGTACATTTGAGATTTAAAATTGTTTATCAATCCAACACATAATAAATCATGCTGTGATTGTGTTGAGACGTGTTGCATTATATATCATCGTTTTAGTGAATAGACAACATTTCAACTATTCACTCTGAGTTTGTGTGTGTCTGTATGTGGGTGGACATTGTGTGTGTGTGTGTGTTTGTGCTTGCCATTCCAGTTTGCTTGGACCCATGTGACCTTGTTGATTGTGGTGACTCAGTCACATCTGGTTATTCAGAACCTGTTTGAGGGCATGATCTGGTAAGCCCACCTGACAGACCTGTCTGAGGTTTCACCTCATTCCTACTTAAGTTTCTCAAGCTACATTCCTTTGTTTTCTGATGTTTCATATGATAACATATCTAGCCGCTCAAGAGAGAGCAGTGTACAGTACTCATTTCTCTTCATAATTGTTCATGTTTTAGTTAACAAGTTAACATGTTTTAGTTTATCAATAATTCTCTAAAAAAAAAGTAATAAATTAAATCAATGTGAACTTTCTCCTCTCCCTTGTTTCTTTATACTTTGTTGTTCACTGCATAGTTTCTTCTCTCCTACAGTATGTGTTTTTAAAATAAAACTATAATTTGTTCTCTAGGTTTATTGTTCCCATCTCTATTGTGATCTGTAATGACATCATGGCCTACCTGTTTGGCTTCTTTTTTGGAAGAACACCACTGATTAAGGTAAACCTGTGATGTTTATATGGTAGATGTTTCATGCCTTAATTTTCTGAAATGATGAGTACATTTTCCATAAATTCATGCATTGTGGATAAAAATGATCTTATGTGCTTATGATCAGCTTTCCCCAAAGAAGACCTGGGAAGGATTTATTGGGGGATTCTTTGCAACAGTGGTCTTAAGTTTCTTTGTAAGTCACCATTAGACCTGTAAGCAACACCAACATCATATCAATATCAACACATAACCCTCAAGATATGACTACTTGATGTCTTTCCCTTTTTCCAGTTTGCCTACCTGCTATCCCAGTACCAGTACTTTGTTTGTCCAGTGGAATACAACAGCGAGACAAACCGCTTTGCAGTAGAGTGTGAGCCCTCAAATCTGTTCATGATGCAGGAATACACACTTCCTGCAGTGGTGCAGAATGCAGTTAGCTGGGTGAGCACTGGACAGGGCAAAACTTCATACTGTAACAGTTAATAAAGCTCTGCTTTGTATAATATTTCTCTGCATAATATTTTGGGAGGGGTGGGTTTATTCCTGAATTCTTTGAAGTGATAAATAAACATGAATGTTACAAAATGATTGATGTATTGGCTGATGATCTACATCTTTCTTGTGTCTGCAGAAAACTGTGAACCTTTACCCATTTCAGATCCACAGTATTGCACTCTCTTCGTTCGCCTCTCTGATCGGACCATTTGGTGGATTCTTTGCCAGTGGCTTCAAGCGAGCGTTCAAGATCAAAGTTAGTTCACATTCAGTCGAAGTTTGTGTCTTTACTCAGTTTTTACCTACTTGGAGTGATCGTTACACTGTGAGCTTGTGCTTTTTCATTTTGTAGGACTTTGCGGACACCATTCCTGGTCATGGTGGAATAATGGACCGTTTTGACTGTCAGTATCTGATGGCGACGTTCGTTCATGTTTACATAGCAAGTTTTATCAGGTGAGGAAGTCAGGTGACCACTTAACTCATTTGGTTATAATTTATTATTTAGAAACAATGTATATACAAATCCATAAAATAAATGAAACTGTAAGCTTGACAAAAATAATTGTATTAAACACCGGGTCCAAAATGAACAGACCAAGTGCCAAATGTGTGTAAACATTGGCTTAATCCAATAAATAAAATAGATTTACTCATCAGTGGGCTGTCACTTTTATAATTACCTTCATCATAATACAATGGTTGAATCAAGCTATACAAGATAGTCTGCTCCCTCCTGATTTAAGTGACACAAGCAATTCAAATCAAAGAAATACAAAATATCCATCCAAACATCTGTCGAGACTTCAGTTAAATAATCCTATTGTCAATAAGACAAATATATGTGACCTGCTCCATCAATTTTAGCACATTGTGAGTTTTATGCACTAATTTTTAAAGAATAGTCTAATCCAACATTTACGTTATCTTGTCTTGGCATTGGTTTGCAGTAGAAATGATGTGTAAATAAACAAAAAGAATATTATTATATATTTATATTATTTTATTACACTGTACAGCTTCTTAGTTTTGTATATTTTGCAAAAATATTTTCTATTTTATTATATTATCTACTTTATTACATATTTATTGATTTTTAATGTTTTTTTTAATTAAGTTCTGTTTTTTATCGCACCATTAATTCACACTGTGGGACGGGGAAATCTTGGAGCAGATCACATATATACTGAGTTCTGTCATGAAACTCTAGATGGGTCCAGGTTGATGGGTCCTTAATGCAAACTGATGACATTTACATCGTTTACTACTTGGCACAAGCTGGTTGGTTCCTGTCGCATCTGCAGCCAGACTTGCTGCTAAAGGGGTCCTATTATGCCCTTTTACAAAGTCTTGATTTTGTTTTTGGGGTGTACTAGAATGTTTTCATGCTCGATTTTACAAAAAACATTGCATTATTTTAAACATTTTACATGATTAGAGCACCTCTTTCCCTAGTCTGTATCAAACACGCCGTCTAGGTCCTGTTTCGATGAAGACCTTCCTTCTGAAATATGAAATGTGCTGTGAATGGTTTGCTGGCCCAGTGTGTTGTGATTGGCAGTGCTTAGCACGTGTTCTGGAAATCTCCCGCCCCTCCATAACTGCGAGTTCTGCTCTAGTGTAAATATTAAGGATGGCGTCACTCAAATTTCAAACCAATTCGAGCTCGATTCAGACCCTGACAATGTTAACGAACGAGGATCATGCAGAACGGATTTCATGTACAGACGTTGCAAGCACGGATTTTACAGGACATTTCAGAGTAGTTTTTTGTCATTTTTATTCATTATAGATACAATGTTATCCACCATTTAATTGTGATATTTGTCGGAAAACTAAGGTAATGCAAACAGTAATCGTATAACAAAATCATGGTTCATTTTCCTGAGGAGCGATGAACCGTCTTACAGAAGCGAAAGCTTACAAAAGCTACAGAAATAAGCTGTTGTCTATAAAATGTGCAGCGCAAGGATAAATGTTGGGTTTCATTACAATGTTCAGGAACAGTGTTTAAAATACATTTTAACTACTCTAAGTTTGTCCGCCAAACAAAGGGGTTTTGGAACCGGGGTGGGGAAAAAAGCGTCTCTTCGACATATCAGCAACACTCTTCGGCCCTGTCCCAAATGGCACCCTAAGCACTCGCGGTCTTCCTACGAGTCCACAATTTTGTGATGTAATGGCACTTTGACTGTCGGTAAGAAGTCTGCTGCGGAGCCCCCATCAGTGCAGCCTCAGCAAAAGTGTGCATCAAGGGCGCATATCGACCGCAAAAGGGGCTCTCGTGAACACCCTTCTGAAACCTAAAATGACAAATGGGACACACTACGGTCTCATAGACTTAATGGACACGTGCACGCGGCAGCCATTGTAAGTCCACAAGACCGAAAGTGCATTTGAAGTGTGCCATTTGGGCCTTCATCTCTAGCGCAGCTCAGCCATGCCTCCCCAGTATTCTGTGGGCGCAGATTATTTAAATGAGTAACATTGTGACTTCATAAGATCTGGAAAATCCCTGTATTTGCTCTATTGCAGCAGCAATAATCTACAACAGAAATAATCAGCTTCTGCAGATCTATTCCGCTAAGACCAAATACATATTTAGCGTTGTCATTTCCATTACCATGCTAAAAATCTTCTGAAAGTTGTCATGATAAAAAATATCTGTAATTCAAAATGTAGATGTTTTTACTTATGATATTTTGCTAAAGTAACTATTGTTGTTTAGCATTTTGATTTAGATATCAGCACTGAAATGCTGTATGACATTTTTTTGATGGTCGTTGTTTTCTTCCCTAGGGGGCCGAACCCCAGTAAGGTCTTACAGCAATTGCTCGTCCTGCAACCAGAACAGCAACTCAGCATCTTCAACACGCTGCGCAATCACTTGCGAGAAAGGGGCATGCTGCCCCCTGCTGTGGAGGAAGCCCAATGACGGACAACTCCACCACAGCAGACAAAAACAGTTAATGTCCTGTTGAACTCTGCAAACATTCACTCATGATTGTGATCACAAGAGCACACTGCCAACTGACCGCAGGAGCTCCCGTACAATAAGAGTGTGACGTCTGCTGCAAACCAAACTTTCACTATTAACCCATTACAGACTTAACCACAAGAGGGCGACACTGTTCTCTTGACCTGAGTCACACTGTTTTGAGAAATCAACATCAGAGGTCTTCCAATCAACAACAGACATGCAAAACAAAAGATCCAAGCACATGGTAAGTGAATGTATAACACTACAAGAAAGGCGCTTCAGCGGAGTGACATCATTGTTCTGATTTTGATAGTGGCTGTGGCCTGATATATGAGTGTATTATATGCTTTGCGAATGCAATAACTCATGGTGGTGACTTTAGGCAAGATGCCATTATTCTCATAGTTAACATTTAAATGAGCTTGATTTATAACAGGGGTCCTAAACTTAAAGCATTGGAAAACAGTGAGTCTAAAACCGAAGCATGTCCGTAAGTCCTACTGTTACTGCTTTTTCCATTCCACATTACTGAGGGTGTTTGTGAGCGCTAGAGTACCTCACTTGTGTGTGTACTGTACATATCATCATATGTATTATTGTACATATATATATGATATACTAGATCAAATATAGTGAGAGATTATACATTTATTACAATAATATATGAGGCTTAAAATTCTATATTATAGTAAGTTATGAAAATGATATGCAAGAAGACCTCGACTTGTCTTCCAATCCAGCATGGCTAAACTTCTCTATGGGTGGAGAATAACTTGAACGGGTTGTTTTTGGGGGAGAAATGTCATCCAGTTTTTGAGATGGTGATCTGCTGATCCCCTACGTGACCATTCGTTTTCGTTGCACTGTATCTACACGAGTCGAGTCGTTCACTTTGAACTGTTTTCAATTAGCTTTTCAGGTTTTAATATCAAAAAGCACTGGTGCTTTTTTGAGCAGATATCAAATATTTGAAAAGAAATTGTTTAAATGTGCTTAAATTTACAGAAAATGGTATGTTGATGTTTATATGCTTTTTGTTTTTACAATATCTTCCCTGCAATATTGTTTTTAGCTGCTCTTGTTTTTAAAAAACCCTGAATTTTCATGTTAATTTAATTAGGTGAAATCTTTTACCAAACAAATGTGTACCAAAGCACTGTAAATTTAGCTGTGAAACCCCCCTCCCTCCCTTCCTTCCTTAAATATCACACAATGATTAACATTTGTCAAATACTACAACCTTACAAAAGAAAACCATAAACTCCTGTAACAATTAATTAACCAACTGAATAAATTGGGTATTTATAGTAGTTAAAGGCCCTTTAATTAACATTACTCTTGGTTATTGTAACTTTTTGCAGGGTTTAAGTTCAAATTCAGATCCAACAAGAGGATTCGTAAAAAACTTTGCCCTAATTGCACATCAGGGACTCAGTAGTTTTGTTTTGTACAGTAGTGTAGTTTTGGTAGTATTGTAAAGCCCCCCCCCCCCTCCTGATTATGACCCGTTACCTTATTCATTCCTGTCTGCAATAGGTTTACATGTTTCTTTCGTTCACATCTGGTGTCCTTTAGACAGTTTGCAGTCATTTGAGAATGTTGTGTTTATAGAAATATGAATCCTATCAGACCAAACAGAGAAAGGTGGTTATAGCTTATTTTGTGGATGTCACAACTGTATTAGAATTTTAGTTGAGAGCTGCTGTACAATTTAAGTTAATCACGGTTTGTGTTATTCATTGTTTTAAAAATGGGAACCTTTTATTTATGTCTGTTTGATTTTCAGATTTTTAAAAAATATAAATCTAAGTTTTCAGTAGCAGATATTTACCAGAAAACAAAGTAACAAATAATGGGCAATACTGGGAAAAAGTAAGAATTATTATTATATTACTGTTATTATTATTGCAATGCTACACTTGGTGAATAAACTTAACTTTTGACCTACTCTCCCTATGGTCACATTTATTACAGTATTTCTGCAAGCAGCAATTGAGTGTTTATTCTCAAAATTGTATCTTTGTTGTTAAACGGTAACATTTTGAACTGATAGCAAATTCCCAAAACCAAAGCAGACTGTTAATGTGAAGAGAAGTAGAATAATCAACAACAACCACTTGAAATTGCAATTTAAATGTTGGACAAGTGCATTTTACATATAACATCTTGCAGTCAGTATGGTAATAACATTTAGATGAAATACAAACCAAAGGTAATCTCAAGCACCACAAACAAACAAAAAACATCTTATAATGGCTTATACATCTTGATTTTCATGAGCTCTACCTGTTCCATCCAGGTCAGACTGTAAAGTGCAACATTGCCACACAAAATGAACAGATTTTTTTAGAGCATTACAAAGCATTGACAGAGCATTCACCTCAACCTAATGCATGATGTTTTGGACGTTTATGCAGCTGTATGAACGATTTCTGCCACCAGAACCAGCCGAGACCTGAATCATAGCTCCATTAGAATAGGAAGTCACCTTTAAACCGCAAAACCTAAAAAAACAACGCAAATCTACTCTTCTCCCAACTCCAGCTCTTTATATATGATCATATTAACATTGCAAAAAGTTAAGTACAAAAGTCAAAATAATTAGGCTAAAAAATAAAATAGGAATTCTTAAAACCAACCTAACTTATCCTGGTCTTTTAAAAACTCTGTAGTTCTTTTTGTAGATCTTACTGTTTGAATTAAATGAAAACCATTAGGTAACTTAATTCACATTCAAATATGAACAAAAAACAAAGACAATGTTTTAGCATGCTAATGTAAGATGCTGAAAAACTTTAGTGCATTTCTGTAAGAAAAAAAAAAGAAAAACTCTTCCGCCCTCCGCAGACCACTGCTACGACATTGAAGACTCCTCGTGATGATGACCAAGCGCTTATCACACTACATCAATCACTTCCACTGTCTATTACACTAAATAACCGGAGAGATCTGACCCATACGGACGCCTTCTACAGCACAACGCTGTCAGTTGCAGCATTAATTATAAACAATGGCGCTGGAAAGCTAGCCTAACCTTGATCTTAGGTCAAACGTCAACGTGTTTTCTTCTTCTCCGTTCACTGCTAAGTCAATACATCAGCAATAGGCAACCGTAAATCCTCTTCCTCTACTGGAACACTGTCCAAAACATTCCTTGCAGAACAGAAGAGCCATCTGAATAGCGCCAGCGCCACATGGACCAGAAGCCTCAGTAACAGAAAAGCGAATGGTACACCTATCTCCATCATGTGAAAGATGGGCGAGCTGAAGCGGCTCAGGATGCAGGTGAGGAAGAAGGTCCCGAGCGCCACACAGGGGTAGAGCGAGAGCTTGGCCAGCATAAAGGTGTGGTCTCGACCGCCGTAGCGCACGTACGGGTGCAATGTCTCACGCTCCGTGAAAAGCGCCACCACCCACATCGCTAGCTGGAACAGACCTGCGAAGAAGATGATGACGCAGCTGATCTGCACTGCCTCCAGCTCATTGCGGGAGCCTCTGGGAAACTCGTGCGTGAGCTGGTAGGCGAGGGGCAGGCCACCCACAAAGGCCAGGGAGAACGTGTTGAAGAGGCCCATGAGGCGCGTGGTCTTGATCACGTGCAGGAAGAGAGAGTGATGAACGAACCAAAGCAGCCCGACGGTGGTGTAAGAACCGAAGTAGGCCAGGTACTCGGGGCCGTACTCCTGAAGCGCAGCAATGAGGCTGTTGTTAAACTGCTTCTTCACCACAGAAGGATCAGGCACGTTGTCTTCACTGTGTAAATAGACAGTTTATTACTTTGACATTAAAGGGTTAGTTCATCCAATAATGAAAATTCTGTCATTAATTCTTTCGTTCGTTCAAGTCTTCGTAAAGACTTTCGTTCATCTTCAGAGATTTTTGTCCTTCCATTGACAGCTACACAACTACCGCTTTTGACGCTTCAAAAAGTTAAAAAAAGAGATCGAGAACTAATCCATATGAATTGAGCGATTTAGTCCCAATTTTCTGAAGAGCCCTGATTGCTTTACATCATAAACAGATTGAATTTAGGCTTTTATTCACATATAAAGCTTAAACTCAAACATCAGTTGTGGTAAACCGACGGAAGCTCAAGCATGGACACTTGATGTGCGAGAACCAATGAGGTTCATTCTCGTGTCACGCAGCACGTTTGAGCTTCTGCAAGAGATTTGTTCTCGTGCGTCAAGCAGGTTCGGTTGAGCTTCTGTTTATGTTCGCTGATCAATGTTTATATGTGAATAAAAGCCTAAATTCAGTCTGTTAATCATATAGTGATCGAGTCTCTTCAGAATTTTTTTACTAAACCGCTCAATTCATATGGATTAGTTTTGTGAACTTTTTGAAGCGTCAAATGCGTTGCTGCCAATGGAAGGACAAAAATCTCTCAGATTTCATTAAAAATATCTTAATTTGTGTTCCAAAGATAAACGAATGTCTTGCAGGTTTGGAACGACATGAGGAAGAGTAATTAAAGAGTAACTAAACACTAAACCAACTTTTTTTAGTTAATGATCTGTAAGACTGGGTCTTTATTAGTACTGATCATTGATTCGAGTAACTTTTTTGACATTTGGGTATAAAGTGTTTTATTTCTACAATATATGGTGTAAAAACGTCTTAGTGCTGCCCTCTTCAGGTTGAACGGTGGCTACTGCAGTTGAATTTTCCTATTGGATCTTTGCGGTGGTTCGTGATGTAAGCGGTGAGAGCTGATGTAAGCAGGTTCCAGCTAACCATGCTCTTGGTACGAGCTACCACGCCCTTGGCAGTGTAAAAACCATCTTGTTACGTCAAAACCACTGTAGTGAGTCAGGAGTTGGAATTGCGAGTATTGAAAACGATCAGGATAGAGTATTTAACTGCCCTCGTTCATCCCCTCTATCTCCGCTAGGCTCCGCCCACTTTTCCAGCATTTTCAAATATTGCCAGTGGGTGGAGTCAGGCTCTGACCAGGGGTTTAGATACTCTTTAATGACAGAAATCAATAAATTTTTTTAGTGAACTACCCCTTTACCAAAGCTTTGTGCCAACTTTGATGCGGTTACTCAACTAGTAGCTCGTCCAATAGAGCAATGACAAAGCCAATGCTGCTGACTACATCGTAAACTGTCATGTTACCTTCGGAGGAGAGTAAAATACAAACCAAATGTCTAAGATGAGCAGTGTGGCTACGATAGCATACACCCCATCGCTGAACGCCTCCACTCGCTCTTTACTCAAAGGTTCACTGGGCTGATACGTGTAGAAGAGCATTGGATCTGGACTGTCTTCCACCGGACCTGAGTTAATAGAAAACATGATATAATCCAGATTACAATTACATAACCTTTCAAAAGTTTTATTTTATTTTAAGTTTTATTATATATTGACCAAAAGAGACAATAGACATTTATAATGTTACAAAAGATTATATTTAAAACGCTATTCTTTTAAACTTTGTTTATCAAAGTATCCTGAAAAAATGCATCATGGTTTCCTCATAAATATTAGGCAGCATTGTTTTTAACATTGATAATAGAAAATGCTTTTAGAGCAGCAAATCAGATTAGACTGATTTCTGAAGGATCAAGTGACACTAAAGACTGAGGTAATGATGCTGAAAATGCAGCTTTACCATAACAGGAAGAAAATACATTTTAAAATATATTAACATAGTAAAATGTTATTTTAAATTGTAATAATATTTCACAATAATACTGTCTTTTTAATGAATGCAGCCTTGGTGAGAATTAGAGACTTATAGTAAAGGAACTTAAATGAATAAAATGAACATTACTCTTGGTTATCTGAACTTTTTTCAGGCTATTATCTTTCAGAAAACACTGAACCAACCCAAACATTTGAACCGTATTGTATGTAGTAAAACAATGAAAACAAAACACCAATCCAATGTAAGAATAAGAGTGAAGTGTTGTGACATTTTGATCTCACCACCAATGGTTTTATTCCGGATCCATTTTAAACACTCAGAGATGTAGGGCAGGAATATGACAATAGCCAAAATAACGTAAGACTAGCAAGGGAAAAATATATAAATAAAAATAATTAATTCAACTGTTTATATATAAATTGTTATAAGGTAAAAAAGGTAACTTATATGTAATATATATTTGTTTATAAGTAAATATTATATATAGATACATTTACGTACCAATTGGAAGAAGATAACTGAAAAAATGCTGGCAAACAGACACATGATAGGAACCTTCATGATGACTTTGAGGATGTGCTGCTTGTAATAAGCCTGATTTTCAGACATTTGGATCTGGTCATTGAGGAGGAAAGGACGGCTGAATCCATACAAGACTATCAAGCACTGTGGACGGAGACACATACAAAAACACAAGACAGTAAAAACCAAACAGTGTTCAAAATAATGGAGATGGCGTTATCTCAAAGAATCATATGCTGGTAATGTTGTTCAGCACACGCACACATTCTCACCTGAATTAAACCGATCACCATAACACACGCACAGAAGAGGAGGATGCCAAGAATATAATTAGGGAACATTGCCATGAGAGAGAACTATGAGAAGATAATCAATAAAGTAAACATTAGAAAAACAATCATGAACAGGCAGAAACATCACTTTATTTCCCTGAAAAAATATAAAAGGAGGCAAAAGGGAAGTATAATGTCGTCAAATTGTGCTTTTTTTTCTTCTTTCGTATGACTCACTGTGTATGGTAGAAAGGTTATAAGCATCATACATGCCTGAAATGAGATAGAAATGAGATGTTGAAAAGTCATTAAACTCTTTCAAAATTAATATGCAGCTACTTTACATTAATTATTCTTGTAAAGTTTAGGCAATACTTTTTTGTGTGTGTTCTCACCAGGTTAAGCAGCGCAAGTGTGTCATCAATGCGTTCAATGACTTGAAACAACCTGAAGACAAATACTTAAATGAAATCTCTATGCATATGAATAAAACGAGCAGTTACTTTACTTTAGTTATTACTTGATAGACTGTAGCGCTCTCACCGGATATGTGCAGCCCAAGCAACAGTGACAATCAAAAAAGTCATCAAGTAGACAGCAACCTTGGTGGTGAGCAAAGCCTGAATACTCTGTTTCAGTTCCTGAAAATAGAGCGATCATATCAGTTAGGAGATAAACATACAACAAATTGTTATTCATATATATTATAACATGTTGTTTTACCTCGTTATGCTGAAATTTAGTATGTGCAACAGGCAGTATCTGTGAAAACAAAAATGCATGACACGTTTAGGCGTTTTTCCCATGCATACATTTTATAAACCAATGATTTTAAGGGATCGAAGAGAACAGGTGAGTTACAGAAAATGTCAGCGGTTTATCATATCATCTAAATGTGCATTCAAGACCCATCTTTTTCGTCTGCAGCAGCTCTGTGAGATCCCCTCACCATGACAGTGGCGATGATGGAGATGAGCGCATCACTGTAGGCGAGCAGGCGGTGTGAGGACTGCGTGCTGCTGTGTCCTTCCTTCTCCGACGACGACAAGCTCTCCAGAAAGGAATTCGAGTGATTTCTCGGTGTCCGTCTCTTCTCCATTTCCTCGTCATCGTGGTGCTCGATTATTTCGCTTTCATCATTTTCTCCCATGATCGTGGCGATGTGTGGTGTCACTGGACGGTGCATGCATGAAGCCTCAGTACATTTGTTTGCAAACACCGATGATTTGATATCAGCTGACCGGAAGTTAGCGTTGTCTGTTTTGTGAACAAATCGTTTATTTGAGTCGGATCTTTTTAATGAATCTATTGAACCGGTCCACAGATCCGGACTGAACATTTCGTTGATGTAATTGTAACGGTCTGCCGGATCTGAGTGGTATTTGAAAAAATATGTTCAGTTTGGTTCATTCCTTAGCCAAATAATATAACTTCTATGTAAATATTATATAATTATATTTACTTTCTAAATAGATATATGCTTTTATTAGCTAAATAGGGGGTGAAACAAACAGAATTTGAAATGTATGTAAAAGCGCCAATGAATCGTTTTTGAACCGGTTCTTTGAGTCGGACCTCGCATAACTAAAATGAATGGCGAATGAATCAAATAAAGAACAGCTTCCCGGGAGAGAGTCTACTTCAATCCAGCTCTATTTGGCACAGTTAAATACATTATATCAATTAATTAATTATTAATGAATTAATTATTTAATTATTATTACACGATTAAACAATTTATGTAAAGGAAATATTAATAAGTAAGGTAAGGTAGACAGTGACGCAATGTTTCCCCCACAGAATAAAACATTTAAATAAAAGATAATTTTATCTCACAATTGTGAGCGTAGCCTACATCTCGTACAATTTTCTTCTTTCATGTTCTCACAAAATGGCTTAGGCTACCATTGAGTGCTTACCACTCACTCAATATGAATCAACATGTTAATGTTATTATGTCAGATATAGTCAAAAACAGCATTAAATTTTAAGAATAGCCTACTGTAATTTGAGGAAAGGCTACAGAATGGGTTCAAATGGATGGTTTAAGACAGCTTGTTTTCACCTACAGTATTACATTTACAAATGAAACAGAATGGCAAAGTAGCCTACCACTAGATGGAGACAAAACTTTGTTTACTTTGATGGCAAAAAGGACCCGACCTTATGCTGTCCTCACGTGTTATCGGAAAGTCGTGATTTCCAGCTCATCGCATTAAATTTTTGACTCGAGAGGGCGTTCATATCCCATTTTTTAACTAGACACATTTACGATAATTCCGATAGCAATTATCTCATGTGAAGGCATATGACACCAAACCAACCGCTAAATAACTGCCAGTTTCCGAATAATTTCGAAGATGAATATGACTGCAAAAATAGAGTGAAATCAAAATCACGAGGCGCATCACGGTAGGACTAAATAATGCTCTTGTAATCCTGCTTCTTTTAGAGATAGAACGACACTGAAGAGAGGAGAGAAACGGTCTGTTTTTACGAGCCGTTTTAGTCCCCGCAAATCAACACAATCCCAAACAAAACATTGGGAGGCAGCAACAGAGAAGGGCTTCTTTTGTATATAATGGAGTTTCAATCAAAGTGGCCAATTAGCAAATAACAGTCAGTCATTCTCATTATCAAATCATTGTAAAACCAAATAGCCTATCAAATTATACATGCTCATGCACACATGCACAAATTGTGTGAGAGAACACAAATTATTATTTTTTTAAATTCCAAAATAAATCATTACAAAGGAGGAGAGTCTGAATAAATGATAAATTATCCATTACATTTAAATTATCCATTAATAATAGATTTGTTCCATTGAAAACCAATCAATTCCTGAACATATTCCAAAATTATAACCATGACCAAAGCAATATTTCCACAAAGACATCCATCCATCTATCTGACTGTTGTGATGTGAAACTTCATCTCTTTTTAAAATAAAGCTAATCAATTTACCCTGCATTGTAATTCTCCAATCGCAGCTTATCCATCTGTTCCTCTGAGAATAATTGGCCACCATTCAACAACAAGCTTAATTTTACAAACATTATATATTTTATAGTTTTCTGTCCCCAAATGTCTACCTTAATTAAATGTAAAGCCTTTTCTGAGACATCTGTTTTCATTAAAGTATAATGTTCATTCAGTGAAAATTAGTGGCATATCCAAAATCAGATGTTTCGATGCCTTTCTGTTGTTCTGCTTTGTTTTGTTGATGTTTAAATAGGCATTATTGCCTTAAAGCTGTCGCACACAATGTGCTTTTACATAAAATTCCAGTAGGCTTTTTTTCCAGAGCTAAACATTGGGTTCAACTATGTTACTCTGTTAAACTGTTGTTTACATAACACATTAATACCTTTTCTGCCATATTTAGCAGCCCTTCTGCTGGCATGCAGTTTTTGTGCCAACTCAACAGAACTGCAGCATTACAACGCTATAATATCACTGAACACTGACATACAGTATGTGACATGTTACAAAACCTGCTTAATAATTATTATGCACATTTGAATAAGAGGCTTTTTTTTTCTTTTTTTCCCTAACAATTATATCACTTATAAATGATTTTATAAATGAATAGTGGTTAAGATTGATGTGATTTGGAATTGGTAAAATGTGCTTGAAAAAGAAAAATGATCAGAATATCGTCTTGCCTAATAATTATGCACACATTGTACAGTATTAAGTGCTGCTTTTGGTATGGTTTGTGTGAACACTTACAGTATGCCTTGGTTTCTAAGTCAACAGCCACTGAAGAAGAGAGTTGATCCAACATATTCCTTCAGTCTGGAAGTATGGATCAGCAATTAAAAAAAAAAAAACTTGATGTGGTGTCATACATCCATGCATGGGGACTGGAACACAGGGACCGGGCGCAAGGAAGATGCTGAGCTCTTCTACTCATAGAGGCTGTAGTAGGTCTGTATTCATTCATTTATTGATGAATTTTCACTGCATTAGCTATTTAAGTCTGACCTTCTCAATGTCTCAACCAGTGTTGTTACTGTTAACTGAAAACAAAAGAGGTTTTCGTTAATTGAAATGATGCTGAAATAAAAAAAATATATATATCTCAGACAGAGAAAGGCTAATGCTCAAGTGCTAAAATACTTAAACTGAAGTAAAAAGAAATCAAAGCTAAACAGAAATAAAAGTTTTACAAATACAAAATGGCATAAACACATCAAAATTACTCAAATTTAAATGAAACCTGAAAATATAAAAATGAAAGCAATTCAAAATATATTACCAGTTTGCCTATAAATTTGCATGTAAAAGTTACCAAAACGATTCAGCTGAACTAGACGATTTTAAAAAAAGAGTGTTGTCAATGACAGACTAAATAATTCTATTGATTTGACACATCTTATTCAATACCATAAGCAGGAAGCCTGACAAACAAATCAACACAAAGTAACATCCTGTGCACTGAATACAGGAACTGTGTCAGCCCAACCTGTCTACCTGTCAAAACAGCAGTTAAAAACTATTGTTGTACAGTCAACTAGAACCCGCAAGCAGACGTGCGTTCATATGTCGCCAGCATATCAACATTCAAACAAGCCCATGTGTTTTGTTCTAATAATAATGTTACATAATACTAAAGAGCATCCTGAGATGCCTAAAATCAAACCCATTTTTGATTTCCTGAGAGATTAATCATGAAAGCTAAAGTGAAAATCATTGTAATAACTTTGAGTCATCTTCAATGAGAGTAACGGATTGTGACTTGCTCTAACATACTGACATAATGCGCTTCAACACACTCCTACAAACACATGCTCAGGTTAGTTCATTTCACTATCACATCACTAATTGCGGAGGTTTACAGGATTAACATTGCATCCAGGACTCAAGATGTAGGAATTGGACCTTTCCTAATTTGTTTTCTAATCCATCTCACCCAAGGCTTGAGGAAAGAAAATGAGGATTCACTGGATCATTTGATCTCATGGCAGCAGACCGCCCTGACCAGTATCTCTCCCTCACTAATCACTTGACCACATCAGACTGACCATCAAATGGAAGAAAACTTGTCGCTGTCCCCCATCAAATCTCATCCTGCTTTTCTGAGCCGGAGATGGGACAGAAGTAGGTCAGCATCACATCTACTTCCCCTCCTGTTAATCTGTATTTCGTAGAGTGGCTCTTAATTGCTCTTCAATCTTCAGACGTCACACAGGAGCAGCTGCAGAGGGAGGGGTTGTGGAGCACACATGGTCTTTAAGGAGCACAGGCTGCATTAGCACGCTAGGCAAATCCCTTTCTGTCTAAGTGAGCAGCGGAGATGGATTAGATCTGATCAGAGTGAGGCCAGCAGTGCAGAAACAGAGGACCATAGAGGGAGCATGGCCCAATGACACATAGGCCTACTAGGGGAATGTTAGGTTATTGTTTTCAGTAATATTTTGTATTTGTCTAATTATAGATTGTTAAGTGACGTTAGCAATCACATAGACCTGTTAAGTAGAATCTATTACCTTAAAATTTTACTGTTAACCAAAGGCTCTTATTATGGCTCTGACAGTTATGAAGAATAAAACGAACCTGTTTAAGGGGTTATTTATAGCTGAATGTCTAAGCTACTGTTTTCATAATATGAAAGATGTCGAGGAATATTTTCACCAAATGTATAACTTTCAGTTTATTCCACACACAAGCCATAGTATGGCTTCTGTGGTCATATACTCACACTAGTGTACACATTGTGTATTTCATTCCCTAACCATAAACAGAAGCCTCACAGAAAACTTTCTGCATTTTTACAGTTAGTATGAATTATAAGCTGTTTTCCTCATGGGGACCAATACATTTCCCCACAAAATAAAAAAAATGTCTGGTATTACTATTCTTGTGGGCTCCACTAATGTAGCGTTTACTGGGACCACGCACGCGCACGCACACGCACACGCACACGTTTGTTTGGTCTTTCTTCTAGACTTGCTGTGGTATTTTAATCCATTCTTCCAATGGTATTTTCTATCCCCTAACCATTCACAGAAACCTTTTTGCAGCATTACAGCAATTTAGTATTTGTTTTATTCCATGTCCCTCAGAATGTAGATGATCTCAGGTTTTATTATCCTTGTTGGGCCATTTGTTCCCCACAATGGAGCTACATCTGTA
Source organism: Semotilus atromaculatus (assembly GCA_031834385.1). Classification (NCBI taxonomy): domain Eukaryota; kingdom Metazoa; phylum Chordata; class Actinopteri; order Cypriniformes; family Leuciscidae; genus Semotilus; species Semotilus atromaculatus. The sequence goes on from JAULUF010000035.1 coordinate 7,153,018, forward strand.
CACACTTACAAGCACACGGTCAGGATTATATACACCCTTAGTAAATATGATCAAAATTTAAAAAAATTGCAAAAATCTAAACTTTCATTGAAGTAAAACAATTGAAAACTGCCACAATTATTGGCACCCCTAGAAATTCTTATGAAATTCCCATTGATATTTACGTTTTTAAGCACACCATGAAATTAGGACACAAAGGCCAAATTCCCTTAATCATCCATCACAATGAGTAAAACCAAAGAATATAGTTCTGATGTGCAGCAAAATATTGTTGAGCTTCTCAAAGTGGCTGTAAGAAAATAGCTAAAGCATTGAAAATGTCCATTTCCACCATCAGGACAGTAATGAAGTAGTTCCAATCAACAGGAAAAGTTACGAATCTGCCTGGAAGAGGACGTGTGTCTATATTGTCTTAATGCACAGCGAGGAGGAACGTTTGAGTGGCCAAAGACTCTTCAAGGAACACCACATGTTGTTTGGGAGGGTTTCAGGAAAAATCCTTCTCGCTCGTCCAAAAACAAACTCTAGCAAATTCAGTTGTCAGACAAGACTGGAACTTTAAATGGCACTGGGTTCTGTAGTCAGATGAAACTAAAAAAATAACTTTTTGGCAGCAAACACACCAGATGGGTTTGGTCTGGTGCAACCAGGGATAAAAAGTACTCCATGTGTACAATTAAATATACCACTGGATCTTTAATGTTGTGGCCCTATTTTTCTGCTGGAGGTCCTGGATATCTTCAGATAGGCTACATGGCATCATGGATTCTATCAAATTCTACAGATCAAAACCTGACAGCTACTGCTAGAAATCTAAAAAAAAATGTGTCACTGACACAAACTGAAGCTTCTGCCATGACGTCCCTGACCTGAACCCTATAAAAAATGAGTGAGGTGAACTGAAGAGGAGAAGCACCAACATGGAGGAGGGAATCTGAAGGATCTGGAGAGATTCTGTATGGAGGAATGATCTCTGATCTCTTGTCAGGTGTTCTCCAAACTCATCAGGCATTATAGGAGAAAACTCGGAGCCGTAATCTTGGCAAAAGGAGGTTGCAAAAAGTAATTTTTAAAAGGTAGCCATTAATTGTGGCCAACATGGATTGGGAAAAAAACATCTATTTTATTAAGATATATATATATATATATATATATATATAGCAGAACCAGTGTGTAATAATTGCTGGACTGGGATACCACTGTCTCCAGAGGGTCCCACAGAGTCCTCAAAGCTCTGCACAGAACGGTTCCAAATAACAGCCATGTAATCACCTGCGACCTGACAGAACTAGCAGAGCTCTTTTTATTTCCCCAGTTGTTTGAAGCTGTCAAGGCCTGGAGCTTTTAGATCAAGCCAACAAAGAGGTAGTGAGTGGGTGAGAAAAGAAGGGATAATCATTCTCTCCAGGGCTAGTGTACTTGAAATTCTGACTGTTGAAGAGCTGGTGGCAAATAGGAACGTTGTTTTGAATGGGTCAGTAATTCATCATTAATCTGACTCCCATCAAAAATGAAATGATTGATGATCATTTCTGACTGTCTGTTTCACCAATATCCATGTCTTTATGGATGATAATAATCAGAAAACTTTTAAAAACTTTGTCAATTTATTGACAATATCTATTCTCAAGCGAATCAATACTTAATACAATAATATAGAAAGGTGGTGTATTCTTCTAGGGAGTTTCTCAATGCCATTGCTTTGGTTGCATTATTGGTTGTGTAAAGGCACAATTCTGTAAATCTTAATATAATATTTTAATAATATTTTATTTGTTCAATGACAATATAAAGGCCGATTATTTAATTTACCTAACACCAAATGTATTTAAAATATTGTAATATTTTTTTCTCACATTATTAAATGGATCTTGTTTACATGAAAAAAGTGGGTCCGGTGCAAAGGTATTATTTGGGGGTCCCTGCCATGAAAACTTTGAAAATCCCTTGGTATATATTTCCCTCTATGACCAATTGTCTGCACCTATGTGCATGATTTCCTCCATGGCATGCCTTTGACATTATTCATTAATGCAGTGGAAGTAACATTGCAGATGATGTGGGCTGCGAGTCTGTGAATTATTGAAATAAATTAAGATGCAGCACAGATGTGAAGTGTGCCATATGCATGTTTGTCTTAGTGTGTGACCCGGGATGTGGGTATTTGGCTACATTAATATTAATAATGTTTTTTTTCTTCTTTCTCACACACAAACACACACCCTGCATGACTTATCGGTATGAAAGTGCTGCCAGAATTCTGCCAAAATTCATAGATAAAAAAGATCAAAGCCAAAAAACACACATGACAGCTGACAGTGAACACTAAGCTTCGGAAAAGCTCAAAGATGCTCTGCCCAGCGGCTTCATTTGCAATTTCAATCATATTTCTGTGAAAGCTACAAGCTACAAGGTCTTTACTCATTGCCAGAGTATGTGCCATCAGCATCTCTATGGTAGTAGTGAATAGAGACCGAGAGCAGCAGGGTTTGAGAAGGGATGAACTGCCAGTGTGAATTAAAGCTCATTTTGTTAATGGGCCTGTCCTCACCCTGAAAGCAGCTAGAAGATAAATCAGGCGCTGCTGCATTGCAGCGTCATTGCTGCAGTCACCACTGCTTTATGGGCCTATCCGAATGCCAGTTTGGCACACGGCATATCCGCAATTGTAAGATAGAAAAAGAGCAGCATCATTAAGCATCTCAGCAGGACGTGAGAGAGAGAAAGCCGGGGAGAGAAGTATGCCTGAGTTTATCTCTATAATCTCCCACATGATGGGTTTTTACCGTCACATGCAGATGCAGATGCGAAGGCCTTCAAAATTTCCTTTCATCTTTTTTAACCCTATTGAACTCGTCACTGAAGAGATTTTACAGCAGGGGGTCAGTCTGTGCGACATGATATCCTGGACCATACAGCTGTGAGACCATATGGAGCATCTTCAGGGCACAACATGGAATCTGTCTAAAATCCCTTTATTAAAATCACTGCACGCCTTGGAGCTTTCATCTTATCAACTGCCGTCTTATCAACTCTGTGTACCTGAGTACCTGAAAACCATCCTTGAGTAAAAGTACAGTACTTAAGTTCCCTTTCGTAGTCACTTCGAGTTACGTTGAATGACGACGAAATGGGGTTTCGCTTAGAAAGCCTATCAACTTCGAGAAATATAAAACGAGCCAATGGCAAAGAAATGCCATGGGTCTGCGGAATTTGCACAACCCCCACCCCCTCTTGCGTGCCGCAACCTGGGAGTGTAACGAATGAACGCGCGGGATCGTCGAGGGTTACATACGTAACCGAGACTTATTTTACTCTTACTGAATGTTGGCTCAAAGATGCCCTAGTCCTCAAACACCAATAAGAGACAAGCCAGTGAAAACAAGAAACAGTTGACTTATGAGGAGAGCAATCACATGTTTATTTTCTAAAATGGAAATAAAACTGAACACCTCAATATTGCAATAAATCAAGGTGGACACAACAGCCTCTTAAACATCTACAAACACAAGTGCTCAAAAAGGGCATAAGAAAACCAATATCCTTCAAAAATCCTTCAATGCCCTGTAGATGGCGATATCACTTATTTTGTAGCAAAAATGAACTGCTGCAGAAAAAGTTAGGTGGCATGCAAAATGTAACAAGTAATTTCTTATCACAAATGTATTGGAGTAAAGAGTAGCTACGTATACTTTTAATGTAGTCAACAGAGTAAAAGCTGCGATTATACTTGATAGCAAACTACAAAGTAGCCAAAAAAGATACTTATGCACAGTTACTAATTTATTGTACATTTATTTAAATACTTTTCACCACAGTCAACTGCAATGCTTGGAATTCTGGTTGATCATTTCAGTCAAGCAAGCGGTTTAGTCACTGTGTACATATGTGTTTGTGTTTGTGTAATTAGTCAGTGGCAGCCGGTTGAACAGCAGGCCACCTGCACATGAAAAGCAGAGGCACACCTGTCTCTACTGGGCCCGTTCCCTCCAATGAGACCCACTGGAGCAGAGTCACCATGACACAGGAGACCCCGCGGACAGGACACAGACACACACACACTGATGAAAACGAAAGAGAAAGTATTTTGTTGTTTTCTTTATCTTATTCTTATAGTTTAGCATGCATTTAGGGATTTTCAAATGGGGTTCACAAACCATTAGGGGTGCTTCTTATCTCTTAGTTGTGCATCACCATTTTCTTTCCTCGCATCTTAGCTCCACCCCCTTAGGATCAATTTGAGTATTGAGAGCACCCTATAGTGGTTCGTGATGGAATTGAAGGGGGACTGTGATTGAAATGCCAATGTTTAAATGTAACTACATAAGTAATAATACAAAAATGTGATGAAAATGTCACAAAAAATGTGAAATTCATATTTTGAAAGGTTAACTGACTCTACATTATCTCACCCACTAAACATACTTGCCAAATACATAAATGCACATATGAAATATTGTTTTTAAAAGGTTATATTATTTTAATATTTGTGAAGACAACAGTCACTTGCTGTATATTATACAAAACATCTGACCATAGAACAGTGCTGTTGACCAATGCGAATTCCAGCAGTATTCCAGAGAGTCATGTCATGAAGTACTATAACATAATACAAATACAACACACAAATTCAAAATCACATTATAATTGATGTTCTGAGGAACTGTGTTTCCAAGGAACAGTGAAATCTTGGTATTATCACAGTCAATGTCACGAGAAAGCAAATGCAATATTACCATGGAGACCTCTTTCAGCTGCTTGGATACCAGAGAATTTAAAGCTGAGTACATGACACACCACAGACTAAAAAAATATTTACACATCCACCGAAGTAGGACAGGATAAAAAATACACACATCTGTCAAATCCAACAGTCATATTTTTTTTTTAGCTCTAGTGTTTATAGTTTTATTATCTGAACATATGATTGATAGCTATTCAATATAACACTGACAAGACGTCCTCAAAATGCAGTGCTAATCCTTAAAATACACATAGAAGAGAATATAAACCCATCTTTTGTCAGCAGGCCATATATGCCTATATCCAAACAACAAAGCTGTGTTCATGAAAGGTCACTGTAAACAGATGGGACCCTGTTCATAGGGTGTAAGAGTGAATGAAGGATTAGACGGCATTAGATACCTGCTGCTGCCAATAAAACAGAAGGGAACAAACTAACTGTTATAGAAATTGTCCTCATGCTAGATATTAAGTCAAGATTTTTTCAGAGGTGCAGCAGCTTGAGCCAACACGTGAATCTGGATTTTTAACAGCAATGGCAAAACACAATTTGCATCAAATGTGCCCAATCACAGACTGCCAGCACTGTCACTGCCACACACATTCTTATGACCACTGGGCAACCATTTGATTTGTGATTCTCAATCACATTTGATAAACATAAAAGTGTGAATTATGATTTCATGCCAGGGACAGACTGAGTGCGAGTCTCTTTATCTTGCTGTTCTGTTTGCATTATGTATGTTGTTCACCAGTCCATCAGCCTATGTTAAAATGCTCTGAACACATTTGAGAGCACATTTGAACTCAGAGTCTTTACACATTTAGGTCATCTCCAGGACATGAGGAAAGAAGGTCTCCAGAGACCCCAGCCACTCATAAACTGCTCTCTCTGATTCAATCAGGCATCATGTCCCGCATCAGGCTGGCATTATGACTGAACACCAACTAACCTCTCAGCACTACACTCGAATAGTCTCAATCCACTGTATAAAATAATGCTATTTATTATCACCTCATCACAAACATTTTTAAGCTTATTACTGAATATCTTACATCATGCTCCGTAACCCTAATATTTATTAACTGTAGTTATTATAAAGTTATTAAAATAACTGTAAATGATTTGTTGACGAACGTTCTAAGGTGTGCAGTTATTTTCAGGGAAACGGCTAAAGTAGTTCCAGGCATGTCTTTACCACATTACAGTTCCATATCACTTCACCAAATGATTTCATTTAATTCAAAGGTCTTTACAACCTACAGAACAAAGGGTAAAAAAGTCACACACAAAAAAAAATAATTTGCCACAAAATTACATTTTATTATGTATTACGCATTTGCAATATGAAAAACACATCTCTTTCTCACGCTTTCTCACTCCTCGTGCATTTTCAGCACTGCTATGATGATTTTATCAGTAAAATAGTTTAGCTACTTAAAAGCTATGGCATTTCTCACTAGCGAGGAGTAAAAAATGTAGCTTGGCTATTACGCTGGTGCACTAACCTAGCTTTGCACTACGCTAGACGCACAGACTCAGGTAATTCACACATACTTATCTATCTCTCTCTCTCTCTCTCTCTCTCTCTCTCTCTCTAATAACTTTATTAAGTCTACTGCTATCAGTGGCTCAATTCTCCGTTACTAGATCTAAAAAATTACGTTTTGGAATTAGCTATGGAGGCTTGGGATGAGATGCGTAAGAAATTAGTCTCACACACAAATGATGTTTTATAAACAAAGTTCGGGAAGAGCACGTTCAAATAATCATTCCAATCAACTTGTCATCAAACAATTACAATGTCTACCCTATCAGCATGAGAGGAATCATATATATATATATATATATATTCACTGTCAACTCACCTAACATTCCTTGACAGTTTCAGCATCCCTCCACCACCCCGACTCCTCACTCTTGGCTTATTTTACACAGCCAGCCAGGCAGGAATACGGGGGGAGTACTCTGGGTTCGGGCCGAATACCGAGCCCGGAGCCCTCTCCTCGGACAGCACGCCAAATACGCATTTATTCTATCTTATAAATGTGAACTCGTGAATAGCCTATATCGTTTTAAAGACAAAAACCTGACAAACGTCTTGAAATACATCATCTGAAAAATTTTTCAGGGGTGGTAATCATTATGCTGAATAATTGACTCCAGCCGTTGAATTATTAGAAAAAGAATGCACAACCAATGTGTGCATTCTTTTTCTAATAGGCCTAATTCAACGGAATCAATAGGCTATGGCAGAACCAAGCTTGTGAGTGACAGGTTGTCCTGCCCTCGCGCCAGTATGTCATCTGAGATGAGAAGAGATATTGGGAGGTTATTTTGACTAAAGAATAGGCCTACGACATGCACTTAAATCTATACAGAATGATGCGCACGGATAAATCATTTATAATAAATAGCCCACTACAATAGGCTATTACATAAAAAAAAAAAATGAATTGTCCATTTTAATTTCATAATGGTTTTAAGTCACTAATACATTTCCCATCCAGTGAGTCTGACCGCTGTCTGACAGAGTTGAACCGAATTTTGAACGAATTTCTCAAGAGCATCCTAAGCTTTAATTGATCGTAGAGAAACGCAGCCCAGATCAATTTAAATTAGGTTTCAACCGGTGTATTATTTGTGCGCTATTCTCTTAAGGTGAGTGAGTGTGTGTACTTTTGAAGGCTTCGAGAAAGTGTGGTCTCGGTAAAACAGACAATCAGAAAACTTATTTTAGATTCCAGAAAGAATCAGGCAACCTGTCGGAGCTTTACATGTGTGTATCTGGCGTCCCCTCACATATCCTCCCTCCCCTACACGAGGATTACAAGTGGCGTTCAATGAGCTCGACTCCACCGCGCTCGCAAGCAGACACGCGCGCTCTTCACTAGACAAAGACAATGAGCTGTCACACCTTTAAAATGACTCCTATGTGTTCAGATTGAAAGAAATGCTGAAAGGAAAATCCAGGGAGCGAAAAATCGGTCTGTTGTGCAGTAGGAAACCGCTGCTGGAACAAGACTACCTGTGGGCACCGTAGTGAGACAACAGCAGCCAGCGGCGATTTCAATCTTCCGGCGGAACACACAACACATAACACATATTTATATGGCAAAGTTCCTTGCCGAGCTGCTGGGATGTACACTGCCCGAAAAAGGAGCATCTCCCATCTTCGAGGTGAGATCAAAATGCGTTTTGTAGTAATCTGGTTGTTGAAGCTATTAAAGTGATGCTCAGTTTAGTGTTGGCAGACCTTCACAGCAGTTTGTTAACGCTGCTGCCACACAATGGGTGGCTCACCTGAGCAGTGAAAAAAATGGTTCAAGCTTAGGCTATATCCTGTTTACCTAAACAAACACATAAAAAGCTTTTCATCTATAAAACAGTGTGTTCGGGTAGACATGAAACCTAAATCGTTAAATGGTAATGGAAAGGAGACAGCCTTGATGTCCTTAAGAAGCTCCAGATTGTATTGGTGTAGCCTACTGATGGGTCAGTGTGTCAGGGGAAATTGCACCTGTCCTGTACACAAAACAGCATATCTGGAACCTCAAATACAACATATGAGGAGATAGATAGACTTCAATAACTAATCTTACATTTCATGCTGTGTCCAAAAGATAAAAAAAAAAATTGTCAAAACAAAACCTGCCAACCAATATAACTAAATTTACTGCAGATCATGTATGATTCTAATTGGACTATCTTTGTAATATGAAAACTGCATGAATCAGATTCTTTTCATTTACAGGTGTGCATTGCATTGTGCTGCTGCTTCAACTGTGCAGTCAATGGATTATGAATAAGCACACATATACTTTGTATCTTGGTAAACCATAACCCCCACATATGCGCGCACCTTGCACATTCCATGTCTTATGAAAATGTTTGTTTGGATGGTTTGTTTATCATGTCAGCTGCTGCCTGATTTACTTTATAATCCCCAGATCAAGCCATTTCAAATCAGTGTGTGTGAGCACCAAATGAATCTATGCTTTTCAATTATCTCTTGAAATGTGTTGGTAATGGTCATAATCAGCCCGTAATGGCAGTCCCATTGAGTGAGGAACAACTGCAGTACGGTGGTGTTGAGGGATTAGCGCCCGGGCCGTTATATAAGAGAATATTCTGTTTGAATCTGCACAAAGCCATCAGATCAGCCTTTGCCTCTAATCTCATCATGCCTTTCTTCCCCTTGTGTTGCTGTTTATATTTTAAACTCAGTCTGTGTGTCTTGTGTCCTGCTGTTTTGCATTTATCTTAATTGATCTTTTTCTTTGATTAGGGAATGTTGTAAGAATAACAGGCCTACAGAGTTGTTTAGGTTGTTGGGTTTTGTCCAATTTGGCTTTAGGTCTGTTGAGTGCAGTTTGTTTTTGTTTGACTTTAGTTTAAAATGGATCAACACTTTCTGTTCATATATATTGGCCTTTAGGTCAAAGGAGTTGAGAGCCACTGGGTTAGAGATTAGTGGTTAGATTAGGTTTGGGTTTGTTGTATTGGTTGTTTTAAGTTTTTTTGGAGCTTACTTAGGCTCAGGAATTAGCTTTCTAAAAATGTACAGTAAAAGAGTTTAAATGATTGGAGAATGTTGCTGGTCAGATTACTGTGGTGTGGAGGGCGTAGTTGTGAACATTTACATTTAAGAACTTGTCAGATGTTTTTATCAAATGCGACTTTGTCATGATGCATTCGTCAAAGAGCCAACAATCATTGTTGTACACAATGCCAGATTTATTGGACAACTAGTTTAGGATACTAAATACAAAAAACAGAAAAATGCAGTTTTTTTAGTGTGTGTGTAAGTGCATTAGTGTGAGGTCATTGAATGTTGAGTTGGCTCAGATCTGGTGCTCATTAGTGTCCTGTGGTCACTTGTTTGAAACTCAGCATGAGATTGAGTCAGGAAAGGTGAGCACACATGCACACACACAAACATCACACACACACCATGCTTTGCCCCCCACATACACGCATGGCTGCTTGAATTATTATTAGTTTTATTTTTTACCTAAAATCAAATAGTTGCAGTTTAATTTGTACTTGCAAGCATCCTAATATAATTTTGATACATTTTATAGCAAAGTTTTATCATTTAAAACAAATTGATTAAACCTAAAAAAATATGAATTAATTCATGTATCAATTTTTACAGCAGTGAAGCCCTTTTAGTCCACCCCCCACCCCCACCCCCACCCAAAGGAAACATATTCAACACATTTGTATTGGAACTAAAGCATTTGTGTATGGATTAATGACGGCCTGTTCCTGAAACAACATAACCATAACCTTATCACAAAAATACAAATGGATTTATGCTAGTTAATTTTTACAGGAATAATATCTTATTTTTGCCTCGCCTATTTTGCCATATCCTCACATGGGTTAATGTTTCCAGAAAATTTAAATCCTCTAAAATTTGTAAGATTCACTACACAACCAGTCTGTCCCAACAGGCTCAACCCAGTGTTTTTTAGAGTGTATTTTCAAATAATTTTCAACAACAATAATACAGTTGGTGTACAGTACCATAAAAGGATTTCAAAAGGTATTGTCCTATGTCTGTTCTCCCCAAGGGCACCATGTACATTTAGTCAGGACCACCACTACATCTTTCAGTTGTTTTGAGAGATGTGTAGAGTATAGCAAACAAACAAATGTCATCTTCATAAATGGATTTTGAGATATGGCGGTACGAGAGAGCAAAAGTCCCATCCTGAGAAGAGTTTTCATTTAGAGGGCATATGCTTTCAGCTTCACTCCTAATCAGACCCATGTCAGGATGTCAGTGTTCTCGACAGGCCATTTCATAGTGGACACTGAAATGCTGCCAGCCAAAACTGAACCCATTTCTTCTCTTAAACTGAATTGCTGGGTATAACTGACTCGATTGGTGTGAGCTTAGAAATGACTGGACCTTATAAGAAGAATTTATGCTGCAATCTCTGTCTTTTTATCTGGAATGTTGCCACTTTCTCTAAAGCTAAAACTGTTATCAATTAGGTTTAAACACACTTTATAAACCCGCTTTGATATGTAAAATTGCAAATGCAACTAGTTCTCTCAAAATGAATGAATTGCATTCATTCAAACAAGGCTAAAACACAACTTTACTATTAGTATAGGTTTTTGGTATGGTTTGTTTGAGTGCATGAGCATTGAGCATCCATAGTGTTTATTTAAAGTGTAGTGCAGAGATAATCTCATGTAGAAATTATGTATATTTTTAATGTTAACTCTTTCTCCTGCTTCCACTGTGAGGCAGTATTTAGAGAGGCAATCTCAAAAGTGAGAACCACTGTTTACCATTCAGTTTTGATGTGTGTGGGTCTTGTGTTGTTTTGACACTGAAATCTGCTTAATATGTTGGTTTCATGCAGAAGTGTCTAGAAGAAAATGTGCTGCTTTATCCTAACTTGTTAAAGGGATAGTTCACCCAGAAATGAAAATTGTAATTAATTACTCTCATGTCGTTCCAAACCCGTAAGGCGATCGTTATAAATTGAGCGGTTTAGTCCAAAATTTTCTGAAGAGACGCGATCGCTTTATATGATGAAGAGATTGAATTTAGGCTTTTATTCACAAATAAACATTCATAAACTTAAACATAAATTATGGTAAATGGAAGCTCAAGCATGTTCGCTTGACATTCAAGAACCAATGAGGTTCATTCTCGTGTCACGCAGCACGTTTGAGCTTCTGCAAGAGATTTGTTCTCGTGCGTCAAGCAGGTTCGGTTGAGCTTCTGTTTATGTTCGCTGATCAATGTTTAGGGGTTTGGAACGACATGAAGGTGAGTAATTAATGACAGAATTTAAATGTTTGGGTGAACTATCCCTTTAATTGAATGAAAAAGGAGAACAACGGGTCATTATTACTTCCTTCACAAAACTTCCATACATATAGAGATGAGTATGATCAGTGCGGTTATTAGATGTGAGTTCTCAAGGATATGGAGGTTACAGACAGCTCAGCATACAGAAAGGATGATGCAAATATGATGCCTTACCCATTCTCAGCCTGATCAGCATATTTCTATTTCTGCATATATTTTAGGAATAACACAAGAGACATTCAGTGGAAGATAACAATTTCCAGACAGTGGAAGCAAGTGACCTTTAAGATATCAAACTATTTACAAAACATCAGTAAGAAATGTCACGGATTCAACAGAATATGCTGCTTATTATTTTTACAATATCTGTTGAACAAATAACTTAAAGGTTGTGAAAGACTGCACATTTTTCTATGCACTCACGAATGCTCCGATGAAACACTTCTGTGTCTGATGTTAGTTTTCTCATTTGTTTGGATTATGGACTGACATTTATGCTTGTTCCTCAGTTTTACACATTGTTCCTTGTCTCTTGGTCATTCCTTGTCCATTGGACAGAAAGAGACACAAAGCCCCTTGTTTTTAATGGATTTTCAGTGCAGCACAACAGGAAAGTGAAGGCCGGACCTTTGAGTGTAGTCTGTCCTTGTATGTCAGAAACATGACCTACCCCCTCTTTACTCAAAAGTCTGTTGGTGGAAGTTAAATTCATAGATGATTCAAAGTCCTTCATTGAATGTGCTTTGTTCCACAGCTGAATAGCTGAAACTAGCATGTTTGAGTTTATGGTTGACTCAAGAAAATAAAATGCTGTGCAAAGTAATGGCTTTCGCCTCAATCAGTCATGAGGTAACCACAAAACCGATCTTTTTTTTTTTTTGTAGCGGAAGGGAATATAGTTTATGCCGAGTCGTGTGTTATTTATTTTTTTCTGTCCTCATTCTGTGTTGGTGGTCTAGTTAAGCATTTTGTCTGTGTTGCTTTGTAAATACAGCTCTGTCTATCACTATTGTTCTTTTTTCTATGACTGTGTGAGTGTTGGAGAATTAATTTGACCCTATTTCCTTGAATTGTTTTTTTGGGGTCAAAAGCTGAATTGGTTTTTTTGGGGGGTCAAAAGCTCAGTGTTGATACTGCGACTTCTTTACTATTGGTATCTTAAGTTCACCAAAAATCTAAATTTCTGCTATCATTTTATTTATTTAATTCTAGTAAGTATGACTTTCTTGCATGGTGCACAAGAGGAGTTATCCAGCAGAAAGTTGTTTTGTTTTTTCCATCAGATGAAAGTGAACTAATCACCCTTTTATACAACCATCATCAAAAAGTGTTTCCAGAGGCAATGGTTAAATCAACACAAGATTCAAGTAAAATGTTAAAGAATCACCAATCACGAGTTTCTCAGACCATGTAAACATACTTTATGTATTGTTAACAATTTGTGGCTTTAAATTGACATGATTATTAAGTAACTGTTATTTGTTAGCTGTCATGTATTAATGTAAATTATTCATAGCTGCTTGAAACCATTAATGTTTGTAATAACATCATAATTGCAATTTTGAAAAATATGGAAATCTGTTCAGACAGTGTACTGGCTTATAATAATCTTGATTATTGCTAATATAATGGTTTAAATTACGTTTTAACATTATTATGTGCTTCTCATGTAGGAATGATTTCATTTTCATAAATGTATTCTCAGGTCTCCGTTTGTCATATGTGCAGCGATTTTCTGCTGAAAGGGCTTTGAAGGCTTTATCTCTTTTTGTGCCTATTAAGAGTTTTTAATTGACCTTCATTGACTCTTATCTGAGGCAATTTCCATTTTAATGAAAGAGTTTTGACTCTGGGGTAACGGATCCCTCTTTCTTGGGCATAATTCTGGCTTTTCACTTGAAGACATAAGCATACTGAGAATAGAGTATAGTTATACTCCTTTATACCCAGACCATTATTATTTATTGATTGTTTTCTGTTAAAATAGTTTTTTTTTTTTGCCGGGCCTTGTATGTTGATTATGGTGATCAAACATCAACATCACAATTAGGACCAAAGATACAACGAAATGGTTGTCTTCAGATTCTCTAACACGCATTCAGTGCTCTCTTTATAAATGTCCCCTTTCCTCTTACAGTGAATTCATTTTTTTTTTTTCTGGGAAAACAGGGAAAGCTTCGGTTTTGTTTCTACAGCATAATCTCATCCAACAACGCTTCCCTTGGAGACCTTCTCCTCCCGATGCCATGTGTCAATCTTCTTTGTGTCTCGTTAGTCATGAACAAAGGCTCCGCTCAATCCACCTGCTGTTTGGAACAGGGAATCATCAGGCTCAAGGTCTCAAAAGAGAGACATGTCACTCACACATAACAAGCTAATCAGCAAAGATCTTGGCGGCGAATTACGCGAAGGGACTTACAATGGAAAAGGTGCTTGCCAAAAAGATTTTTAATGAACACTTGGTTGCCTGCATATTGTAACTAATGCCTCCGGTGCTTTCATAAGCAGCTGTGTTTCTAAATCATAAGCTCTCTCAACCTAAATAATAAGTGCTAATTTGCACAAACCTTGGTTAATTTGTATAAACTCTGTTTCAGTCCTCTCAAATACGCCACAAGGGGGCTCCGTACATTTCTAAACTCTGTCCAAAGACCCACTTTGAAAATTGGAGAGAAAACCATCAAGTGATAAATTAAGTAGTGCATTACAACACTGACTTTAGAAATGTTTTGCCTTTCATGGAAAGGTGAAGTAGGGTCCAAATGTTTGAGACCACTATTACATTTTTTTTGGGGGGCATTTCTCTAATTTCATACTTTAATACTTTAATAATAATATATATATATATCGTACAATACAATTTCAGATTGAAAATGTAAAAGAACAGCTGATCTTTTGTACAAAGGGCTTGATTAGTGACCAAGACATTAAATCCTAAAACTAAATCCAAGGTTTAGCTAAATCCCAAAACTTTTTTTTAGGTCCAGGTTTTCTATAGATTCTGAATGCCAGCTTTTCAATGTTATTCTGACCTCTACCATCTTCAGTCATTCAGATCTCCATCTGTTGAATATGCCTTTTAACAGGGCTTTTGTAATGAAAGCTCCAATATTTCAGTGAGCCTTCAAGAGCAAGACTGGGGTAATAAAATATCACATTGGCTTTCTCTCAGGACCTTTCTCAAGATGTCAAGGTAATTCATCCTGAACTGTAAAAAAAAAAAAAAAAAAAAACCCTCTGCGTTATTTAGTCCTTTTGTTTTATGAGGCATGTTCTGTGCATTTGCTGCCTGTCACACACTGTGAGAGAGGACTCACAGCTTGGCAGGCCAGAGGTGAGCAGACACTGTCAGGACATCAGATGTTAGTGCACTGATGGGACCTCAGCCTGCCGTATCTCATCCACATGACAGCCATGCACTCCGTCACCCTGACGCTGATAAAATGGATGCCCGGTGGATGGAGCGGCTGCCTCTGTGCTATCCACACTTTCACTAGGCTTGACCGGCTGCGTCAGCCAAGGTCAGCTTAATGTAAGTGCTGGTGCTCGTGTGCTTGAAAAGAAGGGAACGAAAAGGGATGGTGTGTGATAATGTGGTAATATACCTCCTGTTTATATAGTTGAATTGCTTTTAAGAAAATATTTATATTAATTCTGTCAGCGAATTCCGAAAGTCCTCTGAAATACTCTGCATAGCTTTGTTTGACCCTGATGAAGAAACACTTTGGTATTTGATTGTCTACAAGTGTCTCCAAAGCAGCTGTTATGAAAGTTGAACTCCTCCATATAAACCCCTGAAAGTCCCTTAAGGAAAAGTAGGGCATATACATTACCATTTAAAGGTGCCCTATAATGTGAAATTGAATTTATGTTGGCATAGTTAAATAACAAGAGTTCAGTACATGGACATGACATACAGTGAGTTTCAAACACCATTGTTTTCTCCTTCTTATTTAAATCTCGTTTTTAAAAAACACCCCTGAAAAAAAGGCGAATCTCCACATAATACCGACTGTGACGCAACAGTCGGGGATCACGCCTCCAAAGATTTGCATATCCCAGCCCTCAATGACAAGCACTGCACAGCCGAGTCATCATCGGAACAAGCGAGGATCAGAGAGAAAATGGCAGATCATGGAATAAATGCTATGTTCCAGGCTGTGCAGGGGATGTGAGGTATTTTCATACCCTTCCCACAGAAAAGAAATGTCAACAGGCGTGGACGCGTGGTTGATGTTTATATTAATCGGATACCGCAACAGTTTAATTCGAAGTTGTTAGTTTGCTCTGCCCATTTCACCACGGACTTATTTTCGAACCTGGGACAATATCAAGCTTCTCTCAGCGTCTCAAACTGAAGAAGGGGGTAATTCCAACTATATTCCCGCAACCGGTAAGTAGTGATTTTATTAAAGATAATTTACACTGTGTTAGATCCAGCGCAAGATCCTAGTACAGTAATAGCAAACTCCAAGTAACGAGCATACATAACTAACGTTAAATAGGCTAATTCTCAGTGAAAAAAGTATACAGAAAGCGGTCAAAGAACAATCCACACAGCGCGAGTTTATCTCTCTTGCCAAACTCGTTATGAAATCAATGACGCTGTTACACTGCACAACGAAGCTCTCATAGAAGTAGGCTATGTCATCGTTTGCATTGGTGAAAGCATTAGAGAGAGAAACTGCGTTGTCTCGCGATCAACAGACTGTCATCTGCTTGCTCAATGCTCATCACAGCAACATTTTATGTGATGGAAATAGATTTAAATACTTTAAAAACATCTCACGATTCGTTAATCTCGATAGCTGTAATAGTTAAAACGTATATAACAGCTGTAATAAAAGTATTCGAGAGAGTTTCACATGTCATATTTCATATGCAAGCATGTCAGCCAATCACAGCAGTGGCCGGTTCTCACAGCAGACACGCCCCTTCAAACAGAGTGTTCAAATCAGAGACTAAAATCAGGCTAGGAAAAATGCCTTTTATTTCTAAATTATGACTATTTTTGATCTAAAAAACATACTAACATTATAAGGGCAACCCAGGAAACATTATAAAATAATAAAAAAAAACATTCTAGGGCACCTTTAAAGTTTTGTTTTGGTATCAGTATTTTTTTTTTTTAATGAAAGACATTACTGTCACATTTGATCAATTTAATATGATTAAAGACATTTAAAGTGTTCTAAAAAAACATTTTAAATATATATATATATATATATATATATATATATATATATTTTTTTTTTACATTTCTAATAATCAAAGAATCCTGAACAAAACAGTTTCCATAAAAAGATTTGTCATGACAACTGTTTGGCATGGTAATGGGTAGGTGTGCGATACTTTGTTGCTTGTATTAAGCAGCACTGTTATCAACACTGATAATTAAAATAAATATTTCTTGAGCTTCAAATCAACATATTAAAATGATTTCTGAAGGATCATGTGACACTGAGACTGTATTAATGGCTGCTGAAAACTTGTAATAATAGGCTATTTAAAAATATTATTGTTTACTTTATTAAAATAAAGGATCAATGTTAAGCAGGTTAGCATGACCCAGTTAGCCTATTGTAACAGAAATTGGATTTAAATATGACAAATTGCCTATTTCTTGCTCCAAGCTGCATGCCATTGAGATGATTGGAAATGTTAATGGATAACCCTCTACTCATTATGGACCTTGTGGCCCTATGCATTAAAATAATGCAGTGATTTAGTATTATTATCACTGTGCTGCAGGATTTAATGTGTTTACATTTTAAAGGAGCTGCATTTGTTGATAATTTGTGTGCTATAAAAGCAACAGCTTATTTGAGATATTTATTGTCTACAAATGCTATGAATTGTACTTAAACATTCATTGTATTGAACTGAACTATTATTCGTGCTGCATTTGAATTTGCTTTTGAGATAACTTAATTGAGCGCTTTATTGGGTTTCTTTGCCATTTACTGTAATGATATTCTGCTCATATACACCCATTTGATCCTTGCCGTCCTTGACATTTGTGTCTTGCATATAGATGCTTTTACTTCATTATCTCAGTCTGGGGTTTGGTTTGATTGGCACTTGGCATTAAATGTGTTAATGATGTCAGCACCCCCTTCCAACCACACCTATTTAACAAAAATGTTAAAAACATAAGCTGAAGACTCCTTTCATACACCCTTATTTGTCTCCTAGAGGTGCATCTAATGTGTTGTGTTTTCTATCCATGAATTGGGTAAAAAATTGTTAGTCAAATTTTGCATTTGAATGCAAATGCACCACCACCATTATCTCCTCTACTTTGACCAGAAATGTAAGATCAGAGACTAGTTGTCATCCACCATGTCCTTGAGAGGCTGCTGTTCAAGGCTTATCAGCTGTTTTGAATACCTAAAGCACACTGATCTAACTGTAAAAAAATCCATAGTGCATACACATTTTAAATGTGAAATTGTCATTAGATTGAATTGGAACAATTTAACCTCCTTTTCCAGGTTTTTAAAGCTGACATAAATAAAGTTATGATCATTTTTATAGAAAAAAAAAAAAGTGGCTAATGCCGGGGACACTTAACGACTTGCTGAAACATTTTAAGACTGAACTGAACACACTTACAGACCGTTTCCAACCACTGGAGCAGATTTTAAACAGACTGTAAACGCAACTGTCTCTGAACGCGCGTTTGGGCATGATCAGTCGTAAGTATCAAATTACATTCATAATCGGCCTTACAGTCTTTAAGTTTGTCCCCGGCTTAACTTAGTCTTCCTACAAGTTATCTAAGCATTTTGTGCAACTGGCCCCTCTGAGCAACTGTAGACCTGGAGAACGCTCTGTGTCTTATGTCATAAACTTACCTCCCACACACACACACACACACACACACGCACACTCAGATGCATTACTTAGACTGGAGGAGGCGTTTAGCCTCTCAGGCAGAAGAGTCACAATGGAGTGTGACAGAGATTCTGTAGACCAGCCCCAAAACATGTACATAGCAGGCTGCTGTAGTAACTAGGCAACCGGGCTCCCTCATAATGAAGAACTCTTATGTGACGTGGTTTCTGTTTGCAATTGTCTGTCCTCTCATGATTTGTGCATGTTTTGCGCTCAGATATTGAGATTACTGATGAATTTACATGGGAAGCAGTTTTTTTTGTGCTATTGATTTGAATCGAAATGGTTTCTTTTTCATTTTATATTTGCCTATTAGGTCAATTAAATTTTTAGCTCTTGCGGAAAGGGCCATCATCTTTAATGGGTTGGAGCAGGTGTTTGCAGGCCCCATGTTTTGTCTACATCAGCTGAATAAATTTACTCTAGTGTCGCAAAATCAACAGTTAATTGCTTTGTCCCATGGAGAGCGGTGGTCTCTGGTTCAGGTCAGTGTTCAAATCTTAGATTTAGATGCTCATTGAGTGAGGTTGTTAGAGTGGCTTGTGTGCGTGTGTGTAAGAGAGAGTATATGAGGTTCATTTTTGATTTTGTGAGGAGGCATCATGATTTGAGTCAAAGTATTTTTGTGTGTGTTGATGCAGAAGTACCGAATCTGAACAGTAAAGGACTGCAGACTGTTTATGAGCCTTGACGTTGGAAAGAAAATCCGAGCTTGTTTGCCTTTACACGTCATGTTTGAAATGCGACATACAGGTTTCACCACATACTTACAAAAAAGCTTCCACACACTCCTAAGGTTGGAATACTCTGCAGTCTGCAATATGAATTTTGCCCTGATTTACATTCTGGGCAAGTCTACCAATGTTGCTGAAATCCAGAACCTGTCTGATGATTCTGCGCTTTCGCTTGCGTTCAGTGGGGAGAGGAGGGGGGCATGGCCCTCTAATGCCCCTCTAATGCCCCTCTAATGCCCCTCTAACAGCCCCCGAATGCCCCCCCATTAGCGCCGGCCATGTTTGACGTGTAATGTAGTCTAGCCTCTAGGAACATAAACACATAAAACACATCATAAAACATAAAAAATATATATTTATTGTTTTTATTTTTATTTTTACATTAGGTCTGAAATAATAGTCTTCAAAAATAAGGCATTTCATTTTTCTCTTGTATTTTTAGATGAAAATTACGAAATGGTGCTTTTTATACTCACTTGTAATGACAGGGACTCCCTGTTTTCTGAAATTAGCCACTGTCCCTCCCCTTATCCTATCAAATTTCTGGATCCCTATGATACAGAAACCATTTAGTTCAGGAGTTTAAAAAGCTGTTGACACAAATGATTATTTCCGTGATCCGTATCCTGTTGAATCACTGCACAGAATATTGGAATATTTAAGTTGAATTCTCCTGGAATAAACTGCTGTCAAGTTCTAAAATGTTTTCTGATCAGATGACCTTTGTGTGGTTGCCATGTTTGATTTGTGTTCACAACTGTCATGCAGTTTATAATACTGCCTTCTGCAAATAACAGTTTAGATTATATTCACTGAAGCAGATTATATTCACTGAAGTTGTCTGAAACCTTTAGAGATTGAGAAAGCAAAAATCAGAGTCTTTTTTAAGATGTTGAAAAATGTGTCTGTGTTTGTATTAGAACAATAAATTCTTTCTTTTTTCCCCCCAACAGTGCAGGAGTCAGCCACACATCGGACTGAGGCATGTCACCAAACAACGGGTATGTTCTCCATCTGTTTGCCTGTGTTTATGTCTTGTGTGGAACAGGAAATATTGATTTTGGAGCTTAAGCAGCAGTTACCCTGAGGCAGGAAACATCAATGATATTTTCCCATCACTGATTTTTGACAGCCAGACCATAAAAATTCCAAACATACGTTTATATTGTAACCCACACCTGATTACTTAAATAGTATTGTGAACTTACACTCACCGGCCACTTTATTAGGTACACCTGTCCAACTGCTCGTTAACACTTAATTTCTAAGCAGCCAATCACATGGCGGCAACTCAGTGCATTTAGGCATGTAGACATGGTCAAGACAATCTCCTGCGGTTCAAACCGAGCATCAGTATGGGGAAGAAAGGTGATTTGAGTGACTTTGAACGTGGCATGATTGTTGGTGCCAGAAGGGCTGGTCTGAGTATTTCAGAAACTGCTAATCTACTGGGATTTTCACGCACAACCATCTCTAGGGTTTACAGAGAATGGTCCGAAAAAGAAAAAACATCCAGTGAGCGGCAGTTCTGTGGGCGGAAATGCCTTGTTGATGCCAGAGGTCAGAGGAGAATGGCCAGACTGGTTCGAGCTGATAGAAGGGCAACAGTGACTCAAATAACCACCCGTTACAACCAAGGTGGGCAGAAGAGCATCTCTGAACGCACAGTACGTCGAACTTTGAGGCAGATGGGCTACAGCAGCAGAAGACCACACCGGGTGCCACTCCTTTCAGCTAAGAACAGGAAACTGAGGCTACAATTTGCACAAGCTCATCGAAATTGGACAATAGAAGATTGGAAAAACGTTGCCTGGTCTGATGAGTCTCGATTTCTGCTGCGACATTCGGATGGTAGGGTCAGAATTTGGCGTCTACAACATGAAAGCATGGATCCATCCTGCCTTGTATCAACGGTTCAGGCTGGTGGTGGTGGTGTCATGGTGTGGGGAATATTTTCTTGGCACTCTTTGGGCCCCTTGGTACCAATTGAGCATCGTTGCAACGCCACAGCCTACCTGAGTATTGTTGCTGACCATGTCCATCCCTTTATGACCACAATGTACCCAACTTCTGATGGCTACTTTCAGCAGGATAATGCGCCATGTCATAAAGCTGGAATCATCTCAGACTGGTTTCTTGAACATGACAATGAGTTCGCTGTACTCAAATGGCCTCCACAGTCACCAGATCTCAATCCAATAGAGCATCTTTGGGATGTGGTGGAACGGGAGATTCGCATCATGGATGTGCAGCCGACAAATCTGCGGCAACTGTGTGATGCCATCATGTCAATATGGACCAAACTACCTGAGGAATGCTTCCAGCACCTTGTTGAATCTATGCCACGAAGAATTGAGGCAGTTCTGAAGGCAAAAGGGGGTCCAACCCGTTACTAGCATGGGGTACCTAATAAAGTGGCCGGTGAGTGTATATAGTGTTAACTTTTAGGTGTAATATGTTAATATGGCAATACATCATTTCAATAATAAATCATTTCCAGACAGTTTTCTCTAACACATGTTATTCAAATAAATTCTGCCCTCCTGAACAGAGCAATACTGTCATGAACATTAAAATGAGGGTAAGAACAAATTTACGTGTACATATCTTTTGTAAATCTAAATGAAATTTTGTACTGCTTTTTGGTGTAAAATGATTAACGATGCGCAATCTTCTGAGAAATCAAGTCATGATTAATTCATTAGATTAGTCTTTGCATATTAAAAAATTTAACTTGTGTCATCATTTACTCACCCTCATGTAGTTCCAAACCCAAAATGATGAGCAGATATTTAAAAAAACAAAAAAAAACTTCATTTGTGTTTTGAAGATGAACAAGTGTTATGGGTTTGGAATGACATGTGGGTAAGTAAATAATGACATATTTTCCATTTTTGGGTGAAACACACTTCAGGATGAAATAAGAGTATTTTAATATAGAGAAAATTAAATGGTTTTGTATTAAAGGAACATCTAATCTCTTCTCACATCAGTCAGTCTTATGACATCACCTGTCTAATGAAGAAGAAGGTCTTTTTTTTTTACACTTGTATGAACAGCACGACACCAAAGCACTCCATATAGCGAGACTGTAGCCTGATCCACTGTCCCTGTCCTTCAGACAATGCAGCGATGATGGGGATCAGGCACAAGCTCTCCATCAAAGCCCAGAGCTCTTCCCCGTCCCCATTAACACAGGGACCTCGGTGGCCCCCACACACTCCACCATCAGCCCGGCACTGGAGGCGAGGCTTTGATCCTCGCGCGCATAGACA
The DNA here is from genome assembly GCA_031834385.1 of Semotilus atromaculatus. Lineage (NCBI taxonomy): Eukaryota > Metazoa > Chordata > Actinopteri > Cypriniformes > Leuciscidae > Semotilus > Semotilus atromaculatus. Next base: position 7,175,506 of record JAULUF010000035.1, read on the forward strand.
GTCATGGTCCTTCTGAAGAGTGCGTCTAGGAATGCTTAAACATGACTTTCATCTTCCCAAATTCAGATTCTCTTTTTGTCAGCATGTGCTCCACTTGTTCTCAAGGCAGTCAGGCCCAGTCTCAGCCGCACCCGAGGTCGACTGGGTTTATCTGACTCTTTGATACTATGCATTTGATGCCAACTTTTTTTTTTTTTGAGACGAGCAACTGAGTTCAGAAAGACAGCGTTGATGGGAATGTGGAGAATGGATCGTGTTGCAAAAGCTTTTGATGAGACTCACCTTACTTTTAGACTTTGGTTCACAGAGCCAAATTGTAATAAAAGCACTTCATTAAAAAGTGACATGAAGGGGAATTTATGCAGTGAGAACTACAGTTGGAACTATTTTTTTTATTTTGTTTTCACTGAAGGCAAGACTGTGGCCCTGAGATGGGTGTATGAGACCAGCATTATGGGGGTCTCGTGTTTCATTGTGTGGTTTTCTTTGATATCAAAAGGTTCCTTGGACTGTGCTTGTGTTTTTGGTTGCACCTTTTCCTTTATGAGCTCACTCCTTTTTTTTTAGCATGCTTTATACCTGTATGATCAAAACATATTTTTGGAAAAAAAGGAGCTTTATTTTAATACCCGCATATTTTATACTTTGACAGGACCATGAAGTTAGATTACTAAAAAAAGTAAGATGAAATAAAAAAAAATTAGAATCTCCCTAGACAAAATGGGTGTTTGGACAATATCAGCATAAATCTTTACTTTGTGATGACTTCACGTTAGTTACGGGAGAACACAAATGATTAAAACATTAAATATATAGGGACATGCGTACAAAATGGGCATGTCTGACTGTCACATGTACACTACCATAAGTTTGGGGTCAATGATGTTTTGTAATGTCTTTGAAAGAAGTCTATGCTCACCAATGCTGCATTTATTTGATCCAAAATACAGTAAAATAGTAATATTGTGAAATATTATTACAGATTAAAAATGACTGTTTTCTATTTGAATATATTTTAAAACATAATTTATTCCAGTGATGGTAAAGCTGAATTTTCAGCATCATTACTGAAGTACACAGTCATCAGTGTCACATGATCCTTCAGAAATAATTTTAATATGCTGATTTGGTGCTTAAGAAGCATTTCTTATTATCATTGTTGAAAACTGTTGTGTTGCTTAATCTTTTTGTGGAAACCATGATTCTTTAATGGGAAAAAATTCATGATTTGCAGTTGAGAGGATGAAAGGATAAAGCAAGCCCTTCAATCTCTGGGATTTGATTGATCAAATCTCTTTTCTTTATATTAATATACAGTAAGTGGATTATCTATAGGTCACGCCAGATGTTCCGCTCACATCTTGATAATACATTGCACTCAACTAATAAAGAGGTCAGAGGGCACATGAGGGCAACTATAGCAGGGTTGTTTCCTCTGCGGAGGCAAGGGAAGCAGTGCCTCTTCAAAGAACTGGTGAGAAAATAAAACAAATATTATGAAGCATGACATCAAAAAGTGTATAAATCCCTTGTTTTTCTAGTGACACTAGCGGTTTCCATCTACCTATTTTTTTATGCCTTTTTGGATATTGCATAAAAATAAATACAGTTCTAATATAAATATATATCTAATAAAAAATAAATACACTCTAAAAATGCACATGTGTTCAATTGAGGCAGATAAATGTTTTATCTGATTAGAAAACATGTGATTTAAAATATGATGGAAACACTGAATAAATTCCTCGACGCGCATCAAAAAAATCACGTGACTTTGCGCAATGGGACAAAATGTGATTCAGTATAATTTCCCTCCAGAATTGTTTTACAACTGCGTTCCCAGACTGCAGGGATCCGTGCCGTGGGTTTGGTAGAGGGTAACAGAATGAATTTGGAAAAGTCATGTGATAGGATGCAATGACTCCATGGTATTATGATTGAACTTTTGTGCTGTTCACGTGCTAAAATAAATAATGGTGTTAATAGGTATGGCTGCATCCGAAATTGAACACTTCCCTACTATATAGCATGTGAAAAACAGGATGCCAGTACTTAGTATGTAGTAGGCAAAAAGGATGGCTACTTCCGGCGAGATTATGAAGTGCTCATTCGATGGACATTACTATCCCATGAGGCCACAGGAGAGGATTTAAGAATGGAGGTGAAGTAACGCAACAGACGCTGGTACGTTACATGATAATGACAACATGGCGGATGTAGTATGTCCGGATTTCATTAAAGGATTAGTTCACTTTTTAAAAAACTTTTGCTGATAATTTACTCACCCCCATGTCATCCAAGATATCCATGTCTTTCTTTCTTCAGTCGAAAAGAAATTAAGGTTTTTGATGAAAACATTCTAGGATTTTTCTCCATATAATGGACTTTACTGGTAGCCAAACCGTCCAAGGTCCATATGACAGTTTCAGTGCAGCTTCAAATGGCTTTAAACGACAACAGACGATGCATAAGGGTCTTATCTAGCAAAACGATCGGTTATTTCTAAAATAAATAAATAAAAAACGAAGTTATATGCCTTGCTCTGTTCTGTGATCCGCGGTCGTGACTCTCCTGTTCGAACTCGTTCATCAAAATGAACGAATCTTTTTTTCGAGTCATTTTGTTCATTATGTTCGTTGAATGAATGAAATGACTCAAAAAAAGATTTGTTCATTTTGATGAACGAGTTCGAACAGGAGAACAGAGCAAGCCGAGCATTTGTGCTAATAAAACTTAAACTTTTTTATTTATTTTAGAAATAACCGATCGTTTTGCTAGATAAGACCCTTATGCATCGTCTGTTGTCGTTTAAAGCCATTTGAAGCTGCACTGAAACTGTCATATGGACCTTGGACGGTTTGGCTACCAGTAAAGTCCATTATATGGAGAAAAATCCTAGAATGTTTTCATCAAAAACCTTAATTTCTTTTCGACTGAAGAAAGAAAGACATGGACATCTTGGATGACATGGGGGTGAGTAAATTATCAGCAAAAGTTTTTTAAAAAATGAACTAATCCTTTAATACTACACACATTCATACTATATAGAACATACTTTTTTTAACGGTTGCAAAGTTCAAATTCAAATGTAGTACCTACTCACAGTACGCGATTTGAGATGCACTGAATGTCATGTTGCATTTAAACTTGAAATTATTTTTTTACATTTTAATTGTAATTAAAGGCACGTCTCCGTATCCGTGACCATCATGACACCTGCGTGTTTACCGAGCTTTGATGACTGATGATCCGAAAATGTTGACTATACAGCTGAATATCAGTTGAAATTTGTTACTTTGTTTTTATAGTTATTATCTTGGAATAAATGGAAAAATTACGAGAAATATACTTTGTTTTAACAAATAGACTAATAATTAGATTAATGTAAAAATACAAAATATAAATGTTTTGGTTGTTGTTTAATGTTTGTTTGTTTATTTATTTAACCTGAAAATGTCAACATTAAGTGTAACTGGAACATGATTTTACATAAAAAACAGGAGTTTGCCTCCTCATTTCAGATCCCCAATGCACGCCTTTGCATTCTACTAACATCCTGCATACATTAAAATGACAGCACGCACAAAAAAGCTATACATCACTAGGTTGCTGAACAATGATAACTACATTGACCATCACTGGAACTTTGATTAACCTTAAAACAAAAGCATGTCTGCTTGGCCACATAAATCAGGCCTGCGCTCTACACAAACGTGCTATGCTGAGATGCTAAAAACAAGAATGCTATTGATTTTCTCCTTTTTCATGTTACAAGCGCATGAGGATTTAACAGACCATCATTATGCCACCACATGCAGTTGTGGTGTTTCACACATGGGTCTCTACTCTAGCTGATTAAGAATGGGATGGCCAGCTTGATTATCTTGCACAGAGCTCCTGCTGCTGTGGCAACCTGTAGTAACTGACCCATGTGAGAGTCCCTGTCTGACCAATACACCTTACTGTATATGTGTTTGACTGGAACTAACTATGATCTTAATGTGCTTGCAGGAACGTGTGTCGAGTGGCATACAAGACTCAGAGTACTCACACTTTTTAAATTTTTATTGTGATTACAAGACCACATAAAATGTGTTATTAGTCCATATTGTATTGAACATAATAAATGTTGATTCCAGTCAGTCTTAGTTGTATGTATTCAATAGTTTAATGACACATTCAACTTAATGAAACATTTTCACTACAATAAAGTATAATCTACTTTACTAAATTTATCATTAAAATTTTTATCAATTATTATTATTATGATTATGTGCTGTGTAATTATGTACACCCATATACACTAAAACATCTTACTGACTCCAAACTTTTGAATGGGAATGTTTTTGAAAGAAATCTTTTATGCTCACCATGGCTGGATTTTTTCATTTAAAATAAATTGTGTAATATAGTGAACTATTGTTAGAATTACCTTTATATTTGAACTTTTAAAATGTAATTTATTAGTAATACATTACATTAATTGATTATTATTCAATTATTGTTATGCTTTCTTCTATATATTGTTTCCCGTCTAATAACACTGTAATTGTTTGTATGTAATGTCTGTTTACTGTAATAATTGGGAAATATTTGTCATATGTCTGCAGAGCAATTTCTTGAAGGAACCACGTTTCTTTTTCCTCCATTGCTCAGTATGCGTGTGTTAATGAGTTATGTTCTGTGTCTCAGATACAGCTGAAATTGTATGCTCATATAAGATATAACTGAGTAAGGATTCCAGAATGTGCGTTATATTTGGGCCTCTTTTTTAAATTTTTATCTTGGATGAGGGCACATGAGGTTTACATTAAGAAAATATAGAGTTACTACACACAATCTAAGTTACCACACACACACACACACTCACACTCTTCACCTTTTGTGTTTTCAGTAGCAGCTGTTCTAAAGTGAGAGTTTGAGCACATAAACACAACTGACCTCACCACACACTAGGTCGTACTGAGTTACAGTAAGCAGCTGAACTTATTTATTTTACTTCAAAAACACAGAGAGAGCTTCATTTTTAGCAGCATGTATGGCAGAATCCAGCTATTTATTAGGTGTTATGAATCTGGGCAGGGTCTGAAGGCTAAGGGAACTTTAAACTACGCAAGCTACTCAAGTGTCATAGCCCATACTATGACAAAGCAAAATGTTTATACAATCATATTCACTTTGATCACCGAAATGACATAATATTTAAACGTTTTAATGATCTTCATGCCTTATAATAACTTGAATGTAACTCTAGACATTTCCCATCTATACACGGTTCTATGAATATGTTAATTAGTCCCGCCTCCACTCACTCACACCAGCTCAGAGATCCACTCGATGACGATCACATGTTGACGTGATTGGTTACAAGGTAGTTTGTGACATCAGAAATCATCAGACTCCAGCGATTTCAAAGCGTGATTTGTGACTGTCTTTGGTTCACTGCCGTTTTAAAGAGAAAATACTCAGCAAAGGTGTTGACTTATGAATTTGTACATGGTTTGTCTTAAAGCATATTAAAAACACCACATAGACAAACAACATTAAAAACTTAATTTTCACCACAGGGGGACTTTAATCTAATTAAAAAATGCTTTAACATTGCAATAATGTAAAGAATATAAGCTTTGTTATCATCAGTGAACACAGACAAGTGTGTCATGGATTCTGGGTTGTGTTTCTCAGTTTTTTAGGGTTTCTCAGATGGTGTGGTTGATACTTGGAGTCACATCATCTCACATAGCCATTGTAAGTGGGTGTTCTTTGTATTTGATGTGGTTTGTAGTCTTGCATTATGCCCACAGAAGACCCCTGTGAATGTTTTCTTACTGATGCCATTGTATAAAATACTATATTTAAATGGGCCTGTTTCTGCTCTAAACACCATGCTCTAGCACTTAGCTAATTCTCTATTCACATGCTTTTGGAAATATCTTCAGTTTGAGTGGCACAATTGCATTGCGAATTGAGGTTTGAATTTCAGAAGAGACACAACACTTCAGGTTGACCTGCCAGACATCCTTCAGCTGTCTGCACTCAGACAGAGATTTATAAGTCAATGCTGAGCATTGATTCAGATCTGTCTGTCTAAAGTCTAAACAACTGGAGATCCATTCAGAGAAATCTCTCTTTGACCCTTTACCCTTTTTACTATTGATTCCATTCACATTGTATACAGTAAATTCCACTTCAGCCCACCGAGTTTGCTCAAGGTTCACATTGTTAAAAGCAATCACATAATCATTTGTTTAAAACACACAGCTGTTGCATGCATTGGCTCATATTTGTGCCTTATAAACTCATAATCAACCTGATATGAGTTGAATTTACGTTTTGCCAGTTTAATTGGCAGTTGAAGGGGGATGATTTCATGATGCTTGTCTTGTTTGTCACTATATTTTAAGAGTTAAAAGTCGATTCTTGAATTATAGGGAATGCAATTTCCTGAGATAACATGTAGGTGAGCATCTGTTTTTCACACACAAGCACTGTGACAGAAAAGCCAATCATCTGTGTGATTAGAGGGGTCTGGTGCACCTGTGGCAGCGGCATGGATTCCCCCAGTGTTTCCATTAAAGCAGAAACCTCAGTAGACACGGTTTGGCCCCTTCAGTGCCAGGGACTGATGTTCCAATGAACAAACGGAGTGTGAAATGTCTGGTTTCTGGCACAAGAGGATGCCAGGTTCCCGTTCTGCCCTTCAGACTGTGTTGTTTGCATGGCTGAAGATTATGAAGATTTCCGGAAAACTTGAATCTTGCCTTAGAGCAGCCCCGGACATGCTTGGCAGTTGTTGAAGCAAACACAATGTGTTAAAGCCAAGTCCTCTAAGAATTAAGAGCCATGTTTGCCTGAAGTTAGTCCCTACACGCATTTGTTAACACTTTGCAATATGATTTTTTTTTAACATTCACTTGATGTCATGAACTAATGAACCACAAATCTTTAAAGCAGTTATTAATTTAGATTAATGATAATTTATAAATATATTATTGTAACTGTAATATATTGGTACCATATAACTTATCAGTCAATAGTAGACATTTTTTAATTCATTGGTATTAATTGATATTTAATTGTTCATGCTCTTTTCTTCCTATTTTTGCAGTTGAATTAACTTTGCTGTTATCTAACTCCAATTTAGATTTAATCTTTAAAAACACAATAGTAAGTTCTGTAAATGTATTGATTATTGTGCTGGTTTTAAAGTGTTACAATTAATTCTGAGCTCAAAAATATAGCATTAAAAACAGGATGTGGAGGATTATAATTAATAGGCCGATGAATGATTCAGCCCTCAGATTATACATGAGATCACATTCTTTCCAGCTGTTGCCAAACTCCAAACATCCTCCTGATTAAGTCAACATGGATTACTTTTATGACACAGCCAACTACAAAAAATGCAAGACAGGACTTGCAACTCAAGTAGTTTGCTGGGGAAGAAGGATTGTTAGTGTAGCCCATTATGATTCCAGCCGTTGTATTAGTGGAATGGTTTTAATTACATGCATGACTTGCTTTGCTGCCTATTCTGTCATTTTCTCCTCCTTTGCCGGAGCCAGCGGGTGCTGTAACTCAGCACTGTTGTTTTGTTAATTGCTTTGGATCACTGACCGATGGACTTGCAGGGCAAGATGTATTCTGCCATGTTGTCTCATTTGTTATTTGAAGGTCTAGACTTTAATTAGCCAAACAAGCTTCTTTTTCATCTGTCTATATTACAGTCACACAATTTCCATTTATCTTGACATATAGACACCTGCTCACACAATGAATTCTGCTTTTTTATTATAGTCATTATTCCTCAACCACAGTCATTAAATATCACCAGGGTTGTTAGATTTGAAGCGTCCTGCGATCTGGACAACAGCCTCAGGAAACCTTGTACTGTGGAATATTACTCCACTGCAGTAACACCAGGATCAGTCTGATTGATTAATTATTCTCTCAAAGGTTGATGTTGGCCATAATGATTGCTTAATTATGAAACGGTTCAATCAAGCTCAAACAATCTCTCTTGCCAGTTTTATTATTATCTTGCCACTTTTGCAATTTGTCATGTGTCAGTATCACGACACAATGCACTAAGCTTGGGAAATGATTTAGGGTCCATGATATTGTTTGGATGCCAGAATTAGCAGTGAAGTAAAAAATATTTTTGTGGTGCGCAAAATCTGATTAATAAATCATTATTCAAAGGAAGCTCAGTTAAAGACAAACGATAATGCAATGATCAACCATTTTTAAGCTTTAATAGAAATTTTGTGTAAAAACAGGGAACTGTGTATTTTCTCTCAAATCAGTCAAATCGGTCTTGTTCTAGTTTCAAAGCTTTCCAGCGCTATTGCTACAGGTGCTGGATGAGCCCTTACATAACTTGAGTTTTCAGTAACTAACTTTGTCTAATGATTTTGTGTCAGCTTCTAATCTGGCTTTGCTTATCTGTGAACCATCTGATTCATGTGATGTTTACATCCTCATTTAATGTAAAAGGAAACTTAAACTTGTTGCTCATGACCTGCGTGTCAACTTTTGTGTTCCTCTATTGATTGATTGATTTTCTTTTGCAGCCTACCATATTTGGGACACTGATTGAAAAACCACTGGGGGATCACAATGCAGTAAGCAAATCAAATTTTCTTTATCCTGTGTGTATTGATGTTTGAAGAAAAAACGGGCGACAAATTATGTAATGGATAAAACATGGTTTTGACACATTTAGCCTTCATTCAGTTTCCTCAGTATGTGTTATTTCTTATGTTTTCAGTTCATCAAGCATCTGGGCATTGCAACAAAACTTTTTTATTTATACGGTCACTGATAATGTAGCTTTTCATTAACATAGATAGGCTACTTGTTTCTGTAAATCAAAACAAAAGTTTCCCATTTTGTTTTATTGTTGGTCAGCCAGCACCGATATTCAATCTTGACTGACTAACCACATCAGACAGAGTTGATACAGAATCAGGAAGAGGAATGCAAAGCTTGCCAAGTAGCAAATGTACAGTTGCTTATGGAGCCAAGTGCATGAGGTCACAGACAGTTACATTCTTTATTTATCAAAAATAATCAGTTTGTCTTAACGGTTTGTCATGTTGCCCCTAGATGGGTTGTGATGTTCTTTACTGATCTGTCATTTGTGTGTAACAATGATGGCCAGGAGTAGTGGAGGATGTAAATCAAGACCCATAGGTGAACATTTGCACCACTTTTGTGTGTGGTGTTTACAAGCAGAAAAACTGCATTTTATTAATTTATTACATTTTTGCCTGCATTTTCATATGATTTATGATTTCATACTTCATTTAATTTATTAAGTTTTGTGCAAACCAGTATTCAATGTTCATGTTCATTTAGGTTTATGATAAGGGCTATGCAGCAGACGGACAGTTGCTCTTTGAGGCAACTCTCTTTGAGTCCTGAGGATACTCACAGTTGGAGATCATATTGTATTCAGTAAAGTTTTAGGCACCAGGCATGCTTTCTCTGCCTAATGAAACCTGGGAGAATCCAACTTGCCCACAGACACACAGGAGGATCAAGGCCTAATATAATGCTAATGTATGCGTGTCGAACAATGGCTTTCTCCATGGGACTGTGAACCAGAGTCAGTGCACACATGAGATCAGTGCAGAAGGCTTAACTCCAATGAGATGAGCTTTAAGGATTAATGCAATTACAATGTGCCAAAACCAAATTGATTTTTTTGCAGTGCTTTTGTTCTCTGCAAACTTACGTTTTAAGATCTCTCATCCACCTTCTCTGCTGTAACGCATGATCTGTTTGCCATAGGGATGAAGGCAGATCATGGGTGATTTGTTTAAAAAAAAAATGTCTTAAGAATGATTGTCTTTGGCCTTGTAGTTCACGGTGACCTTATATTCACCTTAGTGCAAGAAGCAAACATTTTGACTTGATATTATAGACAACATGGATTTTAAATGATTTTAGCTGCTGACCTTTTACAACAGTAAGTTCTGGTCCTCAGATTTCATTGGCTGTGTGATGCTTTAAGAGTCCAACATTAAACAATTTAAAGGGCCCCTATCATAGATTTTTGAAAATGACCTTTCATGTAGTGTGTAATATAGCTCTAAGTGAATGAAAACATCCAGCAAAGGTTTAAATCTGAAAGTGCACCGTATATAAAGTTATTGTCTTTCAAAAGTAAGAGTCGACTCTGAGTCAATGAAATGAATTGTTTCATTTCCCACTTATTGAGCGTGCAGACACCAGGGAAACTTAAAGACTCAAACCGGCAGCTGAGTCCTGTGGATACTGGATAGATCATGTCGAGGAGATGCTGTGCTCTACAATTTGACGGTAAATAATTTTTTTCCACTGCCCAAGGACGAGCATGTGAAGAATCTGTGGTAAAATTCATCTTTACCATGATACTACAGTAGTATAATCCTAAACGTTTCCTGTTACCTTTATTTTACTGACAACTGCTTCTCAAATATCAGAGTCAGTTAATCAGCTGTGGGCCACTATTACATAAAACTGTCTATTAATGCAGATTGTCTGTCGTTCTCACTACTTTGAGGAAAGATTAAGCATGGAGCAAGATTTGTTTTACCAATGTTTGTTACATCAGTCATTCACGCTAGAGCTCAGCTAATGTATAGCCTACATGCACTGTTATTGATACAGTTTCCACGTGTTCACCGCAATATATTAGAAACATACTCGGTAAATAAATAAAATAACCGGTTGATGGACATATACTTGTTAATGCTGATGGTGAGGAATAGCAACATCTCATAATGTATGTTACCTCAAACTGAGTAACGTTAGTGAATAACTGAAACGTCCTGCTCGAGTCGTCCTTGCGATGGAGGTTCGGGTTGAATGAATGGCTCTTCTTCTAGTGTTTCATCATCGGAATCGCGCTCGGATTGATATGGTAAAATCAACATCATTGTTCGTTACTGTGTTTAGTTTACAGTGAAGGAAGCCTCAGGACATGCAGAGCTGTCGGTGTTATGGCAATGGAAATTACGCGGTAAACCAATGTGAATTTTTGTTTTCGACGTGTGCTGTACGCGGTAAAATCACAACAGACTGAGCTGTCTGGCCAATCAGAGCAAAGTAGCTTGTGGAAAGGAGGGATTTAGAGAGATTGATTCATTTGGCGAGTCGTTTGAGAATCATTGAAAATCTGGTGATGTGCAAATGTATATTATGAGAAAATGTTTTTTGACGTTTGATGCATGTAAACCTGTTGTAGGAGACTCCAAAACAACATTAGGACATTTTTAAATATCATAATAGGACCCCTTTAATAATCAATTAAAAAGGAATTTCTACCTATATGTATTAATTTACCCTGTAGCCACTTTGGACCAGCAGCTGCGGGCACCATCTCACTGTGCATTATGGGTATTCTGTTGCCGTTAAGCGTACATCGGTTGTACACTCGTTATTGCAGTTCACTGTGGGATTGAATGAGTGCACTTGATAATGTCCACTATGGTTTCGGACACAACTACAAATGGCTGTCCCCTTAAATAGTGTCCTATTTAAGGGTATAGGGGGCGATTTCGGATTCATTCAGGAACTTTTTGTGCATTGTTTGCTAAGTGGTTAATTTGGCTAATCCACAAATTTCCATATTCCCTTCTTTAGAGCTATTTTCATTGGTGGAACACAAATAGACAAAGTAACAGGCAATATTGTGTCTAAAATGTAAGTTATTAAATAGTAGCTTTGTGTTTATTGCACTGTTGTATAAAAGCAATGTCAATATCACAATATGCTGGTGGTCTGTTTTATTAGCACATCTGTGATTATGTGCGATCTCTGGTGACATCATAACGGCAGGATAGCAAGTGTGAAATTGTCTAAATATATTTAGTGTTTTTGAATTGGAAGTGTATGAAAAAATAGCTATGGAATAGGAATATTTTCAGCAGTTTATTGGTTGACTTAGTCTGTTTGTTGCTAAATGGATAACAGACCGGACAATGTCTGTTGTTGGTGCAAATGTTCTTTTTAAATTAATTAAAAAACTTTTTTAAAAATAAGAATCAGGTTGCATTTTATTTTACTGTACGTGCACTTTTAATGTACGTACGTACAGTGTACTTGCCTACAAAAGTACTGAGTAGTGTAAGGTAACTACATAAGGTTTCGGGGTCGGTTCAGGGTTAGTACTTAATTAGTGGCATTACTAAGTGGCCTAAATAGTATGTTCATACGAAACAGGACTGTAAAATAAAGTACTACCAAGAATCACATGCACAATGGTCATAGCAAGTGCATCAGAAGCGAAGGACAATTTGTGTTGCATTAAGTGTATCATGAGCATTTGACTGATGATTGACTAGCTGCCTGAGGTTGTTCATTTTGGTTGGTGTCCCATGACAGTGGCAGGGCAGCACGGCTGTAGCTCTGGAATTTTAATTTTAGAGTTTTGAGGGGAAAGTGTCTGATTCACTGGACCAGTTAAGGACAAGCTTTATAGTTTGAACACATCCGTACACAGTCTGAATAATACAGTAGTGACCACCAGCATAAGGTGTTTTTTTTCTTGAGCAAACTAAGCAACAGACAGTTCACTGTATGACAGGGAAGTCGGAGAGGGTCTTACAAGAAGTACCTTTTCATTTTATTATAAGACGTTAACTTCATAATGTGTTTTAAAGAGGGATATATATATATATATATATATATATATATATATATATATATATATATATATATATATATATATATATATATATATATATATATATATACAGTGTATATATATATATATATATATATATATATATATATATATATTAGTAGGGTTATAGTTTAATACATCAGTAGGTTGTATGCCTTTCAGGCATACAATATTTGGTCTGTTGGACGTTCATCTGTCTATGATAGAAAGTTTAATATACTTTTTTGACAAATCTCAAACTGTTTCTTAAAAATTGTTTGAGTGTTTTTTTTCTTCCGTGAGTTATTGGTTTTGATGCCCTGTGGGTCCTCCTATTCAGTAGGTTTTTCTAGGTCACCAGTAGCTAACGTCAAAAGCGTTTATTTGATGTCATGCGGCTGACTGCATTGCTATGGCAACAAGAAAAGCTTTTATGCCCACATGCATTCTTTGAAACAGTGTGTCTTCAAAAGAGGAGAAATCATTTTCAGGCAACGTTGCATCATTGATAATACCTCTGTGGTTTATAGGCATATTTTAGTTTAGTGATGTTTTACTCATTACCTCATTGTATTTCACATGAATCATGATTGTGCATGTTTGTGAGAATGTGTTTCATTTTGGTCAGGAGTCAGGACTTCATATCTTTTATGACACAAATATAGAAGCTCATTTCTGCCACATGAGAACAAAATAATTTATTTTTTAATCATAATTATTACATAAAAACTCATAATATCAAAAGATAGAAATTGAGATACTAATTAGAGATAAAAAGTTGAAATTATGACACAACATACAAAACATATAACAAAACCTAATAGCAGATTTGTTCACATTACCAATGAACATCAGCAGTTTTATAAATGGCAGAATATATATACTGAAAAATACTCAGAAAGCTATATTTAATGAAGTATCTGTCCATTTAATTTTTGTAGTAGGCAGGCATACTATATGTCATGCATGCTTCAGCTGGTTGTGAGAAATCCAGGAGGATTATCATGGAGTCTGCCAGGCTTTGGTGCGCTGCCATCTGATGCAATGCCGCTCAGTCAATCTAACGATGATGCATTATGTAACGAGTCAGAACTTGTTATTAAGCCCTTCATTTGGTCTACGTACTGTATATAGCAGTGCTTCTCTCAAATCATGACCTAAAAAGTGCTCTGTTCTAATGTACAGGGGGGAAAAGAACCAAAAAACAAAAACAATGCTGAATGCAAATAATAAGATGCAACTAACCATACAGTACATCATTTGGATAACTTGATCATGTTGTTGTTTTGTTGCAAATTCTGTCACTTGAAGTTAGACAAACATCATACCAACATCCTTTATGATAAATAATAATGTTTTCTTTGGGGTCAATTGTATAAATAAACTATTTAAACTACTGTTCAACTTTGGGGTTGGTAAGATTTATGATTTTATTTGATCAAAAATAAAGTTTTCAGCAGCCATAACTCCACTCCATTACTCAACATGATCCTTCAGAAATCATTCTATGATCTGATTTGATGCTCAAGAAACATTTATTATTATTATCATCAATTTTGAAAACAGTTTTTGTGGAAATCGTGATGCAATTTTTTCATGATTCTTTTATGAAAGTTCAAAAGAACAGCATTTATTTTAAATAGAATTCGTAACAAATTATACAAACATTATAGAAATATATATGTATACTGTGTGTGTGTGTATGTATATGTATATATATATATATAAATTTATATGTATATTAATAAATATTTACATAAAATAAATAAAGAATAAATTTTTTGTTACTTATGTATGATAAACACATTTGGTGTTGGATTGCCACTTGATTGCCATTGGTTCCTAAAGCAAAACCAGTGAGAAGCACTCATCTAGAGCAACTCTCATCTTTACCCTCTTCTTCCTTCAGACATGTTCCTGTTGTTCTCAGAGAGAACATTCCTGTGGTAAGCTTCATGGAAGTTAAAGAGAGATGGTATATTTGTATGAATAACCTATGAGCGTGCTTCAGATTTAATGCAAGCAGAATGAGGTACTTGAATGTCAAATGACCATCTGGTGCTTCAGCGCAATGTGATACACTGTGATCAAGGAAAGCAAACCAGTCTTTCTCTTGCGTATAATGTGTTTGTCTTTTTAGAAGGGAGGTGGCATGTATTCTTAGCTTTTTAATCCCAAGGCCTGTACTTGAAGTTACCTGAAGTAACATTTCTGTGTTTTTCTGTTTCCTTAATTCTTCTGCTGAAAGCATGTGCCCTTTTATCACTAACAGTGTTTTTAGAGACAAAATGTAGTGCTCATTTTAGCCCACAGCCTTTATACAATAAAGTCAATTTATCTTCTCGTGAAAAAGATTTACGCGTCTGTCTCTGACAGCAAAGCTTTTTTATTAGTAGTGTTGGCACAAACACACTCTGCAGCAGATCACATCAGCACAAAGATGCGTAAAAAGAGTAGAATGTCTTCACAGTGATTTGACCAATCGTGTCAAAGGAAAAAAATAGGAAGGCTTTAAATTTACACTGCATTGACACTGTGAAACAAAGTGTTTGGTTGTATGTGTGTGTGGGTGTGGGTGGGGGGGAGCGCCTACATGCAAGCTGCTCTGCTCGTAAACATGGGGCCAAGTGACCTTCCTCGGAGGATGTTTGTTTTCCAAGGAAAGGCTGCTTTGATGACTAACTGACTCAGCGCTTTTGTACAGGCTGCCTTATGCCGTGTTATGGATGGGCTACCACAGCCCCCAGCTCCCCCTGCGATGAATTTCTCCTGTTTGAACTGTAATAACAAACAACCTTTTGTATTTAATGACCTAGAACACTGTGACGCAGTGCATCTTTAATATTTTACATCTTTTTTCAAAATGCGTAAGTGTTTTGAAAACAGAATTGAGGTCAGGGGATGAATACAGTGTTCATATGTTTAATACAATTACTGCCAATGACACGTTCCAATGGGAAAATAGATCTATGTGATCTGTGACTCCAAGTCATTTTGAAGACAAAACACTTATGTTTATACATTTGACTGATGTTTTTATCCAAGCTGTACATATTTATCACTGTGTGTGTTATCTAGGAATTGAACCCATGACCCGCATTAGATGAAGTCTGGAAATTTCCTTACACAGCTTAGCAGTCCTGAAGCTCAGTAACACTATTGATCTCATGTGAAATGCCCTTCACGCAAGGAATGTCTAGGAGTATCTACCAGACAGCTCACTGAATCTGTGAAGTGTGATTGTGTATTACACACATTATCTTTCAGTCTTTAATCGCTGCTCAAATCGCTCTTTGTTATATGCATGCCTCCAACCTCTTCCCACTTGCATGCAGAAATCCAGAAGGAAATGACTTTGGCTAAGAAACCTATGGTCCTGGCTTAGAAATAACACTGGCCAAGATAGCATTGAACAGTTTAAGAGGATCAACTAAAATCTAAAGGGTTATCTAACATTGAACTATGTCATGAACCTGAGGCCCAGACTTTCTAATTACAGTTGCCTCAAAAAGCCAGACACTTAAACCACACTTAAAAATACATGAATTTCATTGCATTTGGCAACAAAACTTGGAATCTTAAACCAGGTGGCAAATAATTGATGCTAGAGCTTTTTTTTTCAGAACTAATGTAACTTTTGTCAGTGTTTAGAACGGGCTTAAAAACAGAAAAATAAATCAATCGGTTCACTCTGAACAGAATTAGTATTTTAGCGTTTCTGTTCATGTGTTCCCTCTGCAACATTACAGTTCTGAAACCGGTTTGATTAGAAAAAAATACCTGTGAGTATAAAGTTTTATTTTTTTTGCCTTTACATACCAGAGCTTGAATAGAGCTTTATACTAAATAGCTTTACTAGAGCTTGTGACTAAACCTCGTAACTCCAGCAGATCCTCAAACATTTGGCAAGACCTCATTCACTATAGCTCCACCTGTCTCAATTGAGAATGAAGTGCTGGACACATTTTGGAGGCCATCTCTGCTTGTTTGCAGTGCAAATTTAGGTCCCACTTTATATTAAGTGGCTTTAAGTACTATGTACTTACATAGAAAAATAAGTACAATGTACTTATTGTGTTCAGGTTGTATTGTAAAACACTTTTACTGCTATTGAGATGTGATACTGGTAAGGTTAGGGACAGGTGTGGTGGTATGGGTCGATTTAAGGGTAGGTTAAGGTGTAAGGGAAGGGTCAACTGTGTAATTACAAATGTAATTACATCATTTAATTACAGTTGTAATTACATGCAGGTATTTTCAAAATATAAGTACAATGTAAAAACATGTATGTACATAATAAGTCCATTGTATCAAAGTAACTTCAATAAGTACATAGTACTTAAAGCCACTTAATATAAAGTGGGACCCAAATTTAAATAAATAACTGGTTCTTTGAAGAATAGCGTTTTCCTTATTAAAAAAACCCACAATGATTGTAAAGGCTAATGTTTTATGTATTTGAGGAGCAGAGAAGAGAGTCTTATAGTCTGGTTTTTGCCCTCTATAATTGTCAATATAGCCTGAATAGCAGAAGACTCTTGAAGAAGTTAGTCATTCTGTAGTAAATAAAGTAATTTAAAACGTTCTGTGCTCCGGTCCTGTTCCTTGGTCCTAGCTAGACCTTGGGTTTTCTTATTAGATTTCTGTGAAAAAACTCCATTTGAGCTTGATTTAGCAAAGATGTTAAATATAATGACACACGCAAGTGTCTGATAATACATAAAGCCACAATACTAACTTTGACAACATAGTGTTTAATTATCTTAAAAAAATAAAAACCCTGCTTATTAGCGGTTCACTAACTTGCATGCAATTTTCGCTTGTTTCAAAACAAACACCACGACATTACCTGCCACTTATTTTCATAATACTTTAACAGTTGGTGACATATCCTTGGAAAAACTCCTGAGATCCAAAATCTAATGCCAGTGACTTGACAGCTGAGCACAGGGATTTCACTGACGTTGGATGCGTCAACGTCACATTTGCATAGGCCATACTATTTTAATTCATTATTGGTTGACTGTCCGGCAGATTGAACTGAGAAAGAAATTAAACAAATTTGAAAAGTTAAATGATGTGGAATTCACTGCCTTTCTTTCTACATCGACTGGTTTCACCCGATGACTGTCACATGTCCATCAGATTCACTTGTAGCACATTATAATTCTACAAGCTCATAGGAAAATCCCTCACTCTCACTAGGTTTCAGGCTCCTACCTGCATTCATTTAATAGCTGTCATGTGTCCAATTACATTTTCACTGAGAGAAATAATAAATTTACCCTTGTGAAATCCCCACGTTCTTTTTTCATTTCCTCTTTCTTTGAATTCTAAGAGAATTAAAGTTGTAGATAATGAAGTCAACCAAATGTAGCCGTTAACCAGCAGATTGGAAACCTCGGGACATTGCATACATTTCTCTGTCGAGGGGAGAAAATAACTTTCCATGACTCAAAATGTATACTCAATCTGGATGAACTTCTGGAACTTCTTGTATTTAGGAAAGCATTTTTAACAAGAGAAAATGCCATCTAGAGGGTTTATTCATGAATAATTTGCCTTTAGAATTTGCAACATTGTGTATTAGAGTAGATAAACTGAGGTATAGCTTTACCTAAATAAGCAGTGTACGCTTTAGCCGAGACAATAGCCTGAAGGATTTATTAAAGATGTATTTTTTTAGATTCTTTGCTCTTTTCCTTTCAGTAAAAAGAGAAAGATAATGTTTTATTCATGCTGTACCGTAGCCTGTGGCAAGTTAAGAATTTTCCGTGAGATTAGATATGTTAAGTCATTTGTTAAATTGTTCAACAGGATAATAGGCTTCAAATTTGCATGTGAGGATTGCATTTGATTGCTTCATGTTTACAAATTTTTCAAAGACAAACTGTACGTCTGCAGTAGCAGATAATCACTTTCTTCTCCTGTGGGTATGAAAATCTGACCTGTATGGAAATGTGCACTTTGCATTCATTATTATTTTGGGAATTTTCTCCTCCTTTAATTTGAAAGGCTTTTTAGGTCCTGTATGGTGAAAAATGGAACAAATGAATTCTTTATTGTAAACAATTTGCCTCAACTGTACACCGATGAGCCAAAACATTATGGCAACCAGCCTAATATGGTTAGGTCTTTCAAAACAGTGCCGACATGTCCTGTGGTATCTGGCACCAAGACTTTAGCAGCAGATCCTTCAAGTCCTGTAGGTTGTGAGGTGGAGCTGCAGTGGATTGGACTTGTTGGTCCAGCACATCCCACTGATGCTCAATTTAATTGAGATCTGGGGAATTTTAGGCCAGGGCAACACCTTAAACTCTTTATCATGTTCCTCAAACCATTCTTGGACAATGTGTGCAGTGTGGCAGGTGCATTATCCTGCTGAAAGAGGCCTGCTGAACATTGTCATGAAGGGGTGTACCTGGCCTGCAACAATGTTTAGTTAGGCGGCACGTGTCAAATTTACGTCCACATGAAAGGCCACTGTTGGTAAATTCTCATGACTGCTGACCGAGAGCAACCCACAAGCCTTGCCGTTTCAGAGATACTCTGACCCAGTCGCCTTGCCATAATATTTTGGCCCTTGTCAGAGCTGCTCAGGTCTAGATCACCTAGTTTTGAGTTCTTGAACTGAGACTAATGTATGAAGAGTGTCCAGTTGGAGGACAGATATTTGTTCTTCACTCAGGAGACTGTGACTTCAGATATGCAGTCTTTTATCTCTGGTGTTTTTAGTGTCATGCTGAGATCGTGAATGTGAGAAACTCCACCCACACAATAAAAATTCCCTTATAAGTTTGCATGGTTGGGAGACGAAGATAAGGCCCACGTGTGAGATAAAATATGAATTTGAGTGTTTCTAATGTTCATTTTGAAATGCACAAATGAGGCTCTTAACTGGTAATTGGTGTTTAATAACAAGTACATTGAGTTTGACTTGAAAGTGTTGCATGGGGAAACTTTAAAATGATAAACATAATAAGGTAATTAGAAACTAATCTTATGCTAGAAACTGTAAATATGGCATGTGCGATTTATGACATATTTTTATATTACACTTATATTTATAAAACACTTTTGATCAGCTTTTATGTTTTTTTTTTACTGAACCAGAGCTGGAGGATTCACAGTTCAGTCATTCTTTAAAACTTCAAAAAAGGTTTGCTCTCATAAATAGATAATTGTATGCCTCATTTGTTGACTCTAACCAAAATAAATGTGAACCATGACAGCTGAATTCAACTCGAGTCAGATAAAGCATGCTCTCTGATACATCAAAGAAGAGGGTTAGAAGATATTGTCCCATCATCATCATCATCATCATCATCATCATCATCATGTACTATTGAGTGACAAATCAGATTTGTAGTTATTTTGAAAAAAACACAGGCTTATTTCTGACCTTGTGAGAGACTCAACTGTATGTTCACTCGTAAAATGAAGAGAGAAAAAAAACACCCCATTTGACTGAAAGGCACACATGTGACAAAACATTATGGGTAGTCATAAAAGGTGTCAGTTTCAATTACATTAAACTGACTGTGACTTCACATAAATTGATGTTTGAAGGAGATGAAGGTAATGGAGCACCTGGGTCTCGTGAGGTTGTCTTCTTATACATGCTACAAATCAGAGGACAAAGACATTTATTCTGTCCATATGTGAATGTCTGATGTCTGAAAAAAAAATGTTCTTCATTGCTCTCGATCCATTGCTCTCGAATAAAATTTTTTCTGATTTTGCATGAGATAGGCGTAGGACAGGCGTAGCAGACCTGACTTTCTCTGTACACGCGTGTGTGTCAGTGTGTGATGGAAAGATGAAGAGAGAGCAGTCGAGCAGACGACTCTTCCTTCGGTTCCCTCGGGTGTGTGAGTGAGAACAGAGAGGACAGGTGCAGGGGCTGACTGCGCTCTCAGCACTGTGACTAATGGAGCTGAGAGGCAGAGTACGACAGAGACTAGAAGGAAATGATGAGAGGAGGATGACTGTGTGGTTGAAGCGGAGTTGAGTGACTTTGACTCGTGGGAGTGTGTCTTTCACTCTACACCCTGCATGAAGTGACTCTCACTGTCAAGTGATGGGCAAATTACATTGTTACTGTAAATGAAATCTAGGACAGCATCCGTGGGTAATTCAACATGAAGTTCTTCTATACAGAGAACTGATTTTTAGGGATGTTTTAGTGGTGATTCCCAACAGGGGAACCTAAGGTTCCACGAAACTTTAAGATTAAAACTTTGCTTTCTTACAACTGTAAAAATATATTCAAATACATTAAATAGAAAGAAATTAGAAATTAATACATTAATATCATGATTGCTTTCAGTTTGTTTTGAAGAAAAGAAAACTAAATACATGTATGCATTAATGTGAAATTTTTTTTTAGCAGAATATATGTGCTGCTAGTTATTGTCACAGTTATTGATACATTTTCTGACTTAATATTACTGACTATAGTATATTCATAGTACATAATCATAATACATAGTTAATAGAGTTAAGAATAGCGGCCATATATGTGAATATATCTGTAAAATTATATTTTCTTTTCTTTTCTATATTAGATATATTTCATATGTATATTTCTTTTCTTTTCAGACACACACACACGCGCACACACACACACACACACACACACACACACACACACACATATATATAAAATATAACACACATATATAAAATATAACATTATTGTTGTTGTCAGATGTCTTAGGAAGGATATTTGAAAAATATTTGCAAATATTTGAAATTGGCCCAATAAATATATTTTAGTTAAATATATGTAAATATATTTTTATTTTATTTTTAATATATTTTAGTTGAATATGTGAATATATTTGTGTCAATATATTTACTAACAACATATATGTTCATATGTTTTAACTTTTGCAAATGGTTTCATTTGAAATATATTTTCAGAATTGAATACAGTTATTTAATAGTGTGTGTGCAATGTTAGTTCTATCTATTGTTTAAGTGTACTTCACTGTTGGAGTGTCACTGTTATACTTGCATCATAAATATTTTGCATATTTTCAATATTTAAATGACTTCAGGAAAGATGTCAATAAAACAACAATAAATCTAATAATTGCACGTAGTCTTAGGTACGTGCCACCTAATATGGCCTAATGGTCCTAAGCAACTATCTGTCATTTTACATTGCAGTCATTTAAATGTAAGTACAGTATTTATTATAGCTGTGTGTCATAATAAAGTAGTGAAATATGGTAGCCTACTGTTGTGTATAGGGGAAAAGGTAGAGGAATTACTATGATTAAAAAAATTTTTTCGACCCTTCTTTAGCAAGCTAAACATTTTATGACCATATATTTTGTCATATATTTTACATTACGTTATAAATGTAAATATATTGCACACTTAACATCATATATTTTTGTTATATTTGAGAATATATTTCAAAATGATAAATATAAGTGAACAACAATGCAAATATATTTCAATGTATTTGGAATATATGCCACATATATTTTTGACTATCAAATATATTTAAATATATTTCTTTTATGTATGTGATTCTGGAAGTTTACAAATTGCACAATTTGTGTGGCATATTATAATAAAACACTGATTAGACTGGGACAAATGAACCATTCATCAAACATTCACTCTCATTGTAGGGAGAGAATGCTGTGAATCTCCAGTGTTGTTTTTCCGCTCAGACTTCAGAGAGTATTTCTGGAGGTCTCACTGGGGACACTGGCACAACTTTTACTGCTGTCTGAATAGCAACAGATGAGAGAAGGGGGAGACTCAAAACCGATTACTGTCAAACGAGTGTATGTGCAAGCACTTTGTCTTCAAGCCTACTGAAGCATATACACAATTCTCTTCTCAATCCTCTCTGTCTGTCTGACTCATAATGAGCTCATATCCAGTTACATCATAGCGAATCAGCCCTTTGAATCCAATAGGTAGCCGCTGGCTGAGAATCTCATTCACCCACCAACTGCTAAATTTGTGAGAGATTTATTGGCTTTTTGATATGTGGAAATAATTCTCACAGGTTCCATGCCACAAAATCGAGCTGGTTACGGTGTGGATGAGAAAACCTCATATCTCTGTTGAGTCTGATTGACGTGCTCCAAACTCTGAGCCAAGTGCCGATTGTCGAACTTTGCTTATATGTCTGTCTCTGCAGGTTTTATGTTAGGGTTTAGTGTGCTGATTCAATTTGGGAAAGTTCAGCAGTAGGCCTCTAGTCGTAAGACAGTTTCAATGAAAAAGTAGCTTCTCTTTGTTACTCTAATATTGCTCTTTAGTTTTGTTGATGTTCTTCTACAATACATTTTGTTTTGTTTCCATGCTACAATGCTACAAATAAACATTCATGTAAAAATTAAATAATGACTGAACTCATAAACTCATAAAAAAATAAATAGGTATTGTATATTATACAAGACTATGAGAATTCTTACCGGCACAAAACATTGAGATCACATTTCTCCCATTTTAGCAACTTTACATTGGCTTCTTGTAAAGTTCAGAATTGATTTTCAAATTGCTGTTTTTGTGTACTTGGCTTCATCTGGCGTTGTACTGCTGATTCCTTACTCTCCCCAAAGAACACTTAGGTCTGGTTATCAGCTTCTCTTAACTGTCCCACGTTTTCGCTGTAAAACTAAGGGTGGTCGAGCCTTGTCTTCTGCAGCACCTAAACTTTAGGAACAGTCTGCCCTTAAATGTGAGGTCTACTCCTTCATTAGCCAGTTTTAAATCGGGTCTTAAATCTTATTTGTTCTCTGTCTTTTGATAAGATTAGGTTAGTTATAGGTTTTTATTTCTTACTTTTTATTGTATTTTGTTTGATGTTATATATGTTATGTTATAATACATGTTATATTTTGTATGCTGCATGGTTTCTCTTTATGCTTTTCTTTTTTATGCTCAATGTTTTAATGTACAGCACTTTGGTGCAACTCTGTTGCTTCGAAATGTGCTATAGAATTTTTTTTTTTACTTGACTTGACTATATCAAATATAGATATCTAAAAATCATGTTATGGATTTACACCATGTCAAACGTTGCCACAACATGAAGCTTAAACATTCTCAGGAAGTGAAAGTGTCAGTTTCTTGGACAAACATTTCTGTGTTGTGTTCTCAGAACTTCTGAATATTAAATTATAAAATAAATGGTCATCAAATCTGACTCACTGAACAGTAGTCAGAGAGGCAGATTTACTGAGACTGCTTATTTTTAGATTCACTTTTCACTCCATTTTTTTTTTAGATTCACTCCATGTTTTACATTTCAAACTAGATTTTAAAGATTTTTTCCCTTCGTTTTATGGATACTCTTATGTTATTGATTCTGAATTATGTGAGAAAGTATGTTTTTAGTTTTATGCAAGTTGCAAGTGTGCTTTGTCAAAGTCTAATTTGAACCTTCAACATTTGTCAATTCATATTGTTTCATGTTGTATTGTGGATGAGCATATAAAACAGTGTCTGAACATTGCTCTTTAAACAACTGTCAGAGAAACGTTACCCAACAGGAAGCGACTTGAGAGAGAGTGTGGTCACCATTAGAAACCGTTAATAAACCCACAGTTAGTTCCAAAACACAGCCAAATAGACAAAAGGACAGGTCAGTGTAGTCATCAGACAAATATTAAGTTTTCAATTGCCTGGCATTGGAAAAGGTTCTGACCCCATCTTGGAACATAAAGTTCCTCAGAAGGTCATGGTTTCCCAGACAATGATGTTGCATAATCAATAATGCCGGGGACATGCACTTAATGACTTGCTGAAACATTTTAAGACTGAACTGAACACACTTACAGACCGGCAACGACTGGAGCAGATTTAAACACCGCCTGAACTGATCGCTGTGTTTGGGCATGATCGGTCGTAAGTATCAAATTACATTCATAATCGGCCTTACAGTCGTTAAGTTTGTCCCCGGGTTTAGTCTTGTTAGCTATTCTTAGCCACCTTATAACTTAAGTTCTTGCAGAGTCACGTCTGTAAAAAAGCTTTAACTTCATAATTAATTATTTATTAATTATTTATTGAGAAGCTCTAGAGTTGCAAAAGCACCATCGTGACTGATCATGTACAACCCTGCATGAGTCACTTCCATGACATTTTCATAATAATACCATACATACTATTACATTTAATGCTTTTAAAGGAATCCATCCCTGGCTGGCGAATGAAGCATTACTGTAATATGAACCTCTTTACTATCATTGCAACCTAATACAGTGTGATATTCATTTGAAGTATTAAATCAATTACTGGACACTGGACAGGAACACTTGTCAGCTTAAAGATATTTAACATTTAAATCATGAATTTGATCCCTGAACAAGTACATTCTAAATATTTTACATAGAAACAATGAACAGTTTATAAAAGATATCACCATCAGTCAAAACAGCTGCATGCGATCTCCTGATGCTCATAAACGTGTCGGTTCATTTGAACCCTCCTCAAGCTACTGTCAACACCGTCACTCGTCGTTACATTTTACTCCGCATCTGCGTGGCCAATATGCACTCAAATGGTAAAAAAGTATAATATTTACGCAGAAAGAGCAGATGAGCATTATACAGCACTGACTGATGTTTCAGTGCATCGTGTAATGACCACGGCAGCTGTGAAAAACATGCTCTACTCCCTTCTTACAATTTATATTACAGCTAGACAGATCAGCAAGCTCTCTCTTGGTTGTTAAAGTGATGTTGTACAGACATGCATGCTGAGAAGAAAGTGAACATGGGCAGGTGCACTGGTGGAAGTTACTTGACTGACAGCACAAAGGCAGGGGTTTGAGTACCGGCAGAGGTGGGCTTTGAAAGCTTTCGGTCAACATTGTGCTCCTCAGCAAGGAGCCCAGTTTTCAGGGGTACAATCCTGAAAGCAGTTTAGTTCACTATGCAGCTGCTAACTGACAGACAAACAAACTGATAATGTCTGAAACTGAAAACTGTCATGTTATTGTTGTTATATTATTACGTGTAAAATTGTCTGTATCGTTGCCAGGAACCCCATGGCGGACAGAAATTGAATAGGGAGAGTTGTAGTACCATATTATCTAGTACCATATTATATTATTACCATATATCTTTCAATTCTGTTTTTACTCTGTATACCTTGTGATACTATTGTCTGTTCTTCACATTTACTGTTGTTTTACTCCTTGTACCTTGCCTCTTTACTACATGTGTCACTGTTGCTGTCAGCAGTGGTTGCAGCAAGGAAGAGTAGGCAGGATCTAATCGCAGCAGTATATTTATTAATCATAAATAAATTTAAAAAAACTAAACATGCAGGAGAACCAGAAAAAAGCAAACCACAATATAACTAACCAGTAACCAGACAATGAACAACAGAAAGTGAGGAGAAAGACAACGCACAGGTGGGGACTAATCAATCAACTAATTAATCACTTTTACTGCGTCCCAATACGCTACTATCCATCCTAAATAGTAATTTGAAATTAGAATTAGTATGCCCCAAATCGTAGTATGTTGAAATGAGTAGGCCTATTCCAAAGATACCCGGATGTCTACTTTTTCCGGTTAGAATCCGAAGTGCAGATCCATGCACACTCTAATGGCTAATATTGCCCACAACCCATTGCACATTGGACGAGGATTCGATAAAACATACAAACACGAATAAAAAGCAAGTTGTGCTCACTGCAGAACCAGCAGACATCCAGCTCCACCTCTGTGGATCTAATGGGTGGAGGGATATTAGTCAGAGACAACCTTTGTAATTCGGAGGCCTGTTTCAAACAACAGTTGGAGCAAAAGCTCTGACAAGTTTATCCTTATCCAGCGATCTCATAACGTTGTGTTCAATTGACATCAAGTGCGGACAGTTTTTCTTGCAGCATGGTGAACCGTAGGGATGATTTTATCGTTTCACTTTATTTTGATGGTCCCTTTTTTCTGTTGACTATAAGTAGCATTGCACCTACATGTCTACTAACTCTCATTAGAGTGTTAGATTATTAGTAGACTGGTAGGGTTAGGGTTAGAATAAATTGACATGTCATTGTCAGAATGTGTGTTGGGGGACCACCACAAGATGTTGGCAGTTAGGAAGTAGACGGTCTAACTGGCGCAATGGGATGGAAGCCCCTTCATTTGCGAGCCCCGTTTCAAGTGACATCGAAGGGATAGAAAAGACTGCTACTGGATATGGTTATGGGTAGGGTAATGGACCCTCAACCTCCACCATTACGCCCAGATTACATCCAGAGAGGGCGAGCTCTGCAGTGAGCAGCCTCTCATAAAAAGTGATAAAAACTACAAACATTCCTGATGTGCAAGACCGATGGTTAACCGAGTGATTAATAATCATAACCTAACGAAAATATATTTATTCAATGGACTGCATTATATAGCACTTTCAACAGACCCATGGCCACCAAAGCGCTTTACATATTGCCTCACATTCACCCATTCATTCCACTTCATTTTATTCCACATTATATTTCATCTGCCACAGCATTGTTAACTTTGATAAAGATTTGTTTGGTCATTAAAGGGGTCATGAACTGAGAAATCAAATTTTCCTTAAGGTTTTGACATATAAGAGGTCATCATATTAAATGAATATCCTGAAAGTTTCAGAACTGAAAACTTCCTTGTTAGTCCAAAATCAGCTTTTATTGTTATCGAGCCCAGCAAACGACTCGTCCTGGAATGGGTCTCTTTATGATGTAATACGGTAGTGAATGACCGCCTCTGCAGAAGAAAATCAGCTTTGCCCCGCCCACTGGCGTTAGTGAGATGAGGAAGAGCACAGGGTCTCTCACTGGCCTAAAAATAACCTTACCTTCCAAAGGATTCTAATGCTAGGAATGTAG
The DNA here is from genome assembly GCA_031834385.1 of Semotilus atromaculatus. Lineage (NCBI taxonomy): Eukaryota > Metazoa > Chordata > Actinopteri > Cypriniformes > Leuciscidae > Semotilus > Semotilus atromaculatus. Next base: position 7,203,012 of record JAULUF010000035.1, read on the forward strand.
ATATTTATTTTCAACAATGTGAATGACTCAGTTGAACATTATTTATTCGTATTTGCTACATTTCACTGGATTCTTTGGTAAATCAGTCAGGAAACTCGGTGCAGGCCTTACGATATTAACTTGACAGTATTGCCACAACATGTAGTAGGGTGTATATAATCTGTTATTTAAACTGAATGAATTATGTATAGAAAGCGATGCAAAGAATGCTCAGTTTACAATATCTGTAGCTGTCAATCAAACGGCGAGTGTTTCTCAGTGACTGAGTTCTTGACTCGCGCCAAAACTCCCGTAATAATCAACAGATCTCTTATTTACACTGTGTTTGCACTGTTAGTTATGATTAAAGCATTCATTAGTGTGCAGAAATCGAGTTGCAATGACGAGATGTCTGTGTTCGTACAATGCTCATCACTGCAACCTTTCATGCCACGATCTAAATATAATGCCATAGATCTTTGCATTTTTTTAATTATCACTTTTAATGAGTATTTAACATTGAGAGCTGTAATAGTAAAAATGTACTAAAAGTTTTCGAGAGAGTTACACATGTAATACTAGCTATTTCGTATGCAAAGCTTTTAACCAATCACAGCAGTGGGTGTTTATACAAGTCTCACACAGACACGCCCTTTTCAAACAGAGCGCTCAATCAGAGGCTAAAATCAGAAAAATTACTTTAATTTCTAAATTATGACAATTTTTGACGTAAAAAGCATACTAACATTATAAGTGCACCCCTGGAAACATTATGAAACAATAAAACAATTCAGTTCATTACCCCTTTAGCTTTTAAATGCATAATTTTGCAAACACATGAGGAGAGTTCTCCACATGAAAGACTCACGACTGGCAGACCAACGTGCTACTACAATTTTCTCTTCGAAACGTTGACAAGATGATTGACAGGGCAGTTTAAATGGTGACAAGACACACGTAACTAAGCGACATAGCTGTCTGTTAAATACGCAATTATGACGAAGTAAGTAGTATGTCCCAAAGCTTGCCTATATACTCTGCTACACACTCAAAAGAATGTATTTTTTCTTCACAAAAACAGTATATACTTTTAGGGCATATAGTATATGTATATATTTAAGTAGGTAAATTCAGGGCGCAGCATGAGACAACAAATGCAAAGATACTTAGAATCCATGACAACGAAAGAAACAGAAAAAGAAGAACAGGATACAATGAGAAATAAACGAGAGGTCCATGAAACACAAAACAGAAACTACACTCTAAAAATGGTTATGTTATAGCAGCCTCAGTGCACAACTGCATCAGAACTTTATTGGAATAGATACAGTGCCACATTCATAAATAATTAACAATTCATGTCAGTGTCATACGGTGATCACCTATTGCAAATAAATATTTTATACGACCTCCACTACATGATTGTGAAGGCTTTGAATTTACTTTAAACAGACATCTGTTTCAAACATGCTCTATTATTGTTGCTTCTAGGTGTTTCACTGAAGCATACAGTAAATATTGTATACAGTAAACAATTTATTCATATTTTTTTGCATGATCTAAACCTGTCTCTGTAAATGATTTAACTGAAAGATGAGTTGTCATTCTCACTGGTGCCTGCTCTTCCTCTTTTAGACTCTTGTTCCACACAAGACAATTATTTTTCATAATTGATCTATCCCCTAGTGGTTTTGTCTAAAAATATAACCCTTACTACTAGTTTTAAAAAATAGATGTCGTTTTACATAACATATATGCAAACTTTATAAAACTTTGCAAAACATATAAAGTTTGATATCTCATATTTGAGTAATGATACACCCAGAATGCATCACAATTATTTATATTTTATTCTTAAAATATATGGGGTCAGTACATATGTTTTTTCTAGTTAATTTCTAGCAACCACAGCTGACTTTTTTTTTAACTGAACCTTTGCATACGTGTGTGCTTTATGGTTGATATGAATATGTGTTGTTAAAAGAAATCCTCTTTCTCTCTCTCTCTCTCTCTCTCTCTCTCTCTCTCTCTCTCTATATATATATATATATATATATATATATATATATTTATTCCTTTAACAACATGTATTCAAGTCTATCAACCATACAGTACACTAGAGAAATCTGAACTGTTTCCCAAAGCAGAAGGATTATGATAGGAGGGTGTGTGTGTGTTGATAGCTCTCTGTGGTTGGGATGGGCTGTGCAGCTTCCGTTTCACTTGTCACCTCACCAGGAAAACAGCATGAGCACACACAGGCATTTGAACGTGACTGGAATCACCAAATCATCACTTTTCCCACACATAAACCACAGGGGAATAATAAGGGCATTTCTGTTCTGAAAGGATTCGTTATATTCACGTTTTTTTTTTTTATCACACTGTAACAATCAATTTTAAACCGCAACATCCACATCAATTCAAACTAAGAAGTGTTTGATTTATAGCAATGTTTAGGTCATATGGTCACGATGCAGCTGAACCGTGCTCAATATTTTCTTAAGAGTTGGATTTCAGCAAGAATTTTCATCACTTTACCTCTCTTGAATCTACTTTGTATATTAACTGTAGCATTTTTTTGTTTAATTTGTGATTTCACAGTGTTATATTTTGTAATTGTAATCATTTACAGATGTCAGAGAAGTCTCTCCCAAGATTTCTATGAGGAACAATAATCTTTTGTTTTTCTGTCACCCCCATCTTGTTAGGAAAACTTATTTCATATTGTGTATAAAGACCTTATGATTACTTAAATTTCATTCTACATAAATGTGGGATGCCAACCAGATGTGTTTACTGATCATTTTGTCTCAATGTCTATTTTAAGAAAAGCTCCAGTATATTCAAAACATATGTTTACAGTGGCTGTGAAAGCTAAATAGGAAGGAGAAAAAGGGCTCATACTCCTGAGAACCCAAAACAGTACCAAAGTGCATAATAGTTGCATTGTCCATCCAGTCTAACTTCCCATCCTTTTCAGGAGATTTGAACATTAGCAGATCAAAAAGAGAATTTGTCTTGACCAAAGAAGTGAGACACGATTGGAAGGTCATATGTTCCAAAATGTGCAATCTCTCCATACTCTTTTTATCAGGCAGATAAATCCTAGGCCAGCTCCATCTGGGACTGCTTTGTGTGGCATTTGGCGTGGCATGCCTGCCATCTGCGCTTGCATTGTTTCAGGCACTGGTGGCATGATGGAAAAGGCTGTGAGCAGGGTCAGAGCAGACAGTCTAGCGGCCCGTTTGAATATGCAAACACAACCTAGAGAAACTTTTGTGGAGACCAGTTCTAATGAATGACTACAAACTGTTACATAAATGGTCTGAATATTGCCATCTTCACTTGTCCGCCGCCTCAGATCGGCCAGTTGAGCCCCAGGCTGAAAGAAGGGGCAGTGAGGCTCATCTGTTGACTTGGACGGCCATGAAAAGGGACTGATTTTATGCAATCTGAACAGATTAGCTTTTATGTGGTGGACTATTTTATTTGATCTCATTCTGTGCCAGTGACATCATATCTATAATGTAGATTATTCAGTGGGCAACTTTGAAAAACAGAAACAGCAGCTATGCAGCCAGTTGACTGAGCAAGTGTCCTCTGCACTGGTGGAATTAATGAAAGAGTACAAACACACAAGTGGGCCTGTTCAGCTGTTCAGCAGGGATGGTGGAAAGAGGCGGGCCACCCCCAGCCTTTACTGGGAACATCCATTATGACCGTCTGCTGGCAACATCATCTAGCCACCTCGCATTCTCTGAAACCTGTGGCTGGAATCTCATGGTGAAGGTCTGGGATAGGTTTGTGCTGATAAGTGTTGCCTCATTATAATGTGACCATGTTTACATGCATTAAAGGGATAGTTCACCAGAAAAAGAAAATTCTATTATTTTTATGGTCCATATTCTGGTTTAAAGTTTATATGCAAGAGCAGCACAGAGCTTGAATTACAATGTTGCTAATGTACATTATGATGTTTCTTTTAATGTTGTTGAAATGTTTTTTTTGTTTTTTTGTGTGTGTGTATCTAATGCCGTTCAAAAGTTTGGAGTCAGTAAGATTTTTTTTAATGTTTTTGAAAGTCTCTTATCCACACCAAGGCTGCATTTATTTTCTATCAAAATACAGTAAAAACAGTAATATTGTATAATGATGTAATGTATTCCTTTGATGGCAAAGCTGAATTTTCAGCATTATTACCCCAGGCAGTCTTCAGTGTCACATGATCCTTCAGAAATCATTCTAAAATATTGATTTTGTGCTCAAGAAAGATTTATTATTATAATCAATGTTGAAACGAGTTCTGCGGCTTAGTGTGTTTTTGTGGAAACCTTGACACGTTTCACTTCTTTGATGAATAAAACAACAGCATTTATCTGAAATAGAAAACATTTGTATCATTATAATGTTTTTCCTGTCACTTTTGATCAATTCAATGCATTCTAGATTAATACAATTATTAATTTGTATCTTTTTCTATCTAAAAACCCCTAACTTTTTGAGTGGTTGTGTATAACCTTTTACCTTTATTTATTTATTTAATGAATGTTCCGTAATGGTGAATAATTTATAAGGTCATTAGCATGACCTAATATTATGATAAATACTGGTATATTATTGTGTGCCAGCTCTCTTATTCATATTTCTAGAAACCAGAATATTGGCTTAATCTTTATTATGTTATTGTTATTGGTTGATGTGTTTGCATGACACTTACCAAATTCTAAATGTTGTTGTTGTATATAAATGTGGTGATTGACGTAATTCAACTCACTACAATGTTTGTACCATTTGTCCCATTACGTGACACTGAGGAATCCTTTTCTGAAGTGCATAGACCTCGTCGCCCTTGTTGATGAAAGACAACACCCATAAGACAAAAGTAGGACAAAACAACTATGCGTATGCCTCCGTTCAGTGCAATGTGTCGTCAAACATAGCTATCAATTGATTTCTCAAACATGTCTTGTGTACCCAAAGGTCTGACGTGTAATATGAAGGCATGTAAACAAAGTGGGCCTCTGACTGGTTAAGATTAGACCCTTGAAAATGTGACAAAACAATTCCTTTTCCTCAGGTGGTCTTCTTGTTTGTTTTGACAGAGGGGGGTGGGGATGGAATGTCAGTTTTCAAGCCTTCTCTACTCAGAAGGTAGAGGGAAGACGGGGGAGGAAAAGGGAGGGTATGTGGGTCACAGGGAGGTTGTCTGGGTGTTGTCTTCTAGTTTCCTCCATTTCCTAGCCTTCCCCCCATACATTAATGCCACTCCACATGCACACGTGCAATGTCTTCCAGCTGCTCCGTCTCATATGCTTTCGGACCCCTCCCAAAGCACATAACTCTGTTCTCAGAGCTCTTTTCCAGGATACTTATTATGTGACTTTTTGTTGACTTGTTTTGAGTCTATTGAGTAATTTATTGACTTATAAGTATTTAATTATATATATATATATATACAATTGTATAATTTCAATTATGTATTTTATATATAATTAGATTTGGACATTTTCAGAGTTAAATATCCCATAAGTCATCACATTATTATTTTTTTTTTTAGTTTAGTTTATTTTTTTTGCTTTGTCCATTTTCCTCCTTTTTGGGGGGGTCAAACTTTTTATTGGATATCAAGCTTAAACCTACATATGTCATTTCATACGCCTCTCATTCAGACAGTTTTATAACCCATTCTCTTTTGTAGGCAGTTTTTTCCCAGACTGAGGGCTTCCGTCTCTTTCCCCAGTCAAAGATAATTAAAATGTCAGCGCTCCTTCAGACAGCCAAGTCTCAGATGGTCACAAGACACTCCCTGACTGACTTAACAAACCAGGAGCCCATCCTACTCACCTTAGCATCCAGATGGTAACAGGAGATATATATGTGTCTTTATCTGTATCAGGGCTTATATGTCTAAAGGTGGTCAGTGTGGTGATGGCTGAGAGCTAATGATATGTGTCGGAACTGACAAGAAAATGTTGCATAATTCATGGCATGCATCCCAGTAGTGTGAACATTCATACTGCATAAACAATATAGTGTGTGCTGCTGTACATTGTAATCCGGACGTGTTTGCATAATTATTTATATGCAACTTACAGTAAATTCTGCACCTACATCATGTGATTCTGTTTACCCCCGAGATAGGTGGGAGATCATGTTCTTTGGCCGTCAGTGTGTGTGGGAGCCGGGAGAACATGGAGTATTTTCAGGTTTCCTGTTCATTTCGCTGGCAGCCAGTCTCCCACACACCTGCTGGGCGGAGAGTGTTGTGTCTATGCTTGTGTATGCATATATGCATTCATATATTAATATATATATTTTCTTAATGTAATATAATATAATATTAGTACTATATATCATTTTTAGAACAGTTTCAACATACTGAACAGCCTTCAGTAATTTGGTGTTGATTCTCTCAGAATACGAGCCAAGTCTCTGTTACACCTGTCCTTTGATCTTATCCAGTCCATCTGTGACGTGTTGTATCATGTGGCATCTGTTGTTGTAGAAAGGGACGGGAGAGGCGATATCTTTGTGACCTTAAGGGCTGAGTTCAATGGGTTATTATCTGGCGCAGTATCCTAATGATGCGTTTTCAGTGCAGAGGTCACCTCAGAAGAAGCGCACGTCTTTGTGACAGAAGCTTTTCACTGTCGTTGAGCTTTTTTAAGGGAGGTGGGTGGGGGTGAATTTACTGAACTTTACATCAAGGTTTCTCAAAAGTCACTTTCCCGCAGTTAGAGATGCCCTATTTTTTGGTTTCTGGGATGTGAGTGGTTTTGTCAGACAGAGACATGAAGGCGTTCTCCTCAGGCTCACGCCAACATTGAACTAGGCCAACTGTGAAAAAAGAATTGTGCTGCAGACATTCTTCTGGAAACGTATATAATGGTCCACATTCTTGACAAATTAAATCCAGTCTTTTTTCCATAAGGTTTTGATCATCAGGTTACATTTGACTATAACTGGCTTGTGTAGTTGAGAGTCCACGTGTGTGGTCTGTATCAGACTGCAGTGTGTGTATTATTTCTCTTGAATCCATCAAAAGAAATGGACTGGGAAAGTGCCTCACTCATTCTTTACTTGCCAGTTGGGGTTTCCCTGTTATGTTTGTGACGAAGTCTATATATGAGTACAATTGATTGTGTCTATCCCAGCATGTTTTGTAAATGTTTAGAAAAGTGCTGGATTTAAGTGCAACTTAAAGGAAAAGGTAAAACCTATCTAGATTTATGGATTAATCTTTCATTGAGAAATGTTCACAAACGAGTTAGACTGGGATACTATATTAATTATGAATTAAGCAAATTAAGATGGCAGAATTGCTTTTTTTATCAAGAAGTTAAAAATCAAAACAGAATGATGTATAAATACTGTAAGTGAACAAATGTACAAAAAAAAACATGTTTTACAGTGTTACATTTATGAGAACTATACAAAGTCACATATTTCACAAAAAGTTTTCTGGTAACACATTAAATGTCAGGAAGCAACACACACATATCTTGTTCCTCATTTGGAAGCTATTCTGATCACTGAGTCACATTGGTTTCCATGCTTTGACTTTTCCATACATGTGATGATCTTGTGACGTAACACGAGATGCTAATGAGGCTCTATGAATGATGACTGAGTAAAGAAGCAGCAGACTGTACTGACCTACTTTTGCCCTTTTTCTGGAATTGGTTGCCACCCATTGTTCCTGATTGGAGGCCAGTTTTATTTGATTTATTTTTCTCAATGATTGTGAAGTTAAAAATTGGGATGTGGAAGGCATGGTCTAGGGTCAGTATCTGATCTGGCACTTGATTTGTTGGACTGGTGCTTTTCTTTAACTGGCCTATCAAACATTTGAGTCAGAATTCATATATGATGCAATTTAATCTCGAGTTAGATCGGGAAAGTGTCAGGTTAGTTTGCTGGGGTACCGAATGTCTCCATTTGACTTGTTAAGAGTCAAAATTACACCCAACGTGGCATAATATTATTTCTTATAAGTGGTGAAAACGGAGCATTATAAACGATTTTAATGAATGAGCTTGCGAAATTAAGTAGCCTAACTATTAAACAACATGATAACAGAGTGACACCAAATAATAAAAGACAAAGCCGATTGTGACCTCCTTGCCTTCCAGCAATGGAGATTCAACACACACATGATGTAACCATATGGTATAGGCGACTAAAGTTTCTGCAGTACATTAGCACTTTGGTTAACTACAGCTAACCATACTGTGTTTTTTAACACCGTGCCTGATCATCTCTGTCAACTGCATTTGTTTCCACTGAATGGATGTGCTAGAAATGTTTGAATGAGTACCGCGATGACAATTTCCATGTTTAGCATTTCTTATGTGTAAAAATGTTTACACACTCTACATAGACTTTTGTGTTTTGCAAGACTCTATTTTAATCAAGTGATCAAATTGGTTTGTAAAGATTTGGAATATTAAAATGCTTAATTGGGATAATCAACACATTTAGCTTTAAGCATATATATTTTTAACCTGGTTCTGTTTTAAGGATTGTTTTTAAGTAAAAAATGTAAATGTAACAACAGGCACAGTATTTATCATGCATTCTTTTTAAGCATTTAAACCATCTAAATAATTCATGTCTCACTTTCACATTCATAATGCCCTATTTAGGACTACAAAACAGGGGTGTGAATACCTCTGGAGCAGAAGGGGAGACAAGTCAGACCGTCTGTGCTGACTAAACTTAAATGTGTATTTAACAGGACAAACGACTGTATTTGAATAAACTTGTAGCTGTTTCTCTTCAACTTTTTGTTATGTTTGGTTTTTGTCATTAGTATTAACTTTTGCACAGAACTCAATTGTTAGCTCTTCATATATTTACGAACACCTCCACAATTCAGCACTTCACAATGAACAATGACTTTCAATACACAGAGGTTATATAGGCTAACGGTGGGCTCATTGTGGAGGTGTTAGCCAAGATGTGAAATCTGTTATTTTCAAGCATAATGCTCCCCATATTCAGATTTTATTCAGACTGGTTGTCAAAGGTATGATGAAACATCTTCATTTTCACACCACATCTGAAGAGTCTTTTGTGATGCAGATTTTAGAGGTGATTCATACACATCTTTTACATTAAAGCTTTAGAAATTTGTTCTGGTTTGCTTTTTTAACAAATTTTTTCACTGTATGTTTATTCATAGGCTAGGCGCCCTCAATTAAGGTGCTAACATCAGCTAATGTCTTAATGTGCATAATACTTTAAACACTTATTGAAAATATGAATGTTATGTAGCATATTCCTAATTTTTTTTGTTTAACCATTTAGGAGTGAAACACTTAGCAGATGAATCAATTTGTTCTGTCAATTTAAAAGACAAACTGATACGTGTTGTTCAAACATGCTATTGGCGCTCAGTTAGCACACCTCATGAAGGTGAGAGAGGTGATGACCCCTCGGCCCCCTGACCTGCAATGTGAGAAGGAAAACCTCTCTGTGAACTGTAATCACTGTAGTATCTGATGTGGGGGGTCGTGCCCAAGTCCAGCACATTAGCAAAACACATGAACAAATATGAGATAAGGTGGCTATAGAAAATAATTAATGTAGTGGGTTTTACAGATTTAGTTCAAATTAAGCTAAAGATAATGTAGGTAAACACAAAACATGGTAAACAAATAGGCCTAGGCTATTATCAGTCTGTAGCCTAAAGTGTCATCTGAATTTTATCAAAAATTAGACTTGAGGGAGATTCCCCAAATTTTCCCATTCACATCAATGATGGTAACATTAAACTTTTATTTTGTTTCAATGCATACATTAATTTATTACCTTTTGTGGATTATGAGAAAATATCCATTCAAGTTTATATGCAACCCCCCCCCCCCCCCCGTATTAGCATACTTACTACTTCGTGCAAATGAGACAGCTCTTTTTCTGAATAGTATAGCTTAATGGCAGACTTGTAAGTAAGCAAGAAAATTATTTTCAGGGGATTTTCGCTGAGACGGTCATTTAGTTCTTCTTTCAGTTGTCATTTTTGTGAAATGGGTATACATTCGTAAACTGATGGGTGCGCGCTGACATGCACGCGGGTCTCTGGTGCTGTCCGCTGATTGGCCACCTCGCATCCCACAGCTCAGCCTACTATCATTTACTATTCGCGCGTTCAGTCAGGATCCGCACACTTGCTTGAGAACGAGTGAATAGCGCGTCGCACATACTGGCTCCTAGCTGGAGATATTTATAAGGATCATACGCTTGAATTGCACAGTCGGTATCCGTATGACCTGGGAATACGCAGCGTGGTTTAAGACTTTTTAGTTTAATATGTTTTAAGAATATTTTTCTTTGAAGTGTGTGATTATATGTTCGGAGTTTCTTGTTCAGCCATTCAACGCCAAACTTCTGCAGAGCTGATCAACAGCGGAGTCTCTGTCCCTTTCGAGGTGAGAAACGCAAGCGATGTTTAAATGCGCTTTGATAACATAAGCGTTCATATGATGCCTTTAAGTCGCCGCTTGTTTTTGCATGCATTTTGATATTAATTCACAGTACAACCTTCTATATCCGTCAATACATTTAAATAATGGAAACAAGGCAGAATCCAGTTTCTTATATTTAAACATACCCACACACATTCGGTGCTGATAATATTAATTGTTCATTGTCTTATTAACATAGTAATATCAATAAAGAATCTAGCTTGTTGGCTGTCCTGAATGTGATCTCTCACAGCTAATATCCTATGCACAACAAATTCAGTGCCATGTACCATGATGGATGATTACAATGTATTAGTGGCTAATTATGGTATTGTTAGTGTAATTACAATTCTAGTTTTGCCTTTTTGACTGGTCTGATAGTTTGATGATTTAATTGATAATTTAGTTTAATGTATGTGTCATGGTATTACCATGATACTTTGATGTATAGCAGCCTACTATTATACAGTGATTATAATGCTTATATACCTAGTTATATTGTTAAAGAGATAAGGATATCTCAGGGAATTTAAAAATTGTGATTCCAAGTCTGGAAAACCCATGGGGCTGTATGATATAAAATGACATTAAATTGGCATAGGAATATAGTGTGCATAATGTGTACTAAACAGATGGTGTGCACTGCAGAATGAAGATGGCAGCTTTATAGAGTTTGTGTGTTCAGTGGGGAAATCATTTTCATTTATCCTATGTTAGAGTAGTAGTGGTCTTGGGTGGGTGGGTTTTGGGAACTGGAGGGTTGTTGCTGAATATTCCCCTGTTGATTTCAGATGATCATTACCCATGTGTTCCTCTCCAACTATCAAATAAGTAAGCTATTTTGGGAATTAAGCAGATTGTCATATCTAATTGATAAATCTGTGTTGTTTATTGTAGGCTACTTTTTTTTTTTTTTTACACTGAATTTTATTGAAATAAGGGATTCTTGTCAGGTCAAAAAATTGTGGAAAGAAGTGTGTTCGAGACACTTGATTTTGTTTTGTAATGCTGATCTGCATCTTGTCGCTGTGATTTGGCTGGACTTTGCCCCTGTGATACAAGTCATGCAGGTAGCTCAACGTGCTTTTACAGTGGGGAGGACAGTATGCCCTGTCAGACAAGCCCTTTATTTACTCAAACACACTTGAGTAGTTTCAATGAAGCTTTAGCTCCCTTCCCCCACTGTCTTACACACACACACACACACACACACACACACACACACACACACACACACACACACACACACACACCTGCTCATTTCCCAAGGCTAACATGTAATCCACTTTGACAGAAACCAAACCAATAACAAAACACTAAGACTCAATTTGATCCTTTTGCTCAATTTATTTGGAAACTGGCAATGTTGTGTCATGCTGGCATCTATGACAGTGTCTTGAGCAGACATGTTTATTTCCTCATTTCATAATCTTCGTAACGTCATTTTATACTAATTTGTCATTTTACATCGAACTCTGAGAGTTGTATGCGTAGACCATAACAAACAAAGTCATTTGAATACGGCAGGCATTTGTTTGTTTGGATCTCTTAGAGGAAAGTGAGTGGGAATCATGTCTTCCTGTCAGCACTGCAGTGAACAATCCTTCCTATTTGTTAGAACTTAATCCTTGGTTGTTTTTATATTCAGCATGAAGCGACCTTTAAAGATACGGCTTGCCACAACAACTTTACAGCTTCTAAAATCAAGCCAATGAGCTCAACAAACCCTGTTGTTGAGGATGCAGCTTCAAAAGGTTTTGTTGTTTTAACCTCCACATTTGCATTAGACAGGATTCCCACTGCCATGGAAAACCTGTAACTTTATCAAGGAATTGTAAAATTCATGATTTCCATGGAAATTGATCTTAATAACTCGTGGAAATGTCTTGGAAATGTAATTATTGTAAATAAGAATGTTATTTATTATTATATAAATAAGAATGTTATAGTATTTATTACATTATCTATTTGATCAACTTTGTGAGCGTAATCTTAATATAAAAATAATCTTTAAATCCAAATGAGTGGAAAAATCATGGAAATTCATTGGTCAAAAGTTGTGGGAACCCTGAAGATCAGTTTATTTATCTTGCTTAATGTTGCTTTATGCTTGAGGAAGTCCGTTGTGATCGAGAGACGCAGTAATCAACACTACAGTCAACATGTGGGTGGGACTGAATGTTTTCAGCTTTCTGACAGTCATAACTATTTAAAATGCAGCAGTGCATGGATGCCAAATATTCTACATAGTCAAAATAAAAGCTATGACAAATACGGTGCAGTAATTGTGTGAAAGAAAGGACCTTTTTGTTTGCTTATACGCTATACGGTCCCTGTTGTGAAGGCTGTGCTCAGTGTTTGTTTAAACAGGAGAGGGGAGAGGACATGTGGCTGGCCATACTTGACACCTGCAACCAAAAAGTAAACACATCCAGATTCCCTGCTACTAATCAGCTTCGGCTTTGTTTTGTTCACTCACAGAATTAATTTGGGCTGCAGCTGGTGTGCCTAGTGAGTTTAAAAGGGCTTTGGCTTTTTCTGTTGCAGTTTTTAGCAGATTTGTGGCCTGGGGGCTTCGCTAATAGGTTTGCATCGGCAGATGCGCAGGAGGATCCTGCTTTTTGGCCATATAATGAGTTGAGTGGATTTAAGTCAACACTGGTTGGTCAAAAACAATAAAGTGGTTTATTTCTTTGCATGTTTTGGCAAATGCTGTCACAGAATGTGAGACGGAGAGTAAAACTGTATGTGGTTCCCAGAGGCATCATTCATACAGGACTTGACAAATTGTCAATTTCTGGTGAGGAGAGCAAAGTCACTCATGACCATCAGTTGGCCTTCCTCGCCTTTCAACTCATTGACTTGCTCAGATGGTATAACACATGGTAAAGCAGATGCGCAGGGGGCGTTTGCTGCTTTGACCTATTGGGCCTCCATTTTGATGCTAATGTCTATGGTTTTATGAAGGAGGTCTCTGTGGGAGGCCATATACCTCATCATACGACACCCCCTCCCTCCTGTGCACTCCCGTCCGACTCTGGCACCCAAACGCCTGTGAGCCTGAATAGGCAGGCGGCCATTGGGGCCGCACATTGTTTGGGGTGTCCCTTGACGCCCCGTGCCTTAGCTGTGAATGCATCCATTGAGGGGCCCATATGCGCAGTGTCTAGGAATCTCACTTAAAGTCACGGGCTGAGCTCTGAAATGGCACAGAAGCTCGTGTTGGCATGCTGGAGCCACCCGCGTGATTAGGTGATGCATTGACATGTGCAAAACTCACTTTCTGCTGTTCCACAAGAGCCTGGAAGATACAGAAGTATGAGGGAGGGAGGCAGTGTGAGTCAGAGCTCTTTGTGTGGGTAAAGAACTGCATTTGTCTGCTTATCACCTCTAGCTAATGCTGACCGACTCACAGGACTCTCATCTGTAAAGGGCCACGTTTTGGTTTTGAGGAGGGGGGGGGGGGGGAGAGAATCCTTCTTTTCAGAAGCGCTAGATCTCATAGGTCATCGTGTTTTTTTCATAGTTAAAAGAGCCTCTGTTTTGCACATCCACGTGAGATAAAAGCAGTATAAAGATTAATTTGTTGGTGTTTGTGAGTGGCGGTACGTTCAGCTGCTTTATGGTGGATTAGAGCTAGCGAGTGTGAGTCTGAAATGCACACTGAATGGAGATTAAATTCAAGTTCTCTCAGGCTCAATCAGGGAAGGTGTTTGCACATTGAGATTAATCTCAACGTATTCATCCCCATGAGTCGTCCATCCGAGGAAGAGTCATTTTCCACTCAGCTTCCTATAATGATACTAGGGACTTTGTGTTTTACACAAAGGTAAACAAACTTTTCAGAGGAAGATGAAGGCTCAGCATTAACGAATTCGTTCATACGTTAATGTCTGTTTTTGATTGTGTTTGCATTTATCTGAGCCTCATCAGATTATGTTTCTTTATGTCCTTCAACAGGACAAAATGCCTCAAACGCCACCCTTTCCAGTGATGTACGGGCCTAATGGATACAACAAGAATATTTATAAGGCCAAGGAAGAGGACTATGAAGGCCTGTATTACCATGACAACAACCTGGTGTCAGGGTCCTTGGAGGCTCTTATTGAGCACTTGGTCCCTACTGTGGCATACTATCCTGATGTGAGTATATAGATTATTAAAAGTATTCAGCCTTATTCTGATATTGGATTTTGAGTATTGAAAACACATGGACGCTCATTTTTATGTTTTAGATAAAAAAATGTTATATGTCAAAACTGTCTTACAATAACCAACATACACTGCCGTTCAAAAGGTTGGGTTCAGTACGATTTTTTAATAAAGAAATTAATACTTTTATTCAGCAAGGACCCATTAAATTGATCAAAAGTAAGATTTCTATTTAATCTGTTGTTCTTTTGAACATTCCATTGATCAAAGAATCCAAAAAAAAAATGGATCACCGTTTTCAAAACAACAAACTTAAGCTGCGCAACTGTTTTCAACATTGATAACAATAAGAAATTCTTGAGCACCAAATCAATTATTTTTGTCACTGAAGACTGGAGTAATGATGCTGAAAATTCAGCTTTGCCATCACAGGAATAAATTACATTTTAAATGTATATTAAAATAGAAAATGGTTATTTTAAACTAATATTACTGTTTTTGCTGCATTTATGATCAAATAAATGCAGCCTTGCGGGGCAAAACTTCTTTTGAAAAAACAACAACCCCAAACTTTGTAACGTTAATGTAGCTAACTAGTTATATTCTCCAGGAATATAAATGTGTGTAGTTAACACTTAATTTTATTTTAAGATTTAAGATTTATTTTAGTCCAATACTTGTTTTGTTTAGAATAATGAAAAACGTATTATTGCACCAACCTTGATCAAATTTTTATTGACTTGCAGAGGACATACATCTTCACGTTCCTGCTCAGTTCCCGTCTCTTTACTCATCCATATGAGCTGATGTCCAAAGTGTGCCATTTGTGTGTGGACCAGCAGAGGCTCAGTGATCCTCAGGCAGACAAGGTAAAGTCACTGTATCATTACACTGATTGAAGGTGTCTTTAGTCGTCATGGTTGCTCTAGCATTAGCAAGCAACTTTAAGAATCTAGGGACAATAATTTGCAATTACAATTACAATGTTTATTTTTACTTTATCTATAGGCAAGAGTCAGGAAAATTGCTCCTAAGATCCTGCAGTTGCTGACTGAGTGGACGGAGACCTTTCCCTATGACTTCAGGGATGAAAGGATGATGAAGAGTCTGAAGGAACTAACACATCGTCTGAGTACTGGAGATGAAGTAAGTCTGCCACTTCCAAGTGTTAGGTGATCATTTCAGCAGAAACAATGAGCTTTTTATTCTTAAGGAAATGTCAGCTAAAGGGCAACGCCGTTTTAAAATAATAGTCACCTGAAAGGTGAGAACACTTGTGTCAAAGACAATAGCGTTTCTTTATACCTTTTAGTACCACTATTAGCATAGACAGAATAAAACATCTTTGCATAAGGCTTAGCATGGCCTCTTTAACATTTGGCTGCTTAAGACATAAGCTGTAACATGCTGGGTGACAAGGTGTCAACACCTGAGCACTGGGGAGTGAGATTTCTTTAGACCTAAAGTGCTCTGACAAGAGGAGCGAGAATAAAGCTCTTTTGTTCTGCTGCTTTTGTCTTCACTGGTGTTTTTCCACAGGCTGCATTTAAATCGTACCATTAGCTCTGACTCGTATGTTACCATGTTCTGGCTTAGCATTTTTCTTCCTCTAAGAGACTTTTTTCACAACATTTGGAACCATTTATGCTAAATTCTTTTTAAACTTCAAGGACACACAAAAAACAAAGCAACACTCTTTGGTTGTGTTACATGATTAGATTTTATTAGAGGTTATCGTCCTTCTGTTGTGCTCACGTACTTTTGCTGTTTAATGGTCGGAGCTGAGCCTGTCACTTCCTTTTAAATTTGAATAAAGTTGGCAGCTCTCATTAAGCTTTGTCCTCGAATGTCCCTGTGGGCATTTGTCTCCATAGTCCGCAGTTGAACAGTCCTCCTCTGTCTGCAATTCTTGATTTTGGTAATGTACAGTGAATTAAAAAAGATTTGCCCAAGCAAGGTCTGGTCATCTCACATGGTTGTGAGCATTAGTGTAATGACTAACAGCAGGGAGCTAGTTAGAATAGACAGTTTAAGATGGAGGATGCTGACCCATCAGATCCAAGCGAATGATGTTTCTCTAACCTGAAAAGACAAGCAGGACTCATCCTATGGTGACTTGTGTAGTAAACACATGTGTGGCTATTGATCTGCTTCATCCTGACCCTGGAGATCGATGACCTTCTGCGTCCCCGCTACGCTCATCGAGGAAATGTGTTCGTGTTGTACCGCCTCTTCAATCTAGTGAAAGGGTGATGAACTAATAAGACTGCATGTACACTCAAAAGATAACATGGAAAGCTATAACTGTACAAGGGTCAATGATGTAGTTGACCTATTTATTTATGTAAAAATGAATTAAAACCCAATTGATACATACAATAACCTGAACACACCTCTTATATGATGAGTTAAGTTTATTTTTCTATCAAAAATGTTGAAATGAGACAATGGTCTTAATATAATAAGTAAAACAGCCTCATTAAAGGATGAAAGAACCTTTACACAACATAACTTAAATTTAAACTATAAAGCACTATATTTAAAGTATATATTTTTCCTTATGTATAGTTTACATGTCACTGACCCATAATGAGGAAATTAAATGGTTACACTATTTCAAAACTGAGTTTTTTGTCTCTTTGATCTTTACATCTACTACATAGGCGAGACCAATTTAATCTCTGTGGATGTGTATCTGCATGAGAAGAGCGTCTCAAAGCGTGAAGAATGCATTTGTTCAGACCATCAATATGCTGTCTGTATTATATTATTCAGTCTCTGTTTTTCCCCTTCATGTGTACAGCATGTACTCGTATGCGAGTCGTGGGGTAATGAGTGTGTTACAGTAGAGCACTGACTCTACATTGACAGGGAATTCACAGCAGTCAGAGCCACACAATAGACAATAGGTGTATTTATAATAATATATGAGCTCATGAGACAAAATGTGGTGTATTTTCAAATGTACTCTCCAGTGCTCCCAGCCCATCATAACAAGATCACTATGTAGTGGTTTCCAGTTAGGCCTTTTTTTTTTTTGTGACCTTTTCTGGACCTCATCGGTCCTGATGAGTTTGCCAGCAGTTTGTTGACCTGCTGTTTTTTGTCTTTTTACTGGCAATTGCATCGCAGATCTCTTGCTTTCGGTGCGGGAGCTGAGAATAGATGTTGTAACATCTGTGTCCAGACCGCAGTTTGGTCTTCAGGCTTCTGGTCTGCTTAGATCGTCATTATGCATGTGGTCTTCTGTATAGGAAAGGCAGGGCGCAGTTGCACAATTTGGTGCACATTTGGGCACCTTTTGCAGACTCGCGCACTCGTGCCAGAGTTAAAAATGTGGAGGGGCAGCACACAAGCAGATTTCTTATTTTTTTTCACAACAAGTAAGTTTGCTGCATTAAAATGTCAAGCAGTTATCGGCAAGAACTCCTACTAAAAATAATCTTCCTTTCCTCTGTGTGTCAACATGGTGGGCCTTGGAGAGAGAATTATTAAAGACGCTCTGTGATTCTTTAAAGTGCTGCAAGGTCTTCTCTCTCTCTCTCTCTCTCTCTCTCTCATCAATATTCTTGCATCTACACAACATGCTGAAGTCTGAGTCAAATGGATTTATGTGCCACTGACCTCCTGCACAGCAGATTAATCGGCCACTTTTTATTTTCTTAGAAAGGAGTACAGAAGCCTGACTGTTTATTATAAGCACACACTGCAGTTATGTTTTCTGCCTTTTTAAATGCTCAAGCGCTGGATTCTGATTGGCTGTCAAAGTTTTTATCGTTCATTAGCTGGATTTTTTTTGTGGTTTTTGACTCCTACTTAAAGCCCACTGGTGATGACTGACTGATTGACAGCCTGACTGATGTTGAGCAACAGGGCATGACCGCTGCTGTCCTCTTCTTATGCAACAGAAGTCCAGAACTGTGTCAGGCTCTTGTTATTAGATAACTCAACCTCATCTTGTGTTACGAGGGGGAATGGGAGGTATGCAGGGCTCTTGTGAACCTTTGAAGGACATGAATGAACTGCTGCTGTTTCGTAATATTCCATTAACTGTTTATGTAACATACTCAAGACCCTATCTTGGAGGAACGATAGACCATGTAAGCCGAACCACCGTCATTGCTGACCAATCAAGAGGAAAGGGCTTTTTTTCCACCATTATACGCCTGAAAATCCATTAGATGTTTGCAGGGCAAATACTCTGTGTATTTCCTCAGCTTTTTTATCAGTGCAGGACACATTTAGCTGTCAATCCTTTCAAACGAATGATTAGCAGGACATTCTGGTCAATAAAAGCATGGTTGTAATGATATCCACCACTTCTGTCTCCTGTCTCTCTTCAGCTCTATCGTAAGGCGGTGCAACAGATGACACAAACGCTGATCCGTAAGCTCACCACACTGAGTCAGTATGAGGAGGCCCTGGCCAAGATCAACTCGTCTGTGACCGACAGACTAACTGTGCTGAAGACCAAACCTCAGTCTATCCAGAGAGACATTCTGACCATCTGCAATGACCCCTTTACCCTGGCACAACAACTCACACACATTGAACTGGTGAGAGGAACTTCCTCTGTTTACATGGCCTTACATTCCTCACCTGGATTCATTTACAAAATCAATAATACGTGTAGTTATTTTCAAGGCGACCATTTGGACTTACTGCAAATGTTACATTGACATCATCTTTATTTTTCAGGAAAGACTGAGCTACATCGGACCCGAGGAGTTTGTTCAGGCATTTGTTCAGAAAGACCCTCTTGATAACGACAAGGTAACAGTCCCATCCTGTTTATGGTTAGCAAGGTTAACTGAAAATACATTCAACGCAAATGTTATGTCTTTCGCTCACTACAGCAAATATCCAACTTGGACAAATCAATACGCACAATGTTTACTTTACCTCTCGGGTTCAACGCTGTGTCACCTTTTTCACACAGCGTTCACAGCACATTCCTTGTCTAATCTGTCATTGTCCAAGTTTCCCTCCTCACGTTCCTCACAGTGTCCTTTGTGGCCAAAGCCTAGCAACTGGTTTCTCACAATAACCCGCCAAAAGTTTGTTTAGCCCTGCCTCGTAATGCCCATTGCCGCCTGGCTGCTAGGCAACAGCTCGTGTCAAGGCGTTACTGGTGCGATTTTCTCTTTTGTTTTGGTCGCCGTCTCTCCAGAGGGTCCTTGTGCACTGTCATGGCTTTCTGATGTTGTCCATCAAAGGTAGAGTAGGGTAGATTGTGCATTGTGTGACGGGACGGCACAGTCAGACTGTAGGAATGTGAGGAATGAAGGGTTAGAGTGACCCGAGCTTTCAGACAGAGCGTCTGCATACATTCCCTTAAACCGATAATAGCTCAAACTCTCTGATTGAATGCATTGTTGGAGATCATCAGTCATCTCAGAGGCCTTTGTTTCTTGGGTTGGGAATGTAGGAATCGCATATCCCAGCATTCAGAGTTCTGTGAGATCCCTTCAAGAGCGATATTCTTTAAATGCCTGTCAAAATTCCTGCAGTTCAGAATTTAGGATAAAAACTATATGCATTGATATTGAAATAAATAAATTCACAAGTTGATGAAGTCAATAAATACAATAAATAGGACAGGTAAAATCAACACTTAGCTAAAACAGGAAATATAAAACGGCAAACCCCACGTAAATATTATAAAATGCATAGGAATAGTAGGAACAGTGATGGAAGACAACTTCAAGGTTTCTCCATCATAGATATTTTATATATTTAACCACTTGGTTAAAAAAAACATGAAATTGGCTGATACCGATGAATTAAAAACACAGATAATGGCAGAACCAAGATGGTGTCTTAAAAAAAACCCCAAAAACTAGAAAACATTGTGGTGCCATGTTCTAAATTAAGCACTTGACTTAGCTCAAGCCTCAGTGTAATTATAATAGTGATATTGATCTTTGAAATTTTGATTCTTGCAGAGATGCTTTAGTGATCACAAAAAAGCCAGTAACCTGGAGGCTTATGTGGAGTGGTTCAACAGGCTCAGCTACCTGGTGGCGACGGAGATCTGCATGGTAATTATCTGATCTTATACTATGACTCACCTAGCAACTTACATTTTTGTACAGTAGTTAGTTGTTGCACAATTAGTGTTAAATATAGGCTTTATAGAAAACACATACACTACCTTTCAATAGTTTGGAAAATTCATGTTCTATTCATAAAAAACCCCTGTAAAAATATCAGTTTCCACAAAAATGTTAAGCTGCACAACGGTTTTAAAAATTAAAAATAATTAATGAGCAGC
Source organism: Semotilus atromaculatus (assembly GCA_031834385.1). Classification (NCBI taxonomy): domain Eukaryota; kingdom Metazoa; phylum Chordata; class Actinopteri; order Cypriniformes; family Leuciscidae; genus Semotilus; species Semotilus atromaculatus. Next base: position 7,223,886 of record JAULUF010000035.1, read on the forward strand.
AAATCAGCATGTTAGAATAATTTCTGAAGGATCATGTGACACTGAAGACATCAGAGGAATAAATTACCTAAAGTACATTACAATAGAGAACAGTTATTTCAAATTGTAGTAATATTTCAGTTTTTATTAGTATTTTTTATTTTTTTTTATCAAATAAATGCATCCTTGGTTAGCATGACACTTTCAAAAACATTAACAAATCTTAATGGCCCCATATCATGAAAGGCTCTGAAGTATTTAGTATTTAATGATCTTTGAAATCAGTTATAAATATCACTTTTTGATGTTCATAAATTGGTCGTTTTTCTTATGCAGCCTGTAAAGAAGAAACATCGGGCTCGAGTCATTGAGTTCTTCATCGACGTGGCACGAGAATGCTTCAACATTGGCAACTTCAACTCGCTCATGGCCATCATTAGTGAGTATTTTGATGTCCCTTGCAACACTTTGCTACAGAAAGCTCTCTTGTTCCCCACAAATCTGTTTAGATAATACAGTTTGCCGTTTTGGCAGGATTTTGTTTGCTTTTCTAATCCTTGCTCTCGCACGCTTAACACACACAACAACGTCACATCTCTTCTCTTATAGACTCTGCAAACAATTCATCAGTTTATTTGTGTTTGTGGAGTGTGCTGCAGAGAGTCTTTTTTAGCTGTTCAGCAAGGTTTAGATAATAAATTAACCTTCACTTTATATTATCTGTTCATTGTTTGGAAAATCTACAGGTAATCTGTAGCTATATTATAATACAGCTATATATTATATGAAATATATTCCAAACATTTGTATATTTGTTCGATTTCTAATAATTATGATATCCAAATAATGATTAGCTGCATGTGCCTGAGGCATTATGGGTAGGGGAGCAGGAGTGGCGAGGGCCATGAGAGGAGGCAGCTGTTCAGCTTGTGTGAGTGAGAGCTGGAACGAGGGAGTGAAATCCTTCAGGCAGATGGTCAGTGCTGACCAATCCAATAGACTGAGAGAGGGACGGACTCATTGAGGAGGGGATTGTGGGAGGGAGGGAATGGAACCAGCTGTCCTTTCCCTGGTCATTCCCAGGAGACGAGCCTGTGGGCCGGGGCTCTTACACAAGCCTCTCTCCCTAGAGATGGAGGGCCGATATTAAAGTCACTGGAAGAGAACAAACAAGTCATGGGAAAGGTTGATCGCTCCTGCTAGTGTTGTTTGGAGGCAACGTACATTGTGTGATGTGAATGGAGTGTCAGCGCGTGGCTTGGACTGAAAGATCATTCGCACTAGTATCGTGTTAGTGTGACGGAGCAGCTCTGGGTCTGACACCTGTTAGTACAGACAGATTGTTAACGGTACTAAGGTCTCATATGGCTCTTCTGTTGATGGATAGATAGTGCTGATATTGTTCAGGCTTAAAACTGTTGTATTTGGAGAAGAAAAGATCTGAAGCAAATGGATTTTCACATCTAGATCACAAAATATTCAGCAAAATGTGAATGCGTGATCTACAAATATCTAAAATTTATCAATAGCACTTTTTTCCTGTAATTATCTAATAAATATAGCCTTGGTGAGCATGGGAGACTTTTTGAAAAAAGTCTTACTGACCCAAACTTATTTCAGAGTGCAACAGGAATTGTTTATATGAACATTATATATATATACCAAAATGGACAATGGCTAAAGAATGTGCATTAGGAAAAATGACATTTTAAAGCATCAAAAACGAGTAGATTAACATTTAAGGAAGGCTTAGTAAGAAATGATTCTGTCGTCAGTACAGACAAATCTGATTGGTTGACCCACCCTTAGTGATTTCCAGTCAACACTATGACCTCATCTGGTCATTAGTGCTGACTGCACAAGCCCACCGTGACCCTCGGCACTATCAGCTGAACTTATTGTCGGAGGGAAATGATGCTCTGCTAATGTCATTGTTCATGTGGGCTCATGGGCCTAACTGCTCTATTTGCTACAGAGAAACTGCACCTCTGACAGGAAACGAGATGTTGCTGTGTGCTGACCTGTGTCTGTTTCTGTGTGTCTTTCAGCCGGGATGAACATGAGCCCCGTGTCACGGCTCAAGAAGACCTGGGGCAAAGTCAAAACCGCCAAATTTGATATACTAGAGGTAGGTTTTTCATCTTTTCTGTTTACAGTAGTGGGTGGGTGTGACTCACTGGAGTGAGGGAATATGTAAGGGGCAACATGAGTGGGATTGAATCGAGTTGGGATTGAATGCAGTGCTGACATGGCACTAAGCACATTAAGTGTTCAACCCTAGCTCTTGTCCCCTTGACTCATGCGTGCATGATGCTCAAACTCATGACAATATGGACGCCACCTCTTGGTAATTTTAGTCTCCAGTGGGCGAGAATTGCTGCTTTTGTATCATTATTTTTCTGAAGCACTGCAATTCTCCATTTGAGTGGGTGTGTAAATGTTTACAAATATTTTTTGGCCACAGTTTAGGGGTTAAGACCTTTAAGGCTTTCATTTTGAATCTGCACACTGTGTTTACTGTCTAAAGAGGGTTTGTTTAGGTCTTGCTTTATCTTTATAGAGGCTTTGAACTTGATATATGACTTATGTACGCAACACGCACACCTACTCATTGTTCAGTCTCGCCTTGTGGGTTGCAGCATTTTGATGTGTAAATAGGGACTGTATGTGTAGTCTTCAGGGAGGTTCAGCCTCTGTATCACAACACCTTTTCCTTTTGTTTTACTCTCAGACAATGGAGAATTGTTGGATAAAAGGCTTAGATGGCCTCTCTTGCCTTCCCTGTAGAATTAAAATTTTGAATGTTAAAGCTGCAGATATTCACAGCTAGTCCTTAATAAAAGTTTTCTTACCCGAGGGAATAATAATATTATTCTGCAAGGACGAATTAAATTGATAAAAATAACACTAAATACATTTAAAATGCTACAAAAAATATATTTGGAATAAATGCTGTTCTTTTTTCTTTTCTTTTTTTAAATGATCAGTTTCCACACACACACACACAAAAAAAAAAAACATTGATAATAATAAGAAATGTTTCTTGAGCAGCAAATTATTATTATGATTTCTGAGGGATCTTGTGACCCTAAAGACTGGAGAAATGGCTGCTGGAAATTCAAAATCGCCACTACAGGAATAAATTACATTTTAAAATATATTAAAAGTAATATTTAAACTTGTATACCTTAATATTATTTAACAATTTTACTGTTTTTACTATTTTTGATCAGCTAAATGAAGCCTTGGAGAGAGTAAGAGATTTCTTTCAAAAACATTAAAAAAAAAACGTACTGCCCCCACTTTTTTGAACCATAGTGGACCTACTAAAACTGCTGGTTTAAGATGACTGAACCTTTGTGAACGTCTCTCCTTCAGGCAAAAAGTTTAATGATGTTTGAAAGCACATGAAATGTATCATCTTACTTGGTTCCCATGAAAGAATGTCCCATGCTGAATAGTAACTAGAGTGACTCATGTTGCCTAAATCAGTAGGTTCTAACTAAGACGTAACCATGCCAAATGGATTTAGGGCTCATTAGAAACTTTAGTTTGTACTAGAAAAACCACATCTAAATTTTTCAGGCCAAGTCCTGAGGTTGGTGCATAAACCTGTTTTTTCCCCATATTCTCAGCACCAGATGGATCCCTCTAGCAATTTCTACAACTACAGAACAGCGCTGCGTGGAGCCACTCAGAGATCCATCACTGCTCATAGTAGCAGAGAGAAGGTAATGCGTTTCATTTCTCCTTCCAGACGTATTCTCACAGAACTCGTAGGAATGTTGGTTTCATAACCCTGTTTGGGTGTTTTCAAACAGTGTTTGAAGTGTGTGATTTGTATTGATATTAACAACAAATGTAATGAGGATAATGATCAAATCTGATTCATTACATAAAAGATGCAAGTAAAAAAAAGTAGCTTGAAAATGCAGACCCCAATCCAGAGACTTTGTATTTACAGTAAATTGAGTTTTACTTTGGCTTTGGCCGAGTGTTATGTAAAAATGGTTGGACTGTTTGTGGATGATTTGCTGAGGGCAAGGAGTCAAATGGGACATTCTGTTTCCTCTGCAAAATATGCTCCGTTTTTTGTTCTAAAAACATGGCAGTCGGCCAGTTAACAAAATGTTCTGATGCTCTTCAGTGTTTTGTGTGAGCAAACTCACGCAATAAAATCCATCCGGCATGAGTCTGCCAAAAGGTTGGTCACATTGTCAAAGTGCACAAACTTTTTGTTTTCTTATACATTTGTGGGGGATTTGTTTGTTGTTTGTTTGTTTTTGTTAAGCTCTATAAGGCTTGTTTTGTATCTTCGGCTGGTTAGAGAGATGTTCACTGTGTGGGTTTAGGTGGTGAGACACAATGTTCCAGAGCAACTCTGGAATGCTCAGCCTTTTTGCATCACAGTGGCCCATGTCACTTGTTTTTCCCTGCAATCAGATGTGTTTAGACTTTGGATAGTGTTGTTACTTTAAAGATACAAGGGACAAAATATGTGCATGTTACAGAGCAGGAATTTCCTCAGTAAACAAATTAAATCAGGAATGCATTACTGTTCTATTAATGTCTTTAACTTGTTTGACTGCTTGTATTTTTGACCCATTGTTTTGTTCATTAGTGTTCTTACACTTAATTTAAGCTAAATTTGAACCTGAGGTTAATTAGTCACATGGGACTCGCTATACTCAAATAAACAAGCAAAAAAAGCTATATAACAAAATTAGTAAGTGACTTTATTATTTATCAGTAAGTGACTATTCATTTCTCAGTTTTAGTGTGATGTTTAGGTTTAAGACAAAAAAAAGAAATGCAAAAAATAAACATTTCAAAGAATTTGAATTTTGGGGATGTCATGCAATAATTTACTGTATTAATATTATAAAAGTATTTGCTTCAGTTTTCTAGTCTTAAGACTGATGGTAATTTTCAGGTGTACAAAAAATTAAAACATGCCATTTATTTTTACTTGGATATTTTTTGCCCAGTGTGCCAGGAAATGTGAGTTATTCAGCTCTTTCAACATCCGATGCATATTTCTGCATCAAAGCTTGAATTGCGGATTATTTTATTGTGTTTTGAAGAGAGAGAGATCTTTGTTTATCATGTTGTAGCTGCCTTGTAGGCTTTTAGAGGCTGTTGTAAGACACTGTTGCCTAATGCAGTCTTACTGCGACGATAACCCTCAGATGGCCTCCAATAAGGCAGCTCGATTTGGTTGCATTTTAGTTTTTGGTCAGTTGTAGCTGTTGTGTAATCATATGTTCCTTTTTTGCCTTCCAGATTGTTATTCCTTTCTTCAGCCTCTTGATCAAAGACATTTACTTCCTCAATGAAGGATGTACCAACAGGCTCCCCAACGGACATGTCAATTTTGAGGTAATTCTTTCTGTTTGGCTTGGTGACGCATGGAAACAACTGGCGTCACAGCTACTGCATAACAATGGATGGTTGAGAAAACACTGTCACGTAGCAACAGAAGCAGTAGTTCATTGAAGTTTCTGTGTGACAGTAGCTACACACGAAACTTAGGCGATGCTCTCTAACAGAATCAATCTTGACTGTGCTGCAGAAATTCTGGGAGCTGGCCAAACAAGTGATGGAGTTCATGACTTGGAAGAAGGTGGAATGTCCTTTTGACAGAGACCGCAAGATTCTGCAGTATCTCCTGACCGCACCAGTCTTCAGTGAAGATGGTACTGATGTCATGTGATGCTTGTCCATGCTAGTTTGATTCATTTTTTGCATGTTTTTTCGTGGTATTTTATAGTTTCAGTGGCGATTATCTACTAAAATCCCAGACACGTAATAATATTGAGGGAAGACATTGCTGATTTTACATTATTTCTACATTCTGCCTTACTTGTTTACTGTGAACTTGGACTTCCTGTCTGGACTAGAGCTCTTCTGCTCATTCATTTTCTGCCACTCACGTCATAAACCTGTTCTAATGACAGTTGCGAAATAAGCACACAAGATACCAGACACAAAGACAACTGCGCTTGTCACAAAATTTACCTCAGGTGTAAAATGCCGTCATGCTAAATAACCGAGTAACATGAGTTAAGAACATTCCTCATGAATGAAAACAGGTGGCTTTGTTTTCTGTTGCTGACACACTCGTCTCATCTCAATGATCTATCAACAGCTTTGTATCTGGCATCATATGAAAGTGAAGGACCGGAGAACAACATGGAGAAAGACAGATGGAAGTCTCTCAGGTGTGTATGATATGATTCATCAGGGCTGTTGATTGACACTCCCTTGGCAAGTGTGAATGCATTCAGATGTTGAGATTATTCCTGACCTGTCTGAAGAGCAGGGACTTTGTCTATCAGTAATTGAGTTGCTAATCAAAATATTTCATTAACAGGCTTCCCACTGTCAGAGAGATATCAGGGAATTTAAATTGTGCTGTCCATGTCTTGAAAAATAATACAATTAAATATGAATGAAATACTAAAAGTCATGGACATTTCTGTAATAAATATAATTTAATCTAGCTATGCCATTAATCTAGTCGGTTAAATATTGGTTAAATATTTGTGTGCTTGCAATCCAAGTAATATCTGAGTTATAAGCGAATATTTCAGCGAATCAGTCAAAACGGTCACAAATGAATCTGAATGATTCATTGTCAAGTCTATCAGAATTACTGATTTAAAAACAAAAATCTCATCCAATAATAACAAATGGTCATGGAAATTAATTAGTGGGGAAAAAAAATATAAACCTTCAATTAAGCTCATTTTGCATTACTTTTACATGATTTTTTAAGGTATAGTTTGCCTTACATTACACTCAAACTAAATGGTGGTTTGGGAATTATGTGTAACCTATTTATTGCACTTTTTTAAATTTTTATAAAGAAGCTCATTATCTGTTTTTGGTCTCACGGTCATTTCAATCAATTATTTTCAATATATAATCAATCAACTGACAAAAACATGTTCCATTAACACTTGCCAAAGATCACACAGTGATAGATACACACACATATTTGCTTGGAAAGGGTGAGACCTCTTGGCTCTTGCTTAGTCACGTTTCCTGATAGCTTTACTGCTCAAGAGGGATGGAGAGAGAGAGAGAGGGGGGAGGAAGAAAGTGATTGTGGAGGCTAACAGTGTTTTTTTTTTCTTTCTTTTTTTTTTTTACTGCGACAGGATCTGTCACAGCACCAGATTCTGTCTGTATCAGCAGTTCGTGCTCCACCACACTCAATGTCTCGGAGTGATCGTAGCCCAACAGGAAACAGGGCAGAGCAGAGAGAAAAGACAATCCAGCTGATGTGTAGACAGAAGAATAATGTCTATAGGGCAAAGTTGCCTTTTATTGCTAGTCTGAAACCAGTTTATACTTGATTTATCAAGTGTAGGGTGCTGGACTTGGATCAGAACACAGGGCAGATATTGCACAGCGTGTCCATTCAGTCGTCTGCCTGTACTAAAACGGATATGAGGGGCTCGTAATATAAACTCAAGGTTTTATACAACGTGTAATAGGAAGTAAAGTCAGCATGAAATCTAAAATCGGTTTTCGAAATACATGTTATTGATCTTATTGTGAATAAGCATACATTTCCTTTTTTTTTTACCTTGTAATAATTACAAGGACTTTTTCAGTCCTTTAGTCTGCTTAAATTCCGGCCTACATTTCTTTTCCCCAATCGGATATGCATACAATACGGAAGAAAAGATCTGTCATACTTCCGTTAGGTGTGAGTTTAAGTAAAATACATCGAACGTTATGTATTTTTGCTTTTTCATTTTGGAGATGGATCATTTTGAATCATTGTATTTGACTCGTTAAATGAATCTTTTTTTTTTTTTTTCATTTCTTGCAGGTCGTCTTTGTTGAACAGGACGTAATCAAGTGAACCCTCTGACAAGCAAGCTGTGTCTCCCTTTTGCCCCTTCCAAACGTGAGATGTATCCCTGTTTTTCAAGGGAGATGACAATCCATATTTTGCTGAACGGTGCATTTTTATGTTGGAAAGAGGAGCATCTTTTTACAAGGCCCTTCTCTTTCTGTCTTTCATACTGGATATTTCAGGCTTTTTCATGTCTTTGTGCAGTATTTTGTACTCCTTTTTTCCCCTCTTTAAAACGTGGTTTGAGCTGAAGGAGAAATGTGTTTGGTATGTCCCTTGACTACAAACCAATTCCGATCTATGCTGTCGTTCTTGTCTGTTGACTCTGAGTATGCTGCTGGTTGGCAAACTCAATTGGAACAGGTTGGGAAAAAAAATGATGATATAAACCAGCATTATGTGTACTGGGTTCCAGTACTGTATATTTTTATTGTACCTGAAGCATTAATTTAAGTATAGATTTATGTTTTCACTATTTTTTGATATTGTGTTTGTCAGTTTTTTATGCACATGAGATGAGAGTAATGCATTGCTTTAACCTCTGTGAGTGACCATTGATGTGTGCGTGACAAACCCGCTGAGGGTTGCCAAATTCACTGGATACTTCTGTGAATAAAGATGTCAATTAATTTCTTGTGTAAACTCTTTTGTGATGATTCTGCAGCATAATGCTCCCCATCCCTTTTTATTGTTGTCATGGTTTACTGTCGCCACATGTTGACTGTTGAAGGAAGCGCAGTGTTTTTTGTCAGTGTTACAGGTGTAATGCTGTTTCTTACACAATGAAGGTGATATTTTTTGACAGACAGCTCACTGTGTAAGAGAATTCTCCCAAGTGCTGTTGACCATAGTCAGTGGTGAATGGTGTTATGTCGTCCTCTGGTGGTGAAGTGGAAAACTACTTCATACAGACTAGGCTAGGGGACCGTGTTGTTTTTATCAGGGAGGAGTTATATTCATGAAGGTTTATCATACCTGTGGTAGTTGGGACTTGAGTCCATTTGTAGGATGTATTAGTTTTCATTACTGTTATTATATTAATATTTTGGTTTTATTTATTGGCCTCAAAAATATCTGTAGTTGTCCTGTTTTTGCCTGCTTCACTGTTTTCAAATATTTTAAAGATTTTTATATTCTTTGTTATTTTGTACTAGGTACATGTTTTTTAGTAATCAGATATTGCCCTATGTAATATTTTATAATGTTTATAAAAGTTTGTATGGAAAAACTAATATTTGGCGGTACTAGCACACAATTTGAAGGTATTGTATGTCGGATGATGTCCATTCTAACCTTTTTCCCCCTTATTGGAAACTTTCCACAAATACATAAATATCATGTAAATATAATTTACTTTTCTCCACTCTTTTCTGTATATTGATATGTATTTTGATTGTTTGAGCAGATTATAGAACCTCATGAGTAGTGGTATGGAGTGAACAAGAAAAAAAAAAGAGTAATTAAAGACTATAAAGCTATTTGAGTCTTTTTTGTTTTATGTTTGTGTCTCATGATTTTGCTTGGAAACACTATATTGGAATAATAAGAGGAATATTGTTGTCATAAAAAAGATTTGCTAAGTGAACAAGATTATGAGGGGATGAGTTGTAGGTTTATAAAAATGTGTCTCTTTATGAAACAGTTCAATCATTTTCGGGTCTGTAAAAATGATTTGCAATGTTTTTGAAAGAAGTCTTATGGCTGCATTTATTTGATCAAAATGCAGTAAAAAAACAACAATATTGTGAGAATAATACTACAATTTGAAATATCTATTTTAAATATTTTTTAAATGTTATTTATTCCTGTGATTTTTTATTTTATTTTATTTTTTGCTCCCACATTTTCAGCATCATTACTTCAGTCTTGTCACATGATCCTTCAGAAATTATTGTAATATGATGATGTGGTGCAAAAGAAACCTTTCTTATCAAAGTGGAAAACCGTTGTGCTGCTTAATACTTTTTTTGAAGATTCTTTGAGAAATAGAAAGTATTTTAATTCGAAAACTTTTAAAATAATGTAAACCATGTACACGTCTTTTCTGTCACCCTTGATCAATTTGACCTTAATTTTTAAAATATTTTTAATTTATAAGAATCCTCTGCAAATGCTAATACATATAAAATCCCAGTGGGTGACGTGTCTGAACCTTCTGATGTTGTAGAGCGTAAATCTGCATGATTTACGAAATCAAATCATCTGTTTGATTTGGTCTGTGAAGGTCATCAAATAAGTTCCTGACTGACCTGGATGGTGTTGATGAGTCCAGCCGAATGGTGATGCTGTGAGGAATTGCTTGGCTATGTTGATCTGGAAGTGTATATTTATCCAGGCTGAGATTTGTGCAGCCCACTGTAAGATCACCAGGGTGGGATGAGAGAAGATGTGAGTCTTCTGCAGTGACCTACGGCCGCTCCAAGTAATGTTGTGTAGCCTATATTGATGAGAGGAGGGTGCGCTGAAAAAAAAAAATCTATATATTCATAGAACTTCTAATTAATGTTCTGACAATGTTTAAAAAATGTGTAAAAAGCCATGATGTATTATATTGTTTTGTGGATGGTTCAAATTCAAACGTTAATATAGGAGAATAATGGGCCTCTGTCTCCATCTACTGGTCAACTATCACACCATCAGATTTCTGAGACGACTTAATATTGATTTCAGATTTCAGAGTTGGTGTAGTTATGGCCAAGTGCAGATATGATAGGTTGGAAAAACAACAGATTTTATTATATGTATTATGTAATATTTGCTGAAATATTACGTGATGCACAGTTCATATGAATCACAGCTTTGAATGATATATTGGTCATTTCATTGCCAGAGGCTTCAGCCACTCTAATGCTAGTCACTGGTTCTGATTCACGTAAATGCGATTAAATCAATTCAACTGACTCTGGGATTGCTGTAGGCCTAATATCACTAGCCTATGTGTGCAAAATGTCTCTCAGTGTAAATCTGGATAGCTACATGATTGTAAATAGAAACTTTATATAGCTCAGGCTCTGTAAAGTGGAGAGGATTCTGAGACCAAGTCTAGTTCTAAACAGTTTAGGGAAGATCAGGGCCAGGTTTGACACTTTTTTCCTCCAGTAATTATTTATAGAAATTGTTTATGTTTTAAATTTTGTATATTTAATTTTCTTATTCATATGCATTATCTGAGCATAATGCATTTAATGTGTTGTCCCTCTATACGGGGTAAGTTGTCACAATAGAACCTGTTGTTAAACGTCACATGCATTTCAGCAGTGCACATTGAAACAATTATTAAACACAAAACAATAGACGAAACAGCAAAAATTTACAAAAATATTAAAATATTGTTTTGGCCAATATATCTTGTCAGTAATAAACTACACATTTAAAACTTGTTATTTAAAACAACATAATTTCATTAAGCCATTAACACTTCAGCAGGCGCTACGGTAAACAAACCAAAAAATAAATGAATAATTGATTATTCATGAGAGAGAGAGAGAGAGAGAGAGAGAGAGAGAGAGAGAGATCAATAAAATATCCTGCTGTCATGAAGCCATCATCACGACTGCTGGTGTAGTTATTGTGGAGAATTGACACATGCTGCCCAGTGTGTGCGCGTGAACAGAACGGAGCTGTTGACCGGGGCTGCTGCCTCAAACACACAACACTCTCTATCAACCGTCTTCTTTTAAGAGTACAAGAGTTCCTGCATACGAAAACGGTAGGGGTTTTCCTTGTCATTTAAAACTAAACTTTATGCCTTTCAGAAGTGTTTAGTTAGATGATAAAATGGAAGAACAGGTGTAACGCCTGCATGGCTTACGCAAAAGCGCGAAATTACATAAAAGTAGGCTAGGTAGCCTATATGATTTTAAAATTAGGCCTATCGACACGTTAGAAAAAAACACGTTTCTTTATTTTAATTTTAGCTCCAATTGATTTTATTGTATTTTTATTTAGCTTAGCATTAGGGTTACGTTGAATATCGTATGTATTTTTCTACTGTGTTAATAAATAACTATAGCCTACTTCTCTCATGGATGTAATGAAATAAAGCTAATCAAACATCCTGTGAATTCAACAACAGATTGGATGCAAAGAAAATAACTCTTATTAAGTTGCATAGGCTACTTTGTGTTTTAAGTTTATGTATGGAGATGTAGGCATCTTGTGCCGTAAATACTGTGATTGTGCTCAAACATTCTTCTTTGTGGTGGGAGTGTCCAGTGTCCATTGTATGTTTGTAACCCAAAGTGAATTACAAAACATCCTCTTTCATTTTTTTTTTCCATCAATGAAAGTCAGCAAAGAATGACATCACCAGATAGTCCAGGAAAGAGCATACTGCACACTCACTGGGTGCTGGTGCCATCCGGTATTACTGTGCCTCTAAATTATTGATTAGGTCTAAATCACTGGGGCCAACTACAGATCTCTGGTAAAATGCTCTCTCTCACTCTTCATCTGAGATATGAAAATGTGGATGATCATTCTGTATTGTGCCCCTCATAATGAGATATACATGACAGGTAGATGAAAGGCATGGGAGGATCCCCTAACCTTTACCATCAAAGTTGTGTTCTGTAGGGCACAAATGCCATCATTAAATCTGACAACAAAAGTACCAGCAGCTTTATCTATATTATTTATCAACAAATTTGTGTTGGGACAGGGACTAAATGGCAATCTCAGATTCATTATTAAAATGAATACACCATGCACAATCACACCCATATTTAATCATCAAGCTCTGGTTGTCCCCGAGACCTTCCTGATGTACACATAAAAAAAAAAATAAAAAGGTTACTTTACTAAATCCACTTGACCTAATGTGCAAATATTATTAGATCTGTATTCGATGGTTATTGTTATCTAAAACTAACACCAAAACCATAAAACATTTATTACTTATGAAAAATACATTAGCTGAAATAAAATAAAATAAAAATAAATGAAAATAGATATTTTATTTCAGCTTGCTGCCAAGCAGCATTTCTCATTCTTGTTTGGTTTAAGTTGACTTACTAAAATGAACAAACTAAAACAAAAAAACTACACTTAAAGGTGCCCTAGAATGTGAAATTAAAATTATTTTGGCATAGTTAAATAACAAGAGTTCAGAACATGGACATGACATACAGTGAGTCTCAAACACCATTGTTTTCTCCTTCTTCCTTAAATCTCGTTTTTGAAAAACACCCCTGAAAAACAGGCGAATCTCCACATAACACCAACTGTGACGCAACAGTCGGGATCATTAATATGTACGACTCCAAAAATGTGCATATGCCAGCCCATGTTCAATGACAGGCGGAACTGCGCAGCCGAAGCATGGCAGTTGTTCAGTGTTTAGATGTACAAATGAACACAAAGGTATTTAGTTCCTTCATCCGAGCCTCTGAAGAAACATTGGGTTAATTTTATTTTCTCTGGAAATTTCCAAACATTTCACCGACGAGACTGTTTCCTCAACTTGGGCCAATACAGAGCTGGCCTCGATCGATCGAGCTACCAAGCAACACTTTCTGAATGTGTAATTGTTCAAGTTCAGACAGGTAATCTTTCTCTCAAAATCGTTCAATACTATATCATCGTGTTTGCATTGGTGAAAGCATTAGAGAGAGTGCAGAAACTGCGTTGCAATGATAAGATCTTTATCCTCGCGATCAACACACTATCATCTGTTTGGTCAATGCTCATCACGCCAACATTTTATGTGATGGGAATAGATCTAAATACTTTAAAAACATCTCACGATTCGTTAATCTCGATAGCTGTAATAGTAAAAACGTATAATATCTGTAGTAAAAGTATTCGAGAGAGTTTCACATGTAATACGTAGCTATTTCATATGCAAGCATGTCAGCCAATCAGAGCAGAGGCCGGTTACACACAGCAGACACGCCCCTTCAAACAGAGCGTTTGGGCTTAGGGCTAAAATCAGGCTAGGAAAAATGCCTTTTATTTCTAAATTATGACTATTTTTGATCTAAAAAACATACTAACATTATAAGGGCAACCCAGAAAACATTATACAATAAAAATAAAAACCATTCTAGGGCACCTTTAAACAAAAACACATTTAAAATTATAGACATATTTCTAAAACTTTAATTAAAACTTTAATTCAAAATATTATCAAAAACTATAATAGTATCTCAGTGAAATTAAAATAACACTTCTGTTTTCATTTGTTTTATCACAAAGTAGAACACCACTTTTCAGAAATTATTGTATTGTATTGCATTGATATATTGTTTTATACATATGGGGTCTCTGAGTAATGTAAAATAAAAATTTTGTTTATAATCACTTAAATGTTAAATAAGTTTTTTCAAGCCATTAATGGATTAGTTCACTTTAAAAAAAACTTTTACTGATAATTTACTCACCCCCATGTCATCCAAGATGTCCATGTCTTTCTTTCTTCAGTCGAAAAGAAATTAAGGTTTTTGATGAAAACATTACTGGATTTTTCTCCATATAATGGACTTCAATGGACCCAAACGGTTCAAGAAAAAAATGAGTTTCAGTGCAGCTTACCAGACGATAAACGATACCAGACGATGAATAAGGGTCTTATCTAGTGAAACGATCGGTCATTTCAAATATATATATAAAAGTTTAAGTTTTATAAGCACAAATGCTCGCCTTGCTTTTTCTGTGATGCTCGTTAGCGACTCACGTAATACGCAATTACGTTCAAAACGTCACGCTTGACAAACCGAGTCAGTGTTTACAAATGTAAGGAAAGAGGACCATATACACATATTCAAATGTCTTTGGGTCAGTTGATCGTTTAAATGGCCATTTCGTGTGCATATCCTGGGTGTTGTAATATTAAAAAGGCTAAAAGAAAATTTTCGGTGACGTCACCAACGCGCATCACAGAACAGAGCACGGCGAGCATTTGTGCTCATAAAACGTAAACTTTTTTATTTATTTTTGAAATGACCGATTGTTTCGCTAGATAAGACCCTTATTCATCGTCTGGTCTCATTTATCGTCTGGTAAGCTGCACTGAAACTCTCATTTTAACCTTGAACCATTTGATACCCAATGAAGTCCATTATATGGAGAAAAATCCAGGAATGTTTTCATCAAAAACCTTAATTTCTTTTCAAATGAAGAAAGAAAGACATGGACATCTTGGATGACATGGGGGTGAGTAAATTATCAGCAAAAGTTTTTTTAAAAGTGAAGTAATCCTTTAAACTGACTGACAGAAAAATGGTTAAGACTGAAATTTTACATTTGATCATTTGTTAATAATAATATCATCCTTTAATTATTTTTATAATATTGTGTGATGTCATCCCACAGCAAACTGAAATTGAACTTGATCATCTTTTATTGTGGAATAAAAGTGCCAAAATGGGAAATGGTTCTATGAAGCTGAATCCTCTTAAGCAGGTTAGAGGCTCGGCCAAATCCAAGAACAATGGGGAAACAAGCGCAGTTCCTCAAGTCCTCAGAGTTAGAGTGGAAGAGTTAGAGAGTCAACTGAAGAAGAAGGATGAAGACTTGAATGCCAAGGAGCTTCAGATCAAACATCTAGAGGAGCAGTTGGCTCAGCAGAGACAGGCCATTTCAGAGATATCTGATGCTTTGAGGAACAAGTGTTTCCAACTCAACAAGCTCCAGGATGCACTGAAGAATCAAGGGGAGTTGGGTCTCCTGCCATCACCTATCAAGGAAAAGGTCAGTCAGTGTCTCACAGGCCTGCTCAGAGATACCCTCAACAGGAGGAAAGGAGCAAAAGCTGGAGTTTCTGCAGAGCCTTCATCCAGAACGTATGATTCCAGCGGTATACCAAAGTTCTACTTTGAGAGTGCACGAGTCTGGAAAGAGCAAAGGTGAGACATGTAATTCATTTTCTGCTTTTGAGGCCATTTTCCTTCCAGAATTTGATTGTCATTAGTTGTTATGTTAGTATTTGGGACCAGGTATATTTAAGAAATATGCCTATAAATGAATAGAGTAAACTTTTAGACAAAATATTGCCAGTTACTTTATATTTTTGCTCCTCCAATGAAAATAGTTCCAAGCGAAGTTTGTTGCGTGTCTGACCAACAGTAGCAACAGTAATCTCACGATTCACTCATAAATACGTCCCTTGTCGCTACCTACTGGTGTCATGACGATGCACCAACTATTACCTGTTATCATAAGGAATACATGTGCTTTAATGCTGTACGTTTGTGAACGTAAAGTTACCTTAGTAGGTCATGTTATGTGTTTTGTGTGTGCATACTGTATGTGTGTGAGTTTGAACAAGAATATTCATTATTGTATCAAGCATCCTCAAAGAGCTAAAATAGATATGCCATTTGTTCATGTTGGTAATTAGTCTGTGTTTTTCATGCTAAGCTCATTATGTTGGGAGACTTAAATTGGCCTAATCTGACAGCAAAATACAATGCTGATATTCATTATCCTGTCTCTATTCTAACTCTGAAAATGAATCAACTGGTGCCTTTCAATAGCGAGAACTGTCCAATTAGTCCATCTTAAATAATTTGTTCTCAGTCAACCCATAAACAGTCCAAGGCCCGGTTTCACAGACAGAGCTTAGATTAAGCCAGGATTAGGCCTTATTTCAATCAGGACATTTAAGTAGCTTTCATAAATGTGCCTTTGAAAAAACAAACATTACTGGTGTGAATCTTGAGACAAAACAATGGCACTGACATATTTTAAGATACATCAGTGCAATTTGTTTTTAGTTAAAACAGTTAAAACATGCATTTTAGTCTGGGACTAGGCTTAAACCTTGTCTGTGAAACCGATGGGTATGAGTAACAATGTCACAGCTATCACAGTTACAAGCAAAATAGTATTCCAAATGTTTCATAATCTTTTTTTCGATCTCAAATTAGACATCTTCAGCACAGTTTTTTTTAACCAATATCTTTAACAGTGTAAAGAAGCTCCTCACCGATGCTTTGAATAAGAACCAGTATCTGAGGAGACTGGAAGTGCAACAGGTCAAAGACATGGTGGAATGCATGTATGAGCGGACGTACCAGCAAGGAGAATACGTCATAAAACAAGGAGAGCCGGGAAACCACTTGTTTGTGCTTGCAGGTATAAATCAAGTGATTTAATTAATGTGGTTATACTATCAGAAACCATGTAAAAAACTTTACCTTTATGGGGCAACAATTTTGTCCACAATTTTTCTGAGAGTGTAGACATTAGTATATAGATAATATGAGGAAATCTATGCATATGTCACTAGTTACTGCTTTTCATTTCTACCAGTTTTTCATCAATGTCTTCTCTACACTGTAAATAATAATTAACCCACTTTTAATCAGAATGCAACAATTTGTTGCAAAAAAGAAACAATTTGTGTTTAAGTATCGTTTACTCTTACAGATGGCAAGCTGGATGTCTATCAGCACAACAAACTGCTCACATCAATAGCAGTCTGGACCACATTTGGCGAATTAGCCATCTTGTACAATTGCACCAGGACTGCATCGGTCAAAGGTGAAGTATTTCCCTTGTGCTTCAATCTATCTCTCACTTAGATGTGTATGAGTAGTATAGTTCTGTTTCTGACAAATATGTTACATACTGTAACTTATTTACACCGAATTCAATTGTCCCTGCATGACAGCACTTTGTGTGTTTAGTTCATGCTGTGACCATGGATTGGCCTCGTATAGCCACAGGCTATCAAATAAACACCAGTGAGAACTAAAACACCATTGTTTTGTCTTGTAGCGTTAATCTCATTGGCTTCGGTAATTTTGTTTACTTGTTTGTGTGGCCAGATGTACCGTCTCAAATGCCTTCCCTCATTTTATCTTTTATTCCCACTCTTAAAAAAGCATTGGTGTGCAGTAAAACATGGTTACCCATAATGTTAAATTATGAATCAGTGTGGTGCATTCTTTCAGTGGTTAATTTTTAATGTGATCACTCTTAATATAAAAATAAATAAATATTTCTTTAATATTCTTGCACTGTTGGTACTTTGATACTTAAATATGTTCTCTACCAAGTCACCATGATACAATTTAATCACTTCCTAATCGTCCTATCGGAAGCAGCTGTTGTTTCCTGGTCACCGAGTCATTAAAGTTTAAGGACACCTCTCAGGGAGGAACAAGGGAGCTCCTGGTATTTCCCTTACCTGTAGTTTTGTTATGATCACAGCGGCCAGCAATGTGAAAACATGGGCACTCGATCGAGAAGTCTTTCACAACATCATGCGGATGACTGCCGAGGCTCGACACGAGCAATACCGCCACTTCCTGAGGAGGTAATCCAAACTGTTCATCCCACCCGCTGTTTACTGTGTTGTCCTACCACATAATGTGTAGTCAAGTAATAGCTGGACCTGAAAACATCAAAGTGCGGCTTTTGCATGAAACGTTGTAGAGATCAAACAAACAAATAAAGCATAGCTAGGAATTTTGTTTAGTTTTTTTGGAGGCATTAGCCATGCTATTGATGATGTTAATGTCAGTTCACGGTCTGGTTGAAGTGACCTCTATGACCTTGCTTATGTAACTATCAGTTTAAATGGCAAACATGAAAGGAGGAAAATGCTATAATTCAATTTGAGGGCTCTTAAAGACATTCTAATAAGAAAGGATTGAGAGATACTATCTTATATTAGAAAAAAATAGAACTGAACAACATAACTGTTCTCAATAACCATCAGTTCAATCCGAGTCAAAGGGGCAGTCTTATATTGTTTGTATCAGTTTAGTCATATAAGAGTCATAGATCAAAATTCAAACCAATATGTTTTGAATAATACAAATGAACATTGGATGTTGATTAAATGCCATATAAGGCAAAAATGCCAAAAATATATATTTTAGAAAATTATGCTTGATTGCTTTTCTCCTACAAATGTCCTAACCTTTTATTTTATTTTATTTTATTTTAGTGTTTCACTTCTTGCTAGTCTACCTCGGGACAAACTAACTAAGATTGTGGACTGCTTAGAGGTGGTAAGTAAAACCTTTTAACATTATTAAAATTTAGTGATTCAAAAAAGCTAACCAGCGGCAGCCCCATCTAATCCAAAATATCTACCTGTAGTAAAGTTTTCAGATGTCTAAATCCAAACCGACAATTTTGGACAAGCAGTGTTGATATTGCATCTTTCATCACTTGGCCCTGTATATTGTTACCATAGTTATTTGACTAAGGCTGCGTGAAGTGTTCGCTCCAATCGAGGGGACGAGTGATTTGTTAAAGATGTTTGTAGCAGCCAGTGTAGGCTGCTGACTGATTTATTCCATTTCTCCATGAGGGGCCAAGTGAGTTTTTCTAAAAGAGTGTGGGCTTTGTCAACTCTACGTCAAATAAGCATCCTCATGTTCTTCCATGCTGAAAAAACATCAAGGACATTCTTCTCGATTGTCGGCCCCTGGGGTCGAATGGGAGAATGTCGTTATTCAATCACTCCGATGGAGTTGATTATATTCCCCTCTCTAGAGGTAAAGAAGCAATGTAACCCAATAGTGGCCCAGATGTTTTGGACTGAAACATGCAGATAATGTGGAACTCTATCATTAAACAGTGGGGAATGGAATGCAGATGGGATGCTAGAAGAAGACAAATGTTTTGAGACCCTCAGAGGAGTGTGGCATACCTAGAGAGCTTCTCTAATGACAAAGCAGAGCTCTGTCAGAAAGAACGTTGGGGATGGAGATGGAGTACATGCACCAGAGAAATTAAAACTCAAAGAATGTCTTGGAATGCCTCTGATGGACAGCTTCAATGTTCTAGAATGGTTTAATGATTCAGTTTGGCAAATTAAACAAGATTTAATCTCAAATTTCAGGTGAATCATTCCATTCCACTGTAAATAGAACGTTATTTTAGCAAATCACTGTTGCAAAAAACATTCTTGTTCTTCCATTGAATTGGAGGGATATCAGTTCAAGCACAGTGTTCTCAAGCTCTAGCTACTTTGGCAACCAAGGTACAGTAACAAAACCCCCCACAAATTTTAGTCTTGTAAACAGCTTATTCTGGAGTATTAAAACCAGTTCCAAAATGCTGTTTTGTTGTTGTAATTTATTATAAAAAGCTGAACTGTTTTAATGGTTAGTGAAGTGCTACCTTAAGGTCAACTGTACAATTTAAAGGGCTAGGTCATCCAAAAAGGAAAATTCTGTCATCATTTACACACCCTCAAGTTGTTCCAAACCTGTATGAATTTGTTTCTTCTGCTGAACAAAAATATCTTGTGTTTAGCAGAAGAAAGAAATTCATACTGTTTGAAACAACTTGAGGGTGAGTAAATGAAAGAATTTTCATTTTTGGGTGACCTACCCTTTTAACTTCTACTAAGGAAACATATTTTATGAAATTTGACAAGTATGTAAGTAAGCAATAAGTGTAGGAGCTATATCTTCTCATATCATTGTGAAAGCAGACATGGCGGCCTTCCTGTTGTCTCCCTCAGGGAACCTCTCCGGGAAAATGACAGCAGTGGGTTGATGGTAAAATCAATAGCTAAATGAGTTTTCTCTTGCGTTTGCTGACCAGGAGTATTATAATAAAGGAGACTACATCATCCGGGAGGGAGAAGAAGGAAACACATTTTACATAATCGCCAATGGAAAGGTAATTTGCAAACTATTATCATCAATTTGTTCTGTCAAAGCTTGGTTTTGTGTATTTACTGTATTTAGCGTAACTTTGAATCATGTCTCATTCCAGGTTGCGTATACTTACAATTAATTACTACTATAATTTAAAATTTAAAAACTGATGTGCTTTTGCTGTATGATCATTATTGATTTACTTCTTTTCAGGAACTTTTAGTAATTATAGTGTATAGCCTTTCACCATGCCTAGTGCCTACTGAAGACGACAGTGTATACATCATTTTTGGTACTTTAGGTACATACACTACCCAGGTTATGCAATGTACTCACACCATTCAATGCTAAAGCTAAAGCATCAAAAAATGAAAGTGATTTATTCCATTTGAGGCATCATTTTTCCACTCCACTAATCCTCATGGACTTTTCACTGCAGACGCCGATCTGGGTCTTTGGGAGGTAGAGCGCGTTCAGATAAATCAGTAATTCGACACCGAAGGGGTTAAGAGACAGGACTCTCCACTGGGAAGCAACAGGAAATGTTTAGCATGAGCTAGCCAGGCTCCCCCATGATCCCCTGTTCATTTTTGCTCTACTGTCGCTCAAGATGGGGGGAAGGAAGATGTTTTACTGAGGGGGAGATAATTTAATTTCCGGAAATGATGGTTCTCGTCAGCCTGTCGCCACCATGTCCGAGAGTGTGTTGGGAATAAGACCATTAGTGCTGGCCACCAAAAACTGCCTATCAGAAAGGTCAAGAGGGTCATCGTGGTTTAGTGGATCATTCTAGAGAGAATTGAGAATGAATGAACGAACTAACTCCATTTCTTCAATATCATTATTATTGAATACTTGTTGTCTACAGTTGAAGGATTTTAATTTGTGAATGTGGTTCTCAAAACTAATATGGTTTGTTCGTTTTGAAATGCAACCTCTGTCTTTCTCGGTTGCTCAGATTAAAGTCACACAGAGCACACAGGATCACGAAGAGCCTCAGATCATCAACAACTTGGGGAAAGGGGATTATTTCGGAGAGAAGGCCCTCATCAGGTGCTGTCCTTCTTCAATCCCCAGCTCAATTCTCATGTCCCCACTTTAATCCTATTTCAATAACCATTTGGTATATGGGGACTTTTAGCATCACTGCAGTAGCAGAGAGCATCATCTTTGTCTCGTCAACATGTATATTAGTTAATAGAATATTACAAACATATTCATAGAATTGTCATTTTAGGAGCCATTTTTTAGCTCAGTTTATGTCTAATGCACTTTATGTGTTCCTACTTTGTCAAACTACAGTGATGATGTCAGATCTGCAAATATAATAGCAGATGAGGATGGGGTGGAATGCCTTGTTATTGATCGAGAGTGAGTTCACACTTGAAGATCATCGTCATTCAATTCATTATGTTTCTTGTAGTCTGTGACAATAACAACAGTTTTCTCTTAGAACCTTCAGTCAAACTGTTGGAACTTTTGATGAGCTTAAGAAGTACCTCCAGAGCTATGTCGAGAATTTAGCACGAGACGATAAGAAAAGAAATGCTAAGTAAGTATATATATATGTATATACAGTATATATAATTAAAACAGTGATAGTCTTTATGACTCCTTGACTTCTTACCACTCCATTGTGTTGTAAAATAGCACAAAATCTTGTACTACAGGCACAGTTCTTCAAATACAAACAAGTGTTTTCACGTAAAGGTAAAAACTAGAGGCTGAGATTTATCAACAATCCCCAATTGACAGAATTGAAGAACTGACCATAATTCACAACATCTACATATTGGATATTATGTAGTGTGAATATAAGAATATCTAAACTGGTTGGAGCTATTTGGAAAATGCCTGATTTTACTTTCTGGATTTAAGCATTTGAATCTCCAATCCACCTATTTATGTATATATACAGTGGGGTCCAAAAGTCTGAGACCACTCATATAAATGCTTCTCTTTTGTAATTGTATTACTTTATTAGAAGAACAATGATCAGTGTCTCAAATTTGCTCATTTGTTTAGTGGCCAAGAAATAATGCAGAGTACTCTTTCTTTTCACCTGTTTAGGAACCAATCCAAAATTAGACAAATTTCCCACTCTGTATAATTGTCTTAAACAGAATGACCAAAATAATGTCAATCTCTTATCTCTGAAGATCCTTACTTTTTCTTTTAGAAGGTCAGGAAGCTGCACCCCACCAACCACACCAGTGTCACATGATATGATAGAGCTGAAAGAGACAGAGCGTAGCTTTGCATCCACTATACCCTTCAGCTGCCTCGAGGTTATTGCCACGCTGGGAGTTGGGGGCTTTGGCAGAGTTGAATTGGTTAGAAGCTTGTTCACAATAATCACACTTCTTCTTTATGATATAAAACATTCAAAGAGAAATCATTCCCACAAAGTGAGGAAGTGAGATGAGCAATAATGATGCCTGTTTTGCTCTAGGTGAAAGTGAAGCATGAGAATGTGACGTTTGCTCTGAAATGCATCAAGAAACGGCACATCGTGGATAACAGACAGGAAGAGCACATCTACTCAGAGAGGAGGATCTTGCTTGAAACAAACTCTCCTTTTATTGTAAAGTATGTTCATCTAGTATGATCAGACTGTTTTAGTCTTGCAAAAAGCCTGTTTAGTCTTGTGAGTTTTAGGAAATTTCGGAAGATCTTAAAGATAAATCTGATCATTGAATATCCCTGTTCATTGCTTTTGAGGAGAAAAGTCAGTGGCAGTGAATGTTACTGCAAGCTGTTCATTTCAAAACTTATTGATGTTTTGATCTGATCTGTACATTTTTGCTCTTAGAATGTACTGCACTTTCAAAGACAACAAGTATGTATACATGCTGTTGGAGGCATGTCTGGGTGGAGAAATCTGGAGTCTTCTGAGAGACAGGTGAGCTACATTTCATGCTAGGGTGACCAAAAGCTGGACAGTCCCAGAATTGGGAGCTTTGTTCCTCGTCCTGTGTCCCGCAAGACATAAGCAGTGTCCCGCATTTCAATGTTTTTTTTTCTTCCCTGAAATTTAAAATACCACAAATAGAAATATAAAACTAAATATGCGCTTGCCGTTTAAAAAAAAAATCAATTTGCACAACCGTCATGTTCTAGCTAGAGTGGGAAAATTACCAACCAATGCACTCGTAAAGTGTGATTTTTCCTGATGAAACTGGACGGAGCCAAGGAATCAGTGTGGACTTCATCACAACTCAATAAAAACAGCTACACCAGCCAGCACTTCCTCTAGACACATACTGGATAAGAACATCCTGATCAAACCTAGTTTAAACAAAGTTCAGGATGCATTCTATCCGGAAAAACGCATTTAATGTTTGCATAGTCTACCCAGAAAACTGAATGTTCCCCCATCTTTAGTATTTGGTTCTATCTTCATTGACGCCTCTGATCTCGCGCCTCTTATACTATACTGGATCGCTGGTGTGCTGCATGATTACTGACGTACAGCGGGGTTATTTGGGGAATGTTCTGGAAACGTTACAATAACGTTAGAATACAATTAGGGGAAAGTTAGAATAACGTTCGGTGAACGTTAAAATAATGTTAGAAAAAAAAATAGGGGAATGATAAAGTAACGCTGGAAAACCGTTACATCATCGTTAAAAGATTGTTAAAGTAACATTAGAATAAAGTTAGGTGAACATTAAAGTAACGTTGGAATGTTATTCTAACATTACTTAACCGTTATACTAACGTTTCCCAAACGTTATTTTAACGTTGCTCTAACATTAGAATAACATTACGGGAACGTTAGAATAACGTTAAAGTAATGGTAGAATATTTAGGGGAACGTTAAAGTAACGTAACGTTAGAATGTTATTCTAACATAACGTTAGGGAAACGTTAGTATAGCGTTAAAGTAATTTTAACGTTGCTCAAAAATTGTCAGCTTGTGGTGGTTAATAAAGGAAAATAAACTAGGCGCTACTTAAGGAAATCTATTTTTATATAAAATGTGATGTTTACCTATTAGTCTGTTACTCTTATAAGAACTTACTGTTATAAGTTCTGTAATGTAAATTACTTTGCATCACTCGAACCAGGGCAAAATGAGTGCCAGTCACAGACCACAATTTATTGACAAAGCTTATTGGCAATTTAACGTTATCATCCAACGTGATGGCACATAGGCTTTCCAACTAATGTAAATCAATATTTACATAATTTAGTAAATGTATCTCTCCCACACGTGTCCTGCATTTGTCCAGCATAATCACATCTACTTATTTTATGCATCCGGAATAGCAACAGTTTTATTGGTTTGATTTATATGCTAAAAGTTTCTGTTTTGATGCAGGGGGAGTTTTGATGAGTACACTTCCAAGTTCTGTGTGGGGTGTGTAACAGAGGCCTTTGACTACCTACACAACAATGGCATCATATACAGAGACCTGAAGCCTGAGAATCTGATGCTGGATGCAGATGGATACGTCAAATTGGTGAGCAAAAGTCAGCAAACTTCACTTACAATTCACTTGTTAAACTCAGTGCAGTGATACTGATTCCAAGCATGTTTTCTCAGGTGGATTTTGGCTTTGCTAAGAAGCTCAAGTGTGGCCAGAAGACCTGGACGTTCTGCGGGACTCCAGAGTATGTTGCACCTGAGATCATTCTCAATAAAGGTCACGGTCTCAGTGTGGACTTCTGGTCTCTTGGAATCCTGATCTTTGAACTTCTTACTGGAAGGTTTGCATCAGCTCAAGTTCTAGTGGAAAACATTTAACAATACAAATGCATGAAAGACCTACTCTAACGTATTTGATCTGATTGTTCCTTAAGCCCCCCCTTTACTGGCTCAGATCAGATGATTATATACACATTCATTCTGAAAGGAATTGAGAAGATGGACTTCCCTAAAAAGATCACCAAGAGGCCAGGTGACCTTATCCGAAAGCTGTGCAGGTATGATCATGCATCCATCTTAACTTATTCTTATGTCTTTTACCTGTTTTCTGAAACTATTAAGGTCCCTCTGCAATATACCATAAAATGATTTTGCTGTTCTCTTTTTTTATGAAGACAAAACCCTTCAGAGCGACTGGGCAATCTAAAGAATGGAATAACTGATATTAAAAAACACAGGTAAGTGTGGTACAGTCAAAATCAGGTGCTGTTTGACAAAAAAATATCCCCAATTTAATAAATTTGACTGTCTTACGCCATATGTATTAACACAAAATTAACATAATATTTAACTGTATTATCTCATATGTTTTAACAAAATATTGGCCAGAGAACCCTCAGACTTTGTACACTCGAAGACATTCACTATTAAGTAGTTGCTTACTTAGTTACCCACACAATATACTGAACTACGGATATAGTGTGGTTGCAGATAATATACTACTTTAGTACTTTCATTTTCAGATTTATCATGTTGGAAAAAACACACTTATGCTTGGTTTTTCATAATGGTGCCGACTAAATTAGATGGCATGCTAAATAACCCAAGATCTCTGGAAATTGTTCCATCAGTAACACGTGTCACTCTTAATCAAATCAGTCAGTAAATCTGAGGAGATTGTAATCTTGACCTTTATGGATCTTCTGGCTTTTTCTGGGCCTGTTCTTGATTGAACTTATCAGCCTTTGGACTAAATTGATGCTTTGCTCTTTTTCCTTTTGCCCCTAAACAGGTTTATATCATGTTAGCAAACATTACGTTTGCATTCAGTGGGCATCCATAAACTCTAACTTTGAAATCGGTATCATTGTCACCTACATATATTTTACAACAGTTTTTAAATTCATGATGTTGTTCGTTGGTGTGAAGATGGTTTACAGGATTTAGCTGGAGTGGTATGAAATCCAGAAGTCTGATATCACCACTTAAAAGAGAGGTAAGACACACATCATGTATCATAAAATGACATGTACACTACCATTCAAAAGTTTGGGGTCAGTCTTTTATATTCAGGTCGCATTTATTTGAACAAAAATACAGTAAAACCAGTAATATTGTGAAATGTACAATTATAAACAACTCCTTCCTATTTTAATATATTGTAACATTTAATTTATTCCTGTGATGCTAAAGCTGTATATTCAGCATCATTAATTCAGTCTTCAGTGTCACATGATCCTTCAGAAATCAGTGAAACATTTCTTCTTATCATCAATGTTGAAAACATTGTGCTGCTTAATATTTTTGTGGAAACATGATTTTTTTGCAAGTGTTTTTGATGAATCGAACATTCAAAAGAACAGCATTTATTTGAGATAGAAATCTTTTGTAACATTTTAAATGTTTTTACTGTCACTTTTGACCAACTGAATGCATCCCTGCTAAATAAAAGTAGAAAACATCTTACTGACCTCAAACTTTTGCAGTATATATCAGTACATCATCTTGTTTTTTCCTTTTCTTTCTGATTCTCTCACTATTTATTTTGTATTATTTTTCTCCAGGTGAAGGGACCCACTGACCACAGTTACTTTGACAGTTATCCTCCTGAAGAAGAAATCCCTCCAGATGAAATGTCGGGTTGGGACACCGACTTCTAACTGACCCCTCGATGCACCCATGTGCTCAAACATTTTGAGTTTAGCAAAACTCTTCTGCCATTTGTCATCTCCAACATGCCAGCCTTTTCCCCAAGGAACCTTAGACCATGAAGCCAACAGAACCCGTGTATGTGTTGCAACAATGGACTCCTTGACCGAAGGCTGCTGTTAGTGCAGTGGGAGGCACAGCAGAGGAGGAGAGACATAAGAAAGGAATTGTTTCACGATATTCAGATGTACTCATTCATTGCGATTATAAACATTGTTGAATTTGACTGAAACTGTACCACTGAGATGTCAGAGCAGGATCAGTCTGTGAGACTGATGTTGCTGGGGCATCATAGAGGAGGATGGTGTGAAACCCTTGGTAATATTTACCTTTAGACATGCGGAACGGTTTGTGGTTTGGCAGGAGGGTGAGATGTTCCCTGTTTTAGAAGCGTTGGTGATGTCACGTATTTGAGCTCCTGGAGGTAATAACCACCTGTGACTGTGAATGCCACTGATGAGGTTTCAAAGGTTAACCTCAGCGGGTGACTGGCACTGCAGTTTGTGCAACTCCAGCAGAGTTATGTGAAAAGTAATATTTTTAGCATACTTCAGGTGACTCGAACCTCTGCGTCTGAGCCAGATATGTTTGTGCTGATGTAATGTTTGCCGCTTGCTTATTTTATCCTTGTGAATAGTAAAAATTTCTTTCTTTTTTGTGTGAGAATATCTCTCTTTTTTAGTCATCCTGTAAGATTCTACAAAGATATTTTACATTAATTGTATATTAAAATGTAAAAAATGAGCAAAACATTTTTTTACCCCAGCACATTTCAAGTTCAGCGGTTATTGCACATTAGCGATTTGTAAGTATCTATTAAATAATGGACTTTGATGTATGTTTGGTAACTTTCCAGACCTTATTGACCCATTAAGCAATTTACATCATGGATGTTCCATGATGCAACAATCTCAATGTAATTTTTTATTGCATAACACTGCAATCAATACTCAGTAAAGTTCTGCTTTATCGCCAGAGGGCTGAGTCCTTTAACACATGATAAATAAACACATGGCTACATAATTCTTAAAACTTTATTGTTTTCTTCTGACAGGGATTCTTTCAACTAGGGAGATGTAACACAAATAAGCATTCTCGCTCATTTGACATGAGTCATGTGATTGCTTCCTTTTGCACCCCGTCTAACCTTTGTGCAGCAAAGCTCAATGAATATTTAATGAACCCCTCTGTGCTTCACAAAATCAAGATACAGAAGGCATCATACAGACAATAAATAATTGCTTTTAAAGGTCATTTCCATATACAAATATAATTTCTTATGAAGCTTATCATACAAAGCACATCCTTTCACCTACAGCATAACATTTACAAAACACACAGTGTGGCGGAAGCCTTCAAAAAAATATATTACAAAAATGCTAAAGGAGTGCTTTACATAGTGTGTTGTGACGTATGTATTATATATTAAGATAATAGCCCACTTTTACATATATATGTGTTCATTTCTCTATTGTCAAAAAAACACACCCCATTTATGAATTTGCAGCTTGTGATATGTCTTTGCTTTAGTTCTATGCTAAAAACAGTACAATATGTATACAGAAAACAATGGAACAAAATATAATTTTATCCAAATAAACTGATAGACATAAAATATTCTGCCAAAATAAAACATTACATGTTACACACATCTTTGTGAAATATAAATATTCTAGTAGAATATTAATTGTATTTAATGTTTGATTAACCTTTTAATGTTAAGGCACTTTATATAGGCATTGTTGTGTTAAAGAGACAAAGGCTAAATAATCTACATACAATTTTCATAATCACCTTCCTGAATATATTGTTTGAAAAATTGCTCATAAAATAACATCTGGTTTCTTGACACTAGCAGTTTTCAGAGGAATGACAGAAAAATGTCCAAATGAATATTATTGAAATAGAATGTGTGCATATACATTTTGAATTCAGCTAAATGTGAGGATGCAACCTTGTAGGTCAGACGGAAACATCATATTTACAAAATATATCTAAAAAAAGACACATAAAATAAATTGTTTACAAAATGCGATGTAACACCATTACATGTAGGCTTGGAACAATTAAGAAAAAAAAAAAAAAAGTATTTTACGCAGATTGAAGACATTCAAAACAGTCACCCAGAAATTAAACACTGTTTTAAGCTTAATGTGGAACTGAATATGAACTGTAAGTAACTTATATAGGTAATAATTTTAATTTGACAAATGTAACAAGAAAATATATCGTTACTTTTCTATTTTCCCCAGAAGTCCACTTTATAGCAGCCATAGAATATGAACATTGAGAGTCAATCAATGCCTCTGTAGCAAAAATATAGCTATAATAATGACAGATTATACAAACTGTACAGAAATATGATGAATGACAGCAAATGTTTGTCCCCTGTAAGCGTAACTGCTGAGGTTATAGAAACATGAGAACATCCTGGTCAAACACAGACAGAGAGTCTCTTCATATGTTCATATCTCAACTGATGCATGAAGCCTCCTGCTAACAGGAAGGAATTCCTTCTGGAAAAGCACTTTGCTCTTCACAATCCTTGAAGCTGTAGATAGTTCTTCAAGGGTTATGAAATGAACATCTTCAGTCTTTCTTCCAGTGCAAAAATTGGGAATCAGTTTAGGGGAGGGAGGCTGGTGGAAAAGACCAAGGCATTTACCGACAGGCACAGGAGTCCACTGTCATATTGGGGTAGACCTTAAGGACCACGTTCTTGTCTTCATCAAAGAAGAGGATGCTGAGGGAAGACATCTTCTCCGGCACACAGCAGGGCTCTGGGATGCCAGGGACCACCCCGACTGCCCGAACGATGCTCTGGATGGTCGCATGGTTTGAAGGTTTCAAAGACTGTAAGAGGTAAAAAGCTCAAGAGGTCAGAACCTATTACAGGGTTTAGGTCAGCTACAGTTTGTTTTGCGATATACCAGTGAAAGCACTAGGTCAAAGGTTTCACAGACAAGGTTTAAACCTAGACCCAGACTAAAATGCATGTTTGTGATGGTTTAACTGAAAACAACTTGCACTGACGTATCTTAAAATGCATCAGTGCCATTGTTTTGCCTCAAGATGCGCAAAGTAATGTTGTTTTCTAAGGTATGTTTATAAAAGCTAATCCTGGCTTAATCTAAGCCCTGTCTGTGAAACCGGGCCATTATGGATGGTTTCATGTTAATCCATCTGCATTCCAATGTCTGTGAAAGGGAAATTACTCATGCTCTCACTTTTCACACTCATTCGAAGAGCAAAGAAAAGCCTGGCATGAGACGGCTATTTGCTGTAGCGATGCTAAAACTAAAACTGAAACTATTATAAATCTAAAGGTAGAATATTTGATTAAAAACTGAAACTTAAATAATTTTGTAATAAAAAACAAAAACTAATAAAAATGCCATAAGCAGATTACAAAATAACTCAAACTTAAACAATGAAAACTGCAAATATAAATAAAAGCTAATTCAAAATATTAATAAATACTATAATAGTATATAAACAATAGTAAAATAACACTGGCGATGTACCAATATTACAATTCTGGCCTATAACTAATAAATTGTAGATATTAAAATGCTAAAGTATCTGAATAAATTAAGAATAAAACACTTCAAACTAAATTTGATATTACATTTTAAATGCTACAAGTGAATTTAGGAATTACAACACAATAACATACAGTATGAAAATGGATATTATTAAATGACTTTACTTTAAATGACTGGTAATCTATATGTAAAAAAATAAATGATATGTGATATAACAGATTTTTTTAATCTGGAGGATTTTAGCCACGAACATTTTAGAATATGAAACAATTGGGTCTTGGTTTTCTATGATCAACTTTACTACAGAAACATAAAACTGTAGTAAAACTGAAGTAAATTAGACCTTATGTTTCTTAAACTTAATCATATCACAAAGGGAAAACCATTGGTGGCAATATCTAAATGGAAACAGGCAGGTTTTATGGTCAAGGATGACTTGAATGGTATAATAATGGAAGATGAATGAACTGTTGCGCTGCCTAAGATGATTTACAGCTTTTTCTTCCACAAGGTAGTGCTTATATTTCACTTCTCTGCATGCATGTATCAGTCCCTTTTCCCACTGCTCTGGTTATTTGCTCCTGGAGTTGATGGTATCACAACAGATTAGAGTGCACAACCTTTCGAAACTCATCTTGACTTTTTGCTCAATTATAATAATAATAATAAAAAAGTCCAGCTTACTGATTTAAAAAAAAAAAAAGTGTGGAATTTGAGATTTTTGTAATCATACATTAATACATACTTTTGGCATGGGGAACTGGCATGACCCCGAGCAGTAGTACGCATCAAAAGACTTGGGGGAGATAATCCACTCGCTCCAGCCGATATCTGCAAAATCAACCTTTAAATATCTGCGAGCACAGTTCCTTGGCTCGTTCCATTGCTTCTTACGAGCTTTCTTAATGGTCTGCTCATCAAACTGCAGGAGAGGGTTCTTGTGCCGTGGGTTCTTGCGAGGCTTCTTGCGAGGGCGCTTGACTGGTTTGCTCTCCATTGGATCGTAAGGGCTGGTCTCATCCCATGTAGGTATCTCATAAGGGTACTCTGGGCCTGGAAGCTCATTGTTTTGTAGCGGCAGCAGGATGTTGGTGGACCGTCTGGTCCGATGTTGCGAGGAGGCACTGCGATTATGTATTTCGAGCAGATGAAGATTAGGCACCAGTCTGCTTCTGTGTCTCTGCAAGGTGGACACGACACTCTCGGGTTCGGAGATAGCCGAGTCGTTGGCGTAGACCAGAATGTAAGGAGACCTATCTGACAAGAGTTTCTTCCAAGGTTGGCGTCCTTTTGAGTCAATGTCAATGCCTATGAGAAGCTGGTCGTGATGCTTGGCTTGGTTGACCACACGAGTAATGTCTTTCCACTGCCATGATATGAAGTCCCGGTACACTGTGGAGATGTTAGTGGAAAAATGGCCGATTGTTCTGGTGGTGTTATCCACAAAGCTGAAACTCCAGATATCAAGGTGAATATGACCTTGTCTTCTGGGATTATTATGGTGAGCACAGCTCTTGTGTCTTGGGCATCTGTGGCTGATGTTCTGCAGGTCACCAATGTAGTAGTGCAGCGTTGCTGAGAGAACATCCTCTGACTTGGTGAGGGAAGTGAGGTTGAAGATTTGTAACTGCTTATCATTGATGGTCCCTAACAGGAAAAAACACACATTCAAAAAAAGCATGGCGTTATCTTCACTCTTTAACCAAAACATCTCTCAGAAGGCAAATGACAAGCAAATGACTCTAGAGGGCGGTATGTTCACTCATTATAAGTAACTGGGCATGTTTTCTTCTTCAGTAGTTTATAAATGTAGGTTGCACTTTTAGGGGGATTTTGTTCCAACGGCGTACAAACAACCACTAAAAGCCAAGTTGCACGAAACAATGTTATTAATCGCTGCAGTGTTTCATTTTCTTCCCGTGTTTCTGATCTTCCCAGCGTCTTCACCATATTAATAATGCGTAAATGTGCACGAAAGTTCTGTTATTTAGATAACTAATTTATTTTTGCTTAGTTATAACAATTGAAAATACATTACTATTTTGGCGTGGCAAGTCACTTAATTTGAGCTTGTTTTGATTAGAAATTTGGCAACACTGGCACAATATGACTATCATCCGAGCGTCATGAGCGAAGAAGCGCAACTTCTCAACACCAGAGAGTTATGCTCATACCAGCGATTAAAGTGTATGAAACGATAATGTTTCAGACATAAAAATAATTCAGTTAAATACATCAGTAGCAAAATCGTTTAATTCACTTGCAAATAGCCTACTGAGGCGAACGCTCGCTTGCTTTACAATTAAGGAGAAACACCGGTGTAAAAGTACATTTAATAACACGTAAAAGTCTGAACACTAATATCTAAAATGATTTATGAAACGCCACAGGACGAGCTGTTTTTCACCTCGATTTGCTGTCTCTCAAATCTAAATCAACAGGTGTAATAGAACCAACTGCAAAACAAGCTGTCTTAAAGAGACAGTTCACTCTAAAATTAAAACTTAACAGGAGTTGGGGGCTGACAGCCTCAGTCACCGTTACCATAGGCTATGGAATATCTTTTGTGTTGGACAGAAAAAAGACAGATAGGATTGCAGGTTATATATATATAACCTGCAGTCCTATCTGTCTTTTTATATATATATATATATATATATATATATATATATATATATATATATATATATATATATATATATCAAATAGGATGAGTAAATGAAGATAAACTTCATATTTGGGTGACCAATCCCTTTAGGATATGAAGCGCAAAACTGGTGAACACACTAACACTTAAACTCACTTAAGAGGAGTGAGGTGATATTAACGAGTACATTGCTACATACCCAAATGTCCTTTGAATCCGCGGACAGTGTTGCCATCTTTGAGAGGGAATCCCGCGCTGGTGTATTTGGCGTAGAGCATCTGCATGTGTTCTGACAGCGTGTCCTGCTCGCTTTTCTTCACATGTTGCTTAGCTTGCGCTTCCACTTTTTGTCCAAACTGCACGTCTTTCGAGAAACTCATAAAGGGTGTTTTAAGCACAGCACAGAATCCACAGCACAGATAACCCCATCCCAACAGGAGGATAAACAGTCGTTGACAGCGATCCATGCTGGATGTACGAGACTACTGAAGCTGATTTAGGTGTAGTATATCAGTGCTGAATGCGTTTCCAAACTCTTGTCTCTTGAGAGGGAGAGCATCACATGGACCACAAAAATAAGGCAAAGAGAGCGAGAAAAATAAAGTGGAAATTTAAACAAGATGTCAATTTGGTGCTCAAAAAGAATAGTCCAAATGCACGTTTCTAAAGATGCACCACCACAGTCCTTGTGCAAAATGTACGAGGGTGTCCGTGTGAGTTGGATCTGCTGTTATCCTGATGGTCAGGCTTGATTCTCGGTTTTGTGTCTGAGCGATACTGTTCTCAGCCAATCGCGCCTCTTCCCTGCGTTCATTGAAGGTAAAGCTTGTCGCGCTAGTAGCCTAATATATAGGGCTTGCAGTCGGACAGTGTTGGGAAGTCAAAATGATTTCCGCGAATCGGTTCTTTTGAACGGTTCGTTTAAAGAACCGATTCAATAAATATATTATTCTGTTCTTACGTCACCACGTGTTCACTTCCCATATTGTTGGCAACTAATTTTAAGAGTTTATTGTAGCCTAAGCACTGCATAATTTGTTTAAGCATTGATCCAGCTAAGAAAAACAAATTAATTTAGATACGAAATATCTGCATTTAGGTCTACACTAAACAATAAAAACCAAAATTCATTAACATCACTTGAAACAGTTTTTGCATTTTTAAATAGAAGCTAACTTATTAAAATGCGTATTAATAAAAATCTTACAAAACTATTCGTAATTGTATCCAGAATCTTTTATTTGATTTTTGCCATAGCCTACTACTACTACTAAGAAGTAGCCTAGTAGTAGCCTAGACTATACTTTCCGCACCATTGGTCAAGGTTTGGTTCCTTAGGCAGTTCTCGATTCACTGATTCAGTTGTTAACCCGTAGGATAATTGCGAGTCAGACTTGTCCAAAAGATGCACTCAGATTAGGTTAGAAAATCACAATTATTTATTCAGTCTGACTCAAGAAAGAATAGTTTAGACCGGTTTTGTGAACCTTATCAACTGATTTATTGTTGATAAGTCCCGATACAGGATATTATTTTTCACAACTAATACGTGTGTTACCTATTCGAGGTACGAATGGGAGAAGGTAAGAAGAAGCGATGAGCTCTCTAGCCTCTAAAAAAATACAACACGTGACAAATGCATTCTTTATAGTCTCGAATGCACGTTTGGGGCATCAAAAAAATCTCCACACAGACTTTTACGTCTTCACCGTACACAATTCACACCCCCAGCTGTCTCTGAGCGACTGGGTGAGTCATGTGGATCTGTGTTGTAATGCTCGATAGTGAGGTCCGTGAAACGTCTCTCAGCAAAGCTGTGTGTCTGGTTTGACGCGCTGAATGACATGGCTTATAGAGAGCATTAAAGGCTCTCTGTCCCATTTAGTTGAGCTCAGTGGCGATGAGCAGACACATCCTGCACAGCAGAGTCTGATCCGGATGCTGCACCGCGTCCCCTGCGCACACCAGACCCGCGAGCACGACTTCAATGTCCTCTGTCACGGTCTCTCTTTCAGGATCATTGAGGAGGAAGTGATTGACTCCCACCCCGGACATTTGATACCAGTGGACTTATTTTCAAGATATGATTTTGTCAGATCTGCCCGAGGTGTAATTGCTGTATAGTGAGAAAATATGTGGTCTGCTGTCAATAACCTATATTTATCATGTTTTATAATGTCTCACTAAGCTCCCTCAGTCCACTTTTGGATAAGAACCCAGATTTTCACAAGCACATCTGCTATGTTGATTTGTAGGTGTATGAATGAGCTGTGCCGTTGTGAGGGACTGAAGTGGGCAGTTTCATCACACTGCCACTCCACCACATGAATAAGGACTGTGGCCTGTTAAGTTAAACAGTTATGAATGTGGGTGAATCACCACCCACTTCTTGAGCCCTCATCCTGGTGATTAAACATACATACATAAAAGCTGTATATATATATATATATATATATATATATATATATATATATATATATATTAATTCTAGCATGGGTTAAGTTTTGTTTAACTTAGTCGTGTGACATTCCTATTTGTTAATTGGCATTTTGTAAACTTTTGGCCATTGAAGTACCACCATGGCACCAACAAGTATCATGAGCCACCACACTAGCAATATCTTGTTGTCACCTTTTTGTAAATTCTCAAAGACAGAATTATTGACTGATGGATATCAAATGCCGGAACTCTCTGCAGTATCTTAGGATCTGAAATCATGTGGAATGGGTGTCCTTGTCTATTTCATGGAGTGTTTGGCAGCTTTTAGTCAAAATGAAGCTACAAGCAGTCGAGGGGACATGAAAGAACCCCCATGTCTCTAAAGGGCTTTATCTTTGATTTGTTCAGACAAACAGAGGAGTTGTTTTAGATAAGAATACAACACAAAGCTCAGGTTCCCAAGTAAGTAACTGCAGCATCAGACATTCTCTGAAAGCTATGTCACTAAGTGCCTCAAACGTGTGATTGCAGACGATAATGGCAACAGCGGTAAATAGCCTAGAAATAAAAATAGCATGACAAAAAAAAATCTGTAAATTTGTATTCACATGTAATGGCAATAATGAGCGGAATAAACTTTAAATAAACTTTAAATATTTAATATAATGAACAAGTCAGTGTATCAATATAGCAAGATTTTTGCATTTAAAAAAAATAAAAATAATGGTGGGCCCTAAAGATCAAAACGCACAGCTCTACAATTCAACACATCCAGATGCTGTGCACAATATGAAGTCAAAATTATTATGAAATACTTACAGATTAAAACGGTTTATAAGTAGATGAAATTAGTGGCCCCAAGTTTTTATTTTTTATAATACATTTAATTGAAGAGTGGTGCACAGGAACTGGTCGCAGGTTTTCTGGTGATGTGGTCATAAATTACAATATGCACATATAGGTCAGATCGGACAGGAGTTCGGATGAAGCTATCACCAGGTATTGCCTGTTGGGTTAAAGAAATAGTAATTAGGATTAAACTGATTATTTTTAAAACAGAAATTTTAACCATTTTATTTATTGAAGAATTCTTGCTACATCAGTTCAAATCTAATTCAGTAGAAGACCACAACTGGATCTTCTAGAGTAAGTTTAAATGGTGGCCAACCTACTTAGAGGAATAAATCTCACAAGTTATACTCGAGAAAACATGATTCACTGCACTAATTAGTATTTTCACACTGATCTTTAACAGGCATGGTGTTACCCATTTAATTATATTCAATTAAAACAGTATATACATTTTCAAAAGAACCCACAACACAGAATTTCTATATTAAATGCCATCTAAATGCCTATTTATAATACTGAAGTTGAGAAAAAAAATATCTTGCAGTATAAGTGTGATTTGATGTTTAAACACGAGTCTGGGTGTGACTTTAATATATGGACTCCATGGGGTGCCTCCACCAAGAATAAATATGATCTTAAGCCAGCTGGGATCCATTATTAAAGAGTAACTGTTTTAGAAGATTTAGGTTTACATTCATTCTATGTATTTACTGTTCATCAAACTTGTCTGGGCTAGCATACCAATTTTGTTTAGAGCCAGGATAAATGCAAACATATGCTGAACATTCCCCCCCAAAAATTAAATAAAGCAAACGAAAAGCATTATCTGTTGATTTATAAGGATAGGTTATCAAACTAAACCACCAACAGCTACTTTGGAGGGATAACAATTTCCATCAAAAGCAAACAAAACCCAAAGAAGAATTTGGGTTTAAAATTTTGAAATGTATACAACACCGGCTGTATCTAATAAGGGCAATAAAACAAACAAACAAACAAATCAAATCTAGGCTTTAAAATGCCATGGTTTCGCCAGTTTGTATGAAGGAATGCATCCACATGGGCAATGAGGTCATGCCTGGTGGGGGCCTGAGGTTGGATTCTGGGTGCACAGGCGGTTTCAGTGTCTGGGTTCCTTAGCCTCCCCTCGTTTTTAATAGCCGGCCTGGTCGGGGTGTGCTCGACCACAGGCAATACTCGCCTCTGCCATCTCGCCCTCAACGAGGCAGCCTGGGCGAGTTTGTGTTCAAAGAGGTTGGTCTGCAGCGTTGCCTCTTTTCTAAAATAGCATGCACTCATAGCTCCTGGGCACAAAGGCAAAAAAAAATTGTGGCACAGGTTCCAGGACTGAATTTCGCGGTTCGTTCTAACCCACTCTGACGGATATTTCGAGAGATTGGAACAAAAATGCTACCCAGGTGCAACAATACAATCTCTTCACTTTACACGGAGGCTATTTGATATCACGAAAGAACGGATTCACAAAAAATTTAACATGGGATGACTCTTGATCATTGCTGTTATTCTCTTTTATGTGTGCAAGATAATAAATTTGTCTTAATTAACCTCCTTAACTGATTAGACACTAACATCTAATAGTAGTACAGAGACAATTCAATGTTCCTGTTTAAATCTCATGTCTTCAGTCTTGAGTTATTCATTGAACCAATACTCAATTTAACGTAGTTAAGGTGTTTATTTACTCATGGATGTTAAATGAGAGCTAAAACACGACTGAGAGAGGTCAGCACTCTCTGTTTACCAGTGTATCACAAGTTCTGCTCATATCAAACATGCTCACCTCTGGGTCAACATTCAAGATTTTCGTGTCGTTCCTGCACTGGAAGAGCAGACCGCTTGGATTCTCTGTGATTACCTCATAGTTTGAGCTGGCATTATGTTCGGCCACCTGTGTTCCCCAGTTGTAGAAGCTGAAAAAAGTTAGGGTTAATATGTTTAGAATAGTTTAGAGATATTAAAATGCATGACTTAAGTTTTGACAGAAAAAAAACACTGCAGTATAGATGAAAGGCTTTGCTGAATATAGTGAAAAATATAAACTATAAGTTAAAAAAAGTTCAACTGACAAAATGTCAGTATGTGTCTCGTGTGCTATTCCAGTTTGATAAAACATGCACTTAGAACGCCAGGTGTTAAGTTGTATAAGGACTAAGACTTTTTGGTGTAGGGAACTGTCAGAAAAGCAGGTGCATGTAAACAATGATAAGATATATATATATATATATATTACAGTTTTGTCAGTTTCATTGCATAGGCAAATGTACACTGGGCACAAAGGCATTTTTTTACTTTTCAAATAGATTTTTCACAGGTGTTTTACCCATATTTTGAATTACACAGCGCATTGCTTTCTAGGGCTAAAGGAAATTTCTGTAAACTTAACAGACAACGTCCTGGGAGAAAATTATCAGTACCTTTTTCCGGTTTTCTACACATTTTTGCTCCAATTTTCCCAAGTGAAAGGCTTGTTACTTTGAAAGTTAGCCATTTTACTATTTTAGCCTTTGGCATGCTTGTTGGACAGACGTTTCACTGACATATCAGTTTCCCTCTAACTGAATACAGAGACTCTGGGACATTTATTTGAATATATTCAGTAATAGATGTCCGACTTCAAAAATCTGC
Source organism: Semotilus atromaculatus (assembly GCA_031834385.1). Taxonomy (NCBI): domain Eukaryota; kingdom Metazoa; phylum Chordata; class Actinopteri; order Cypriniformes; family Leuciscidae; genus Semotilus; species Semotilus atromaculatus. The sequence continues at coordinate 7,263,010 of JAULUF010000035.1, forward strand.
ATTCACACTTGAGCTTCTACTAAACTTTCAAGACGTTCCAGGGCTAAAGAAAAACTTTCTCAAAGCTACAACCAAAAATTCCTCTGTCCACACTGATCAATGTAAAGATTGAGAACCAGCAGGCCACTCAAAATGGCAGTGAGAATAGATCTAAATGTAATTAATGCCGGCAATGAGAAATAGTGAAAAAAGAGACTGTCTGGCCTGTGTTAGTGGTTCTCATAATAAGCTCAACTGCTGGAGGACAGCTGCTTTGCAGAAAAAGAAATCTAAATGTCACACTCTGAGGCAGTGAGGGTTGCTCCAATGGACCTCAGCTTTTCCCAAGCAGTAGTTTGTGGTCCAAGAACAAAGCTGGACTTTGGGGAGAGGCACTTTATGAATCCGAGGGAGAGGCACATGGATGCAAGAGCATTTTATTCTCCGTTGTGATAACACTGTGGACCTAAGTCAGTGCTCTATACGTTTAGTATTGCTGCAATGCTACTTAACAGTCCAGAACTCCTAATAAACAGCATCTGTAAAATATTTATGACCTTAACCTCAAGGATAGAAATCATTAAGCAATCATGCAAAATAAAAAAAAACCTTTGAGATATGATCCTCATTTGGTTGATTTCAAGCTAGCGACGATTTGGTTCAGTTGCAATCTCTAGCTCAGTAAAAAGTCAGTATAAAGGATTTTTGCATGAGAGTAAAAATATTTTATGGAAACTAGGATTATTGAATAAATCCATAATAAGTCTAGATTAATCAGGGATTAATGCCATTGTGGTTTAAAATATTTATAGAACTGAAAATACGTTATTAAGTCCTTAAAAACACAGAAAGACAGTTGCCGGTCTCCCTGCAAGGCTTGTCCTGGATCAGCTCTTCTTTACACACCCAAAAAAGGACACGATTAAAGTAAATTTTTCCAGTGCTAAACTTGTAGGCCCATTCTATGGCTGTACCATCTTGAAATATCTCCAGTTTATAATAATTTATTACATATGGCTCTGTGTGTAAGAGAGAGAACGCATGATGGAAAGACAGCTCAAACTTCTCTGTCCGCCATTTCCTGTCAAGGCGACCAGAAACCATGGTGCTAGTCACCAAAGCAAACAAAATTGTGCTTGAAATGAAAAGACTGGCTAATAAGATTTAAATAAAATGTAATGGTCTGAATCAAACATCCTTGCAGGGTCTCCGCTTGACATTTTGCATCACAGGAAAGACTTCCTTCGGTTGCCATCGGAGTGACTACCGTCACGGTAAACATGGCAGACCCGCACAAAGACAAAGATTCTGTGGAGAAATACAGTGATGCATGAAATAACAAGTTTAGCCCTTATTCTGTTTGCCTTTTGGATCAAACTTTCTATTCCTACATGGATTTTTCTTCACAAAAAAATGGAAAGTCTTCACTTTTCTTCTCTCCATATGGTTTGTGACATATACAAAATGTTAAACTTTGTGAGGGGCTTAGAAGCAAGGATGCATATTCACTTCCTCCTTTTTAAAATAAGGTTTGACAGCATTTTCTGTGTCTATTTATACTGAAACGCCATATAGCAATTAGCATTTTTGGGTTGACCACTTTTATGCAATGGTAAACCACTTACTTTTGGTTGAAGAAACAGGACAGATGTGAGATATTTTAACAGAGAACATGAAAAGATGGGCAGAAAAATGCCCCAGAGCCTTTCAATTTTCGAGTCACAGGAAGTGGGAAGACCGACTTGGGCTCTCTGAGTATTTGGTCTATCCGAGTTTTTGGTCTATTTGTTTTGTGATTGAAAAAAGCATGAGTGCAGCAACTTGCCTCATTTGGACATTTTGGTCCCATATTGTCCCTACAGACATCACCAGGTGATGAATGCTTGCTTGATGAAATGCGTGAAATGCTTAATATTCATAGTGCAGCTGGCACCCCACTCACACCAACGTGTGAAAGTCCAGGGCTTTGTGGAAACAATTATCGTTCTGTTAATAGGTCTGCATCTTTACCCTTACACTATAAAACACACACAGAGAAAAGGATGTTTACGGCAGTGCTCCATGGTTACCAAACTGAAGCCTGATGGAGTGTTTTAAAAAGGTTTTAAAAATCCATTAGCTGTAACTCTATGGATCGATGAGAAAGCGAATAGTCCAGTTTGTAAACTAGAATTAGTAAGAAATCTGTAAATGTGTCAATCAATATAACCAACGAAAGCACCAAGTCTTTTCTATACAAAGGATATATTTATCTATCTAATTGCTTTCTTTTTAGTTAATTTCACCTTTGTCAGCCCGCTTAAAACTTCTCTACATTGTCAAGAATGTGATTGTCCTCAGCTGGTGGCCATGACTTTTGTACTCTATATTTTTGTGGTGAGGCAGTCAAAGTCTGTCAGCTGTAGTGTGGATTCATGCATCTGTACGGGAAGAACACAGCATCTGCTCCATCTTAGTGGCAACCACAAGCACTGCCTTTTATTGTTCCCGTGAGAAGGATGGTGGAGGAAAGAGAGAACACAGAACGAGAGAAAAAAGCGACTAAAAGAGAAATAGGGAGTGAAAGAGAGATTGGGCTGAGAGTACACAGGAAATGAGAATGCTTATGTTGTAGTGTACTTCCTTTACTTCCTTTGATTAGATAGTGTGCTGTGGCAGCTAGGATGTGGATATACAAACAAAAACATGCCGGTATGTATTAAACAGACTGCAGTCTTTCATCACATTATTTTATTAATATTTATTTAGGGTTCACAGTTTTATATGTCCTGTTTTGGCAGAGTGGGCAAGGCATTCATGGGAGTGCACTGCACACCTGATGGAGAACACTCATTTTTGTTATATATGAAAATGTGTATGGTCAAGTTTTATCTGACCTGGTCCATGTAACGCTTTACAATTCAATTTTCAGACCATGCAGTGGAAAAATGTAAAGAAATTAAACCAAATTTTCGAAAATCAATGCATAATTTCCATCAAATGTCCTCTTTAAAACATTTTCACAATTTAGAAAAAATAAAATTGAAAAAAGGACAGAAAATGGCACGTATCCACTAAGTCACCGGAAATAGTGAAAAAATAAACATTTGGATACATTTTTTATTTTATTTTTGCATTTGCAATGTAACAATTTCAATGTGGTCTGAAACCTGAATTGTGAAGCATTACACGAACAAACCCATCATATTTACTGTATTAATTGACATTTGTATTTTACTCTTGTTCCTAATAGTCAAGTTTATGCAGTCAAGTCTTCAGGATCACATAATCCTTCAAAAACATTTCTTATTATCAATGTTGAAAACAGCTGTGCTGCTTAATAAAGCGCAGAAACCACAATATAGTGTTTTCTCCCTTGAATGAATGAGTTTAATTGAATATTTATTTGAAATTATTTTTTACATTTTTAATATAACATTTCAAAAATAACTTTAGTCTTATTTTTTAAATAATTGTAATGCTTCTTTCTAACATAAAGACCCCAAACTAAAATATATTTCCTGTTTTTAATCATCTTAAATGGATCTTAAGTGCTCTTAAAGGAAACCTCAATGAAGACTCTTTTTGGATGGTTATGACTTCATAACTTGGTTCAAAGAGGATCACCATTTGACTAATATTAATATTACAGCCTTTATTCATATTGGCTGCCTGTTCTTCCTCCATTTTGAAGAGGAAATCCTTTTTGTTTCCATGATGTTTCATGCACAGAACGTTTTTGGAGTGGATATCCTTTTCACAAAGACAAATGCTTCAGGGATCAGATGGATACTGCTTTCATGCACATTAATCTGGGAAAATCTAACCTTTGAGATGTTCAGTAGCACATCTATTAAAACAGTTGTCACCGGAAATCATCATAGATGGGTCATAATATAAGTAGGCTTACCTTAAGTCAGATGTTTTTGGCAAAAACCTTTTCTTTCCACTGAAATATGGTTCAAAGTCTTCAGATTTTAGTCGGTGGGAGTAGTCTATATACCCAGATATTTCCTGTCCGTGAGAATTTCGGTCCCTTATGAAAATGATGGACTGCAAGAAAAACAGGAGGACATACTGTATAAATAATCTGGAGTGCAATATGCTATCCTGAGAAACTAGACAAAGGAGAGATATAAATCATTGCAATAGAGAAGATTATGTTACAAATACACCCTTAAGAAAATTGTGTAACAGTTCATAACATGAATAAAAAAAAAATTTAAAAAAAGTATTGATGGTTCATTTCAGAATAGAGGACAGAAACACTGCACAGTTCAGTCAGCAGTTGTTTTGTCTGGATGGTAATGATGAAAGAATAACGTCCAACCACATCTCCTGTGAAGAGGGTCTTTGTTTTGGCTTATCTGTTTACCTCTAGGAGACAGCGAGAGACAGAGCCACACTTCTTTTGTGAAATCATCCTTTTTTGATAGCATAGTCACTGATATCACATGTGTATTTCTATCAGAACCCTGGCCATCTGTGGATTTCCCTTACATGTGCAGGATAAAAGTGAGATAGCAGTGCAGACTTGAAAAGGAACGGTCCTCCTTTAGATGATTTAAACAGATGCTATCGGGTTCACAGCTGGCCAGGGGCTGATCCAGCTACCTTATCTGTGGCTTTTGTGCTCCCCCGTCAGTCTTGAAAAGAAATCATCAGGCAAAGGCGAGGAATTACAGTGGGCAGAACAAGGATTGGAGATCATCTTTCGATTGCAGAAGAGGGATCAAAACCCTGTAGCCCACAGTAATACAATGGCAGAAAGGTTTCCTCTCGCCCTCATAAGTCCACAGGCCAAGTGATAAAACAGATCTGACTGTTTCCATCAGTTTCCCGTAGTTTAACAGAACAGGTGTTGTACCTTCAACACGTTTCCTCTGTTACTGTATCTGAGAAGAAACAGCGACTTATAAGCAAACATAACTTACAGACTATGCCAGTTATGAATGAACTAAAAAGGACTGAAAGTATCTGTGCATTTTCCCAATACTCTCCCAACATTAGGGATACACAATATATTGATACCATATTAGTTATTGATATAAAAAAAAAAAAAAAAATTTATTTGAAAATAGAAGTGCTACTTAATTATTTCTGTGGAAACGATGATACATTTTTCAGGATTCTTTTATGAACAGAAAGTTCAGCAGAACAGCTAAATATATATTTTGTAACATTATAAACGTCTTTACTGTCCCTTTTGATCAATTAAATGTTTCCCTGCTGAATAAAAGTTAATTTCTCTTTTTTTTTTAAAATCTCACTGACTCCAAACTCTTGAACTGTAGTGTAAATAGTACACATTTTAATGAAAATATTTAGCATCTTATCATATCTTTTTGTAATGTTGCTGTATCTATAAATCTATTTTTTTTGGTAGTCTATGGGGCAGATTTACTAAACAGGGCAAATTAGTGTGAGAGCGCAATTCCAAAACACCACAGAGTGGAAAGTTCTATGCGTGATCTACTGACGACGTGCAAATTAAAGAACACAGACACTGTCAGATAATTTCCATAATGACCAATGCAATCTACCAGGTAGCATCCGGTTTAAGACGTGCTTTTTTTGGGGCGGAAAATAATGACGCAAACACTAGTACATTGATTCATTTAAATACTCTCCTCCCATAAATGTTGCGCCTGAAAGGGAAACTCCTAAAAAATGCATATGCAATAAGGTCAGCTGCAAAAATAACTGTGTCCGCGCCTTGTCAGCACAAACTTTTCACTGCATGTCTTTAGTAAATACTGACAGTAGTTTTTAAATGGCAAAAGAGGGTTTGCGCTGGCGCAAACTTTTAGTAAATCTGGCCCCAAGTCAAAATCATAATTTTTTCAATACATCTGTGCTGCATCTCCTGAAAAGTTCTGGTTTGACAGTGTCAAAGGTTTGAAGACACAAGAAAGCTTTCTGAATAGCACATTTGATAAGATACTCTCACACCCACTCTTGAGCAGTGTGGCTTTAAATGAAGAGAACAAACTGAGCGGCTTTATCACCAGTCTGGCTGGTTCATGAGGGTGTTTTCTCTAGGATTTACCAATGACGCATTTCTTTCAGGGCTCAGACGTGTGTGTTAGGGTGGTATGGTGGCATCCTCTCGAATAGATAACACTTTGAGTGGAAAGCAGGGCCTCTTGGTGCTCTCCGGCCTGGGAACAATCCTGTACTGTCAGGGAGGCTTGCAGCAGGTGTCGGAGGGTGTCAGCTGGCCTCTGTTTATTATTGGTGGGTTGTGCTTTAGGAGGAATCCCAGGCCATCACTAACAACTGTGTAAATTTGTCGGGGTAATGAAAACATGACCTGGATGAGAGGAATGCTTGAGGTCGGAGTCCTTTTTTTTTGGCAGGCTTACCCTTGTCCCTCTTTAGGTGTTCCTTGGGGGGGGGGGGGGGGGGGGTTGCTTATTTGACTTGGACGTGACTTCACATAGTGGGGTTGTGTAATAGATGCAGCGGTGAGTCCAGATGTGCTGAGGTGTTCTGCTTCTGTTGGGATCAGTCAGAATTGCATTTGGCCTCTAGAAAACTAAGAGGGCCTGGAAGTACTCAACAAGACTTCACAGGGCTTCAAACTAAAATCCTCTAAACTGGCAACACGATGCACATTTTTTTTCTTTTTAACATAGATATTCCTCACCTCTGTATTCACATAACTATCCACCTGCCATTATCCTAGGGCTAAAATGCACAAATAAAATGTGAGAAGAAATATATATATATATATATATATATATATATATATATATATATATATACACACTCACCGGCCACTTTATTAGGTACCCCATGCTAGTAACGGGTTGGACCCCCTTTTGCCTTCAGAACTGCCTCAATTCTTCGTGGCATAGATTCAACAAGGTGCTGGAAGCATTCCTCAGGGAGTTTGGTCCATATTGACATGATGGCATCACACAGTTGCCGCAGATTTGTCGGCTGCACATCCATGATGCGAATCTCCCGTTCCACCACATCCCAAAGATGCTCTATTGGATTGAGATCTGGTGACTGTGGAGGCCATTTGAGTACAGCGAACTCATTGTCATGTTCAAGAAACCAGTCTGAGATGATTCCAGCTTTATGACATGGCGCATTATCCTGCTGAAAGTAGCCATCAGAAGTTGGGTACATTGTGGTCATAAAGGGATGGACATGGTCAGCAACAATACTCAGGTAGGCTGTGGCGTTGCAACGATGCTCAATTGGTACCAAGGGGCCCAAAGAGTGCCAAGAAAATATTCCCCACACCATGACACCACCACCACCAGCCTGAACCGTTGATACAAGGCAGGATGGATCCATGCTTTCATGTTGTAGACGCCAAATTCTGACCCTACCATCCGAATGTCGCAGCAGAAATCGAGACTCATCAGACCAGGCAACGTTTTTCCAATCTTCTATTGTCCAATTTCGATGAGCTTGTGCAAATTGTAGCCTCAGTTTCCTGTTCTTAGCTGAAAGGAGTGGCACCCGGTGTGGTCTTCTGCTGCTGTAGCCCATCTGCCTCAAAGTTCGACGTACTGTGCGTTCAGAGATGCTCTTCTGCCCACCTTGGTTGTAACGGGTGGTTATTTGAGTCACTGTTGCCCTTCTATCAGCTCGAACCAGTCTGGCCATTCTCCTCTGACCTCTGGCATCAACAAGGCATTTCCGCCCACAGAACTGCCGCTCACTGGATGTTTTTTCTTTTTCGGACCATTCTCTGTAAACCCTAGAGATGGTTGTGCGTGAAAATCCCAGTAGATTAGCAGTTTCTGAAATACTCAGACCAGCCCTTCTGGCACCAACAATCATGCCACGTTCAAAGTCACTCAAATCACCTTTCTTCCCCATACTGATGCTCGGTTTGAACTGCAGGAGATTGTCTTGACCATGTCTACATGCCTAAATGCACTGAGTTGCCGCCATGTGATTGGCTGCTTAGAAATTAAGTGTTAACGAGCAGTTGGACAGGTGTACCTAATAAAGTGGCCGGTGAGTGTATATATATATATATATATATATATATATATATATATATATATATATATATATATATATTACTTTCCCTAAAAGTTCTATATGCAGAGAAATGTCTTAAATGATTGCAAAATACTTTCATGTTTAATGGGCTATTTCTAATTATTTCTGATAAAATATGTTTGGAAATTTGTTAATACAATTTATTTAAAATTAAAAGAAAATTAATTAAAACTATGCATAAAATTATCCCATGTTGGGAACCCCTATAATGTTTTAAATATGAAGTGGTTGTCAGAACCTTTTTAGGTTCTATATTGAACATTTTCTTCTGAGAGTGTACACACAAGTTTCCTGAGAATTTTTTCAAACCAGCATGGAGTGAAGCCTGTAATTCTGTAAATGTTAAATTTTACATTTGCATGAGACTTTGGACTGTATAGGACAAGTTTATGAAGTAAAAACATATAATGTGTTTGCTTGTTTAGTGTTTAGAGGTTTATAAGGTTTTCTGAAACTCTAAAAATCAGTATTTAAAATTATTTAAAAAAATCTCAATACAGGACAACACAGTGTGGCTACAACAAATTATTTGAACTTTGAACAGTCATGATGTTTAACATCTTTTTTACTGTCTTTGACAGACTTACTGAGTTTCTGTTCAAATGCAATACGAATGAAAATAATCAAAAGATGCTGCTTCCTTTTTCTTTTAATGACAGGGTGTGTCAGAAGACAGATGTCCTGGCACGGGGAACAAAAATGTACAACTCAACCATATCGAAAGACGGGTTGCTCATTTTAGCAGCTGGACATTCAAATCTGGATTTACTTTGAGGATTTTAAAATAGTTTGATATATTCAAAAGAAGAAACTGAGAGAAAGAAAAGAAAGTAATCAAGACTTGTTACTGTGGGACAGCAAATTCAAAGCAGGTGGTGGAACTATGACACGACTTTTTGAGAAATACAGAAATAGGATTGTGTCGAGTTATGTGGTCGTGAGAAGAAAAGAATGTGTCAAAAAATCCCAAAAAAAGAAAAAAAGGAGGAAAGGACAAAACAAGGTTGTTTATACAGAGGTTGAAGGGGAGAAGGGATTTAAGCAAATGTTTACTCATGTGCTCGGCTTTTCCAATCATAAACACATTGCTTGGGTGTTTGTGCAAGAAAATAAACAGAGTCTGCACAGGTGTCCTCTGGCCATCTACAAAACACCCTAGAAGAGCTGGTGTTCCACTCTGAGGACTGAGATGGAGCTCGCCAACTGTTGACACTGCCAAGGGTGGAGGAAGTGAAGTGGGCAATCAGTTGGGCAGAAAGTTGAGCAAAAAGATTGTGTTGGACCAGAATTTGATCAAGTAGAGACCAAACCACAAAACATGTGGCTTTGAACAAGGGTAATGCATGGTTAAGATAGCCCCTGCTGGTAAATGCCACAACTACACTACATTATGGTGGCAAAAATCAACTTTCTCTGTTGCAATTACCTTTGGAAATTAACCAGATTTTTTTCCAAGCAACATGTACATTGCAAACATTTTATTTAATGAAGTTGAATGTTTTGCCAGTGACCATTATTGAGGGGGCTGTTAAAAGTTTGATATGGACTTTTAAGCTGTATGGTAAAATAAAAAAAGTTTTACTTTGATTCAATGCTTAATCTGAAAACATAATAACATTATGGTTTGCATTGCTGCAATGCTCATGCATTGTTTAAAGATGCATTGTAGAAAAAATTGCAATCTAAAATATGTAAATAAATCTGCCAAATCTTTTAAATACCAAATGACTGTGCAACAGGTGGCAAATGTTTCAGACTGAGTAAAATCCATCAGAAGTTTACATTGATGAGGAAAGTCATTGTATCTACTGTCAAGGAAAACGTGTCTTAAATTAAGAGCACAGCTAAGTTTCGTCGAGAATTACAGCTTCAAAAACTAGCACCTGGGGTCAACAAAAGTGGCTGCACACAAATCAGTTGAGTTTAGGTCTCTTTTGAGATTTCCTACACCAAAGTGACTCCACGCAGACAGCTTTCCCCAGCAGTGCTACTACTACAACTATTTTCCACATTCTTTTGGCTTCCATGTTACTTTTGGGAAAATTTAAGTTTATCTGAAACATGTGCAAAGCAGCAATGCCCTCTGGGACATAGACGTCCATATATGTGAACCTGTGAGAAACCTTTCCAAAGACTGACATTTATGGATTAAGAGCTCATCAATTTAATCAGACACTTTTCTTTTCCTAAATCATAACATTTTATGTTTCTTACACATTGTGGGATAGTACAAAACAGAGACAGGAAAAATAAATCATGGACTACTTACATTTTCACAGTGTTCGGCACCTTGAATTTGAAGAACTTACTATTTATTCGGTATAATTTTCGATGGGCTTACAAAAGCTTCCTTAAATCACAGTGTTTAACTTAACACACCCTATTTGAGCAGGCATTGAAAATGGCCAGAATCAGGCCGGCTTGCTTGTGTGAACCTGGATCCCTTTTGCAAACTAATTAACTCTTTTGGCTACAGAGGAAAACAATATTGTGTGTAGAGCCTGTCTTTATTACTGAAGGACACCACCTGCACAAGCGCATGAAGTGAAGCAAAGCAAAGCAGAGGTGAACCAGAGGTGACCAAAAACATGCAAAAATGCTAATCCTTGACCAACTTTAAGTTCATATGTATGAAAAAAACAACATACTTTTCATTGGGGGTCTCATTAACAAAAAGTATTTCACAATTGACAGACATAATAGGAAAATAAACAATCTGCATATTCCTCATTCAAAAACTGCAGGGCTTGAGATATATGGAAGTCTTATGGCAGAGACTTACATTTTAAGAAATTAAAATCTACACTTATGTTGTCCTTTCTGGTTCATAGTGCACATGACCAGATACTGATGGGATTTGTCATGATGGGAAAGATTATGAATCAGATCATATGCCTGACACATGTTTGTTTTCTTTATGACCTCCCTCTTGATTTTTCAGAGGATGATGCTACATAGCTCTGTATTTCAGTGGATTGCAGCTAGGTAACCAGACCTTTGTTTACTTTTACATTTACTTAACAAATCACTTTTGTTAAACAAGGGCATGCAAACAGTAGCCGTGTTTAACAATGAGTTAAAACCTAATCTTTTTGTCCTGGACATCTGCAGGGTCGTTGCTATCATTTCAACTTGGTGCAATATTACAAGGTTTCAACTAGTGTGAAATCAAAGAACTGGGAGGAAAGTCTGATGCAATCGACCTCAAGATTTCTATGAATGGAGTAGAATGATAAATGAGTCACGTTACTAAAACTTAATGTTCAAGGGTTGAAACCAAACTCACAGCTGCCATCTGTTCCCTGCCTGAATGCAACAGGAACTTCTGTGTAAAAATTACGTTTGTTGAATTCTTCGGCTGGACATAAAAGGTGGCCACAAACAACTTTATTTTGGAATGCACTCCCTTCCTGTTATTTAAGAAGGATGTGTTAAACTGAGAGCAGAAAAAAGAAGCACATATAGTGTGTTGTTGGATGTAATTTAAATTATTTTGAACTCTATATCTTATAAAGATCAATATTTCATTTTTACATTCATTCCTGTCCTAGCAGGGCATGAGGCAATATGGTAACACTTTATAATAAGATTCCATTTTGTTAACATTAGTTAACTTAATATGAACTATGAAAAATGCTTCTACAACATTTAATGGAAATTTCGACATTTCCTAAAAGATTATTACAATCTTATTATAAATGTTAATATTATTTAATGGACCCGAGCTGACATGAGATAACAATAAACAGTTGTATTTAACAGCCTATATTATCTAACATTAACAAAGATTATTATATACCATAACAAATGTATTGCTTATTGTTAGTTAATTCATTAACTAATGGAACATTAAAGGTTGTATCAGTGATTTCAGGCCCCAAAATAAATGTCTAATCTTTCCTAATGATCCGCTAGCAGCCCACCCCATAAGCACGCCGTCAAAAAAACGCGTCTCTGTAGGCAGCCTAGGCTCTGAGATCTGCACACAAAACAAATGGGACAACCACCACTCAAAACCAAAATAAACAGTGTTCCAACCAATCACCGATAGGGGCGGGTGTTGCTCCGACTTCGCGTCCAGCCGTGCACGGGCTCAAAACCTCACAACACCCGCCCCTGTCGGTGACTGGTTGGAACACTTTATTTTGGTTTTGAGTGGTGGTGTACCCATTTGTTTTTGTGTGCAGATCTCAGAGCCTAGGCTGCATACAGAGACGGCATGCTTATGTGGCGGACAGCTAGCGGATCGTTAGGAAAGATTAGACATTTATTTTTGGGCTTGAAATCACTGATACAACCTTTAATGTAAAGTGTTACCAATAAAGTTACACCCTAAAAAGAAAGAATGAGAAAGCAATTAAGAACTTTTTTGCAACCTTGCAATGACAGTACGAAGGGACAGTTTCTAATAACCAGGCTGCTGGGGATATGCTGAAATTGATACTTATCATCAGATGATTTTTACTAATTTCCACACAGTACTTTATATATATATATAACAGAATCTGCTGCTATTTCATAGCACATTAGGAAGATTTTAAAAACATATATCCAATATGCGTATCTCACTGTAAAATCCATTAATCAAATGGCATTGAACCCCCTGTGTTAAAAAACAAACAAACAAAAAAAAAATCATAAAAAAAAATCATACCTGCTCTGCCTATGTCCTCGTTAACAATACAAGGTACACATTTAATATAGTTAACACACGGCGTGTCTTTTCTGGGCCTCATTCTTCAAAAGGAACTGTGGGCCAGGATAGACTTATGTCTAAAGCATTGCAATCATAGTAATTACACAGTGCCTCTGGCCTAACCAAACTTACCCTCCTGTAATTAGGAGGACCAGTCCCAAATGCACCGTGATAACATTCCTGCCTCGCACAAGACGGTCTTCTAAACTCTACAGACTCAAATTCTGTTTTCAATTCACAAGCAGGTTTGCAGGTTTTTTTCTGCATTTGACTGTTTACATGCCACAGTGAACTCTCTGCACGGAGAGGGAAGCTGCTCATCATCATCATCACTTCTGGCCACTTCAACTGTCTATTATAACAGTGGCTTATTATTCTCAGCCAGTCTGAAAAAAGAAAACACCAACTCTCTTCATCACAGATGAGATCTAATATCTCTGCTCAAGACAGTTCTTGGACACTTTGATCAGAGGGAAGTGTCATTACATAAACAACATGGGAGGTGTTAAAAAGAGCCCACACAGGTGCAGGCAGCTTTTTTTTTTCTTAGAAAAGAGAGAAAGAAAGAAAGAAAGAAAGAAAGAAAGAAAGAAAGAAAGAAAGAAAGAAAGAAAGAAAGAAAGAAAGAAAGAAAGAGAAAAAAAAAAAAAAAACAGTAAGGGGTAGGGTGTTGTCCGCTCTGCCTCTGTCAAAACCCCCAGAGAAGCAATTATTTTCCCTTCCTCTTTTTCTTGGAAAATTCTTTGCTTTTCACTACAGCACCCTGTATAGGGTTTAACATATTCCTCAAAATCCCACATTTAAATACTGCACGGCTGCTCGGAACAACCCAATGGAGTATTCTAATTGTTTTTAAGAGATATACAGTCATAGCAAAGCTGAAGAGGAAAAGGAAATAATGTCTGGTTAAGAAAACATGTTTCATGAGCAATTCATAATGCATTTTAATTAACAAAACAGAGCTCAATTCTACAAACTGGAGAAAATAGTAGTTAAACATTATACCATAAACCTGAAAAAGAATCTAAAAAATGTATTAAAAATACAATATATAAAATGTATATATAAAAAAATCAAGCGTTAACTTAATTACTGTACAGCTCAGTGGTGCATAACTGTCTGTCATTTTTGCGATGGTCATACTGGTTTGAAAATAAGCCACACACTATTTTTTTTCCCAATGTGGTTAAAGTCATCTTTGATGTTCTTGACCGTAAATTACACAATAGTGATGAAATGGGGTTGGGTGTTGTGATATTTACTGTACAGTTAGTGGTTAAGGAATGCTTTTCATCTGCCCATTTGGGCCTGGGGGATTCATTTGGGGAATGCTAGGACTGCATTCAGAGTGGTCAAGTAACTTAGCTGCAAGCAAAGATTATTACAAGCTATGGCACGGTTTAAGCCCTGTGTGATTTCCCTAATCGCAGACTATGGCCACAGGAAAACTATATGGAAATCTTCAGTAACATTTTTCATTTATCTGTAACGGGATATAATAGAGCAGAACCACATAACACAAAACGGTTGACAGTTAATGTTCATAAAAATTGTCAGCTCAAATTTTTACATAAGCAGTAACAGACAGTATATCTAAGCTCTAAAGCGCACTAAAGATCTCATTATTAGATGTTTTTATGCAGTATAAAAGATAGACAGAAAGAAAGAAGGATTTGTTGATGCATGCAAAACAAATGATGCACAGCTTCAAAGCACTGGGTGGAGTATAATGTGTAATTTCCACCCTAAAATGTTTATATCTTTGTGATCTTAAGGTTTAAAAAAAATATTCCTCTTTTGTCAAGCATCATTAACAATTATGATGAGAAGTCTTGATAAGACATGAAGATCTGATAACAGTAAAACACACATTTGAACTTGAGGTAAAACTACTTAAAGAGCTACGTTTTTTTTAATCTATTATTAAAATGTATTTTAAATAACTTGATAAAAGTCATCAAACACATCCTTGTTTATTATTCAGTATAAAAATGGTCTCTAAGTGTTGCTATTGTATCTAAACTAACTAAAACTAACTAACATTTCAAGATTGTCCAATGGTCAAGCTAATATGAGAACAGGTATAAAATTGTGTATATATGTCATAGTCACAAACCGTTTGGGTTGAATCCGAAATTGCCCTATATACACTCAAATAAGGCGCTATTTGAGGGGACAGCCATTTGAAGTGGTTGACCAAATCGGTGAACGTGATTTCACCAAGTACCACATGTTCCTGGATCAACATCTTTGTTGATCCTGGAACAACTTTCAGATCAACAAATCAGATTTGAGGGACAAGTTTACAGTTTATGTCAAGTTTAGGCTTAGAACCAGGGCAAGGTTCAACATCAGTGTTATTCACCTATCATTTCCCTCTGATTTTAGGGAAAGGTTATGGTTAGGGTTAGGTTTAGGGGTAGGAATAGAGTAAGGACTCAATTCTGGGACAGGAATGTTGTTCCAGGATCAACAAAATATGATGATCCAGGAACATGTCTTGCTTGGCAAAATCACGGTGAATCCATCCGAAACCATAGTGGACGTAATTGAGTGCACTCATTCAATCCCATATTGCACTGCAATAACGATTGTACAATCGATGTACGCTCAACGGCTGTCTGAATTCGCTCACTCCTTTTCATTCACTCCTTCAAGTGAACGGTATTAGTGGACTAACGTAGGGAATAGTGAATGAGGGTTTAGGGGTAAATTTTGGATTCAGTCTCTCAATTCGCCTACTTATATTACGTCCTAAAAATATGTACCTTTTTTTGTGAAGAAAAAGTAGATACTTTTGAGTGTGTAGCAAAAAGTAGACAAGCTTTGGGACATAGCCTACTATCACGTCATACAATTGCGTCTTTTTAGATTGCTCCACATTTAATTTAATTACCGTATCGGAGAGAAATGCAGAAGCATGTTGATCTGCAGTCGCGGGTCTTTCATGCGGAGATTCTCCTCATATTAATGCATTTAAAAGGGAATGGCCAAACGGATCTTTATAAACGTCCACATTGTTATTACAGATGGAATATAACACGGATAACATTAAATAAATATTTTTTTATCAGGTTAAAATTTGATTAGTCACTCAAACCTTTATCACGCATATCAACCATGTTTTGTAGTTTTTTTTTACACTTTTTACTAGTGTTTGTAGTTCCTCCTTCAAAGCGGAATGGGTTTTGGGCAATATTAGCCTTTAGAGTGAGCACGGATCCACGCTTAGAAAATCCACCGGAAATAGTAGACAATCTGAAGACTTCTGGCATCCTCTTTTTATCATACTATGCTTTGGGACACACTTATTCTAATCTCACGTTTAGGATGGATAGTATGGACATTGAGACGCAGGGTCTGACTTTGTTTTGAGTTGAGTTGAATTGGTTGTCATGGTTATTGATTTGATTTAGTCATTTAGTTCATTTAGTTAATTATCCTTGTTTGCATGTATACTTAAGTTCCTCTGTTTCTGTTGTCGAGTCTCGTTCATGTGTACCTGTGCTGAAAGCTGCTCCCTCTGTTTGGATTTAGCTGCCAGTGAATTCATTAAAGATGATGTGTGCTCTTACAACACAGTCCTTATGACAATTTATAAGTAAATCATTAAAACAGTTCCTAGTTCAAAATTGTCACTGTAGCTTCTGGCCAGCTTCTCTAAAAATTCTCACAATCACTAACCATTGGAAAAATTTTCACTTTGCTCTGAAAAAAAAAAGCTGTTCCATCTGCTGTTTAAAAGAAATACACACACAACACTACGAGCTTAGCACCATGCTTCAACTACAATATTTTTTCCCCCAGAAATATTCATTTCGAGTTATTAATTTTCAACAGTTTGTTGACCACACCTGCTACACGGTCTAAAATAAATGTTACCTCAGGAATGTTTTCACTGCTATAATTTTCTCTAGATCTCCACTGTCAAACTGACACAAAGTTTGCCTACAAAATTTTATTTTAGTCATAATAGGCTCCTGTTATAGACATTCGTAAAAAAAAAAATGCTTTAGATTATTTGGTACCTTTTACATATTATGTCAACCAAGTCAATTTTTTTTATGCAGCGCTTTATACAATACAGATCGTTTTAAAGCAGCTTTACAGTGATAACAGGAAAAATTATGGATTCCGGCTGTTGTTCAGCTGAAGTCAGTTTAGTGTTGATTCAGTTCCGTTACAAAGATCATCAGTTATTAAATTAGTTCACTTCATCAAAAAAGCAGTTCTGCAAAAAATGATGTCATCGTCCAGCTCAGTTCTCATACAACAATGTCAGTACACTGTCAGATCAATAATACTGTTGAATATTATTACTTATTCTGTATTAAGAAACTGTATACTTAAAGTCAGATGCCAAATCACCCTTAAACAATTCTTCCAAACAGACTATACCAAAATTTAGGCTATGTTAAGGAAAGAAAATATTATTTTTTAAGTTCTTGACGTAATAAAAACGTTTATTAATGCATGATTTCATCATATGCAGTGTTGTTGCCACACATAAACACCTTTACAGTTTTCCATAAAACTCAAATGCGTTCAGTTAAGCATAGGGTTACTTTCACTGGACTGCATGTGGTTAGTGGTGCTGTGCTATTTATATTTAGGCTACTTGGTGTGACAGAGCAAGTGGCATAACAGTGTGAGGCTGGTAGGGCTCTTGATGACTAATTCCCATATCTACTTGTGTGGTACAATCTGTACACAAACCCTCGGTTCAAATCCATGCTTTGAAAAGATCTCTTTGCAGGCGGTACATATTTAGCAATTGTCTTATAAAGTACATAAAAGTTATAAGTTAACAACGAAAGAGCAGAAAATATAGATATAATCAACAGCAGAATTTTATATGAATGTAAATTACTACACATTCTTCACTTGTGTTTAAATGACTAAAAAAAAAAAAAAAAAAAAAAAATTGTAGGTAAAATTCTTTTACATGCAAACACCATTTGTTGTTGGGAACCTAAAAATATATAGCAGGGCTAAAGTTAAAGAGCCTTTGGTTGTATTATGTTGGCAAAATACAAGTTTCAAAACTGGCTTGAATTAACCAAGTAAGTAGGCCAATAAGCTAATTATTTTAATTATTATTTATTTCCCATACTGTATCAATCTAAAACCAAAACCATCTGCAAGCTTCTTACAGAAAATAAAAGGAGAAAAATAATCTTATTTGTCTGCATAAATGCTTGCAAATGTGGTAACATTTTATTGGAGGCTAAATACAGATAATAATTTCAGTGGCCAAAAACAATTTAACAAATGAAAGACCTGTTAAAGATTGATTCTTAGCTTGGTAATTAAAGGTTATGAAGACAAAAATAAACAGTAGAGAAACAAGGTTATGATTAGACCTTTGAAAAGCATGATAGGCCTAAGAAGGAAGACAAGTTTGCCCTATATTTAAGACCGAATCCATTACTTCATTCAACTTGGCTTCTTCCTATAGTGAAAATCACTTTCTAATGAATATATAAGACACAACTGCATGTGATGATAATGAGCCATATGGCAGAACATGAGTTTGTATTAATGTAGTAGACTGTTATTGTGTTGAAGACACGAATAACTTTATTAGCAATATGACTAATGTGTAAACCAGACTAAACCTCACCAACCACAACCACAGCTGAGCTTTACCACCACCACCCATTGAAAAGGACAGACTATTGAATCTAAAGTGATGATTTACAAAATACTATTGCAATCCGTTAGCCTAAGTTTGTCACTTTTTATGCTTGCTATATGTTAGAGATTTTGTCTGCATTTTTGGAGTTCATTCATTAAACATTCAATTAAATGATAAAGCAACATTTGCATAACATGTTTTGTAGATGGTGACTATAAAATTACCAAACAAATGTAAATTGTTATTTACAGATTTTCATCTCCACTAACACAACACAGGGACATTCTTTCTAAGTATCCTGAAGTGTTTTCCTGTTGATTGGTATCATAAACAATGTCCATTAGTTTTTGTTTGTCACATCTAGACAAGATGTATACATTGAGTTTCTGTGGGATTATAGGTGATACATAATCTCATTCACTGAAAAAAAGCTATGAATAAGAGCAGGGGTCATGTACTGTTATTAAAAAACTAAAGAAATTTAAATTAGTTCATAACTGTTCTCTCATAAATGTCATATTTCTGTTCTGTGATGTGGTTCAGTCAAACTACTTTTCCTTTGTTTTTTGTCTACAAGATTTGCTTATGATATCATTGTACATATTACTGATCCCATTTACAATGGATGCTAAAAGTATCAAAGCACACTGGGCTGATGGTTGCTGCTGAATGTACTCAAAATAAAGTGATGGGCTTTCTGGCTTCACTTAGGACATAACGTTTAGCTTCTGGTTATTTACTTGCTGGCTTCACATTTATACAGAGACTGAAATTTAAATACAAGATGAAGTAGTTGCACACAATGCTGGACCACAAATGAGTAATAATATCCCATAGCAACTATATGTGTGATATATAACTGAAAAAGACAACACCATTTCCCCCTTTACTATAACACACTGTTTGAGATGACCAAAACAGTTAGCAAGATTCCTAAAATGTGATGCATAAAAAAAAGAAGAAAAAAAAGAAGCTAAACAAAATCACACCTGCAGCCTCTGAGGACTGCAAAACTTTAACCCTGGAAAGATTATAATCTGAAAGTTATTTTACAACCCATTAACATGAATTGCCCTTTGCAATCTCTCTTTTCACTCTCCGTTTTTTTTGTTTTGTTAAGTCTGCACTAGAGTCAGTCTGAATAAATAGCAGCTGTATGTGACAAGGCAAAGAAAACATGCTCTAAAGGCTGCTTGTGTGAGTTTCCTTCCAAAGAATCATGAACAACTCCAATGTAAACATTACAATCTTACTTGTGCAAAATGGGAAGTAGCAGCTAACTCCTATCAAATAAATCAACTCACAGCAAACAAAATACAAATGACTTTCACTCTCTTCATAAATATCTTTAATTTTTAATATAATATAATATACCCTATCGTTTAAAGTCATATAATATAATATGACTTTAAACGATAGGGTACATTGCAGCCACCGCACTTGGTAGGAGTTACGTCCTGACTCCTGCTCCTTATGTGGGTGGCTAGCATTGAAGTCGCTCCCCTCAGACGTCTTCAACTGAGGGCAGAGCTGCATGATTCAGACCTGTTGACTTCGCTGGATTTTCAAGTGGGCACCCCACCTCTCCGGTGTTTCGTCAACTAGCCCACGACACCTCAATGGGGCTTGACAGCAGAACCAGTGTCCTGGAACTTCTCCCTCGGCCATTCAGGACTTCACCACTCAGCTCTGACCCCCGCCCCCTCTGCCAGCCTGGTTTAGCCACCGCTTGCTCTGCTTTAACCACAGCCATCTGGATGTTATCTCTGCCTGCTTTGATATGTTGTTCACCAGGTTCTTGCGGGTTGCCCCTCTAACCCTGAGCACCCCCCAATGCTCTCCAAAGTTACTGTCCCGGGAACCCCCTGCAACCCACCTCCACTGGTAGATTCCAGGCTCTCCAACCCCTCTGCTGGCTTTCAGAGATGAGGGACTGATACTTCCCAGCTTGCGTTCATGTGCCTCCTCGATCCTTTCCTCCCAGGGTACCATCAGCTCTATTAGGGCCACCTGCCTTGTTGCTTGGGACCAGAGCACGATATCTGGTCGGAGGCTGGTGACGGCAATCTCCTCTGGAAACTTGAGAGTTGCCTTCCGAGATCAACTCTCATCTCCCAGTCATCTGCCGTACCAAGGGATCGGCAGAGGATCCCAGATCCTAAACATCTGTCCCCCTTGCCTTCCTTCTCCCTAGGCCTGAGGAAGCCAATGAAGCGGGGGCCTTTGTCTTGGGCCTTTTCCGTTTCCTCTCCTTCTCTAGTCCATCGGCCAGTTGTGCCAGCACCTGATTATGGCACCACCTGAACCTCCCTTCAGTAAGGCCTGCCCGACAGGACGGCAGAATGTGCTCCAGGTTTCTCTTGCACTGTGCGCAGGAGGGATCAGTCTCTATCTTTGGAGGTTTGTTGGTGTTGGCCGTACATCATATACGGAGCTAAGGAGGAACTTTATCCAATGCCCTTCCATGTTCCAGATGTCCTTCCAACTGAGGGATCTTCCTCGGACACTTTCCCAACGGGTCCAGCTACCTTGCCGTTTCATGGCTAATGCCCTAGCTTGTCTGGTCTCTTCATCCACAGCCCGAATCTCCTTCTACACCATCCCTTTCCGGTCTTTTGCCTTTGCCTCCTTCCAGCTTGCTCGGGTGATGACTCCCAGGCCCAGCCTCCCCTGAGTCACCGTGCCATGATATCTGCATGTTGTAAGCGCTCCTCTGCTTCCCTCAGAGCTCCGCTGGCCTTCCACTTCCGTTCGTCTTCACTATGATGTACGCCTCTCGCACAGCCTGATCATCACTATCGAGCAACATAATGGCCAACCGGACTTTGGCTGTCTAAAATTCCTCCACGACTGATGTAACTGGCAATTGCAGTTTCCTCCCGGAGGAAGTTGTTGATTCTACTTTTTGAAGGGGACCTCATACACAAGCAGTGGCCACAGAAGCCTTGGAAGGATATATAATATAATATAATATAATATAATATAATATAATATAATATAATATATATTATATAATATAATATAATAAGATGTATATTCAGAGTATATAATCTCTCTGTGTTTGTCCCACACTGGTGCAGGGTCCGCTTTTCGGCTAATCACTCTCCACTTTTTTCCGGTCCAGGGCGTCAGAGTATAGAATAGGTTTTAATAATTGCTGTACAAATTACGGAAGCAAAATCAATGTCTAATTTAGCTAATAGTGAGTTAAAAGCTATTGCAGCTTTAAATACTTAAGACACATTTCACTTATGTTAAATTATCCTCACATTACACTTGAATTGTAATTTATGTCCAAGTAAGCAGGATTTGAGCTGCTTTGCATGGTAAACTCTCAAGTTTCCCTCTTCCTACCCTGGTGCAAAACTTTGCAACTGTGTTATTCTAAGAACTCTCATCCATGACACCTGTCAAGAGACCTTTTGCTGTTGTTGGACTCATTGCTAGAAGCTTCTCCAAGAAAAATATTATTGCCCCACCACTTTGCAGGACTCTACGTATCCGCGCACCTCTTTAGCCAGGGGGGGGTCAAGAAGATTATGACAAGAAGTTGGAAAATGAATGGCACGCTGCATTCATACATGCTGGAAAATTATAAACAAAATGAAAAGACACATTATAACAGACACCAACTTTACCACACAACACAGGCTGACGACTGTTATCTGCAGCAACACTCCAAAATCATGTTTCCAAGGCAGGATCAAAGTGGATGACATAAGCCATTACACCCTTTAGAGAAGTAAGATAAATGTTCATCTAGCTTTCTTATCAAAGGCCTGGCTGTTTTAAGATTCTGATTAAAGTCCTGCAGCCCATTTTATAAATATTCCAGGGGAAATAGGTGTACAAACATTACACTGTTTGTATTGGCCTAAGAATTTACTATGAAGCACCCTCCAGATTGTCCATATGAACCAAAAGCAGTTTTCCTGATGCATTATGGGAAAGAGGGTTTAGTGTTTTCTCTGCACTTTCAGAACCAATGTCAAATACTTCAATGACAAATACTAAAATATTCAGCACAGAACAGAAACACTGTAAGTTGGACATATTGTTCCTACATTAGCTATACATCGGCATTTCATCAGATCGGTCTAATATCACTTTTAATCCTGGTCTTTTCATCATTATTCTCAATGCTAAATAAACTAAAATCTTAATGTCTGCAAAAAACAAAAAAGTACTTTTGAGTGTGTATGGTGCATAAGAAATGGGTATCTAGTACCGTGCTCACAGCAGTGCCATCTCTGTTGAATGAGCACCACTGACTGACGGCAGTTAGAATATGTTTATTTTAGAACGCCTGTCAGTCTCCTGCAAAAGATTACAGGTCTTCCGCTGTCTGAAGAAGATGAACAGATTCAGGTTTGTCAGAGAGCAAAGACATGGAATGCATGGTGATATCAACATTGCCAGATGGTGGCTGGAAGTAGGTAGTTGATAGGTGAAATTCAAGAGGGCAATGATGACATTTTCACTCTGGGGAATATAGGAGCGAAGAGAGACGTATATAACACCATCATACTCTGTACTCTGGGTCCGGGCCAAACTCTGAGCTTGGAGCCCTCCCCCGGACAGCACACCAAATAAGCATTAAACCTTGTCCACTCTAATTATATGTAAGTGTGAACTCGTGAAATATTAGGTTAAAAGGAATGAATTTAAAACCCCTTAGGTTTCTGGCAGGTGAACTTTTTTTTTAAGCCAAGATGACAATCCATCTGTACACCTGCTATTATAGAGTACAACAAAATGAAAATATGGGAAGAATCTCAAGTGTTTTTAAATGCCAAGTCAATAAAGCAAATTCATTGTTGCGCACATGTATGCCAATAATTAATTGAAAGGTCATCACTCACTGTTCCTAATAACTCTAAAAGAAAAAAACTCTGTAAAGATTGTATTCCTTGAGCTGGTCAAAAACGCCAAAGGTTTAATCACATTAGCATATGGTTAGAGAAGGGGGAGAAAGAAAGAGAAAGAGAGAGAAAGAGAGAGAGAGAGAGAGAGAGAGAGAGAGAGAGCTTTGTGGGTGAAATGGTGTGCAGTATTTGCTCAGGTGGAATAATACACATCCAAGCAGGCAAGTATGTATTGATAAAACAAAGAGGATTCCAAAGAATGTGCTTTGTGAGCTCCTGAGCCTGCTCGAGTATAATTGCATTTCCCAGTTGGATGGGCAGACATTACCAACAACAGAGGTCCACTCAAAACCCCAGCCACACGTCTGCAGTCACTGGGATGTGCTTGAACACTTAAAGTACTCACAATGAAATAATTGATTGCTACACCCAAGTAATTCCACACATCATCTATTTTATGTGTTTATTGCTTAGACGTCTTCAGCTGTTGAAACAATATCCAGCTTATGTTGAGCTCATTTTTGACGTGAACACTCTACAGCATAGGTTATAAAGCTTCGGAAAGGAAAAAGAAGGCCTTGATGGAGCAGGTGTACATTCCTCAGAAAGAAGAGCCAAGAACCCTTCAGTGCAAGGAGGTTAAATGGTTCCTTACAAGTAAGAGAGCACATGTCATGTGTCATGCTGAAAAATGATGTCTGTGGATAGGAGTATCAGGAATAACAACATCACGATGTCGGTAGGTGGACTAGACAGAATTCCATCGCCGAGGCTGATAAACAGGTGCAAGGAGAGAACGTGAAAAGGAATGCATTGGAAATGAAGGAAACAACTTTTGATTACGGCACGCGTCTCCTATAATGCTTCTAAACACTTAAGGAGTCATCTGATTTATGGTGCAAGTACCAGATCAAGCTGTAATGTTATATGTATCACGGTAAAACTGCAGGGCACAGCAATTAATTTAAACCAGTGAAGCAGAAACAGAGAACTTAACATAAATTCTCTGGTTCTGCTTCACTGGTTTAAATCATAGTTCACCTAAAAATGAGGGCACTCATGTCATGTCAACCATGTCATGTATGACTTTCTTTCTTCTGTGGAAGATATTCTGAAAAATGTCTCAATGCAATAAAAGTCAATGGGGTAAAATGTTGTTTTGGAAACATTCAAAATATCTTCGAAATAAAGTCATACTGGTTTGAAACGATATGAGGGTGAATTGGATTATCTTTAACATTTGATGTACGCAGTAAACAGAACATAAAGTAGTTGAATCTGTATAGAAACATGCATTGTTACCAAGGCCAAGACCCTAAACGTGTTTAATAAAACTCTTTTTACATTGTCAGATGTTATAATACAAAGCAATTATCAGTGATGTACATCTTCAAGGGAGTAAATCTAGATGACAGTTATTACACCAGTGCCAGTTTTTCAGAGAATGCACCAAGCAGACGAAAAAAACCCAGACTTGAGAAATTAGATTAAGTGTATCCTGTTTCATCTCCTCTAAAAATCTTCCAGCAAAAATTTGAGAAGATGGTCAGAAGCCCTTGCAGCTGTTCATTAGAGAGGCAGGCTACAGGAAACCATTAAGGATGGATTGTTCCAGCCTTGTTAGCAGGAAAAACACCATACCATTTGTAGTATTTTGGCAAATATACTCAAACTTGATCTTTATCCTATCTCTTCAATATAGATTAAACACATATGTGACCCTGGATCACAAAACCAGTCTTAAGTCGCAATAGCTGCCAACAAAACACTATATGGGTCAAAATTATCGATTTTTCTTTTATGCCAAAAATCATTAGAATATTAAGTAAAGATCATGATCCATGAAGATATTTAGTACATTTCCTCCCTTAAATATATAAATATTTTATTTTTGTAAGTGTATGCAGCACAATCGCCAACAGAAATGGAAACCTTTAAAGGCGATTTTCTCAATATTTAGTTTTTTTTTTAACCCTCAGATTCCCGATTTCAAATAGTTGTATCTCGGCCAGATATTGTCCTATCCTAGCAAACCATACATCAATGGAAAGCTTATTTATTCAGCTTTCATGCGATGTATAAATATCAATTTAAAAAAATGGACACATAAGACTGCTTTTGTGGTCCAGGGTCACATATACAAAAATTAATCACATTATTTATGGTTTACTCTCGTTTTAACCACCCATTTTATGCATTATTAGTGTATAATGGTGTGTAAAAATATTTTGTGTCAACACACAAAATGATGGACCCTTAACAGAATACCAAGAATATCTAAATTCATTTTACAAAGGGAAGTCTTTGTCTATTCTATGAATGAGTCCAAACTTAGGGGGGTCAGATACCCCAACCCTCAACCCTTTGAAAGTCTTTGTGGGGCTTTCAAGGGGAGGTCACATGATAGCTCTGCATGGCTGTTTTCTAAGGGACCTCCACCTTTGGTCAAGTGCTTTGAAACCAACATGCTATTGTTATTTTACTGGCCATGACAAGGACAAAGGCCCGACTGACCGGGACACACACACTCACTGTAATGGTATATGGCTGGGAAATTCACTCATTTCTATGCTTCTTAATGTGATCTTTGAACTGCATGACTGACCACAGTATCTTCTATACATGAACACAACTTATCAATACATAACTTACTGGGTCTGTAGACAAAGGACAAGCACCTGCTTTGTAAAAGAAAAAGAAAAATATTTTTTTGTCTTCATTTTTCAATAATAATCAGTAGAATTCCCATCTAAAGAAATCGCAGCCTTCAAAAGGAGTAATTATTCTCCTATCTCGCCTCAGTAAAGCAAGCAATGTTTGCTTAAGACAAGAAAGTCTGTTCACTAGCAAGAGAAAATTTACTGAGATAAAGGACATTTAAGATAGAATCACAATAGCTTTTTTTGTTTGTTAAAGATTCAATTATTTTTTCCTAATTTGCCCTTTCTCGGTTTAAATAGTCCTGTGGTGAGACGAATGAATAGAAGTACAAATATTGTACATTGGAGAAAATAATTATTTGATCCCCTGATGATTTTGTAAGTTTGCCCACTTACAAAGAAATGAAGGGTCTATATTTTTTTATGGTATGTTTATTTTAATGGATAGAGAAAAAAAAATCCAGAAAAAACACATAATATTAAAGTTATAAATTGATTAGCATTTGACCGAGTGAAATAAGTATTTGATCCCCTATCAACCAGCAAGTATTCTGCCTCCCACAGATGGTTATGTGCCCATGTGAAACACAGATTAGTCCGGTCACTTTAAGAAAGTACTTCTAATGCCAGCTCATTGTGTATAAAATGTGAATAAAAGACACCAGTCCACAGAATCTGTATCTTCCATTCCAACCTCTCCACCACCATGGAGCTGTCTAAAGAGCTGTCTAAGAACATCAGGGACAAGATTGGAGACCTGCACAAGGCTGGAATGGGCTACAAGAGGGAGACAACTGTTGGTGCCATTATTAGGAATTGGAATAAATACAAAATAACCATCAATCGCCCTCGGTCTGGAGCTCCATGCAAGATCTCGCCTCATGGGGTAAGCATGATCATGAGAAAGGTAAGGGATCAGCCCAAAACTACACGGGAGGAGCTTGTTAATGATCTCAAGGAATGGATTTGATTCCTGCAGCACCCACAAGGTCCCCCTGCTCAAGAAGGAACATGTACAGGTATGTCTGAGGTTTGCCAATAAACATCTAAATGATTCCGAGAAGGCTTGGGAGAAAGTGCTATGGTGAGATGAGACCAAAATTGAGCTCATTGGCATCAACTCAACTCGTTGTGTTTTGAGGAAGAGAAATGCTGACTATGACCCCAAGAACACCATCCCTACAGTCAAGCACAGAGGTGGAAACATTATGCTCTGGGGCTGTTTCTCTGCTAAGGGTACAGGACGACGTATTAAGGGGCTGATGGACGGGGCCATGTACCGTAAAATCTTGGACGAGAACCTCCTTCCCTCAGCCAGAACACTGAAGATGGGCCGTGGATGGGTCTTCCAGCATGACAATGACCCAAAACATACCGCCAAGGCAACAAAAGAGTAGCTCAAGAAGCATATTAAGGTCTTGGAGTGGCCTACTGAATTCTATAGAATATCTGTGGAGGGAGCTGAAACTTCGAGATGCAAAGCGACGGCCAAGAAACCTTAAAGATTTAGAGAGGATCTGTAAAGAGAGATGTGTGCAAACCTGGTGACCAACTACAAGAAACGTCTTACCTCTGTTAAGGGTTTCTCCACCAAGTACTAAATTATGTTTTGATCAAATACTTATTTCACTCACTGAAATGCAAATCAATTTATAACCTATCTATAATGGGGTTTTTTTCTGGATTTATTGGTTAATATTCTGTCTATATCCATTAAAATTAACATACAATAAAAATTATTGACCCTTCATTTCTTTGTAAGTGGGCAAACTTACAAAATCAGCAGGGGATAAAATAAAATGTATATAAAAAAAATATGAATCAAATAATTAAAATCAAATAATAATTTTATTTATATAAATACTTCCTAGTGTGTTTTCCACAGTCCGATTGGAGTCCGATCTTCCAATCTTGGTATGACATTTTGCAGCTCATATCTGCATCGATTGTATCCTGCCATCTTTGCTTTGGTTGTCCAAATGGCCGTTTCCCATCAGTGGGTGGTGTCAGTAACAGTGCCTGGTGCTGCTCGTAGGACGTGCCCATACCACTGAAGACGCCTTTGTTGCATTTTCTCTGGAATTGACGCTACGTCCATTTGCCGCCGGATTGTATCATTTCAGCAGTGGTTAAAAAAAGACACACCAGTAATCCAGTGGAGCATGTGCATCTCCAACTTGGAGAGGGTGCTCAGTGCTTTTGGTAACTGACCAGCATTCGGCTCCATACAGCACAACTGGAGGTACTACCATTCGTTATATTTTTGACTTAAGACGTATTGGTATGCGTTTATCGCATAGAACTCCAGTGACTTCTTTCCAGCGCCTCCAGGCCGTGTTTACTCTCCCATGCACCTCATTATTGATACCACCATCCCTATGCAAGTGCAATCCTGGATACTTAAAGCTGTTTGTCTTCATCAGGGCTTCGCCACTGACCAGGATGTTGCTGAAAAGATCTCATTGCTGGTGCGAAAACTACCGGTAATCTTGATTGACCATGAACCTCAATAAATCAAGAATTTCAGCTCAAAATTTTACTTAGCAAATGTAATTTGACTAGAATGTAGAACATTTTCTCTGCATAACTAACTGCATGAGGGAGAATACCACCAATCTGACACCCATTCATTTATTATGTAACTGTTTATCCACACATCACCACTAAAACATGTTCACACAATGGCAACAATATGACTGAGGTTGCAGATACTGTTCTCGGAACCACCCATGATGCACTTGCACAACTTTATTCCATCATGAAATTCAAACTAAAGAGAAAGAAATTGAAGAGGGCACGAATGCTGACATCATTGTATCACTGGCATAAGAGCAAAAACAAATAGCCTATCATGAGGGTGGGGTGGGGTTAGGGGTTAGAGCACCTTCAGTTTCAAATGTGTACTACCCAACAATGGAGCCCCTCGGGCATTTAGCACAGGTGTGACCTGGATTTGATAAAAAAAAAAAAAACTTAACTTCTTACCCAGAGTAAATAATGCCAAAGCTGTCCAGGTGCACCTTTTGTTTGTATGTGACTTTTGGCAGCAGGGCAACTTTCGCAACACCAACGAACAGGAAAAGTACAATGTATGCTGAGCTGAGTGCTTTATGAGCTCAGCTGATGGAAGAGATAACAAAAAACACAAGACTCAAGAACACCCTGCCTGAATGGTGCTGATAAGAACTTAAATGACAGTAGCATTTGCTTTACCCCTGTTTTTGACCAAATCTGAGCCCATAATTCAGTTAAAAGCCAATTGCATCTTTTTTTCAGTGAAATGCCACATCAGCAGATTTAAAACAAGTTGGAACATTTACTGGACACTGTCCACACAACTGACATAAGCAAGCTAAACTTGATGCTTCTTGCAGTCTGTTTCCAACAAAAGAACCATCTTAAAAAGGGAAAAACACACTGGATATGTAAAGTCAGTTTTTGGAGAAAAACAATGTTTTTATTTAGTGTAGCATATCAACTAAAACTACAACAATCAAAAGAGTCGGACTAAACATACAGTTGGGGTCCTTATACTGTATAAAGGCTTCCTCCAAAAAAATAATTTTCTCATAAAACTATTATAAACTAAAGCATTTCTTAACATTGTGTAAACCTCACAAATGCACAGAAGAAATTTATTTTAAATTATGTCCAGGAAGAGGATCTTTGCCATTATTGTAGTGGACTCATTTGTGGAATTAAAACATTTTGTTCACGAAAAAACAGAAAAAGTTTTTTCACATTTTCTATGATTCTATATGTGTAATACAGTTTTTCCTCTTCAAAAGAGTCAAATAAAGACAAATATTTCTACGCATTGAACATTAATTTGCTAAACCTAAAGTGAAAACACTTGGCTCCTGTCTGCCTTGCTGCTAGTTTGTGTCATTAAGCTCCATATAGCTTTCTGTTTTGAATCTCTTGTTGTTTTTATTTGCTAAACTTAACTTACTCATCAACATTAGATATTGTCTAATATTGCCTATCACATTAATCTGACATTGCTAGCTTTTAAATAAATCGTTATCGCTAGCACAACACGCTAGTATCTCGCTAGCCTGTTAACCTGCCATCCGTGCTTGCCGTCTTTTTTTTTCTCTTGCGTACTCGTGCAGTTTGCAAGTCTATCAAACAACTGAGGTGAGTAGGATCAGTCAACAAACAGGGTGAGTAATGTCTTCTCCTGTTATTGCCACTTGCACTTTGTGTCACATGCATATTAGCTAGTATAGCATTCTCTAGGGCTGTAGCGATACTCTAATCTCACAATACGATACGATATACGATATTCAGCTCACGATACGATATATATATATCACGATATTCAGACAATGATACGATTCGATATAATTCGATACACTTACATAATTTCCTGAAAGATTTAAAAGGGAAAGAGTGATTTGTGACATCTTGTGAGTGTTCCATTTACTTGGATTAAATTAATTGAACTGAAAACTAAAACTAAACTAAAAACATACATTTTTATCAAAAACATAAATTACACAATATATATATATATATTGACTCCGACTGGACAGAGTCTACAGCTTGCAAATTCAAAGTACTTTACCATGCAATGTTGTAAGATCATTTTAATTTTTTACATTTATCAACCGATTTCAGTGCTTTGTTTTGTGGTGTACAAAAAGTTCCATCTCTAGTTATTTAAAAACTCGATAGTTAGACTTATAAAATATTTTTTAAATATTATCGTCAAAGCTCAGGCTTGTCATGTATCTGGCTTTTTAATCTTGGGTAAGAATTGTGAAGACCCCCATTATACTGAGATATCATTTAATTTTCACATTAAATGAAATAGTTTTCTTATTGTGGAAAAAGCATTTTCTGTGATTGGCCCGATTTTAGCAATAACAAAGATAACTGATGGACCCTTTATGGTAATACATATGGTACAACTACAGTGCAATGCAAATAAATATAAGGTAAAGTGAGAAGTAATAGTAAATAGTTTAATAGCCTAAATATAAAGTTATGAAACTTCACTTTGCCCTCGATTTGCCAGGAAACAAAACGATTAGCCAGAAAACAAATTATAGATTAATGAGACCAAAGATCGCCCGTTAGATATACACAAGACGAATTATATCTCATGTTTAACCACTAACGTTAGACTAGAGCCATCCGAGCCAGCGGCACACGTCAGAAGCACTAGCCGAGGTAAGGCTGTTCCAGGCGGGGTACAGGAGCGCCAAGCGCCCGGTGATCTCCTGGATGTCACAACTCCAAAAACGTCAGATCAAATTTTTAAATAGGCACTATCTTTATAAATAAACCACCGATTTTTATACCTTTAAACAACTACATTGTCGACTTAAAAACTATTAAAACTACATTTCGTGACACAATAACAGTAGCATTTTTAATTTCGCGGCCTTTCTCCTCTGAACGTTACTGTTACTAATTATATCATGATCAAATACAACCAGAAACAATTGTTCAGTCTTGCTTGTGAAAGGTAATTCCTCGAGACCTGTTT
Source organism: Semotilus atromaculatus (assembly GCA_031834385.1). Taxonomy (NCBI): domain Eukaryota; kingdom Metazoa; phylum Chordata; class Actinopteri; order Cypriniformes; family Leuciscidae; genus Semotilus; species Semotilus atromaculatus. The sequence continues at coordinate 7,294,355 of JAULUF010000035.1, forward strand.
TCAATTGTGTGGCGATTTGTAAAGTCCCAAGCAGAACACGAAACAGGCATTTTTCTCAATTCCCGGTATGAGAGGTATGGGAAAGTTGCCCCCCGGGAATATGGCGTACGCTCCAGCGGCTGTCTATGTCTATGTCAGCTTCTGTGTAAAGTTTACTCTACAACAACACTAGCAGCTGGCTGACCAAATTGCTAGTCCAAATTGGTACAAAAGCAGCAGCTAGAGTCCTTACCATAACCAGGAAGTATGACCATATCAGCCCGGTTCCTTTAAACACTGCATTGGCTCCCTAATTAAACATTGTATAAATGTGAAAATATTGCTGCTGATTACTTACAAAGCACTAAATTGTTTAGCTCCCCAGTACTTGAGCGAGCTCTTAACGCATTACAGTCCTTCACACCAAAGTTAAAAAAAAATTCTGAGGTAAAGTGTTCAGATTGCAGACTTAGCAACGATTGTATTTAATTGTACAGTACAATCATAACATAGTACAGACATCATCTTAATTTTATAATGTCCTTAAATATAACAATATTGCTGCCCATAAACTGAGAAAGTGGGCGTCTGGTGTGCGATACTTCGAGCTGTCCTAGACGCGACGCGGAGCAGCACTGCGCTTCTCGTCCGGTGTGCGACCCCCCTTTAGACATACGGTGATATATTAGGCTAATTCTTACATTAAAGGAACACTCCGACTTTTTGGGACTTTAGCCTATTAACCTTATCCCCCAGAGTTAGATAAGTCCATACATACCTTTTTCATCTCCGTGCGTGCTATAAGTCTGTTTGACGCACCCACCGCTAGCCTAGCTTAGCACAAAGACTGGATGTAAATGGTTACAGCTAGCATACTAATCCAAATAAGTGACAAAATAACGTAAACATTTTCCTATTTACATGTTGTGATTTGTATAGTCACAGAGTGTACAAAAAACAAAGTCACATGAGGCGAAGCACTGCTACTTGGGCGGAGTGATCACTCCGCCCAAGTAGCAGTGCTTCGCCTTCAGAGAATATAGTTCCCAGTATTTATACGGTTAAAATATTTCTGTGTCTCATGTGACTTTGTTTTTTGTACACTCTGTGACTATACAAATAGTCACACCTAAGCTAGGCTAGCGGTGGGTGCGTCAAACAGACTTATAGCACGCACGGAGATGAAAAAGGTATGTATGGACTTATCTAACTCTGGGGGATAAGGTGAATAGGCTAAAGTCCCAAAAAGTCGGAGTGTTCCTTTAACTGATTTATTAAACACATTCGAATTATGGATGCAAATTATTGATTAATTAATTAATTAATCATTAATTGATTGACTTTATCGATCGATTAACGATTAACTGATAAGCGGCTCCTGAGAATGTACATTTCTCACGGTATCAATAGTGTCTTATATTGCTTATATACTGAATAAAAATGCATATTATATTGCTCAAATTATGTTTTATTGTAACAGTTGGGATATGGTACAGAATGGCATTTATGTAGTTTAACAAAATAAATTATGCACAGAAAATGTAAATACATAAAAAATAATTGTGCACTGGCTCACCTGTTGCAAACATTAAGCAACAAAATAAATGTTAATAAAAATCTATATGGGTAGGCTTAGCCTAAACTATATTGAGTCTACATATAATAATCTATCTGGTAAACTACTTGTATGAAAAACTTGAAACATTAGCAGCAGCACTTATAATCCCCCTTGGTCTGAGAAAGGTAACAGTAAGATTACTAGACCTGGAAACTTTAAACATAGAACTGAAGGGATGTCAATTTTCACAAATTCCCATGATCGATCGTCATTTAAGGTGGCTTTTACACGGGGCTCGTTTGCTGCGGTCCGAGCCCGAGCGCGATTGTTCCCGGCGCCCCCCGCAGCGTTGGTCTGGTTTCACACTCAACTTCATTCTATCGAACCCTGATGCGTTTGTGTGCATCTTACGTCATCGCAAACGTGCACGCCGCATGATAGAAGACAGAACGTGGGTCAATATATTGTGTTTTTTATTCATTCTGTGCTATTATGCGCAGTTGAGTGAACAATACAGGTTTACTGTGTGTGTTTGTCACATAAGATGGCTTTCTGCTGCTTGCAAACGGACTCTTTTGAGGAGACAGTGGATTTCAAAATTTGTTGCCCTGATTCCACGCGATATGCGCGAATACAATGCAGGCTCAGTGTATCCAAGATAAATCAACAACACTATCATCCCTTACATGTGTTTTATTTAACTAAATACATCACAATAATCAGCTAAAACGCATGCGCAGGTCACTTTACTTCCTGAACAAGTGCGCACCCGAGTCCGTGTTGCTTTCACATTCGTGCGAGCCGCCGAACTCAGACCACCTCCTCCAGGTAGTCTCGGGTTCGGTTCCCCAGTGCGCACCCGGGTCCCATGACAGCGTTCACATTAGCGATTTTTCATTCGAACCGTGCCCCATTCCGAACTAAACTGCCAGTGTGAAAGCCCCCTAAATTAACGATCAATTATGCGTCTGCTACAGTGGCATATGGCCAACAGCATGACAGGGTTTGCAAATGCTGCTCAAAACGCTATGTTCCTCACCAAATTAAAGAGAATGGTTTTTAATCTAAATAAAGGGCTAGTAGGATTGTAAAATGTTTCGATGTGATTGATAATTAAATTAAATTAATTATTTAATAATCAAATATAATGACTAATACAACGTGTCACCAACGCCGCCTCAGATGCGTGCTTGTCAGAATGTGTTGTGGACGTGCACTGAAACGCACTGAAAACGGCAACTAAACCCAATGAATTCACAACGATTCAATAAAATAGCGTTATGATGTTATCTAATTTGACAGTCCCAAATTAATCAGCGTTATTATTAGTAGTGCATTGCTGCTTGAGCGGCGCGCGCTGAATGAATAACCGCTGAGCACTTTGCTAGCTCGTTATTTAACCCAAAGAAACACAACCTATATGAGATTAGTCAGATATATACAAAATAAACATAATATTACAAATTATATCTTCACAAAATGACGTGAATGCACAAGTGATCTTGAACTAAGTTACGTGTCATTCAGAATGACTCATGTTGTGCACGCGCTCTTTCTGGAACAACGCGACACGGCAACTAAACCCAAATAATTCACCACGTTTTATTACAATATTGTTCTCTTTATAATGTTATGTAATATAACACACCCAAAAGTCATTATTAGTCGTGCATTGTCGTTTGAGCTGCGCGCGCTAAAGATCACGCTTCAATTCTTAACCAAATGCATCCAATATGAGATAAATCAGATATAGAAAGCCGTACACATAATAAACTATTACAACTTACATTTGCAAAACAAAAGGCTGTGAATACACACGCAAACTTACGTCATAATGAAGTCCCAAACATAACTCCGGCTTATATGTTTCGTGTAGAGGTCGACCGATTCATCGTTTTTGCCGATTAATCGGCACCGATAGTTGATTGGTGGAACTATCGTTATCGGCAAAAATCCATACCGATAGTTTTTCCTGGTTGCGTCCGTTGCTGGAGCAGCTGAGAAGTGCGCGCTGTCATTCATTACAGTACGAGAGTCCTCCTGATAAGGGTCTGCTGGCATCATGCAGTACAAGAGCGGCCTCTAGAGGTGTAAGAGAAACTATCACTGATGCCTCGTGTTGTTTATTTTAACACGTGACGCTGCGCGCTGCACTGAGAGCACACGCTGCGTGGAGAGGGCTGACATCAGATGCGCGTTTAAAGCACCGACAGCGAAAAGGTATTCATACAGTACATTTTGTCATATCATTATAAAGTGATTCATTTGTTGACTATAGATGCTGCATTAGTAGAGAAAGAAACGCATGTTTGTTTGCCTTCGAGGCTGAGAGGACGCTAACATTTAGTACCCTACCTAAAGCGGTTAAAACACTGACAAAGTCCGACCTGAATGTTTAATGTTTAATTAATTGTTGCCATCTATTTGCATTAGATTATAACGTTATACAACTGGTCAGTTTTATGCATTAATTATGCAGCGAAGTTGCATATTTAAAGCTAGACGTAAAATAGTAAACTGCATCATACAGCCGACAGAAACATATAAACAAATCAGAAAAGCATTCGATTCGTGTTCAGAAAGAACTGATGAAAACATTTCAATGTTTGAGCTTGTTTGAACAGTGGAACATTTTTTTAAAGCAAGATTCTGTGGCATTTCCTTCCTTATAATACCGTCATCAATTGCAACGCGCAGCCCATGTCTATCACAACGGACGCGCGCTCAACTTTCATTCAAATACAGTCTTGCGTCTCCGTTTTTGATTGTATTTAACATGAAATTTAGAAGTTGATTTATTGTTTACAGAGTTTGATCATATTGTTGTAATCATCTTGTATTGGATGAGTTTTGTACGTTGCAAAATGGATGTAACATTTAGGCTAAACAGTGGTTTTATTTAGAGTATTACTTTGTTTCAGTTTGAATTAATGTCTTTATTGACTTCAATATTTATTTATATATTTATTTCATTTAGCATGTTTTCATGGTTCATACAGGTTTATATATATATATATATTTTTTTTTATTATTTATTTTAATTTATATAAATATAAGTTCAGCACTGTTTTACTTGGAGTGTTATGTTTAAGCAATAAGGTTCCATAGGCTGTGCTGTATCGTGAATAATTGTTTTTATCCAGTATCAATTTTAAAAACTATCGGTTGATTAATCGGTTATCGGCAAGTACGGCCCAACCTAGCTATCGTTATCGGTAAAATCCACTATCGGTCGACCTCTAGTTTCGTGGTTGAGCAGCACGCACGCGCATGAACCTGCTTAATCGATGATCGATAAGTTTGATCGATTAATGTATTATCGACAATTAATCGATAGTCGATTAATCGTTTACATCCCTAATTCGAATTATAAATAAAATGTAATATAATGTGGTAACCTTACTCTCATGCTTTCCGTCCATAAACCTATGCTATTTGGATTGTTATCCACTCAATTAACAACATCTCAAAACTAAATTAAAGGCCTGTCTCATATAGACGCCTGTCTCGAATACAAGCCAGTGCAGTTCGGCGATTTGGGAAAATAAAAGCCCAGGCTATTATTTGAAGTTGCGACGCTGAAGGCTCTGTCCCCAAAAGTCCACAGTCTGGTGTGGGGGCAGGGATTAAAGTGAAAAAAATTCTTCTGACTGAATTTTTTTTTTAGGCCAAGCCATATTCCTTTAAATTTATTTAAATAGTCGAGACCAATAGCGTTTTAAGGGGAGATGTTTTAAACCGCTTTAATGTATTGCCAGTTTGCGTATTTTAAGTTATTTTAATCTATGAACAAAATGTATAACGTTACTTAGCTTGACAAATAATCAACCATCTACATAACTTTTCAGTGCATGTTTTTCTGCTTTTCTTTTCTGTAGAGCACGAACGGCAGCTCTGTGACTAGCTTCTGATTGATGGCGAGCTAGCACTTTTTGGCCATTATTGTGCCATAATAGGTAACAAGTTAAAAGTCTCCTGTGACATACTGTGCAAAGAAACGTACCTGGCTGTTTGATTTTTTTAGCCCACTAACTTAAAAGGCTTGCCATTCTCCCCATTTCGCTATGCCAAGCCCATCTTTATTTATTGTTTTACACTTTTTATCGATCTCCGATACATCGGAGCCTTCCTGCATTATAAGGTTGTCCATGGTAACTGGAATATAGTTATACCTCAGCGCTCAGCTGTAGCCTGACACGAACTTCTCCAAAACTAAGAACACGGAGCAGTTTTTCCATGAGTGGGAATTGAAAACCCGGAGTGGATCATGAGCGAAGTGATTACAGAATGCTTAGAATGGGGAGAGGAACGGGCTTTCGCTCCACTCCAGGCTTTGATCACACACCACTCAGCAGGGTGAATACACCTCGCCTTTCCTTAATTTAAGAGCTATTCAAACTAAAATTAAGACATTTATTAGACTATTTGAGAAATGAAAGCCTATTTACGGCCTTACAATTATAAAAAGTGAATTAAAGACATTAAAGGACAGACGGGGACTCGCTGCAATTAACGGAAATCCATCGTAGCGACGGAGAACTTTAATCCCTGTGTGGGGGACAGAGAGCAGGCCCTTGTCAATGGACCGCAGATTCCGTGACGGGGATGTAGGGCTGGAGAAGGTCCAGTAGGTACTGGGGGGCAGTAGCATGGAAAGATTTATAGGTGAGGAGGAGGATTTTGTGGGTGATGCGAAATTTGACCGGGAGCCAATGAAGCTGAGTGAGGATTGAGGTGATATGCTGCCACGACCTAGTGTGTGTGAGAACCCTGGCAGCCGAGTTCTGGACATATTGTAGCCTGTCCAGGACCTTGCTGGGTACCCCATACAGGACACCATTGCAGTACTCCAAGCGAGAGGACAGCTGTCAGAGTCCACATGGATATTGAAGTCCCCGAGCAGGAGTGTGGATGGAGACATGGAGCAGACGGAGGTGAGTAACTCTGATAGCTCGGCCATGAAGATGGTGGAGGTTTTTGGTGGGCGATAAACAAGGACCACCTGGAGCTGTGCAGGCCCAGCCAATGTGAAACAAAAACACTCAAATGAGGTGATGTTAGGCACTGGAAGTTCTTTAACTGGGATGTCAGCTCGATGTATAACAACCTGACCACCACCACGGCACGTAGAGCAAGGCTTCTGTATGTACACATAGCCTGATGGGGTGGCTTAGTTGAGTGTCATGAAATCCTGCAGATTTCTGTTAAGCAGAGAAAATCCATTTTCCTGTCAGTAATGATGTCATATACGAGTAGTGCTTTATTGTTTAGGGAACGAGTGTTCAATAACATGAACATTGCAGGCCTGTTAATAGGTGCTAAGGTAGGCAGTGTAGAAGAAGCAACATCAACACAAACCAGGAACCTTAGATTGACAGAACGCACATGTGGGTTGTTGTGATGACGTCGTTTCACTGCGACAGAGCGCCTGTCCAACATAACAGTGGGAATAGCATGGTCCATGTAAACAAACTTACATCGGGAGCCCCTACATAGCGGGGGCGACAGGAGTTTGAGTGATTTGATGGTATCAAGTAGGGGTGTAACGGTACACAAAAATCACGGTTCGGTACGTACCTCGGTTTTTAAGTCACGGTTCGGTACATTTTCGATACAGCAAAAAGAAAGAAATGCCAGAGAAATTTCCTATTTGTTAAAATAAAAAATATTTTTTAAAAAGTGTGAGTTTTCCTACATCTTGTAACTTTCAGGTTTATGAATGGGGGTAATTTTTGAAGGATGAATAATGTTTTGGTTATCACATTAAAAATAACATTTAAATATATATTTATTTATATAATATTTATATAATATTTGAGTTTTGAAGTGCTGGAAAAAGATGTGTCAAGTACTTGAAAGCATTTCACTATTCCAGCCAAACTGGTTACAGTTAGTGTTACTATATTAAATCCATGGTGAATGTTGCTGATCTGTGGACTTAAAGCCTATTACTAGTTCATTCACGGCACTATGTTTCTCCTGTTTTCCACGTCAGCGCTGTTTGATCTAATAGAGATCTACGGTTCATAACGGAGACATGTGAATGCTTCTCTCTAGATCTCGCAGCGATGTTATTACTTCAGTGGCGAATTCAAATGCTTTCTTCACTGGATCTCTCAGCGTTGTGTAGTAACAGTGTCGCTTGATCGAGATCGGCTCGCGCTGCACAGATGTTGCTGGTCCGAACTGATAAACGGGCCGTGAAGCACAATATAATGAGTAGCGCAGTTTCGTTCCGCTTTCATTACGTTTGCCATTTGATGTTGCGCAACGTTGTGGTGGTCGCGCCAGCGCGGATTTTGTCGTCAGGAAAAATGGTCCAAGGAATCGTTCGGTTTGTATGCATACCGAACCGGAACCTTTTATTTGTGTACACTACTAAAAAAACAAAATGTTGTGTTTTTCATAAAATAAAGAAAATAAACATGATGCGCGTTTTCCCGTCTCTCGCAATGTGAAGTTCATTCTGAAACGCAACAGAAAATGACCTGTAACTCAGCGAATGCTTGTCACTGTGACATGAAACATATGTCTCTACAAAGCTTAAACTCCCCATTTTTTAATTATGTAAATCATATCAAAAACAAATATTCTCTGTTTAAGTAATCCGTATGAAAGCAACAACATGTACATTTTCTCCAGCTCAAGCTCATTATCTCTAATGTGACCACAGCCACGCGCGCACGGGCTGTTCACATGCAAACGATCCACATACACGGCTCGGCACAGCTCGCTTTGCTTTTCCACTGCAGTTTAGTTCCACTTCAAAGTGGGTGGGATAATAGACTGCTTGTTAAAGTTGCTGAAAAACTTTTTCATTCCTGGTTGCAATATCCAGCTCTTGTTGGATCCGCTCCTCGGCAACTGACCAGTCACCATGATTTAGCCATTTCTTTTTTCAAGTTTCTTTTCTTTTTTTTCCAAGCAAGTCGTTTAATAAAAATTGTGCGAACAAATAATACTGCGGTGGCTGTTGCTGACTATTTAAATCTAGTAGGTTTGGTGTCTCATGTTGCAAATCCAATGACACAGGTAGTGAATTCTCTCTGACCAATCAGTGATCTGTAGTGTTTTTACATCACATTTTAGTATCGCTACGGTACGCTTGGAACCTCAGTAGAGGTTAGTGGTGCACGATATATCGACCGCCGATATAATATAATATAATATCGTCCGATATGGTAAATTTATTCCGATGTCAAAATAGGGCCGATGTGAACAGGCCGATAATCATTCCTGTGTAATTGACGTGTGTGTAGGCTTAGATGTGAGTGTGGGGGCGGGGATGTCTGTTTTTGCACGAGCGCATACATTACATGTCATATAATGTGCTGAAGCAGGTGCTGGAGGCGGAAAAAAAAGTCAAAGTCAGTTTGACTTTGCCTTTGGTGAGGGAGCAACGATGTCGTCTGTCTGGTCGTTCTTCAAAGTGTCTGAAGAGGATTCTCGCTATGCTGTATCAGGGCTTGAATTTCAGTGAGGGAATGTGGGGATTGCGCATCATTTAAACCATTCCCGCAAGGTTAGCTTTTATAGTGCAAGAAATTCCCGCACAAATATATTTGCTTCATCTGAAGTGCCCTTAGAACAAGTGTCCAGGCACATTGTTGTGACAACAGATGCCTCCAAAACGGCCTATACAAGTACATGTTTCCCCTAGTGAGCCTACTTACACAGACACTGTGCAAGGTCAGGGAGGACGAGTAGCGGGTCTTACTAGTTGTGCCTTCCTGGCTCACCCAAAACTGGTTTTCGGACCTGATGCTCCTTGCGACAGCCCCTCCCTGGCAGATTCCCCTGAGGAAGGACCTTCTTTCTCAGGAATGGGGCACCGTATGGCACCTGCGACCGGACCTCTGGAACCTCCACGTGTGCTTCTGGACGAGACTTGGAGGACTTAGGTAGCCTACCACCAGTGGTGATGGACACTATCATTTAAGCCAAGGCTCCCTCTACCACGCAAGCTAAAGTGGAGTCTATTCACTGAATGGTGCTCATCTGCAGAGCTGCGGGCTGGGCGCCACCTAAAGCTGCATTCACACTACCAGCGACTTTGTTGCTGCATATCGCTATTGGCTGATGGTGATGTCGCTAGTGGGTGTTCCCACTACTGGTTGCCTAGTAACGTTTGTAAATGACGAAAAGCGGCGGATCACGTGCGCTCCACTGACTTCACTTCTTTTGGTTTTCGCTCACAAAAGTCGCTCTTAATTTGCATAAAGTTGAACAGATCTCAACTTTGTCGTGTCGCTTGACATGCCCCATCCAGTTGCCAATGGTCACTGTTGCTTGTGTCGCCAGAAAACGCCTGCTCTCAATTAATCCATCCATGTCTAGGCAGGACCTACCGCAGAGATCTTCCATATGTAGTACTGCCCGACGGTCACTCCATATGTGTATTTCCACATGCTCCTCCCTAAGGGTAGGATGTGGCCTTCATAATATCCCTCTCCTTTGGACTAGGTACGCTTCCTCAGCGTTAACAACACTGGTCATGACTGAAAAAAGGGAATAGAGAATCGAATCACTCTTCCCGTGAAGTAACAAACAAAAGAAACAGCAGCTACGTCCGTCTCCATGGTAAACCTGGTCCCTTCCATTCCATTGGCAAGGAGGATTTTTTTATTTTTTGGGATTACATGGGGCCATGGGTAGGTTACGACTGTATGAGTTGCCAGAAGGGCACGCTACAGCTTGCCAGCATCTGCGCCTCCAACACTTGTAACAGTTCAGAGGCTGTGGCGCTTTTCATTGGGACCCCATTTGTCAGTCTTCGACATAACTTCTGCGTTCCCTCCAATAGGGAACAAGGGTTACATCAGTAATCAAGACGCTTTTAATCAGTTACACTGTAGGTGCATTACATATACTGCAAAATTTTTTCAACTATGACATAGGGAGTCAAATCAACCTGCAATAATTCTGTACATTTTCATACAGAATGTCGGTTCCTTATTTTTCATAATACCATTCTGATAATACCCAATAGGGATGCGACATTGAGGAAAATTTCCCACCAGTTACGAATAAGACGGCTTATATATAAGCAAATATAAAAAAAGCAAATATAAAAAAAGATATAAGCACAACACCATACTGATAAATGAAATTGGACTCCTGCTGATGATCTGTACTGCAACTCTAGTTCGGCTCACGCTGAATTTTAGTTTTTAATTGTAGTGTCTGTTCTCTAACTGAACTAAATGATTTGTATTACTAGTGCAAGTGATGTAATGATGAAGCTTTAAACTAGCACTGTTCACAAAGTCAACAATTAGTGGGAAAGTCTGTCAGCAGACTCTGGCTAAGCTTGCCGTGTGTTCCTCTGAATGTAAAGTCACACATCATCTTAGAGGTGTTAGTGCACGAGGATCAGGTAAAACACTTGTTTTGTATCTGGTAGTGATGAGAAAAAAACATTTAGTCTCCAGGCTGGCCAGAACAAATATGACTGGAGTTTACATTCCATTTTCATTTATTTCTCTGGTCTTTAGTTGCACTGACACAGATTTATTAGAATTCGGTAACACTTCCACTATTTGACTCATGAAGCCGATATAATAAACTACTTCTCCTGTGTCGGAGGTGAAATCCCCCAACAAGATTTTTTTTTTCATTCCAGATTTATTAAATAAAACAAGGCTGTTTTGGACAGAAGTCTCATCTATTAGGGATTTCAGAACACAGGGCCATGACACATGGTGATCAGATGTCCATCTGGGATATTGTAATAAGACTCCAAATCAAACTGTTACTATGGGCATAACTTACAGTACATGGACTGTCAGTTTTTTTATTTTAAATTTCAGCATTATGGCCCCTGTCCTGAATACACTGAGGAACTGTAACAAAGGCCTCTCATGATAGTATTACAGTGCCTGGCATCCGGCTGCACGTTTATGAACTACAGGCAGACGAATACAGGTCTCAATACAGCTGGAGCATTTAATTAATTTCATGTCAGTCAAAAACAACTGGACTACTATTTATGTAATTGTATGCAATGAAGCTGCTTGGATGAGTGAGAAGAATCTATATTATAACTGGAAACAAAGTAAATTTTCAACCTGTAACATTAAAACTACCACAGTAAACTGGTTTTATGGGGGTAATTATTGTATTTATCCTATTTATAACTATTAAACAAATGTAATGATTGACTAATCAAATAAACAATTTTTTAAAAAAATTTAACAAGAGTCATAAATCAAAGCTCAAGACCCAAATGTTTAAAGGGCCCCTACTATGACATTTTAAAGTTTCCTAATGTTGTTTTGGAGTCTCCTACAACAGGTTTACATCCATCAAACATGTTTCTGTTTGATTTCTCATAATATACATTTGCACATTACCAGATTTTCAATGATTCTCAAACGACTCGCCAAATGAATCAATCTCTCTAAATCCCTCCTTTCCGCAAGCCACTCTGCTCTGATTGGCCAGACAGCTCAGTCTGTTGTGATTGGTTTACCGCGTACAGCACACGTATAAAACTCTCATTGCCATAACACCGACAGCTCTGCGTGTCCTGAGGCTTCCTTCACCGTAAACTAAACACAGTAACGAACAATGACGCCGATTTTACCATATCAATCCGAGTGGGATTCCGATGATGACATACTAGATGAAGAACCATTCATTCAACCCGAACCTCCATCGCAAGGATGACTCAAGCAGGACGATTAAGCAGACCCACAGCTGATTAGCTGACTCCGATATTTGAGAAGCAGTCGTCAGTAAAATAAAGGTAACCTTAACAGGAAAAGTTTAGGATTATACTGCTGTAGTATCATGGTAAAGATTTGGCAGTAGAAAAATATACCTTTACCGTCACATTGTAGGGCACAGCGTCTCCTCGACATGATCTATCCAGTATCCACAGGACTCAGCTGCCGGTTTGAGGTTTAAGTTTCCCTGGTTCCCTGTGCGCGCGCAATAAGTGGGCGGGCTAATGTTTCACCTTGACGTCGGCTTATGACTCGTTTGAAAAACAATTCATTTAATTGACTCAGAGTCGACTCTTACTTTTGAAAGACAATAACTTTATATACGGTGCACTTTCAGATTTAAAACTTTGCAGGATGTTTTCATTCACTTAGAGCTATATTACACACTACATGAAAGGTCATTTAAAAAAATCCATGATAGAGGCCCTTTAAATCAATGCATCCTACCAAAGCATCTGACCTGTGCTCACAAACCACAAACTTGTTATGTTGTTCTTTAATATACTATGACATATGTAGTGTACAGCAGAACACTAGATTTTCTATATGCTAGAAAGTTCTCTGATTTTGCCTGATATTAAGGAATATGAAAACCATCTCTTCAAGATCATCTTAACCCATTTCCCCACACCAGAAAATACATCTATTGATTAGAACCTTAATGCTCAGGAACAGCTGGCAAATCCAAAGGTGCTGAACTTCAAAAATTTCGTCAGCATCTCCAAAAGTCTCCCCAAATTTGCTAAATTTCAAATGTTAATGTGTAATGATAGCTCAAGATAAACGCATGTTTTGTTATTACACATAGTGTGGATCATTATATGGAGCTCTAAGGTCTACAAACACAGGATATACACACGTGTTGAATGGTCTGTGCATGGTCTGTCCTCTCTGAGAAAGAAGGCTGAGGTGGCAATATGGCAAGGTGTGAGAGAGAAGGGGGGTTCTCCTCCTGAATTTGACACAGTGTGGATTGTGTTCCCGTCCTAATGGAATTGCAGAAATATGCTGGGGGAATCCCATTACGTAGCAAATAGAGTTCTGTAATAATGTACTCACAGTCATTTTCCCACTGCGGTTAGCCTCCTCCCGCTCCGCCAGGGCTCTCAGGAAGTTATCTTTGAGTTCCTTTCCTGTACTTGCCAGCTTCCTAGAAAAGACAACATTTAAACAGTTTGAAATGTCTATAAAAAATCTCTTTCAAGCCTAAATGTTCTCGGTTTAATTTGTTCGCACAGGCAAACATTGATGCTTACTCTTTTTGATACTGACGCATCATAGCAGTAATCTTTGCTAGTCACTATTTAAAAAAAAATCTTTCAGAAATCTGCTGTATGTATCAAAGATGATATGATACAACATTACTTGTGAATTTGTATGCATTTCTTTTTATGTTTACCTCAAAGAGTCAAGTCACCTTTTAAAAGTGAGATATAATATAATCACAATATTTTTCTTTTAAGAAATATTAATAAAAGTACTACACACAAAAGATTGGAGAGAAACAAATTATCCTCTGACAAAAATTACAACTAAACTGTAAACTACACCAAACCCAACAATAGTCATTGTAACAATGATCCAGATTATAAAAATATCCAGAATATCTGGTTCCATTAAAAATATGAAATACGTTGCCTGAAAAATGGAGCGATTTCCGACAAAATTATATCTTTATAAAAATAAATCATACTGCCTCCACCCTAAACCTGCTGATAATTAATCACATAGGGAATTGCTATTAAATAAATGCTCTCTTGAATTATTATCTCAGTCATTTCAGGAAGGTTTTTTCTCTCTGTGCTATTTGGCCCATTTCCATGAACGCAAAGATTTGGCTCCAGTCTGTACACCTGACATAACAGTCATTGGCATTCATCTCTCAGACGTTTCACAGTGCAGTACCAGCAATAGCGCCTTGTCATTCACCCCAAATTTCATAATGTCTGCAGTATATCTGCAGAATCATCGGCCTGCCAGTAAACACGTATTTGAGATTTTTTTTTTTTCAGGTTTGCACAGTGCAAAAGCAGGTGAAAAGGGCAGAAGAGATTACCCTCTCCTAATATCACAGGAAAACAGAACACACCCCCATTTACTCACCCTTATGGTTTTTATAGGTAACACTTCAGACTACTGTTCTGACATTAATGAATAACATAGGAACAAATGAGTAACACAATATTAACATTCTAGTAATTAACCAACAAGAAACTCAAATTAATTAACAAGTGAATAATAGCGCTCAGTTGAATGAGTCAGTTCACTATTAGCTAATCAGAAAACTACCATTATTCATACCTCCCAGAAGACTACTAATAACTACTATATAAAGGTTCATAACTAATGAGAGTAGCTATCCAAAAGGGTTAGTTCACCCAAAAATGAAAATGATCCCATAATTTACTCACCATCATGTACATGACTTCCTTTTTTCAGCCAAACACATTAGGAGTTATAATAAAAAATATCCTGGCTCTTCCAAACTTTATAATGGGAGTGAATGGTACCTTAGATTTTGAAGCCCCAAAAAGTGCATCCATGTATCATAAAAGTAATCCCTACGGATACAGGGTGTTAATAAAGGCCTTCTGAAGCAGAGCGATGTGTTTTTGTGAGAAAAATATCAATATTTGTAACTTTATAAACTATAATCACTGGCTTCCGGTAATGGCTGTACACAAGTCGAGTCCTGGCGGAAGAGTGACCTCTGACTCGACGCAAAACGTAGAATGTAGGAGTAGCGTAAACTTAGATGCCTTTCACGGTTCAAACAAATTGGGCTGGGCAACAAACTCAAGCTCCTATTTTCTTTTATTCCGAAATCCTCCGCTGCTCCAACATTTCTCTTTAAAAATTCTCGTTTTAGACTTGTGACTGGTGTTTTGTTACTCTATCCTCTGCGCTTCCTTTATTAACCCCCTGGAGCCAAATGGATTACTTTTATGATGGATGCGCATGCACTAAATTGGCCTACTTTTTAGTTTATAAAGAATACTTTTAATAAGTGTACTTTAAGTGTAACAAAATGTTGAGTACTAGTTACATCAAAATTTTCTTTAATATTGCTACAAGTGAACTTTCGGTATACTATTAGTTTGCTAGGCTATATACTTTTACCTGACCTTTTAGTTTATGAAAGTACAGTTGACCTGTAATGATGCCTATTTGTTATCTGTCAAGTGGCTGTGTTACAAAAGTTATGTACCTGTATTGGCCCGAAGACATAATATTACTAATGATTCCTAGTTCCCCTAGGGCACGCTCTGTTGCCATACTCAGGTTACAGGGTGGGTACAGGTCGGGGGGGTGGGGATTTAACAGACCATGATGCACTAGGGGCCCTGCTCTGTTTATTTTGGATGATGGAAAGAAACTGGGGGAAAGCTCTAAGTAAATGGAACACACACATGACATTTATTTTGGTCAACTACTCGGCTGCCTGTAGTTCATAAACGTGCAGCCGGATGCCAGGCACTGTAATCCTATCATGAGAGGCCTTTGTTACAGTTCCTCAGTGTATTCAGGACAGGGGCCATAATGCTGTCTGAAGTGATCTGGGGCTCGTGTCAACTACCACTAAAAACTTCTCCAATCTACTTTCCTTCATATATGCTCAAACTATAAAAAGGTTTAGCTATTTAAATTATGTTTGTGTGTTTTACCTGATCGTTCTTTACACAACTTGTTGCACAAAATTCTTCTTGTGCAACATGAAATGTAGCCTGAATACATCATACTATCAAAATGCTCGAGGCATATATCTTGATCAGCTACGTGACCACCCAAGTGCATTCTTGTCAAAATAATATCTGATATCAAAAAGCAGAAGTGTTAAAAAATATGACCAGCCTGTTTGAGTACATCTCAGGAATAACTTAATTGGCTACCTAGGCTATTTAAAGAATGCAAACCACAAGGTCATCCAAGTTTTCACACAACCATTCCTCAACACATATGGATGACGTTACCTACCAAGTATATGCTAACATGTCACTGTGCATCAACAATCAGGGCTGTGTTGAATTAGGAAGTCAATGGTTGGAACAGCAGTACCATGAGCAAGTATAATAACGCAAACAGAATGCTCAATCAGTGATAGACAGCAATATGAGAGTAACTGTGGGTGTTCTTATTATGTAAGGAGTAATGGGAAGAAATTTGGAACACTTCAGGGTGTAACTCAAGCCAGACTGATCTCATTGTTAACTGTAGAATAATGTCTTAACACAAGTATTTCAGATTAGTCCTGCATCGTTTAGCAGACGACTGTAAAATGGATAGTTAAATTTTACAGGCATAAAAGGACGTGTCCATCATCTAAAGTCTATTTTATTATATTATTACTTCATGTATTCACACTCAGAGACATAAAAACATACAATGAGTAACAGTTTAGTTTAAGGTCAAATTCTCACTATTAACTTCTTGCTTATTAGCATGCATATTACTAGGACATTGGCTGTTTATTAGTACTTATACAGCACATGTTAATGCCTTATTCTTCATGATCATATTCTACATCCGTTAATCCTACCTGATACCTAAACTTAACAACTACCTTACTAACTATTAATAAGCAGGAGTTTGAGGCAAAAGTCATAGTTAATAGTTAGTTAATAGTGAGAATTGTACCCTAATCTAAAGTGTGACCATACAATGTGTATGCTTTAGGTTCAACTTGCTGACATTAGTTTATGCATTAGGTATCATAAACTAACAATAAAGCATTAATTTAGGTTCATTTTAGGCTCATTTAATTTCTACATACACTTTTAACATTTAAAGTTGAGTAAATTAACAATATTTATTGTTTGCAATCACGTTTCATATAAATTAACTGTCAGGGTTCTGTCACTTCAGTCTAGTTTATTTCTTAGATTTGTGACAGAGCCCTGACACCCCTGTATTGTCAAGTCTTGTTTGTTTTTGTTTTATTTTATTAATAAAAAAAAAAACCTTTACTTCTGCATTACTGAGTCCTCGCTTCATCCCTTCACCCAACCCTGACAGTAACATTTAAAAAAAGTTGTTCATTGCACATGCACTAATGTTACTAAATGCAAATACTTATTGTAAACAGTGTTATTCTTAATATACAACTACCAAAATAGTTTGGTAACTGAAATAAAATACAAATATTAGATGGAAAACATAAATTGAAAAATTAAAGAAAATTAGAATGTTGTCTTGGCAAATAGCTAAAATAAATGTTGAACTACTAAAACTAAAATTTAAATAAAAAATTATAATATATATATATATATATATATATATATATTATATATATATATATATATACACTGTTAAAAAAAACACGATAAAAATATAGACTGCATATAAACAATGACAACCATATCACTGCTGCTGATGGGCCATTAAACTGTAAGTCTATATTTCCTAAACACAAGCAAACTACTTTATAGAATTTAGAGGTTTCCATTTGTTTAGCACTTATGATGAAGTAACTCACAGCTGTACAATATTTGGATTTAAATGAGTGTCAAACAGATGTCTCAATAACATTTTTACATAGCTAATTGGAAAGTACACATTTATTCATTTGCCGGATGCCACATATACATTTTTGTTTCTGGGAAAACATAAATTATGTCCAACTAAATTTACCACACTGAATTCCATACATCCTGCATACTTTTAATATTCACACATTTCTGGAAGTGGAATATGTGGTGGGGACAGAGGTGGAGCTTGTGTCTCTACCTCTAATTGTGTTTCCAACTCAATCTGTGGAAGGTTGTCAGAACAGATTTATGTGCAAAGTTAAAATAATAACAATGTCAAGTATTACTGCATAGTCAAAATACAAGATAGCATGTGTCTTTATATTGAGTATAGATGGACTGCCAGAATTTAGGTTTTGGGGGAGAATGGTTTCTTTTGGCTTCAGCAGCCTAGACACACAGTTGCAAAGAAACCAAGCCCCCATTTTTATTGGACTATGATAAATGGCCCTTAGAGAACAAGCCTAAGTGCCCTTGAAATATGGTGTTGATGCACACAGAGGGTTTGGTTATTTACCTTCAATTTAAGGGTGTTTCGGACATAAGGCATGACAGTCAGCTGTTCCACATCAAGTCAAAGACAGAGGGCACAATGTGTGTCAAATGTATGTGTGTCAAATGTATGTATGTATGTATGTATGTGTGTGTGTGTGTGTGTGTGTGTGTGTGTGTGCACGCATAGGAGTGAGAAAGGAAAATGTATTGTGCCGTGTTTGCTCCACTGAACATTTCTGAGGCATTAAAACAAGTTATGTATATAGTAATCAACTGTTTATATTTTTGGTGATCTTTTTGACCATTCATAAGGTTGTGTGTGTTAATGAATACATGTGAGACGGTCAATTCGTGACCACAAAAGAGGGGAATCATTTGGACTAGCCATGCGCCCTCAGAAGTAATTAATCACAGTGTAGGATAATAAGAGAGATTCTTTCCCAAAATGGAGTACAGATGGTCTTTATTCTTGATATGTAGCCCTTGAGTGTAACTGTGTCAATAACAAGGCAAGTAAAGGAGAAGAAAAGCACACATACCTACTTTATCGTGAAATAGTCTAAAAAGAATTAAAATGACAATAGAATCTGTAAGTTTTCATAAGTTTTAAAAGGTACAATATGGAGCTTTTTTGCCCACAAGAGAGTGCAGTTTCCAACAATAACAAAGGCGTAGGTTTATGACGCAGTGACGAGCTGAATGATGGGACTTGCTGTCAAGCTGATGGATCTAATAATGTTTATGGATGAGTGAAAACACTCATGTTTTTTAACATTACAGTGGTATGAAGCAGGTCGCGATTGCTAATAAGAGACAGATATCACACGCGAGTCCCGCGGATATAAAGGAATAAGGACATTTCATCCTATCGAACTACACGCTGGATTACTCACACAGGTCAGTTTATTAGACGAATTAAACTTGTGAGGTAACGCAGCGCTGTTCCACTTGGTCTAACGTTACACTATCACACTAAACGGCATTTAAATGTGTGTTGAAAGTTATATTGTTATTCTACGTGTTAGTTCGTTTGCTATAGGGCTTATTCGCAAACACCGGAAGTAGCTAACCGCGGCCATATTGTTGACATGATCTGTCTTGCCCCTAGCCGCACGCAGATTTGAGTTGAGGGGAGCAGTAGCCTAATGGCTTCATCTCGTCGGTATCAAGAGAAGATAAGCATGATTCTGGTGTGGACCCACATCAAATAGACCCAATAGCATTAAGTAAAGATCAGTCCTTATTGCCAGCCGTAACTTATCCGGATTTATAACTATCTCATTCAGTATCCGTATGTATGATACAAACTACAATTTACCTCAACAAGGCGACATAATGAACGACACTCGTCTCATTCGTGGAGGTGGAAAAACAAGTTATTTGTGACATGCTAGATTTGTTGTATTAAAATGTAAATGAAAAAGAAAAGGCATGAGAGTCGGCGGTTTTTGTAAATTTTAAGTTTTAATTTAAATTGTTTGCGATTTTAATGTAAGTGCATGATTAAATATTTGACCACTTGCTTGAGCAACTTAATATATAGAAGTAATGCATGGAATTATTGGCCTGCGTTGATAAAATAGCGAGTATGTGTTTGTGGTACAGCCGCGGATCCGTTAAGCACTGCAAGAGCAGCATATAGGGATGTACGACAGTACGAGCGGAAACCGAGGATAGCGCGGATATTGCGTCATTGACAGGAATTAAAATTGGAATTTCTCTGAAATAAAAATCTTTGGAGACTTTTGCAGTACACAACTGCAGGAAATATATCACACTGTGCAAGTGATTTTTGGATATTTTATTACAAAATTCTTACATATTGGACCTTTAAATCACACATTTGCTGAATAGAGACATGTAGTTCATAACTGTAAATTGAAAGGTTCCTAGTGTAAGCTGAGTCCAAAAGTGTACGTTACAGTTTAATACCGGTATCCAAACCCTGTCATGAAATTTATTAGCCACGTCAAAAGCCCTTAGCTCAAATGGTACTCCAGATGTTTTAAGTTTAAACCAGTAAAACAACAACAACAACAAAAAATATATATATTTTCACACATAGAATACATTTATAAGTTTAGCTTCTTTCATACAATGCAACTCTGCTGTACTTGCAAATGACCAGGACAGATACTGTACTTTGACAAGATTTGAGTTCCAGGGGGAAAGAAGTTGTATCATGGCTCTAATGTGAATTATCTGACTAGATACAGTCAGTTCCTCTAAGATTATTTTGATTCATAAAAATATTTATCTGCCTTGGCCACTAAAGATGTTGTATTGTTGACATTGTAAGCTTTGCACAGATGTTTGGCCGAGTTCTTATGTGTTCAGTGGCGTTTGAGGAGATAGGCTACAAGAACACACAGAAACAGCACATATAGGATGGTGAAAGTTTCCAACTCAACCATGGTTAATCTCCATGGAAGAATTTTTTCCTCATCAAGCCTGATCGATTTATTAAGGAACAGGGCGTATCACTATCTTACCTATGAGACTGTGAATAGGGTAAAAGACTGAAATCAAATCATTAGCACCTTTCTCCAATAAGATTCTTTGATAACAAAGAACCCTTCAACATTTTCTCACTAGTGGTTATCTAATTTAACTTTTGTTAGGGTGGCGGATCTAATGCAGATATTTATATATTACAATTTGATTCATGAAATTAAATGAAGACTTATTTCACATAATCAAATATGAACTTAAAATAAAATATTGACTCTGAAAACTGAACTGAAGGGAGAACCAAAAATGCAGAAAACAAGCTGAAGTAAAGTATCTTAAATAGAAACTAAATTAACTGAAATGAAAGCTACTCGTACATTCATTTTGCTGATTTTATGCTTTCTGTTTTAATTAAGTCAAGTCAAGTCAAGTCAAATATATTTATATAGCGCTTTTCACAATACAGATTGTATCAAAGCTGCTTCACAGTATCAATTAAAACAACTTAACAGCGTTTGTTTATTACTGGAAAAAAGACATCCAAGTTTGGTAGAGATGATCAATGGTATGATTGGTTAATTAATTTGAATATCCCCAACTGAGCAAGCCAAAGGCAACAGTGTCAAGGAACCGAAAAACTCCATCAAGTGACCTAGTGGTGTCCTAAAACTCCATCAGATGACCCAATGGAGAAAAAAAAAACCTTGGGAGAACCTGGGTTCAGTCGGGGGCCAGTTCTCCTCTGGCGTTTATGAACTAGAGGCCGAATTTACAGTAACTGTAAGATAAAAAATGTATATGAATGCCTGGCTAAATAGATGCGTCTATAGTCTAGTTTTAAACTGGGAGAACGAGTCTGAGCAACGAACAATATCAGGAAGGCTATTCCAGAGCTTCGGAGCTAAATGTGAAAATGCTCTCCCTCCTTTGGTGGATCTGGATATCCTAGGAATGACCAGAAGCCTCGAATTTAGTGATCTTAAAGAGCGCGATGGATTGTAGGGCCAATCCATCTTTACCACCATGCAGACAGATCTTTCTCCAGCAATATGCAAGTTGCAAAGATGATTTATGTGTTTTAGTGACAAAAGAAGTATAGAGACTAAAGAAGTCTTTTCCCACACTCACATTTCAATAATATGGTGAAACTTGTCTGTTTTCATCCCCTCAGTGTTCAAATAAACTCCAATAGGAAGGAGGAATGTAACCTATACCTTTCTTTTGCCGATGCCCACAATGAAACTCTTAGAGGAATTGCATAGTGGTGAAAGTGCAGGAGCAGCATATATTTGAGAGCTGGGAGAGCACCTCATCTTCGGTGTGAGTGAGGGACCGCTGCTAGGTCATGGGGGCTGAGGCCCCAATGTAAACACAGGTGTTAAGGAGGCAAGAAAAAGGGGTTACCCCAATCCAGTAGCTAGGGAAACAGCAGAAGTCACGCTTGGTGAGTGAAAACTACCCCTACAAACGATGCCAAATGGAACATTCCCCATCAATCTGACATGACACTTTATTAGGCCTCATTTGGTAGAATTAATGTGGCCTCTGCTTTCACACAGCAATTGCTGTAGCTAGTGATCAGGTGCAGCAAGATGTGAAACTTGGGTGTTTTTGAATAATTTGGATGGTGTTTATTATTCATCTTCTTATGTGTGGCAGTGTTTGTCTTGGTCCCAGTGCTAAATTAAAGGTGCCCTAGAATGGTTTTTATTTTTATTGTATAATGTTTTCTGGGTTGCCCTTATAATGTTAGTATGTTTTTTAGATCAAAAATAGTCATAATTTAGAAATAAAAGGCATTTTTCCTAGCCTGATTTTAGCCCTGAGCCCAAACGCTCTGTTTGGAGGGGCGTGTCTGCTGTGTGTAACCGGCCTCTGCTGTGATTGGCTGACATGCTTGCATATGAAATAGCTACGTATTACATGTGAAACTCTCTCGAATACTTTTACTACAGATATTATACGTTTTTACTATTACAGCTATCGAGATTAACGAATCGTGAGATGTTTTTAAAGTATTTAGATCTATTCCCATCACATAAAATGTTGGCGTGATGAGCATTGAGCAAACAGATGATAGTGTGTTGATCGCGAGGATAAAGATCTTATCATTGCAACGCAGTTTCTGCACTCTCTCTAATGCTTTCACCAATGCAAACACGATGATGTAAATACAGTATTGAACGATTTTGAGAGAAAGATTACCTGTCTGAACTTGAACAATTACACATTCAGAAAGTGTTGCTTGGTAGCTCGATCGATCGAGGCCAGCTCTGTATTGGCCCAAGTTGAGGAAACAGTCTCGTCGCGTCTTCTGTGAAATGTTTGGAAATTTCCAGAGAAAATAAAATTAACCCAATGTTTCTTCAGAGGCTCGGATGAAGGAACTAAATACCTTTGTGTTCATTTGTACATCCAAACACTGAACAACTGCCATGCTTCGGCTGCGCAGTTCCGCCTGTCATTGAACATGGGCTGGCATATGCACATTTTTGGAGTCGTACATATTAATGATCCCGACTGTTGCGTCACAGTTGGTGTTATGTGGAGATTCGCCTGTTTTTCAGGGGTGTTTTTCAAAAACGAGATTCAAGTAAGAAGGAGAAAACAATGGTGTTTGAGACTCACTGTAGGCTATGTCATGTCCATGTACTGAACTCTTGTTATTTAACTATGCCAAAATAATTTCAATTTCACATTCTAGGGCACCTTTAATGTGCTTTAATGACCCAAAGATTTATAATTGAGGGAAAATTGGTTCTATATATTTTTTCAGCATTTAGAAAATATATCTCGAGGAACCAGAGGGAAGTAAGTTTGGTGTATTTATAATAATCAATCAATTACACTAGCCAAATATTGAGTCTTTGTTGCTTAAATTATTGTTAGAAACACATTTTATATGTGTTTTGTTTACAAAAAATTCATTAGAGTTCATTCTTGGTCATATCTTTCGCTCTCGGTCTTGCATGAAACACAAGGTAAACAGTATTCGGAGGGAGCTGCTTGCTTTGCACTTTAGTTACCTGGAAATAGTGCTGAGGTCCAACTAAAGATATACTTACGTATATTTGATTGTACTAAAGTGGAACTATTGCAAGTGTAAGTTGGTCCAAGGAGGGTGTCCAAATGAAACAGGGAAGGTTACTCTGAGTATTGCTTGCCTTTCCTTTTACGCAACACAACAAGATTAAATGCAATATATTTTCTCATATGTATTGACTCGTTATTTCATCTGACTCCATAAATGAAAAAGATTTTAATGATATCTGGGTATCATTAAGTGAATGAATATTTGATTATTCTTTTAAACTCTGATTTTATTTTACCCGCTTAGATCAGGAAGCTATATCGCTCTGCGGTCCTTCTCTCAAGGCTGCACAACACACTTCGTCAGCTCCAGTCATCAATTCAGAGGTAATTTGACTAAATATCTAGGATCTGTGATTTTCATCATAGGTACACTTCAACTATGAGAGACAAAATGAGAAAAAAAAAAATCCAGAAAATCACATTTATTTGCAAATTATGGGGGAAAATATGTATTTGGTCATTTACATGTACAGACTTATATTATACAGTGATAATACTATCCTTACTAATGGTGATATTAAAACACATTTTAGGCTTAATATTACTAAATGTGAATTGTGCAATAAAAAAGTACTCCAAAAAATATTTTATTATAATATTTATATATTTGTTATAATATTATTATTATTATTATATTTATGGATTTGTAGTATACTTAGTATAAAATAAATATATTTTAAATACATTTTGGTATTGTTTTTCCACTAGGTTGGACAGATGACCACTGGAATGAGTGGGCCGAAGTTTCTAATAAGTGTTTCTACCTCAAGCAGAAAATAAAATAAACAAAATACAATTTAAAATAAAATTTCCCCCCTTTCAAATCCTCTCCCATTAAAGAGAAACATGGCTTAAAGCTCATGTTCCACTCCTCAACAACAATGGGAGACATTAAGAAGAAATTAAGAAGCAACTAAATTGTTGAATATGTCAGCAAGATATCTGCCTGCCCAGCTTACTGTATCAATTTTCTAAATTTCAATGTCCTATCTATAAAAAAAGAATGTGCTTACCATACTCATACACTAAAGACCTCTGGGACTATGGACGGCCAGCAAAATAAGAAGCTTTTTATCAACCACAGGACATAAAGTGTTCCCAGTGGTGCTCTTTCTGCTGCACTGACCAACACTACGAATAATGATTTATCTTCTAGCTGCTCTCGAGCTCAATTTTACTATCTGTTTGTACAGCTGACAGGAGAGGCAGGCTTTAACGCTTGGATTATAATAAAAGAAATTCAATACCAAACACTGCCGTGAGCTCTAACCTCTGGCCATTCTATGCCAGATAAATCTGATCTGTACCAACTTAATTATCAAATGGCTGAAGTTTTGTAAAATAACTTTGACCATAACTTATGGAATTTTATCAAAACCTTCTTGGCCTAACTCACATTTTACAAACTCCTGTCCTTCGGTTGCTTACATTTTTTCTCAAAAAAGAAGAAAAAAAGAAACATTATATTCTTACTGGCCTAGCAGATGGCAGCTTTCAATAGTACAGTGAATTCTGTATCAGCAGGTACAGTTCGTGAAATATTTTCCTGCGGGCACTTGGAGAAAAATAATCTTATGGAAAATATTATTTTGGGCAGTTGAACGTCAAGGGAAATTCCACCCAGCTTGACAATTTACTTAACTCCTTTTTTTAAAAAGAAATTCTCTGTCACCTCTGATTATATTGAGTCAAATGTATCCGTTACACATACTATACTCTTTATTTTAAAGAGGCCTCTCATTGTTAACCACTGACGTTTGTGGTAGAGCAAGGTCTGTAAATTAAACATGCTGTGTCATTAAATTACACTCAGGATACATTTAATATGATTGGGGTTCTGTCAGAATGTTACATTTTAACATGTGCTGTCAAGACATCGAACAATAAATTGATTAGACAAACTTATATGAAATTTATGAACTTTTTGTTAAAACTTTTAAATGGCAAAAATGATGTACAAAATGTAGGAAAGGTCATTCAATAACATTTAAATATGTTCGTGCTGCATGGAATGAGTTGTTTCATCTTACTCTGACATTGAGCAGGATTCCTCCATCACAAGCACTGTGGTCTATTAGATTAATCTGCTTTGCACATGTTAGGCTTGTGGTTCTAACCTCATCAGTCTGCAAGACCTTCTAATCATACAGCAAGTTGAAGTGGCTATTAACCACAGACAGACTAAGAAAACATAAGGACTGTACATTACAAAGTGTTCTGACCAGTGGAATTAAGCTGTCTTCCTTATGTCTTTTGATGCAGTGTGTAATTGTCCACAGTCTTTGTACTGCAGTTACAAATCTTAATACTTTTTGTTTTGCAGTTGCCAAACATAGACCAGTATCAAACGCTGAAATTGAGATTATTTTCACAAATACTTTGTAATGTACCTTCATTTTGTTTTCAGTATAATGCAGAAGTCATTTCTCATCTGTTTCCATCTTGTTTCACCACTAATTTGGGAGTATTTTGGTAAATTCTCTCCACATTAAAAGTTGGTCCTGTTCAATGTCTCTGCACTGACAAAGCTATTAACATGTGTTTAACATAATACCTCCAGGTCACTGCAGAATCCATCATATACATCCAGCATTTGTGAGGAGGCCAAACTACAAAGCAGATGATTGTCTAGTATCTTTATGGCAAAAGGCTATTTAATGTGAAAAACACTTCCACCCCTGCACTGGGATACTGGAAGCCACATCATGAGACATGAAACATCACAGACCTTAGACCCCAAGGTAAATGATTTAGGGGGAAAAGGTGAACTCATACGTACCTCCGCAAAGTCACTAACCACTGTAACAGCTCATAATAAAAGTGTTTTTCAAAGAAGAACAGAGCCGAAACAAAGAGGACCTCTCGACTAAAAATGCTACTTGCATGACAAACATCATACAGAGAGGAAATGGCTAAAAAGTGGAACATAAAACAATGGTTTCATTAAGACCAAAACTGAGCCCTGTAAACAAAGATGTATTTGATATTCCACTGTTGTTGATTATCCGGAAATATCTGGTGTGACTAACTCTGACAAATCGTATAATTTGCTACTGATATCAATATACATCAGATACAAAGACGACTAAATCATCCAATTCATGCGTATCTACTTAAGGTTTGACCACACAGTTGTAACATGTGGTGGTGAAAATAATCACAAGAGTATAAACATTAGTGATTGCATGACCAAACCTAACATTTGCAGTAATTACAAAAATTCAGTCAGATTACCGTTGTGCCATACAACAAGATGCTGTGTGATAAAGCAAGCAACAAGCAAGGGAAAGTATCTTATTCATGTTAAGTCAAAGTTTTTGCCCAAAATACCACTGCAACAATTAAACTGCACAACATTTTTTTTGGACGCTTGGTTTCTATTTTTACAGTGTTGCCTGGCCACTCAAAATATACTGCTGCTCATGTACACTCACCGGCCACTTTATTAGGTACCCCATGCTAGTAACGGGTTGGACCCCCTTTTGCCTTCAGAACTGCCTCAATTCTTCGTGGCATAGATTCAACAAGGTGCTGGAAGCATTCCTCAGGGAGTTTGGTCCATATTGACATGATGGCATCACACAGTTGCCGCAGATTTGTCGGCTGCACATCCATGATGCGAATCTCCCGTTCCCGTTCCCGTTGCAACGATGCTCAATTGGTACCAAGGGGCCCAAAGAGTGCCAAGAAAATATTCCCCACACCATGACACCACCACCACCAGCCTGAACCGTTGATACAAGGCAGGATGGATCCATGCTTTCATGTTGTAGACGCCAAATTCTGACCCTACCATCCGAATGTCGCAGCAGAAATCGAGACTCATCAGACCAGGCAACGTTTTTCCAATCTTCTATTGTCCAATTTCGATGAGCTTGTGCAAATTGTAGCCTCAGTTTCCTGTTCTTAGCTGAAAGGAGTGGCACCCGGTGTGGTCTTCTGCTGCTGTAGCCCATCTGCCTCAAAGTTCGACGTACTGTGCGTTCAGAGATGCTCTTCTGCCCACCTTGGTTGTAACGGGTGGTTATTTGAGTCACTGTTGCCCTTCTATCAGCTCGAACCAGTCTGGCCATTCTCCTCTGACCTCTGGCATCAACAAGGCATTTCCGCCCACAGAACTGCCGCTCACTGGATGTTTTTTCTTTTTCGGACCATTCTCTGTAAACCCTAGAGATGGTTGTGCGTGAAAATCCCAGTAGATTAGCAGTTTCTGAAATACTCAGACCAGCCCTTCTGGCACCAACAATCATGCCACGTTCAAAGTCACTCAAATCACCTTTCTTCCCCATACTGATGCTCGGTTTGAACTGCAGGAGATTGTCTTGATCATGTCTACATGCCTAAATGCACTGAGTTGCCGCCATGTGATTGGCTGCTTAGAAATTAAGTGTTAACGAGCAGTTGGACAGGTGTACCTAATAAAGTGGCCGGTGAGTGTATATTAAATATCATACATAGGCGAGGATAGACTGATAGCGAACATTTCGATTTGGATATAATATCAAGTTCGAAAAGTGAAAACATAAAAAGCATTCAGCCTGGTTAAGGGCATAGAAAGCCATAAGAAATAAAAGGTTTATCTATAATTTTTTTTCTTTCATGAAATTGGTAGGTTAGAGATGCCCAAACCAGGGCCCACAGTTGGCCTGTGAAGACTAGGTTGGGTATCGTTTGAATTTTAGCAATTCTGATTCCGCTTCTCTATTTCGATTCTTAATCAGCATCCTTACAAATCAAATAGGATAAAAAAGCATTTAGATATCAAACATAATTATTCTTTGTTCTTTGCAAAACATTTAGTTCCCTTTCAAGAACGGTCACTTCATATTGCGTACAGTAGCTATATGCAGTGGGGAAACTCCTTTTCCTCGATTCACTGAAGCTTAAAATGTAAAACGCATTTTGCAGCTGCACAGCTAGCATAGTGAGTGGCGGGAGGCGGGCGCCTCCAACGTGTGCGCCAATGAGCTAGCATTACGTCATACACGTCAGAGCCCGCCAAAGGGGGCGTGGCCAGAGCCCATAAAAGCCCACGAAATCGCCATTATAGCAGATTCATCTCCTTCAGTGACATACTTCACGTCTCTGAGTCCTCTGAAAGCTTTCGCCGTTGAAACCAGCATTATACAGTT
The DNA here is from genome assembly GCA_031834385.1 of Semotilus atromaculatus. NCBI lineage: Eukaryota > Metazoa > Chordata > Actinopteri > Cypriniformes > Leuciscidae > Semotilus > Semotilus atromaculatus. The sequence goes on from JAULUF010000035.1 coordinate 7,323,315, forward strand.
AGGGTGCATCTCTAAAGCGGATTTCGCCTTCGTCTGAGAGGCCGTCTTCCCCTGTCGCCTCTTTGCTGTTTCTATCCAGCGACCAACGCTATATCCTTTGCAATTCTTGCAATTCTTGTAAAATGCCTCGCTCTTCATGTGCCACGTGTGGCTCGATGCTGCACGAGGACGACGGACATGCCAAGTGCATCTCGTGCCTGGGAATCCGCCATGGCCATCTCTGACCCAGACACCATCTCCGGTGCTGTTTGGAGAGCCATGAGGTGGGCCTAGTTTCGTTCGGGGGATCGATTACCGCGACGACAGTCTCTCCATTGCTGCTTCGGAGGAGGATTGGTCAGGCTCTGTTGACCTCGCCACCACCTCTCAGTCCGGCGCGAGCGCCGCAGCCACCAGATCTAATTCTGATGCGGAGATGCTGAGGATCCTGACACAGGCCGTCGCGGAGCCTCCCCGGAGTTGACTGGACGGCTGGTTCTTGACGGGGCGCCAGCAGGCCCCTCGTCACAGACCCGCTCCATTTTTTCCTGAAGTTCATCAGGAGCTGTCGAAGATGTGGCGTGCTCCCTACTCTGCACGAACGGGATCCTCTGTTTCCGCAACGGTCTCCTCTGTGGATGGTGCTGCGGAGAAGGGCTACAAGTCATTGCCGCCACTCGAAGAGGCTGTGGCCACTCATCTCTGCCCGAACACAGCTGCTAGCTGGAGAACTAGAGCTGTGCATCCCGTGAAGCCATGCCGAAACACCTCAGCTCTTGCTGGACGTGCATTCGACGCCTCCAGTCAAGCTGCTTCGGCCCTGCACACGATGGCGGTGTTGCAGGACTACCAGGCCAAGCTCCTCCAATCCATGGACGAGGCTGGCCCGGAACCCGAGTCTTCCGGGACTTACGGAGCGCCACGGACTTAGCTTTGCGGGCTACCAAAGCTACTGCGCAGGCCATCGGGATGTCAATGAAGACAGTACTCCTGACTAGTGATGTAGTACTCGAGTCCAGTCTCGGACCACAGTGGGAGAAGGACTCGTAATTTCAGACTGAGTCCTCCAGATTTTTTTTTTCCACTGGGGTGATATTAAATCATTAATATCAAAACTGACATGTCGAGACAAAATCTCGACTCGGACTTGCTTCCTCAAAGACTCGGTCTTGACTAACGCCCGTTTCACACAGTGCGTATGTGGTGCGTGTTGGGGTGCGTATACGGTACAGCAGCAGCATGCGCTATAGAACTTTCATGCTGCGTTTGCAGTGTGCAACTGATCCGCGGCTGTAGGCTACCACAAACAAGCATATTTACTCACTATTTGTATTTCAAATTCAGAAGTTATCAGCAACTTTCATTTAAAACAGTTGTCACCAGTGCGATTCTCTTTGTACACATAGGCTACACACTTTATAGACGTATTCACGTTTAAACACAATTTAAACAACGAATTATTCAATGCACTACTTCTATATAGATTATATATTAAGTTGCTCAAGCAAGGTAACATAATGAACCATATGTAGGCTACTTATATTAAAATCGCAAACATTTTAAATTAAAACTTAAAATTGACACAAACAGCAGACTCATATACCTTTTCTTTTGCATAATTTAAATCTTTATACAATAAATCTTGCATCACAAAGAACCTTTTTTCCACCACCACGAATGAGACGAGTGTCATTCATTATGTCGCCTTGCTGAAGTAAATTGCAGTTTTCCTTGTTTACCCCGGTCTTAAAGTAAAAAGATGACTATGAAAAATAGTAGTATTTAATTAAATGCATTTATGGTAAAATTACTATACATTTTATTTAATTAAATACATTTATGATGAAATTACTACATTTTCATGTCAATTTGTGTTCATTTTGACACGATCGCTGCACTGCTGTATACGCACCGCACCTGAAACGGATCGCTGGACCGCACCCGCATGCAGTGTGAAAGCTCTAACCTGTTAACATGGGTACGGAAAAAATATGCACCGCATACGCACTGCAAACGGAGTATGTGTGAAACGAGCGTCAGACTCGACTGTATTTGAAAACCAACGGACTCGGTCTCGACTCGGACTCGACCCTTCAAAGACTCGGTCTTGACTCGGACTCGGCATAGGCGGTCTCGTCCCCATCACTACTTCTGACTGTGCTGGCTTCTATCAAGAGTGTTCAGGGATCAGGCATGATGCCTGGAATTCGTACCGGCAAACTTTCACGTTATCATGAGACCCTGGCCCAAATCATGCCCAAGGTTCACACCCCTCCTTTCAGGGACCAGGTGGTGAACATGCAAGCGCTGCCCCTTGAGGAGGCAGACCCAGCCCTTGCTTTGCTCTGTCCCGTCCACACTTTGCACCTGTACGTGGACCGAACGCAGAGCTTCGGGACCTTAGACCAGCTCTTTGTCTGTTATGGAGGCCAGCAGAAGTGAAAGGCTGTCTCGAAACAGAGGATGGCCTACTGGATATTGGATGCCATCGTTTTGGCATACCAGACCCAAGACGTGCCATACCCCCTCGGGTTGAGAGTTCACTAAACCAAAAGTGTTGCTTCCTCCTGGGCTCTGGCACATGGTATATGTAGAGCTGCGGGCTGGGTGCCACCCAACACTTTTGCCAGATTTTATAGTCTTCGTGTAGAGCCAGTGTCCTCCGGTGTACTCGCCATAAGTGGCAGGTGAATGCCGGGGACCCGCTTAGTGTCTCGCTTGCTGCGCCATTCCCCTCTTATTGACCGGATACGTGCACTTAGCTTGCTCCTCAGTTGAGTTCCTCCACTATCCTCAGCAGTCAGACGTGGCAGAGCGTCCAAAGACAGACCTAACACTCGTAAGTATGAGAAAGTAACGCTTTCCCAGAGTTATCCAATAATCTCACTGTATGGATCATGCGGGACAGCAGTGATCAACTGCTATCAACTGGCGTAAAGCCCTGTCCCATCTTCCTCCCCAGTAGGTGCAGGGGGGATTAGGTGGCTTACGTGGAGCGCTGGAAGGGGCAACAATAGTGGCGCTTTGGTAGGGATCCCAATTAGTCAGATCACATCTGATGTAACGTTGAATGTGACTGACTGATAGGGAACGTCTTGGTTCTGTATGTAACCCTCGTTCCCTGAAGGAGGAAACAGAGAGGCGTTACGTCCTGTCGCCACAATTACTGTACCACCGCTGAGCGGCCAGGTCACCGGCTCGGCATTTGTAAGGATGCTGATTTTTATAAGGCAGACTGAGATGGTGAACAGGAACATGGTTTGTGTAACATTAACAACACATTATTAGCTGTTTAATAACGTAGTCAAGCCAAAGGCAAATCATATTAATTACAGTTATGTGCTTGACGTTGTAGAGAGCGATACATAAAACGCATTACCATTCTGATACATCAACTTGTAGACGAGCCTGTATGAGTGAGTGGAGGCAGGCTCATTTGCATATTCATGGATCCGCGTATACTAAATGAAGCAAGGGTGTAGAGTTACATTCAACCTCTTTTAAGGAATGAATAATTGTTTAAATATGCAATTTTGGTGATCAAAGATGAGTTTTAAGGGATAACAACTGGGGGACTTTAAAAATAACCAATAACCACTTAGACACTTGAAATGAAATAAAGTCTTTTGGGAATAGACTGACTGTGTTCATTGTTTTTAATTTTTTTGTGCTTTAACTGAGTCCTAATCCATATCAGCACTGTAGATTATGTGCAATAGTCTACCCTGGTCTCAATCATTCAGAGCACAATTCAACACCAGCTTCGTAACAAGATCCACACTATTAAATTGACTCCACATGTGCCCAACAAATTTTTTAAAAACCTTATTTTACTCAAGACAACATTCGTAGCAAATCCAAAAGTTTGCCTGCTTTAAGACAAGTAATAAAGATGTGAAAAAGTAACGTGACAAGTCAGTGAAACAGAACATTAATTCCAGATTGAATAAATCCATCGCAAAGCTCTTTAAAGGAAACTGAAATAAGATCTTGTTATTCTTGACAAATCCCATTTCTTTTCAATGCTAACATGCTGAGCAAGGAAGTTGACTTTTAATTCTGGTGAGTGAGAATATTTGCTCAGTTGATTTGAATATAACCCAAAATTCAGTTAGTACAAGTTAAAATCAACTAATCTAAGCTTAGATTTTTGGAATGGATGGTGGGAACAAAAACCTATCAATGTCAAGAAACCTATTTCTTCCTATAATTATGATGGTAGATATATTTGTCTAAATTGTCATCATTACTCACCATTACTGTACCTTATCTAACACATTATATTTAAAAAATGGCGGCACCCGCTCTTGCATGAAAATAAGGTGAATAGCGCTTTTCACAATATCATTTTGAAGCAGCTTTACAGAAAATGAATGTCTACATAAAAATTTAGTGTGACCTTTTATCAGAGGTGACTGTGTCCAAGTAATGCATTTCAGAAATGTACATAAACAAATCACGCAGTTAGCTAACAAATACAATGTATTCATGTAAGGCAGAGACAAAAAGATAGTTCACCCAAAATGAAAATTTTGTCATCACTTACTCACCCTCAAGCAGTACCAAGCCTGTATAGCCCCTTTCAGACTGAGATTTCGGAAAATACACAGATAAAGTGACCCAGGATTAGACCCAGGCTCGTTTGATTTTGGTTTTCACACTTACAGTAATTTTCCGGAATCATTTACACACAACCCATAAAAATCCCTTTAAGACACGTGACATCGATGTGACATGTAATGTCTCAGCAGCATCTTAAGTTTGCTTATGAGCAGCGATTTCTCCACACTTGTGCATTGTTTTCTCAGATTTTATCATAAACTAGCGCATTGCGATCCCGGCTTTAGCGCCATCATTACGACACGGCATTGATTACGGCTTTTGTTCACACAGCGCGCGTTCCGGGGCTGAACACGGCAATGTTACTAGGTCCCCAACCCGGCATCAGTCCCGGCTCCCGGGTCGTGTTTGCGTTCACACAGAAGGCGTTCTGGCAATTTCCCGGGATCAACGCACTGTGTGAAAGGGGCTATTGAGTTTAAAAAAATAAAAAATATTTTAAAGAATGTTGGTAGCCAGAGATAGTTGATGGTAGCCAATGACTAAAAAAAGTACTTTTTTTTTACCATGGAAATCAATGGCTACCGTCAACAGTTTTTTTGGGTGAACTATCCCTTTAACAGTTAGGCCTATTTGTTGCTCTTCTCAGGTAGATGAATGATCAGCTACGGCATATTTCTGGAACATAGACAGGTCAAATTCACCCTCAGTGAATATTTCGTAAATGAAATTGCTGGCTCATCACTTTTAGGTTTTCTGTGGTCTGAAAAGTATTTCTATAAAGCAAATGTGGGAACAGTGGGGACCGCAACTACCTCCTAAGAATAGACTCATCTGTTAGTGCACATCAGGTGTGTCGTTAAGTCTCATTTACTCCCACAAAGACCTTAGGAAAAGGGTTAGTCCTGCAGGAGAAGACAGACCCTAATAAACATCTGTTTTAAGTCACTGCTGAAGGAAGGTTGCCGGAAACAAAGTAGAAATAAATGCAGTGTTAAACCCTGTGTAGATGCATAAAGGAAATAGTTGCAAACAACCTTATTAGTATCCTCCCAAAAATGAAATCTCTGTCATTATACTCTCCCTCATATTGTTGCAGACCTGTGTGCATTTCTATCTTCTACAGAACAAAAAAGGTGATAATGTGAGTATTAGTAAATGACAAGGAATGCTCAACCCTTGGAAAGCGTATGATATGTTTCAACTACTATCAACTTCTTAAATTAAAGCATAAATTCTCTTTACATAGTGGTTTGTGGATACAATCAATCAATTGAAGCACTTGGAATAGAGAGCAGAGAATAGAAAAGAGATCTGCTTTACAATTCTTCTGTATTAGATATCACTGCCGCAAGCTATTCTTCTCTTTCCAACAGAAAAAAAAATACAATTACAAAACTTTAGTACCATGGGAAAAAGTGGTGTTGACATCCCAACATAAATGACGCCCAGGCAAACCATCTTCTTTAAAGTGAATGTTCACTATGCTTATGCTGACTGACGCAAATCTCAATTTATAATAGGTATTGTTATAGTCTTATAGTTTTATATACTGTATTCTGCCGTGTCTGATTGGCACGACTCGCGTATGGAAGAACTTTCCAATCAGCTTCATTTAGCACCTCATATGCTGGGTCGATGTGGGACAACCAGCACAGGCCAAGCTATCCTCCTGACCGTGCCCTGAAAAACAGGGCTGAAGGTCTTATTTCAGCCTATGTGTGTGAGGGATTAACACTGCGGTGCATATGTACAGTCTGTGTTCGCAGCAGGGTTTTACTTGGCTAGTAAGCAATGGCTCCAACCATCAATTTCGAAAGGGGTGAATTTGTGTAGAGTGACATTTTTTCGAAGAAGCCAAACAATGGACAAAGAGCATGGCTGTGGTTGTGCTGGGGGTTTGGGGGGAGGGTTCGAGCTTGAGTCTCCACAGCCTGTCATGAGCACGCGAGGTCAGGACATCTGCTGACATTTACTGCTGGGCCCGGGCCAGGCTGCAGGTTTCAGGGCTCCTGCCAGGGCCTCATATCAGGCCTGCGTAAAACCACCATGCTCCCTCGCCTCTGAAACTCGCACCAGAATGCTCGGAACCTGCGTGACCTTACGCTTTTGATCCAGACTTAGTGGTGCAGCATTTATGAGGACACTGTGAATTGTAAACTTGCTGAGAGGGCATGAGCTGGTTTTCAACATGGTCTCTGTGCTAAACACCAGTACAGGAGAAATGGATTATGTGACTATGGTGTTTTTTTTTTTTGCACAATCCATTTGCTCAGATCCGAGCCAAACTCACAATCGCTCCCATTCCCTCTGTATGGACCTGATTTATTAGTGGAAAAAAGTAATGCTTTCACTCATCTGCTTAATTCACATTCATCTTGAAGAAGTCACAGATGCAGAGAGAAAGAAAGAGCATGAGAGACCGTGATGAAGGAGTCAGGCATTCAGTCAACCCCTTGTCTACTTTTAATCACATAAAGAGACTTGCGTTTACTGTTGTCCATTATTTCAATGCAGTCATAAGCTATTGTGGAACCTTTCCACCACAATAGCCATCTTTCAGTCAACCATCTCTTCCATTCAAGCTTTTCCCATTGCGTCAAGTATTGAGTTTCTCAGGGCGAAAACCCTTCGTTTGTTCAATTGTGATTTGTTGGCAGGATACCACAATGCCTATCTGTCAAATGAAGCATGTTATGTACTAGCCTATAATAGGGCAACAAAAGGGCAACATCTGATTAGCATTCATAGCACAGTCTCCCTCGTCCTTTGGTATTTTATTACCACAGGTGCAGGGGCATTCATTGATCAGATGCACGCTACAGGCAAAAAGCACGTCTTAATTGAAAACATCTCTATTTATACACCTGCAGGCACTAAAGGTCTCCAAGAGCAAAAAGAGGCCTGAAAAGGCAGTGGAAGGAAGAGAGAGAGAAAACACACACTGGAAGGTTGCAATTGAGAAGGAGTCAAAAAAAGGATAAAGTTTTTTTTTTTTGAGTTACAGGTAACCACAATCAATTTAAAAAAAAAAAAAAGAATCACTAATCATTTACTTGTGTGTTACATTAACCGTTAAAAAAACGTGATTTTTTTATTCAGCAAGGATGCATTAAATTGATCGAAGGTGATAGTGCATGTTACAAAATATTTATATTTCAAGTAAATAAATTAATTAATTAAATAAATGCTGTTCTTTTGAACTTCATATTCATTAGAGAAGCCTTAATTTTATTTTATTTTTTTAACAAAAGCATTAACCAGCAAAAGTGTATTGCATTTTTATTGAGCACAAAATCAGCATATTAGAATGATTTCTGAAGGACCCTGAAAATTCAGCTGTACCATCACAGGAATAAATTACATTTGAAAATATATTACAATAAATATTGAATAAATATTAATAATATATTTAAAGATGTTTTAAATCTGAATAATATTACTGTTTTGACTGAGCACAAAGCTTTTTTCTTTCAACATAAACATAAAAAAATTGTACCATCCCCAAACTTTTGACTGGATTTTTCTCACTTTTAGTGCAAAAAAATTTATAAAAATAAGTATATAAAGTATATCGGTACCAAAACTAAATGCAACGACAACTAAATGTTAATAATAATAATAATCTGTCAACACTTATTTCAGCAATTATATAGTCATTTATCTTTTCATGATGCCTAACCTTGAGGCAAAACACCTGATTATGGCGTAATAGCTAACTGCTATCCAGGATCATGTGATCAAAACAGTTAAATTATTTTCTTTAAAGACTATTGTCTGTACACTAACAACACAGTGGAAGAGAATTATATTGCTTGGTTTATATTAAATATTACTATATTACTTAATTATATTATAAGTCACGTCCCCTCCCCACAGTACCTTCAAGGGTGCAAAAATGCCATTTGGTCTTTCATTACAAGTGGTTGATATTTCTTCCCAATCAGAGTAATAGGTCATGTGTATTGTGATCCTAGTCACTAATACAGCCTCAATTCTAACCATATATAAATGACAGGACACTGTTCAGAATTCAAGTAAAGTAACTTTGCATACAACTAAACCTAAGAGAGCTGGACTTGATAGGCATAACTATGGTAAGCTTAACCTAGGAACTGAAGTGATGGGGCCCTCGTGTGGAGGACATAGGCAGTGAGAAATGTTAATGTCAACCACATTAACATTACTCTTTACTAGCATCAACTTGCTAACCAAGAGCCACAGTTAACTGCACCAGAGCAATGACACTCATATTATTTGACCCTTTTCATGCATTTAGTATTGCGGTTATGTTATGTTGAGAACTACTGAGTCAATTTATCTTTTAAATCTTTGAGGCCTGCAGTCCAGACATTCACTGGCTAAATGAGCTTCTCGCTGAGAAAGTTTATTGGCTTCAAGTAAACACAATAGCCTCTGATAGTGCTTTACATTGCAAAAGGCTGTATCAAATTATATACCTAAAGAGTTATTTTCTTATTTGACTGCAATTTCATCTGAAATAGACATTTCTTTATTTTGATGTATTATTTTACTTGAACTGAGACACAAAATTTCAGAGCATTTTGACAAACATTGAATGCCACAAAGACACGTCTGCCACAAGCAGCCAGAGAAAACACAAATATAGTTCTCCAAAAATGTTTCCTGAAGCCTCACTACACCAACTATGCAATCCTCGTCCAAGTCAGAGTCTGAGTTTACAGCATCCCAAAAACTCCCACAAACATACATAAACACAACTTTTGCCTCTCCTACAGTGAAGGGATGAAAGATCTGCGTTTAAGAAACACATGAGCTGTCAGGTGAATCTATAAAGAGCATTCACGTCAGTCCATAGTGCTTTTAGCCAAAATTGCTCTAAAAAGAGGATGTGTCCTTGGACTTTTAGATCCTATAATCTAAGATTATTTGTTACCGTCTTACTGTCATTTCATGTCTTTGATATTTACAATGAATGTGCGTCATTAATTAATTCTCTTAAGTCAATGGGCCTCATTCATGAAACTTAAGCAGAATAAATCACTGTATAGATTGTTCGTAAAACCATTCGTACGTAGAATGCAACATTAAATTGAATGTGACCATTTACGTCAGAATGGTTTAACAAATGATTTACGCAGAAATTCATTCTGCTTGTGTTTCATGAATGAAGCCCAATACATTTACTGGAAAATATATTTTCATCGAGGTCACATATTGGTGTGAAATCTGCCCCCTTTTCATGGTCACTACACAAAAACCTTACCTCTGTTGGCTCCCTGAAGCAAGCCTGGAGGCCTCGGCAGCTGATTTCCTTGTCTCAAATTCCTCCCTTTCCAAACTGCTGCCCTTGTGGCCCAGCTCCACCAGCTGGCGGGCCAGTTCCTGGTCCTATAGAGGAGCAAAAACACCGAAAAAAACACACATGCAATTCATCAATCTGCTGAGGCCAGTGTATTTATGACACATTTGTGCTAGTTTTGTGCTCAAGTGCTAGCCTATTTATATCCATCTAATTTTAGTATATTAACATGACAAAATTACATGAGCTGACAGTTTCATAGCTGCCAGGATCAAGGATTGTTGCCACATGTCACTGCAGTCTAGTTAAAAGTGGACAGTATTTAATTGAAATATGATTTAGTGAACTTCCTTATGCCCTCAAAAGGAGGAGCTGCTTTCATGTGGTTATAGGGCATTGAGAGCTGATGCCTAGGAAAAACCTGGAAAGCTGGCAAAATCCATTTGTGAAGGGTTAAACTCGCTGTTAAAATGACTGCATACAATAGGCTACTCCAAAAATAAAAATATCAAGTAACAATTGACCCTTCGCAAAGACCCGCCCCCCTTAGTTACTGTCGCTATGTCCGACAAGCTACGCCGCTCTCATGTTCTCACGCAGTGAAAAATACATCGCGGAGCAGAGAGGAGACTGACAACACGCTGACAGACAGGACAGACCAGGTTACTTTTCGGTTACTTTTGATATTAAACATATTAAACAAAGTCTCACCTTTCAAATTTGGTCATTTTTTAAAAGAAATTTAAACAATAAATACCGTTTTGTGGCTCTTTAATGTGTCGTGACAGATCCCTGTAGAGCATCAGTTAAAGCTGCTCGTGATCTGATCATCTCTTCCTTCTAGTTCATTTATAGCATCAAATAAACATGAATGAACATAAGAAGGAATGTTGGTTTAACCGCGGAAAGGCGTCAGTACACTCCGGTTTTCAAGTTCAAATCCTCCCATGTTAATCTACTATCTCTCCTGACTGCTTTGTCGGACAAAATGGCGGATGGCGAAGTATGATTGGTCAGATTACCTGTCAATCAAGCTCCACGCGAAGGGTCAATTATCAAGTAAAAATTTCTTCCCCTGTAGACTAAGGTTGAAACGGACACCATGGGTTTGCAGTCCCAGCCAGTTTTTCGCGATTCCGCGATCGCTGAATACAAGCAAAATCCGCAAAATAATCACAAAAATGAAAAAGACCTCACAAACCATTAAATTACAATCACCCAATTGAAATATCTCTAGTTTAATTAAAGTTTCAATGCATTTTTACGTGCATAGATGTTGCGCACGCGAGATGTCAGTGAGCGGTCTGTCAGAAACATGGCGAAAGAAAATGTGTCTCACCTGCCCTCTCACATAATCACCAAGGACCGGGCTAAGCAATATCCTGATATATTGCACGAGAGTTAGCTAGCAGCTGACTAACCATGTCGGATGACGGCCGCTGGACATGATCGAAATGAAGTAAGCAAAAGTGATTCTTGGGTTGTTTTATTGCTGTGTGGTATGGTATTAAACCTCCTGAGTCCTGGGGCCTGTTTCAGAAAGGAGGTTAAGTGAAAACTCTGAGTATGTTGACCCTGAAATGAGGGAAACTCTGGGTTTTCTGTTTCAGAATGGGAGGTATATCAAACCCGAGAAAGCAGAGTAAGTCAAGCCCGTTTCTGAAAGAGAGGTAACTTATACTCAGAGTCAGTTACCATGGTAATTTACTCTGTGAACCTAACCTGGTCGGGAGCAGGTTTTCTTCGGTAAACCCAGAGTTTATTTCGGTCTCCTCCCCTTTTTTAAAGAGGAAGCAGTGTTTAAACACCAACAATAATACTACAATTTATTTAAACATTATTTAAGGAATATATATATATTGTTTGTCTATGGTTTAATTGACTAAATCTGTTTTGCAGCACTTTGCCAAAAAATAAAAGGATTAAAACGTTTGCTAAACTTTTATTTGATTACCACCGTTTTTGATAATATATTTGTATTAAATCATAAAAATAAAAAAAATCTGAATAAAAACATTTCATAGAACTCAATTATTTTAAAACATTTTAATAAGTTATTAATGATACAAAATAAGTTGTTAATCTAATTCATAATCAATTATTGAAATTAGTTGATTAGATAGGTTTTATTGAACAAATGTTTAATTTATTTAACTGTCATTTTAACTGATGATAATAATAACCGTAATTTAATAGTGCAGTTTATATATTTAATAATTGTTTAATACCATAAACCGTGATATTTTTTGAGACGGTTATCATACTGTGAAACTCTCATACATTACAACCCTACATAGGAGAGTCGTTGAATAGAAGTACTTTTACTTGAGTAGATTTTTAGACCGGCTTCTTTTACTTGTACTTAAGTAAAATGTTTATCAAAGTAATAGTATTTTTACTTGAGTAAAATATTTTATTACTCTTTCCACCTCCGGTAGTTCTAAACAAATTCTACAAAATTAAACTGTGGCATTACACACTGAAGTGTGTCCCTACTATTTATGAAGTTTAGGCCTATTTGTCATAATTTCTGGAGTATTGAGTGTAGGCTACTTACAACTGCCTGGGGTTCTGTTGGGACAGGAGGCTCCAAAAGACAGATATTACCATCAGAATCTGTTGGGACCAACGGAAAACCCAACCCAAAGTAAAATAAATGGAAATACCCTATATAAAAAATAACACATATGTAGACCTCTTACATTTTATGAAGGCTTGGATCTTCGGGAGTGACTGGCTCTGATGAAGGAATTCCCTCAGCCAGAAATGCTGCTGCACTGCTATACTGGATGCTATTTAGTTATTTAATATGTCAAATGTTTGTAAAGTCAGGTAGCCTACACCCATGATATGCTCAAGCCTTACCTGATTGAATTATGTTTATATATTTTATTTTCAGCTGCTACCACGTTATTTTAATGCCTGCAGGATTGCACCTATAGCCTACATGAAAATTAAAATTAGGTTGAATAACATAGGCTACTGTTCTTCCAGTTTCACCTCTGATATTATAACAGTTTGGTAAGTTACTCTAAAATAGTTATTAATTACTACAAATTACATCTTCTACAGTGTAATTAGATTAATGTAATAATTACTATCTTTAGAAAGTATTGGTCTACTTATTACTAATTACTAAATCCCATATCAACCTCAACCACTTGAACAATACAAGGAGAGACAAGAAACTGCACTTTTAATGCTTTCAAATTAACAATATACAATTGCATGAATTATTCTTGAATTGACCAAAGTGTGTAGAGGGAGAAGGTTACATTAAAAATATACCTTGTATTTTAAAAATGTATTTTAAATCCATTATTGTTTTATACTGAATTGTTCTATAGTCTCTACAGTATTTAATGTAATTACATCAGATTTTATTTTAAATTACAGAATTAAGAGTAATCCCTTTAATTAAATTACAATATTTAGATTACTTGGTAATTAATTCACACTGTATAACAGTAATTCCTCTTTTTGTCTGGCGCTGTTGCCATGGTGACTCGTAATATCTGCGCTCCATTGATAATGGCTTTTTATAGTTGTGGTGCACGCGCTTAACTCAGAGTCAGTCAACTCAGAGTTGATTGAACCAACTCATTTCAGCTGTTCTGTAACCGAAAACTCAGAGTTTACCATCTTAGGGTAAGTCAACTCAGAGTTCAAGTTTTAACTCAGAGTTGGTTGAACCTCCTTATTGAAACGGGCCCCTGGTGTCCACATACGTGGACATCACATTTTTGGTTGTGGGCAGCATAGTACTTAAAGGAGAACTCCGGTCAATTTTAACATTGAGCTCATTTTGTTGTAAATTTGGAGTGCTGTCAGTACAGAGAACAATGACAAAAATTGGTGTTGCCTACACTGTGGTATCTTCTTTTTAAAATTTGCACCCTGTTGACTTCAATGGGGCAAGTTTTAAACCTGCTTTTAGCCTCTTAACATTCTTGATATGTCATTACAAATGCACAGCAATGTGAGTGGTGTTATTAAGAGTGAACACGGTCAATCTCACTGCAGTAGATGTGAAAGATATTAATAAAAAATTATGTTAATTCAGCCAGCTCACATACCTGTATTCTCTTCCTGTTTTCGGTCGAAGTCCAAAGTAGTCGATTATCGAGTTGGGAGAATGGGATCTCATACAGCCTGGTCGCGCGCGTGAACTCGATAATCGACTACTGTGGACTTCGACCGAAAACAGGAAGAAAATACAGGTATGTGAGCTGGCTGAATTAACATCATTTTTATCCATATCTTTCACATCTACTGCAGTCAGATTGACCGTGTTCACTCTTTCTAACACCACTCACATGGCTGTGCACTTTAATGACACATCAAGGATGTTAAGAGGCTAAAATCAGGTTTAAAACTTGCCCCATTGAAGTCAACAGGGTGCACATTTTTAAAAAGAAAATAACACGGTGTAGGCAACACCGATTTTTGTCGTTGTTCTCTGTACTGACAGCACTCCAAATTTACAAAAATATTAGCTCAATGTTAAAATTGACCGGAGTTCTCCTTTAATTCTGTGTAACTGGAACATGTTTTTCCACAAACGAGGACACTTACACTGCCATCTGGTGGCATCAGAAGATAATTTTTTTTAAGATGACGGAGAACATAGGCCAAAACGTTCACAAGGTAAACAAATCTAATAACACTTAATTGTTGATTCTTGTTAAGTTATGCACTATAGGGTTAATTGTATGATTAAAATGGCATGCACATTTGACAAACTTTTGTAACAGTAAAGATTTACCACCATGCTGCTAAATTTGATGTCCACATATGTGGACATTGGGACTTAGTTTAGTTGAAACTGTATAAGAATGTTAGCAAAATCGCACTCACGATCGCGCGCGCACACATATACATATATACACACATAGGCCACATGTCACGCAGCCACTCCAGACCAAAACGTTCACAAGGTAAACAAATCTAATAACATTTAATTGTTGATTCTTGTTAAGTTATGCACTATACTATAGGGTTGTATGATTAAAATGGCATGCACATTTGACAAACTTTTGTAACAGTAAAGATTTACTATGCTGCTAAAGTTGATGTCCACATATGTGGACATTGGGACTTAGTTTAGTTGAAACTGTATAAGAATGTTAGCAAAATCGCACTCACGATCGCGCGCGCACACACATACATACATACATACTGTACACACTCACACTCTCTCTCGCTCGCGCACACACACAAACAAACACACTTGCTCACTCACTCGTGCACGTACACACTTGCTCACTCGCGATCGCACATACTCACGATCTCTCACACACACACACACACACTCTCTCTCTCGTTCACTATCGCGTTGCGCGCGCACATCACACACACACACACACACACACTCACTCTCTTTTGCTCACTCTTGCTCACTCGCGATCACACACACACACACACACACACACACACAGTCATGCATCCCTAATAAGATTGAAAATTTTGGCAAAAACTTAGTTTGGGAAGAAATTGTTAGAAAACATAAATAGTTTACAACAGTATAAATTGACATTGCATGTGTGATAAATAATTTTACATTGATTTTTATTTAATTTTCAGAATGCAGAGTGCTGCAGAGCGACAGGATGTTTTGGGAAAACTCGGGTTCGATGTGTAACATGCAAGGTGTTCTTGTGCTTGTGTAACCCCTCCACCCGGGTCCTACTCGCCCCGCTCTGTGCGGGCCTCGATCCCGGGACTCCGGCGTGAGAGTTAGGTGCTCTAACAAGGAGGCTAAAGACTGCAGCCTCTAGCATCTGTCGCTGAGATCAGAGAAGTGAGGTTTACTCGCACAGCGACTATAGCTGGCCTCCGTTACACTTGCAAGTTGAACACAACTGTTACACAGTCTTTCACACTGGTTAAGTGTGATCCACTGTTCCCACAGATAAAAAGAACATTCCTAGTTTGGAGAAGTAGAAGTTTTGGAGTGTTACAAAAAATAAAGCAAATTTTCAACATATCCAAGACATTTTTGGATATGTTTTTTATTTGGATATAAAAAAATTTCTTCCATATCAATGTTCAGAAGTTATACATGCAAGAGTAACAACGAAAAAATTTTCAGGCACAGTGCTCAGGTTGTAAATAAAAGAGATTTGCACTTTGTTACACAATGGTGTATTGATTTTTTTTATGTGAATTAAGACCCGGTGTCCACATGTGGACATAATTTTTCTCAAAAAGTGCTTCATGTTCAAAGATAATATTTGGTTATTGTATTGGTCCCTCCTAACCCCAAAAAGCTTGAAGAAATCTAAAATGCATGCCAAACCAAAACTCGGGTCTGAGGAGGTTAAGTGTCAAATCGCTAAAGATTTTTTATTTTTTTTATATCCGGCTATGTAGCTTAATCAGCCGATATCCGAACAGTTCTCATTGGGCAGTAGGCTACTTAGGCAAACTTATTAACGCGTTTAACATGATTGAATGATATCACAAAAAGTATGATATGCTTTATGGTACTAAAAATAATTATTAAAAGCGCAGTATACCGTGAAAGATAACTAATACTAATACTAAGAATACTAATACTAATACTGCGAACAAATACACATAGCTACAATTACTTCAAAATATTAATCTTGGCGAGTATTTACGTAAAACAATCAGTAATAAGTTAACTGATTGGGACGTTTGTCATTACTGTAGTAGGTCTTAAAGTGACAGTAACCTTATTTACCTGCTGTTGTCAGTGTTGTTAATGTTATCAAGAAACAACAATACAACACAATTTAAAAATAAGAAAAACGTAAATTATCCACTGTTTGTAACTGTATCCTTGTATTTATTTGTCCTGTTTTGTTTCTTTTTGTTATTTGTTATATTTCATTACTGAGTGTTTACTTGATTATTTAAATAATTACTTGGATGTTCCTGGTCTTGTGTTGTACAAAAAAAAGAAAGAAAACGTTTATTATTCTTTCAGATTTGTGAAGACTGGGTAAAGCTGTGCACCGCACTAAATATCCCCCTTTCCAAGTCTGATCATCCCTCAGTGAGAAAGTTTCTAAATGAAAAGGTCACAAATGGTGGAAGCATCCCCAAGTCCCACCAGCTCCAAGAGAAATACCTAGGAGAAGGAACGGCTAAAAGTAAAACTTTCAGGGAAGCCAGTTGCTTTCATCTTTGATGAAACTCCAGATGTGGTGGGAAGATGTGTATTAAACATATTGATCGCACCACTAAAAAAAGTTGGATCTGGAAGAATCCTTGCACATCTAGTGAATACAGTCTTCATGGAGAATTGCAAACACTCAGCTGTTTCGATGGCTGTTGTCAAAACTCTTCAAGAGTATGACATTGCCAATGAAGATGGCATACATGCTGAAAGCATACAGAGAAGCACTGAAGTCTGTTTTTTTTCCTCATTCCATCCATATTACCTGCATGGCACACATTATGAATTTGATTGGAGGTGCCTTCCGCAAACCCTTCAGACTTGAACACCTTTATGATGTACTTCAGTCAGATGTTTTACATGGCAGGGGGTCGCAAGAGAAGGTATCTGTCCTACTTGTCTGGCAAACTGAATGGCAGTAAACCAACAATGGCCCCAAATCCATGTGATACTCGTTGGAACTTCTGGTTCTCTGCAGTGCAATATCATACTGAGCATTTCACTTTTTACAGGGAATTTCTGCAGCATGTTAATTCTGATTAGCATGTTAATATATTAGAATGTTTGCATTCTATTTGTTTGTAGTATGAGATTATGATAAAGTTTTGGTTTTGGTCAGTGAATTAGAGATCGATTTTAAAGTCACCTGTTTTATGCAAATGTATGAATTTGATTTACACACAGTTCTACAGTATAAATTACTACAACTGCTGTTAATATTAAGCTACAATCTTTATGCATTTTGTTTGTGATTTGTGTCTGGTATGACTTTTGGATATATATATATATATATATATATATATATATACTAATAGATATATATTAGGGTGGCCCTTATTAGGGGGTAATTTTTTTTTATTGGAAATGTTAACCTCTCACCCCCTCATTTGTTTCTCCGCTAGAAGTATGTAATGTATGCAAAATACCATCCAGATAATTTGTCATTTAGGGTATGCTCAATGCATCTTTTTATCAACAGTTCTAAACAGTATCAAATTAGGGTTCTTTGGCTTGTAAAAATAGCACAACCCCTTTTGCTGCCAAATAGATCTCTTTTTATAAGGTTCCATAAAGAACATGCTTTTAAAGTGTCTTTTAATGGTGTTATAAATAACCTTTTAAATAATAGTTTATTTTCATTAATATTAGTATATTTATATAATTAATATTATGTATTATTTATTAATATTTTTTTTATTTTTTTTTTATTTATTTTAGTTACTCTTTATCTGCCTGTCCTGTATCTTGTTGCCTCTATTTGGGTTTTACATCAACAAACAAACAAAAAACTAACAGCATGTAGTGTCAATTAGGTATACTTATTTTTTATTGACATGACAAATTGTAGCAAAAAATGGCAGTGCTCTAACAACAGTTGTTAGCTGAATAAATTAATAAATAACCATTGACATTGAACATGATATAGATGAAGATGAAGTAACAGTTAAATATCTTCACAATCCTCTTTATGTGACCCCGTTCACACCGCAAGTCTTAATGCTCAATTCGGATTTTTTGCTCCGATCGATTTTGTTTGGCTGTTCACATAAACTTATAAAATGTGGCCTATATCAGATTCCAGTGTGAACTGTTTGCGGTTTCGAACTGACCGACATGCGCAAAAGAACAATACTAAAGTTGTAAAGTTGTACTAAAGTTGGGGAGTTTATGGAGGAAGTAAGCATTTTCGCTTTTATTTCTTTTATTTCAAAATATTTGTGTAATGGCAGCTGTAACATTAATGAGCAGGTGCTGAGGAGGAGAAGAATGAAGAGAAAGAGGGCAAAATTGGCTACTTTGGCCTTTTGCGGGGTTGGCTGCAAATTCATTAGAGGTCTATGTGGATGCGGAGACGAAGCCAGGAGTGGTGGGAATGTGATGTGAATAGCTTCACAGAGATGCTGTTTTTTGAAAACTTTCGGATGTCAAGGGCAATTTTACTGTCTGTGTCTAGGGCTAACTCGCTGGCGCATTATTTGTAGATGGACGTAAAAGTCGCATCAAATCTGCCTTGGTTGTTCACACTGTGGCAGCATTGAAAAAAAGTCAGACCTGGGTGACATGGAAGTGGTCTAAATCTGATTTGAAAAAATCAGATCTGGGCAAGATTTGAGTGCTCACACTACTTCTGACCCCCCCAAAAAATCTGATTTGGGCCACTTTTGCCTGCAGTCCGAACGGGGTCTATGTGTGTATTCTGAGTGGCAGTTTGTCTCTGTAGATGATGAGGCTATGGTAGGCTACATGATAGCATCTGAAATTGATCTGAAAAAATACACAATTGAGTTTAGAGAAGAAGGAAAAAACAACAACAAAAAAAACCAACAATATGGATCATAAATTCAATATCTCTGTAGGCTCTGTTACTTACTTTGTAGAGAAGAGAAGATGAATATCCTTAACTGAACAGAGCTGCTCAATTGCATGCTCTGTTAAACTAAAAAGAGAAAGAGACATGATTAGGAAACCAGTTACAATTTTTAAAGTTATAATTTATAGACATTTTAAGAAAGAATCATTTACCTGTTGAGAGTATGTTGACAGTCTGTGTAGTTGTATAGCTGAGCTCAAGAAAATCAGTATGAGATGGATTTGTCAGTTACAGATTTGAAAAACAAAATGGCGTGAAGAACCCTAAACTCTTAACAGGAAGAACCGTTACAGCGTTCTTCAGGAAGATACTGTTCTAAATAGAACTGTTTCAATGCGACATTAAGACAGAATTTCAATTTCGTTGAGCACACCCTAAACGTAGTCCAATCTCAGCGAAATTTGTTTTGTTTCCATTTCTAATGAAGGAGAGTTGATTGGGAGGGTGAGAGCAGAAGTCCAAAAACGAGGGCCACCCTAATATATATATAATATATATACATATATGATATACACAGATATATATATATATACACACACACACATATATATATAATCAATAAAATAATTATTTTAAAGATATATATATATATATATATATATATATACTGTATATATATATATATCATTAAAATAATTATTTTCTATTTTAGATAAAAAAATCTCCTGTTCCATTTGGATTTATTAATTAATAAAGACTGTTTTTGTGGCATTTCCTGAGCCGTGTGATTAATGCTGCAACCTGTTTGCTTACACACACATGAAACAAATCCATATTCCCCCAGTTTCACAGACAAGGCTTAGGCCTAAGCCTAGCCCAAGACTAAAATGCATGTTGAAGCTGTTTTGACATAGCCTATCTTAAAATATGTCAGCGCCATTGTTTTGTCTGATGATGCACACCAGTAATGTTTTTTCTAAAGCATGTTTATGAAGGCTACTTAAATGTACAAATTGAACTAAGGCTTAATCCTGTCTTAATCTAAGACCTATCTGTGAAACCAGGCCATTATGTTTCTGAATCTATCCCTAGAGTTCTCATTGCTAAGAAAACCACACATTGGCATTTATAGACTGTTACTGAGAATTCCCACAGTTCTCAAGTTTGAATTATTTATAAACATCACCTACCAAGCACTTTAAATCACAAAGTAAATCAGATGGAATTTTTTTTAACTTCAGTCCATGTGGGGTCAAAGTTGGTTTCTGTAAGCTTACATTAAGTGTAAAATATGTAGGCTAGTGTTTAATTACTTTACCTCACTCTAAATAATTTGGTCTCATTACCAAATCCATTATGTTTAATTATATCCAAAGTTCTAAAAAACATCTAAAAATGGAGATAGGCCCAAATGTTAAATTAAAAACAATTAAGCTGTCCTAATTATTAACATAAGGCCCATTTCACATGTCATGTCCTGTGAGCCAAATACTGTATCTCTAGTCTACATTACCTGATTTGCCTTTTTTTTATTTATAAAAAACTGATCAATTATAAAACATCACATTTCATCTTTGATCTGATCAACCATGTTAAACTGTCTGTTGAAGTGCCACATCAGCGTGTTTAGACCACAGTGCATAGGCTACGTAAAAATTAAGGAGTTTTTTTTTTTTTTTTACTGCTTAAATCAGACTTAAATTACAACAATATAATAATGATGATGATTATAATTGAGTTAATAAGAATCAATCAACTACAATTAAATATTTTACTTAAATGGCTAAGTGCACTATTTTTGAAGACCATACAGTTAATTAATTTGGGAAAGACGACATAAATGAAATTCAGTGCACAAAAACACCTGGCATGATGCAGGACAGAAATAGGCTAGCATGCTACCATGTCGCCATCTATCGTTAAACTGCTAAAATTTCACAGGCCATACTGAGAAAAGACTGGGATACGCTGCCAGACTAATCATATTGACTCATTAAAAAGGTGCATCGGAAGTTCAGTTGAACAAAAGGCAATTGTTTTCTAGATGCTTCCGATCCCACAGTGTTTGTGAGTTTCACAACATCACGGCTCATACGGTTTAACTTAAAAGCGGCAAATTAAAAATGATTTACGTTAGCTGTATTTCGATCAACCATCTGATTTGCGCCCTGGTAGCAGCTACCGAACAGCGTGAATTTTAATACGTCACCTCAAGGTAAAATAGATCCAAAGGTTTTATCTGAGAATCTAAGAAGTCCTCATAGGTGCGAAACTTCTCTACGGTTTCACCAGCAAAGGCGTCGTTGTCGTCCTCCATGTTGTTTAACTAGAAATATTCCCATGGCAACTGGATAGTAGCTGTTATGGTGTTTGTAACTTAACGTTAAACCAATCATGAACCAATGAAAATTTTCAAGCTCCGCCCTATCAAACAATCGCTTGAAAGTTAAAGCTCAAAGCTGCATAAACAATAACAAACTACTAAATTTTGCTAGGATTAGAGTAGAAGAGAGGTTGATTAGTAGACTATGCAAACCGCTGTATTTAAATTCTTTTTGTGAATACATTCCAAGTGGTAGGTGAATGAATGTTTATGTTGCTTCCTTGTTGTGCTGATGTAACCTCTCATACTCTGATCTATATACATTTCAGTTATTTAAATAGGCCTATCATTTGCAGGCTACTAACATAAGTAGCCTAGGTAACGTAATGATTTATTGCAGTCGTAGTAGCTTATCTTAGCTAAACATAATATAATACAATATCATATAAGTTAGTTTGAATATTATTTTAATTTAATTGTTGTCATTTAGAGAAACCGCATCACTTTGTTACTCTAAAAGATGCTCAGATATGAAAGCATTCAGATTTGTCATGCAAAATCATCTTGAGCCATTGTTATGTATAGAGACACTGCGACTGATTCATTATTAACAGCAAGTTTAAATTATTCATTTTTTTAAGAGTTACTTTACGTAATCTGTTATCTTTTTTTCTAGGGAAGAGCTTTTTTTTTCTTGTCCTTTTAATAGTATCTGGGGGGTATTTCTTTCCCCAATAAAATCTACTCTATACATAAATAAATTTATTTGAAAGGTTGTGTAAGATGTAATTCAAATGTAGAAAAAAATTCCAATATGTTTATTAACTTTTTTTTATTTATTTTTTATGTTTTGACTATGAATATTGGGGTTGTTTTAGGTGTTGTGGAACTTCACTGCATTAAACATTACTGAATGTAGTGAGTAAATTGAACAGTTCAGCCAAACCACAGTTTTGTGAGGGGCGTTGTGTAATTTGCTGTCTCACTCTAAACTATTTTGAAAATGGCAAACCATAGATAGAGAGTAAAACAGGTCTGCTAAAACATGTTTTTGCTAAATCAGGCCAAAATGTACTTGCAGCCAAGTTATTCATCCTGAACCACTAGGTGGCAGAGCTCATTAAACTTTTATCAAACCATTCTTAGTGTGGAAATGTTCTGTGCATTTTGCCAGCAATGTCTTAAAGAATTTGAATGGCAAATATTGTATCCCCAGACAATGTTCATAGTCTTGGCTTATATCCAAGTAGTATGAAGAAACCTTCATAGCACTGTTCAGGATTATGGCAAATGCAGACACCATTTGATGTGGGTTCCTTGATGTCTTGACCCCTGTATTTCAACCCATTTAATGAGACACTGTTGTAAACCATTTTCCAGTGGAATGTCTGACCTCCACCAAACCCTGGCTTTACCCCTCGGATCAGCCCAACAGGATAATGGCACAAGACAGCTGTTATGTCAATTGTAATGGGTAAGTCTCCAGACTTAAACATCCACTACCACCACCTTGCATACGCAATATGGGTTTTGGCCATATTGTTGATTTCAGGAGCATCTAATGAAATAACAAAGTGTGCAATAATGATTGTTGTGATTAAAGTACACAAAACATTTATGTTCTTTAGGATTTCTATAATTTTGTAATATCCAAATAAAATTTCCCATTCCACATTAAAAGTACAAATACATTTTTGTGTGTGTGTGAAATAAACAATGGCCTAAGAATAAATGTGAGAATTGTAAACAGGATGATTTTAATGACACTATGGTGAAATGTTTATTAGAAATGAATTATTGTGAAATGTTTGTAGAAATTAATTAATAATGGTTGATTTCACCTGTAAACACCAAAGATGAGTTCCACACCGTTTCAGTGTGTCCTGCTTGACAGTTATAGGGATATTTTGTTAAGGGTCATACCACGACTGTCTGCCATTTGATACACCTATGAGCAGAGCTCATAAAACACAGAACAGTCTCAAGACATTTTTATCCTTGTGAGACATCGCTCTTCTGTGGAATGCACTAAGGATATCATTTCCATGACTGTCAGCAGTTAGACTGAGAGTTTTGATGGACAGACATCTAGTTGTTGAAAGTTTAGAAATATGGATGTGCATAACTAAATCCAGAAGCATTCAAAATATTAATTATTTTGCTTGTATTGTTGTTCACCCTTTAAAAAAATATATTTGAAAATTACCATCACAAACATAATCTTAGGAGCTGGATAACTGTTTGTGCAAAAAAGCTTGTACATAGACATAAATATGTTGTATAAATACTGTGAGGTATAATATAAAAAAATGTAGCTATTTTGTAAAATCACTGAGGATAACTATGCAAATCCTTTTGTGAAGCAATTTTAGTACAAATATCTTTATGAAATCCACACCAGACTTCAGACGTCCTGAAAATGTCTTGTGATTGGCTCATTCAGCCCATGTGATGTTCATGATGACTGGAATGCTCGTCAAAGAGAAAACTTGTTATTTCAGCAAACCAGCTTTTTCCCAGCTTGTCTTTTTTGCAAGATTAGTCCAAGTTTAAGACAGTGCTGGTCTATCCGAATCGAAACTTCGGCCAGTATTTGGCTATCGGTCGATTCTTCTTTCCAGTGTTGACTGCGACTTTTGGTATAGAGGGCTTTGATGGATGTGGAGGTGGTTGTTTTTCATGCTCTTTATCTGTTATTGAGAATCCTTGCTCAGTCTTTTCATGTAGGTTCATCCTCGGCAGAAAATGTGTAGACACGTGTTGTGACTTCACTCTCGGACTGGACCCCATTTTTGCTTTACCTCTCTTATTAAGTGCCACAAACCACTCTCTGCCAGTGCGATGGTTCCTGTGGATCACTGAGGCGTACGTGTTGTAGCTGTTCTCCTGAAACCGCTCCCTGAACTTACAGTCATCTGTAAAGCTCTCCTGGGGGAAAAGGACAGGAAAAGGGGGGAAATTGATACAAAGATAGAAAATCAACAAGTTGTTCAGCCTGATACTGATACGCCTGTGCATGGTAATGGTTATGTGAATTTATCTTGAATCTTGGCATTTAACATAGACAGTGAGTGATACAAGATCCCTCTGATGATCTTTGTTTGTACTTCAGCTGGAGTCCAGCTGCAATGGTGTTTATTTAGTGTAAGGTTTCCTCTAATATTTGTAGATCTTACTTTCAAATTAGATAACTTTTACACTACTGCCTTTTCTAGACTTTGTCTGTAAGCTATCCAGTATATTTTTGAGTGTGTGCAAACAGATAAAATAAAATCAAGTATGACTGCATAATTCACCATGGAAATAAATCACTCTTCTTAATTCAGACTAGCAGTTTGTATTATAGTAGATAACACAAAACACCAGAGGACATGTTCAGTGTACCAGGCATAGTTCTTCTCCATCTCGACTGTCATCATAAGTTCTGAGATAATTGCACAGACTGAGAAACATAAAAAAATAACTATTCTAATATTTAATATTTGTATGGATTCTACTGGTTTGGGCTTTGTTTTTCTTTATTGCAAGGATAGAGATGGTATCAACACCTATAAAACAAAAACAAAAAATGTACCAAATGTACCACGTTCACTGTATATGGTTTAAAATATGCAGTACAAGCTAAAACAAATAAGCAAGCTGAACCGTTACAAATGTGCTCAAAAGTTTACATACCCCTTGCAGAATTTTTATTATTGAACAAATAATTTTAAAAATAAGATCATATATATTTTATTACTATGCTGAAGAAGCTGCATAAGAGTTTTTTTCTTTCTTTCAAATATCCCTCAAAAATATTTGATATAATAATTTACAAAATGATCCTGTTAAGAAATGCATTTAATTAATTAATATCCTCATTGAGCATTAATGACATCTTATATATTTGTGTATGAGTCCCCCTATTGTCCTGAGTGCAAGCTGGATGTCAACATCATATACAGTACTTACATTGTGGGAAAAAACATATGTGTGCAGAGAAATCTGGGAAATCGAAGAAATTGAATGACCAGAGACTAACGCACCACTGTCACAACAGGCAACAAACAGTCATTGATGTTTGTGGAGACAACAGCCAAATTCATGCATTATGCTGCCTTGTTGAATATATGTTAATATCAGTTATCTCAAATACTTTAGCTTCATTAAGGCAGTATTATGGTTATTAATGACAAATATTTAACAGATTCAGCAAAGGGGATATACACTTATGAGAAGACTATATATACACTCACCGGCCACTTTATTAGGTATACCTGTCCAACTGCTCGTTAACACTTAATTTCTAAGCAGCCAATCACATGGCGGCAACTCAGTGCATTTAGGCATGTAGACATGGTCAAGACAATCTCCTGCAGTTCAAACCGAGCATCAGTATGGGGAAGAAAGGTGATTTGAGTGACTTTGAACGTGGCATGATTGTTGGTGCCAGAAGGGCTGGTCTGAGTATTTCAGAAACTGCTAATCTACTGGGATTTTCACGCACAACCATCTCTAGGGTTTACAGAGAATGGTCAGAAAAAGAAAAAACATCCAGTGAGCGGCAGTTCTGTGGGCGGAAATGCCTTGTTGATGCCAGAGGTCAGAGGAGAATGGCCAGACTGGTTCGAGCTGATAGAAGGGCAACAGTGACTCAAATAACCACCCGTTACAACCAAGGTGGGCAGAAGAGCATCTCTGAACGCACAGTACGTCGAACTTTGAGGCAGATGGGCTACAGCAGCAGAAGACCACACCGGGTGCCACTCCTTTCAGCTAAGAACAGGAAACTGAGGCTACAATTTGCACAAGCTCATCGAAATTGGACAATAGAAGATTGGAAAAACGTTGCCTGGTCTGATGAGTCTCGATTTCTGCTGCGACATTCGGATGGTAGGGTCAGAATTTGGCGTCTACAACATGAAAGCATGGATCCATCCTGCCTTGTATCAACGGTTCAGGCTGGTGGTGGTGGTGTCATGGTGTGGGGAATATTTTCTTGGCACTCTTTGGGCCCCTTGGTACCAATTGAGCATCGTTGCAACGCCACAGCCTATCTGAGTATTGTTGCTGACCATGTCCATCCCTTTATGACCACAATGTACCCAACTTCTGATGGCTACTTTCAGCAGGATAATGCGCCATGTCATAAAGCTGGAATCATCTCAGACTGGTTTCTTGAACATGACAATGAGTTCGCTGTACTCAAATGGCCTCCACAGTCACCAGATCTCAATCCAATAGAGCATCTTTGGGATGTGGTGGAACGGGAGATTCGCATCATGGATGTGCAGCCGACAAATCTGCGGCAACTGTGTGATGCCATCATGTCAATATGGACCAAACTCCCTGAGGAATGCTTCCAGCACCTTGTTGAATCTATGCCACGAAGAATTGAGGCAGTTCTGAAGGCAAAAGGGGGTCCAACCCGTTACTAGCATGGGGTACCTAATAAAGTGGCCGGTGAGTGTATATACACAGTGAAGAAAATAAGTATTTGAACACCCTGCTATTTTGCAAGTTCTCCCACTTAGACATTATGGAAGGGTCTGAAATTGTCATCGTAGGTGCATGTCCACTGTGAAAGACATAATAATAAAAAAAATCCAGAAATCACAATGTGTGATTTTTTTACTATTTATTTGTAAGATACAGCTGCAAATAAGTATTTGAACACCTGAGAAAATCAATGTTAATATTTGGTACAGTAGCCTTTGTTTGCAATTACAGAGGTCAAACGTTTCCTGTAGTTTTTCACCAGGTTTGCACACACTGCAGGAGGGATTTTGGCCCACTCCTCCACACCGATCTTCTAGATCAGTCAGGTTTCTGGGCTGTCGCTGAGAAACACAGAGTTTGAGCTCCCTCCAAAGATTCTCTATTGGGTTTAGGTCTGGAGACTGGCTAGGCGACGCCAGAACCTTGATATGCTTCTTACAGAGCCACTCCTTGGTTATCCTGGATGTGTGCTTCGGGTCATTGTCATGTTGGAAGACCCAGCCTCGACCCATCTTCAATGCTCTAACTGAGGGAAGGAGGTTGTTCCCCAAAATCTCACAATATATGGCCCCGGTCATCCTCTCCTTGATACAGTGCAGTCGCCCTGTCCCATGTGCAGAAAAACACCCCCAAAGCATGATGCTACCACCCCCATGCTTCACAGTAGGGATGGTGTTCTTGGGATGGTACTCATCATTCTTCTTCCTCCAAACACGGTTAGTGGAATTATGACCAAAAAGTTCTATTTTGGTCTCATCTGACCACATGACTTTCTCCCATGACTCCTCTGGATCATCCAAATGGTCATTGGCAAACTTAAGACGGGCCTTGACATGTGCTGGTTTAAGCAGGGGAACCTTCCGTGCCATGCATGATTTCAAACCATGACGTCTTAGTGTATTACCAACAGTAACCTTGGAAACGGTGGTCCCAGCTCTTTTCAGGTCATTGACCAGCTCCTCCCGTGTAGTTCTGGGCTGATTTCTCACCTTTCTTAGGATCATTGAGACCCCACGAGGTGAGATCTTGCATGGAGCCCCAGTCCGAGGGAGATTGACAGTCATGTTTAGCTTCTTCCATTTCCTAATGATTGCTCCAACAGTGGACCTTTTTTCACCAAGCTGCTTGGCAATTTCCCCGTAGCCCTTTCCAGCCTTCTGGAGGTATACAATTTTGTCTCTAGTGTCTTTGGACAGCTCTTTGGTCTTGGCCATGTTAGTAGTTGGATTTTTACTGATTGTATGGGGTGGACAGGTGTCTTTATGCAGCTAACGACCTCAAACAGGTGCATCTAATTTAGGATAATAAATGGAGTGGAGGTGGACATTTTAAAGGCAGACTAACAGGTCTTTGAGGGTCAGAATTCTAGCTGATAGACAGGTGTTCAAATACTTATTTGCAGCTGTATCTTACAAATAAATAGTTAAAAAATCATACATTGTGATTTCTGGATGTTTTTTTTTTTGATTATGTCTCACAGTGGACATGCACCTACAATGACAATTTCAGACCCCTCCATGATTTCTAAGTGGGAGAACTTGGAAAATAGCAGGGTGTTCAAATACTTATTTTCTTCACTGTATATATATATTTATGTAAGTGATCAGCTTACTTATCATGCTTCAATTTTACCACAGCAAAAGACAGAGCCAGAGCACATATATAAAGCTTTAACACTTTGGGCACACAATAAGTAATTATTGAGCACACACTTTGTAGGATGCCACATTAGCAGCTGCTGGAGAGAGAACACTTTGTGGCCTGATTGAGTTAGCCCCTCATAAAGAGAGCTAATGAAAAGCAGCAAGCAGATTATAGACACTGAGCCCCAGAAAGAAGCATTGAGGGGGTTACAGAATAATTGCAAGTCTTGCTTTTATCTCCCAGCTCAAAGTCATCAAAACCGACTTTCCAATCAAAGAGTGTGGTGACCGACAGAAGCAGAGCTTTGTTTGTGTGGGCTGAAAACTCATTAGGCTATGAAATAACTTTATCCTTCCAAGGCAGAGGAAAGCAGGACACATGCTTTTTCGTAGGCAATCTATGGTTATGTATACTGTGCAAACTTGGGTAGGGTTTCAGAAATGCAGCCATAGCCTGATATGACCAGACATCCATTTGATCCCTAAATGTTTTTGAACTATCTGAGATTTGGTCAGATGTTTAATCACATGAATTTTGACCAAATCAACACTAGATAGCAGGCATGAAGCATTTGGTCTGTTCGATTTTTTTTGTCTGTAATTGTTCCTTCAAACTAATGGCTCTTTGTCGAATGTGACTTTAGACTTTTCTGTAGGTATATCTGATACACAGCGTTGTCGTCGAGACCAGCTCATTTAAGTCTGAGACCAGAAGGACTTGAACTTGACTCGGACACGACTTTCTTCTGGTCTGTCACACTGATTACCTATACTTGTGTGTGATTAAAAGTATAAGGACACATAAGCCTTACCTAAAATTATGTGAATGTGTTTGCATTATATTAAATCAAATGGCATTTATTGACACAAACACGTTTCAAGAACAATATTTCACAAAAGGAAACTTGTTAAGCATATTGTTGATATTGTTTAAAACCAAGACATAGAATTTGGTCACTTGGTTATCAGTGTTTGTTGATCATATATATTTGTAGTTATTGTGATAACCGACACCATTAGTTATTCTGCTAGGACACCTCTTTAAATGTAAGGGAAACTGCATGACTTCATACATCCAAAAAATAAATAAATAATTGAAAGCATTTCTTAAAGGGCTTAAAATTCTTTTTATTTCTAAAAACCCCAAAAAACTCACCCTCAAGTCATCCTGGGTGTATATGACATTCTTCTTTCAGACAAATACAATCTGAGTTATATTAAAAAATGTCCTGGCTCTTTCAAGCTTCATAATGGCAGTGAATGGCTGTATGTCTTTGGAAGTCCATCAAAGCGCATCTATATGAAAGTGCTCCACGCATCTCCAGGGGTTAATAAAGGTCTTCTGAAATTGAGCGATGCGTTCATGTGAGGAAAAATATCCATATTTAAAACTTTATGGACTAAAATATCTAGCTTCCAGCAGACGGCCGTACACATCGATTTACTAGAGTAAAGAGTAACCCTTGAACTTGACGCACAACATAATGATGAACGCGTTTGCCCAGCCCTGTTTGTTTTTAACTGCGAGAGGCGTCACGTTGTGAGTCAAGTTCAAGGTGTTTCTTTAAATATACAATACATTTTTTAATATAGCTCAGATTGTGTTTGTCTGAAAGAAGAATGCCATATACACCTAGGATGGCTTCAGGGTGAGTATCATGGGCTAATTTTTATTTTTGGGTGAACTATCCCTTTAAGCTGCAGCATCATTTTTTTACAGATGCCACTTGGTTTGATATTTTACGCCCAACCCCTGGGGGTTAATGCAATGAATTTCATACGTTTCATAGTTTGAACTAAGTGTCCAAATTATTTTTTGGGGACACTGTTAAGTATTTTGTAAAGAGCAGCTTATCCCAACAACTGTACACAACCACCAATATTAAGAATTGTGGGCTCACTCTCTAAAAATAAATGTGGTGGGAAACTATATCATGACTTTAATGAGGGTCAGTCCCAAGTAAGAGGTCTTGCATAATTCCCAAACTCTGAAATAATATAACTGTTCTGGTTTGCTGAAGAGTGCAGCAAAGCAGAAAATGGTGCCATTACAATATTTTCTAAACATGCCAGTCATAACTTGACCCACCATAGCTTCACAGGGGCTCTCGCCCCTAAATGTGGTATTTTGCCCCCAAAACATCTGAATGTTTGTTTGATTAGGGTACATGGTTTTTGTCTTCTGTAAGTGCCTTATGATCTTAATTTTAAACAGCACCCAGCTGTTGAGGATACATCCTTTTATTACATTTTTTGTCATAAAAATGGGGGGGTTATTTCAATCTATGTTTCAGGAGATCACAAAACATCCCATATGTCTGTTGTTCGTTGTCTGAGAGCAGAAGACATTTTATTGTCAAGTCATGAACTTTACAGCTGCTTGACCTGTGTCTGTTTTCTGGCAGCTTTCTTTCCGAATTTTATTCACAAACAATCCTCTCTCAAAATTCCCCCATACAGCAGTGTTATGCTGTTGTAGACACAGACACAAGTCATTACATCTTGGCAGATTTAATCCCATTCATAATTGTTGTTGTTTTTTACCTTTAGAGCATGTGAGCAAAATCAATTTTGAGACCCGCCTCTCGTTCTTAAGGAATTGATTTTGATGGAATGGGAGACGTTTACATATCCGTTTCCCTCTTGTTTTCTCAATGAATGCAGTGACCTCTATAAGCTTTGCAAAGATTATGTTAGTAATGGCTTGCTGGGTAGGTCACACGGCATAATGTACATCTGTCTTCCTTGCCATTATCACAGCAATAAATTGCCACTATGAAAACATCAAAATATTAAATATGACAGACAGTGCAACAAAAATCAGACGCTAAGTCATTTGATACTCCTTTGGTTAGGCCGACTTGTCTACGGAGTGAAGTGCTTGGGGTTTAAACCTCAAGCTGACAGCTATTAAATAAGCCTGTGCAACTGTAGCTGGTCTGAGGAAATGAAACCCAATTCAAGTCTGACGGAGCCGCTGCAGCTGTTTTAATTACAGATGATGTCTGCCGCAGTTTGGAGGCTAATCCTCAGATTTATAAGACTATTTTATTATCCATCCCTTACGAGATTTTTCTAAAATTTTAAAACATTTATTTGAAGTAGGGTACACATAAATACAGAACAAAAATAACTTAATTCTTTTATTCAGCAAGGATTCATTCAATTATTTTTTTGACTGTAAAGACATTTATAATGTTACAAAAGATTTCTATTTCTAATAAATACTATTCTTTTAAACTTTTGGTTCATCAAAGAATACAAAAAAAGATAATGGTTTCCACAGATATTAATCAGCACAACACAGTTTTCAAGCGTCATGATAAGAAATGTTTCTTAAGCACCAAATAAGCATATTATAATGATTTCTGAAGGATCATGTGACACTGAAGAACGGAGTAATGATGCTGAAAATTCTGCTTTGCCATCATAAGAATAAATTATACATTTTAAAATATATTGAAGGCACAATATGTTGTTTTTCCTCGCTAGAGGTCGCCTATTCAAAACAAAAGCGTAACATGATGATGCTATTGAGCGCAGAATCATGGGAGTTGTTCCACCTCACAGCCGGTGGAAAAGAATCCGACAGGATTCAGGCAGAAATAATATTCATGGATGAGAACATTACTGTAGGATGAAGCAGAGCAGGAGCGATCGAGTGCGATACACGTCTCGAGAACAGAGGAACTTTTATTATGCCGCTTCCTCGTCTTCAGGATGGCTTGTATTGCTAAATGGCATGCAATTAATTTTAAAACATATTGAATGATGGAAAATTAATTCTGCATTACTGTTACTAAAATTAAGCTGCATCTGATTTTATGTTAGCCACTTGACAAAATAGTGTTTTTCTCTGAGGCAAGGTACAAAAACATGGTACTCGTGGAAAATCGAGAAAACAGTGGCTAACAGTGTTGAGCTATATAACAATGATTAGTTTCCTGTCTATAAATGCATCCAAACAGTTGTTCCCTTGTCTAATAAAACATATAATATATTAAAGCGTCTTTGGTGTTTCCATGGTTTCTGCAAAATAAAACAGGGAATCGAGGGTAACACAGGTATGGCATCACTGATAGGTGACATGGTCTGTGGTTAAAATTGCTTATTTCTCTGGATTTAAACATTCTTGGAAACGTCTTGGATAATGTAAGTACACAAGTCAACAAAATATATAGCACATGTTCCACAGTTTTTTGGGATATTTTAATCTAAATATCTTACATATTGTGCCTTTAAAATAGAAAAAAAGTTATTTTAAATTGTAATACCTTTGTACAATACTGTTTAACTGTATTTTTGATGACCACAAGAGACTTTCAAAAACATAAAAAAAAATCTTACTGAGCCCAAGGTTTTGAACGGCAGCGTGGGCTATATGTATAATTTTGTGTAGTTGTGACAGATACTTTCTTACCAACTGACCAAGTATTACTGCTAATAAAAAATATATAACATGTGAAGGTGAAAGCTGAATAATGATAATGATAGATTGGGTGAATAGATGGGATAATTGAGTTTAAGGTTGTAGTGTCCCCTAGACCGATCCTTTATAATGCTTTTTTTCTCTCTTAAGAATAAAGGCGGTTCCTATTATGCAATTTTTAAAGCTAAAAAGGAATATAGATTATTTCATATACTGTTTTTTTTTTTTTTGTATGCATAAATCCCTATTCTTGCTGTGTGCATACAAAGTGTCCTTACTTTGCCCAACTTTGTTTACACACATATTGATTCCCTTCCTCTTTCATGCAAGATTATCAACTACCCCAGACTTGTTTTAATCTGCTCTTCCCATTAACACATGCTAATAAGCTCTGCCTTCTATCAGACAGCCCAGACCCCTGCAAAGTCAGATTACTCTGAAACTGCAGTGTCTCTATCCACTGCTTTGTGCTATACAAGTCTTTGTAGAGAGAATTTGCAGAGGCTCACAAACATCACAGTAAGCCGAGATTTCCCTCAAAAGTGTATATGGGGAGTTTGTTCAGCACATTTGGGTTGGTTTAAATCCACTTTATTTCTTTTTGTGGATGTATGAGTTTATATTGTGTTAATATAGTGTCAGACTCACAGTTGCATGAAGCCTCCCCCTCTTGTTCATGGCTAGAAATCGGTTGCTGAAAACCCCTCGTATCCCTATAACCCCTTGAGACACGGCAAAAAGCTCCAGCACACCTACAGATTGAGAAAAACACATTGATTGCTGTGATGACTGATGACCTTTATGTCCTAAAAGTCAAAGGTCAAACAATAGCTATGGTCACACTGCAGCAGAATACAGTTGTAATTCCTGTTGGGAGTGATAGATACTGCTCCGTTCATACACAGGTTATATTTTTACACATTTGGTTATAATTATGAAAGAGAGTGACAAATGCATTCCAAAGTGCCTCCCTTCAATTCTCAAGTGTCATAACTGCATTTTGAAAGCGAGTTCATGTGATATGTGCCGGTTTTTGTGTCATTGAATGGCATAAGGCGAGCACTGTTATTAATTATATTAAGTCTTGGTACGTTTTTGGGCAGAGAAGAAAGAAAAAGATTAACTACAGTTTTTTTAGCTGTATATCTTGCAAGACAAAAGCAGGTGGTTTTCACAGAAAATAGCTAACAATTCTTTTAGACAATATGAAATGTTTATATTATATTCTGTCATCATTCAATGCTATCACAGGTTAAAGAAGAGGATTGAGTACCTGTTCATACACAGACATTATTCTCTGTCTGCTGCTGAATGTACACAACAATTTGAGTCACAATATGTTAGTAAATACATTTAATTCCAAGTCAAGTCACATTTACTTTTATAGCCCTTTATACAATGGAAATTCTTCACTAATTCTTTACAACAATAAACAGGAAAGTAACAGAATTAATAATGCAAAGTACATTAAATATAGGACAAATTCAAATTCTGCTTTAAACCAACTGCAAGATAATAGTGTCATTATTCAGCTCATGTCAGTGAAGAAAACACAACAACACGTACTGTAAAACACACTGACATCATAAAAAAGTCGCTATATTGAAAACTAGATTGGCTAGGGTGTATTCTTTCAGAGAGATGTTTCAGGTCAATGATGTTTGCTTTCTAAATATTCTCTCTGCCATATGGGCTTAACACCCACAGCCAAACTTATAACAATCCTTTTTGCTTTAATCTAATTTTCATCATCTGTTTTACAGTAGACCCTCTAAATAGACCATACTATGGCATGTGCACCAAGCTATCCAACCATTAACAGAAATCTAGTGCATGGCATGTTAATGATGCCACTCACTCCAGCTTTCAACTCACTAGCATTCTGATCTCAGCCACTGCACCTGTTCCCCATACCTGTAAATAAACAAGTCGCTCCAAAACAAGAGACTCCAAAGAGGAAGCACTACAGTGTATCATTCATTCAGCCAGATCAATCTGCAATAACAGTTACTGTACTTGTGTCCTGATGTGCCTAAAAAGTATTTTTGAACACCTCATCAAAATAACCTGTCTGTGGTGCTTCTCTAGTATGCAAAACTGTTTAAACATTGCAAGCCTATAATTACATTGGGTCCTTGTAATAATTTATCAGTGTTTTGTATGTAAATTAGCAGAGTGTCATTCGCATTGAGTATTGGTAAGTTTATTTATATCAGAAATAAATCAATCAGTCACTAATTTGAACTTCGCTCTCCATATAACCAAACGTCTGTAAGTCTATAAAGAAATGGTAAATGATAACATACTTAACGGATTAGGTTCGTGACTCCCGTTGACTCTTCCATCGAGGTGAATCTGAAGGTGGAAACCTATTCCAACTCTACAGTACAGTCTGCCAGTCCTGCGCCCTGATAGGCGACCTTCCGCGACAAGTTGGTGCTCCAAATACGCGCGTTCAGATCCCGTCAGCACTGCAGAGCGAGGCAACTGAAAGAGGAGTAAAAGCAGGAGAGGAACGTTCATTCTTTCCAGAGAGCTGTCTGTGCGAGTGCTAGGCCACTTCCAGCATTTTGCTGTTGTTCCAGCGCTCTGAGGTAACTCGCTGTTTCACTGGTGGGCATTACCCTCGGCTGCAGGAGCTGGAGCAGATCTGCTGGCAAAGAGATATTTATATCACAAATGATCTCACTGCTTGATGCGTGCCTGAGATGTGCGGGACGCTCTCTCTCATCCTCAATTTATATCGGACGAAACATTCAAACCGCCCTGAAATCTATACATTGTTTGTTGGAGATGTAGACCCAACAGCGCGTCTGTGACCTGCAGGAACAGTAATATAGGCTACATATAGAAATCTTTTTTTACAATTGGTTTGGTTTCTTCATTTGACCTGATATAGGCTATATATGACATCCAGTGTTAAAGGGTGGCCTCATGCCTGTTGATTTTGATTTGGTGTACAAATGTTTTTAAAAATGATGTTATATAATGAAATGTCTCCATAGCTAATTTTTAAATAATATTTAATAATATTAATCAAGTACTTTGCAACTGAATATTAGACTGATAAAATGCATATTTACCCCACATAAAATCTAAATGATTTTCAATTTTGCAAACATGTTTATGTAAGAAGCCGGTTAGGTTATAGCCTGTATATTGGAATAGGACTTATGTATTTCATGTCACCTGAATGACCCACATACATAGCCTACTCTTTCTGCATTTTAAGAACAAGGGAACATGTATACCATTGGGTGGACAAGCAAATAATTTATTACTGGATGAGAAACAATTGTCGAAGCTGTCTATCCAGGATGCTTACAGGCAGCTCTGTAATTTTGCACACAAGCCTCGTGAACGTGTCTGTCCACTGTCACACACGCTATTATTGAAAATTCTGAACATGGATTCTTACTGGGACAAGCAAGCAGCAAAAATATATAAAACTATAAAATTCATGTTGTAGCCTATATGTATGAACTGCAGGTGAAATAGCAGGTGAGATATGTAAAGAGGACCCTCAGGCCTGTCATTGTAAACTTGGACAATTAGTTTTCAAAGTGAACACCTTGATATTTTACAAATAAATGGCAGGTACAATATTGTCAATATCTCTTAAAATTCTATGTGAATTTTTCAAGAATCTCTTTGAAAAGGTAAATTGTATGTTTGTACTCTTTGGTAATTGGCACAATGCCAAGCTGTTAATGGATTAATTTCATGTAGCACATGTTAATGACAACACAGAATTAATCAAAATGTATTATTTAAATGAACAGTATGTTACAATTTCATTGGAGCCTTTGAAAGCCTTCAGTTTCTTTTCATTGGCCCTCTAATAATTAAACAATAGTGATGTCGAGGCCAGTTGTTTTAATACAGCTATACCTGCTGAGAGAAAAGTACCGCACAGTGGGAATTTCACTGCTCATGTCTGAAACATGAATTTTAATCATCTATACACAATACTGTGTTGGATAGTTAAACATGAGCTTAATTTCAACATGCAGACATGCAAAACCTTGAAAGTTCGTCTTTGCCGGTTTATCAGAAACCAAAAACATTTGCTTTTTGCACGATGCTTCATTTCTGCCGGAATGCATTAGTATAATTCCAAGATTCACATTCCAACCAAAAAAACTTTTGCATCTTTAACAGAACACTATAAATAGCACAATTCAAAAGGTTTCCCTTTATGCCTATTTAAATAAATTTAGAGCAAATCTAAATCCAAGATCACTGAGGTTTTAAGGTATATAAATACTCACTTAAATAGTGTGGCAAAATTAGTAAAATGGTCAAATGTAGCAATTTTTATTAATACCATAGCAATTGAAGCCATTGAGATATAGTATTTGCATTTCGTTCTGAACTAGTAGAGCAATTTGTTGCATAGACAGCAAAGCTCATATGTATTATATATGCATTTGTAGATGTTGCTTACAGAATCTTAAGTTACATTTAAGATGTGATGGCAGCCTTCAGTAATTTGAAAGGAATGTGTTCTGAAAACATTACAAACTTAATCACTAGATAAATTACTGAGACATGGAGGTCTGTAATGTAGTCTCCTCTTTGTTTCACTTGCTTCAGAACATGGATTGATCACTTTAATGTAAACCGTGCAGAACTGTTTACCTCCCAAATTGTAAAGGCCATTTGTTTGTGTTGGACCCTCCAGTTACTGCAATGAGGAATTACCCCAGATGAGTATAAACACCAATGATCCTGATTGATTCATCAATGATCCTGGCTTTTAACAACTTTGTAGTACCTTGCAGGTTTTTATCTCCTGGGGAAGAGTCATTTGTTATTTTTTTGGCACAAGTGATCATTATCTGTGAATTAAGCTTTTGAGTAACGGGAGGAGATGAGTTTTCAGGTACTGCCACAAATGACAGCGTCTGGACAGTATTAATGTCTGACCCATTCATAGATTGCTACTCAATGATTTTGTCTGTTGGCTGATGGTGGTTAGCTCACATGGTTTGGCAAAGCTGGTTGTACACTAAAAAATAAGAGATTCAGTGGGGTTCTATATAACCCTAGGGTTCTTGTTCTTGACTGATATGCCAAAAAGTTTCTATCTGGGATAAATGTGTTAAATAATTGCATTAAACTTTCACAGGTTATTTCAGTTTATTTCTAGTTTAATTCATAAAATGTAATAAAAATGTTATCAATAAAATATATCATGATGGGAACCCCTAAAAGGTTCGATGTTTACAGTATGAAGCACCTTTATAGAACCTTTCTTCTAAGAGTGTACTGTCAGTTTGGTTTCTCCTTTATTAAAAGATTATGATTTTAGAAGTTATGCGTTTGTTATGTATTAAATGTAAAGTAAATGTAACTGGACAAGTTTTTTTTTATAAAGAGTCAAATATTAAATTAATTCTATGACTTGCTGTGTTTTATCATATAATGTGGAAGCTATTTGCAAATAGGAAACACCTTTTTTTATAATGCATTAGCAGTATTAACAGTTAAGAGATGAAAACTTCACTTAAATAGAAAGTTGTTTCCTTGTTTCCTGCTACGTGTGATTTGTGTTGTTTTACAAGCTCTTTTACAGCCCGCTGATTTGGGAATCACTATTATTTTAAGTCACAATGTGACAAGGGAATTTCCATTTGCTTGAGGGTGTTTCTCTGATGATTTATGTAGATTTCCTATTGAAATAACAATCAAGTTGAGTATGTGTTGTGACCTCAGAACCACTTTCTCAACCTTAGTCTTTTGCAAACGTGCCCACAGTCTGCTGAAACATTCCACCGCAGCAAGGCGGAACAGGAGAGAAGGTTTTTACTCTTCGTCTTGAGGTTTCCTCAAACCAAAGACATATTTTTAAAGCTGTACTCTAAGGGTCAAAGATTTTCACCCTATTCCCTCGTCCCATTCCTGAGAGTTGGAGCATGAGGCGACGTGAAAATGGCCACACATTTTAAACATGTCCTTTCAAAACAGCCCACAGATCAGCCAAGCATTTAATCTGTAATAGATCTAAACATTTGCTTTGGACAAAGTAGGCCCTCATTTATTTATGAGAAAGCCAGCACTGTTTTTGCAAAGTGTCCGAGGGCATTTGGTGTGGAACAAAGAAGCACCTGTTCACTTGTTACAGACAGAGCTGCCTGTTAGTTCACTGAAACCGCTGACGAGACGCTGTCAGTGGAGAGGGATCAGTACCTAATGTACTAAATTCCTTATATGATATGGGCAGCCCTTTAATGTGTATTACGATATTGTGCACGTAGGCCTACAGAGCGGTTTTAGTTTACTTTTAGTTTCGTCTCTGCCGCCATCTTCTACGAGTGGTAAATGTGCGTGCGAGAATGTAAGTTCATTTATTCTTATAATTAGCTGTTATATTGTGATATATTAACACTTTCATGTCGCAGCTGTATTTCCGATTGTTGTTACTCTGTTCATATCGTGATTAATTTGTTTAGAGGCAAGTGATGCCAGTGTAATTTCCTTGCATATGTTTAGCGCCATTTACAGCGCTGTATATGTATGTTTATATATGTGTGTTTGTGTGTGTGTGTGTGTGTAATTTGTTAAAGGTACAATATGTAATATTTTTGCATTAAAATATCCCAAAATCACAAGGCCATGGTGTTATATATTTTGTTAAGTTGATAACTTACAATATTCCAAATGTTTCCAACTATTTTTGAATCAAGTGAGAAAATTGCGATTTTAACCAAGGAAACGGGGCGTGTGAGCAGGGGTGAGCTGGGAGTCGCCAGTCAATGGCGTCATATCCGCGTTACCCTCGGTTTCCGCCGTCTATGGTTTCCACTCGTACTGCCATAGTAACCACGGCGACAGACGTGGACAACTGTGTTATGCCTAGCAGGACGCTCACGCTGTTGTTATTTTGGTCAAACATTATGGACCATGGCAAGCAGACTTTGAGACAGAGGACTAAAACTAAGATCAACATCTTTCGAGATGCCGAGACCTCCACGTCCACGACTATCTTCGACTTGACAGAGACTCGAGTGCTGCATACTTTATTAGACAGGTGAGCAAATGTACAAGATACAACTAATCAATGTTATTCAGTTCAACCTGATGAAATGTTAGAATATGATCTGATGTTATTTTAATGTTGAGCTTACTGCTAGTCTCACATAGCCAACAAACAACCTAACAACATTCAACACACTCAAATGCCGTTTAATGTGATAGTGTAACTGTTAGAGCAAGTGGAACAGCGCTGCATCCCCTCACAAGTTTAATTTGTCTAATAAACTGACCTGTGTGAGTAATTCAGCACTTGCGTGTAGTCCGGTAGAATGAAATATCCTTATTCCTTTATATCCGCGGGACTCGCGTGTGATATCTGTCTCTTATTAGCAATCGCGACCTGCTTCATACCACTGTAATGTTAAAAAACATTAATGTTTTCACACATCCATAAACATTATTAGATCCATCAGCTTGACAGCAAGTCCCATCATTCAGCTCATCACTGCGTCATAAACCTACGCCTTTGTTATTGTAAGAGGTTAGCGACCCCTAGCGGCGAACCCCCCCCCCCCCCCCCTGCATATTGTACCTTTAATTCTCTTGAACCTTTATTTAACCGACAAATGTAACACACTCCAAAAAAGTTAGGACAGAGGCATGTTTACCACTGTGTCACATCACCTTTCCTTTTAATTACACTTTTTAATCATTTGGGAATTGAGGATACTAATTGTTGCAGTTGTGCATGTGGAATTTTTACCCAATCTCACCTGATATAAGACATCTTCTCAACAGTCCGTAGTCGTCGTTTTCTGATTCTCCTTTTCATGATGGGCCATTCATTTTCAATAAGAGACAGATCTGGACTGCAGGCAGGCAGTCAAGGACATCCACTCTGGTGTAGATAAACCTTGTGTAACATGTGGAGAATGAAGCCTGGCATTGTCTTGCTTCCCAGAAAAGATCATCTTGATGTCAGTATATGTCTCTCTCCGTAGAATCCAAATAAAGGCCTCCACATCGATGGCACCTTCACACATATGCAAGTCACCCTTGCCGTTTGCACTGATGCACTGCAACACCAGGACAGATGTTTGCTTTTGCACCTGTCACAGATAAAAGTCTGGATGGTCCCTTTCGTCTTTGGGACTGAGAACTCTATGTCTGTTTTTCCCCAAAACAAGCTGAAACATGGACTCATCTGACCACAGCACACATTTCCATTGTCTTTTAGACCATCTGAGATGAGTTCGGGCACAGAGAACTCTGCAACATCTCTGCATAGAACTGAATTATAGCTTTCTCCTTGAGTAACAGAGATTCAAGTTGCATTTCTTGATGCAGCATCAGACTGTGTTGAGTGAAAACAGTTTTCCAAAGTATACTCCTGAGCACATGTGACTATATTTCACAAAGTAGCATGATGGTTTCTCATGCAGTGCCATCTGAGGGCTCAAAGGTGATGCACATTCAATGGAGGTCTCCTGCCTTGCCCTACATGTACTGAGATTTCTCTGGATTCCCTTAATCTTTTCACAATATTATGTATGGTAGATGGTGGAAGACATTAATTATATTAAGACAATAATTGCATTATTTGCAATTAATATATATATATATTGTAATGTTGAGGCAGGAATGCGGAGAGTGAAGCCAATTGCAAGCACTTTTAATAATAATAACAACAAAATAATACAAAAGGAAATCCAGGGAAAACTCAGAACAGGAAACTCGGACAGGAACAAAGATACAGCTACGAGCAACAGCACACATTAAAAAATCAAGAACTCACAAGAACTGAACTAAAACACAGGGCTTAAATACAAGGGCAAACAAGCTAAACAAGATAACAAGGGGGCGTGGTTAATCTGAAACACCTGGGGAGACTAATAAACAAGAAAACTACGATGGACTACAAAACATGGCACAGAACAGGAAATAACAAAAGTCCACACAAAACAAGGAAAACACAAGACAGGAATCGTGACATATATATATATATATATATATATATATATATATATATATATATATATGAAATATGAAATAATTCAAGTGCTTACACATTTTATATACATTATTTATATACTTTATTTTGCCCTTAAAAA
This sequence comes from Semotilus atromaculatus, assembly GCA_031834385.1. Lineage (NCBI taxonomy): Eukaryota > Metazoa > Chordata > Actinopteri > Cypriniformes > Leuciscidae > Semotilus > Semotilus atromaculatus. The sequence continues at coordinate 7,365,555 of JAULUF010000035.1, forward strand.
TTGTATCTGGAGAATGTCCAGACTGGTTCAAGCTGATAGAAAAGCAACAGTAGCTCAAGTAAACACACATTACAACAGAGGTATGCAGAAGAGCATCTCTGAACGCACAACACGTCGAACATTGAAGCAGATGGGCTATAGCAGCAGAAGACCACACCAGGTGCCATTCCTGTCAGCTATGAAGCACAGGCTCACCAAAATATTGTTGGTTTTTCCGATCTTCTATTGTCCTATGAATCACAAAAGAAGATATTCTGAACAATTTCTCAGTTTTTTTTTAGAAGATTCGAAAAACGCTCTCTGGTATGATGCGTCTCGATTTCTGCTGCAACATTCAGATGGCAGGGTCAAAATTTGGCGTAAACAACATGAGCATTCAACGGTTCAGCCTGGTGTTGGTGTAATGGTGTGAGGGAGATTCTCTTTGGTCTCTTAGTACCAACTGAACATTGTTTAAACGCCACAGCCTACTGAGTATTGTTGATGACCATGTCCATCTTCTGATGGCTACTTCCAGCAGGATAATGCACCATGTCACAAGGCTCAATCATTATCAAACGAATTGTTTGACAATGAGTTCACTATACTCAAAATGTCCTCCACAGTCACCAGATCTCAATCTAATTTGGACCAAATCTCTGGTTTCCAGCACCTTGTTGAATCTATGCCTCAAAGAATTAAGGCAGTTCTGAAGGCAAAAGAGGTCCAACCTGGTAGGCTACTAGTACCTAATGAAGTTGCCGGTGAGTGTATAACTTTTTCGCACAAGGGAAAAAAAACATAAGTTATCCTTTTTATCTGGAGGTCAGAAAAATTTAACACTATAACATGAATGTATCACATTCTATTTGTCTTTTTAACAAAAATACGAATTTAGTTTTTAGTAACACATATGCACTGATGTGAGCTCACCTCATATTTGAGCTTGTCTCTTATTTACCACCAAGTGTGTAGTCTTTGAAATACCTAAAATGTCCAACAACAGCCCTTTTACAAAACATTATTACTACTATTATTATCCTATTAAAACAATCTGCTTCTCTCTGGACTCTGTGTCTTCCTTTGAGTGCCAGGCTTTTGCTCCAGCCTCCATTCCTCCAGGTCATAGTTGGGGCTACGGAAATTGCTGGACTCTCTGATGTAGTCTCATATCCCTCTTGTGGACTAGAGAAATGCATCTTTTGAAGTCTTCCCATACTCCCCCTTCTTTTCCCTCTCTCGTTCTTATTCCTATCTAGTAAAACCAACAAACAGTCACCATTTTTTCCCTCTCACCAATCAACAGGGAGTTTCCTGTGGACTTCCCGTGGCATCAATCCACCTTCAGGCCTACCTGACTGCTCTGGCTCAAGGCACAGTAATCAGAGCTGGACACTCAAAATGTCTGCAGAGCGTTGAAAGATTAGTTCTGTATAGTTTTACAGTGGCTTTCCGAAGGCCTATATTTTACCTCTGTGCTTAAAGCGGCCTCTCTCTGAGAACTGCACCCATGTGCATTCACTGTGACAAATGGTCCAGAGCAAGAAACAACAAACCTGGTGGTAGTCAAGATAAAATGTGTGACCTGTACACTGCTTTAGTAAAGCATACAGCTTGTTCCAGTTAATGACCTGGCATGACCCAACAACGACAATGTGATGGTGCTGGTGTCTGTATTAACAGTGCATGAATGACTGGTACATCTTTTGTCCGGTTGCATAATTTATGTTCGATTGCGGTTCACCCCGTAGCCTTAGCAGAGTGAACAACAGCTGTCTCTGACATTGTTAGCGACTGAGCTACTGACACCTGTGTGCTCAGTATAACTGTAACTATGGAATGTGAACAAGAGTGGTTTGCTTTGATTTCATATGCATGCAAAATCTACTTCTAAAAAAAGTTTTTGGCCCATAAGCGTCAAAGACATGAGCAATGCATTCACTGAAATTTAAAATTTTTTAATTATTCTTTACCCAGACATGTAAACTACCACTTAAAGAAATAGTTCGCCCCAAAATGAAAATTCTATCATTGTTTAGTCATGTTGTTGACCTGTATGACTTTCTTTCTCTGTGTAAGGCAAAAAATAGGTAACACTTTAGATTAGGGTCCAATTCTCACTAATAAAGTTGCTTATTAGCATACTAGGATATTGGGTCCCACTTTATATTAAGTGACTTTAAGTACTATGTACTTACATTGAAAAATAAGTACAATGTACTTATTGTGTTCATGTTGTATTGTCAAACACCTTTGCTGCTATTGAGATGTGATTTGGGTAAGGTTAGGGACAGGTGTGGTGGTGTGGGTAGGTATAAGGTGCAAGGGAAGGGTCAACTGTGTAATTACAGCTGTAATTACATAAACTAATTACAGCTGTAATTACATAAACTAATTACAGCTGTAATTACATAAACTAATTACAGCTGTAATTACATGCTGGTATTTTTTAATTATAAGTACAATGTAAAAACATGTATGTACACAATAAGTGTATCAAATTGTTCATTTCAATGTAAGTACTTAAAGCCACTTAATATAAAGTGGGACCGGATATTGGCTGTTTATTAGTACTTATAAAACGCATAATAATGCCTTTTTCTGCATGATCATATTCTACATCCCTTAATCCTACCCATTACCTTAACTTAACAACTACCTTACTAACTATTAAGAAGTAGGAGTTTATTGAGGCAAAAGTCATAGTTAATAGTGAGAATGGGACCCTAATCTAAAGTAATCTAAATTAATTCAATTAATTTGTCCTAATCCTAATCCTATTTAATGCATGAACTAATGTTAACTAAGGGAGCTTTATTGAAAATAATTACAATATATTTTTTTTCCATATCATTATATTTGTGAGTGAATCATCCATGATATCAAAAACTGCGTTTGATATTATACGATTATTGGTTAAAATACCCTAAACCAAAATATTTAAGGGATATAAGCAAGAAGCCTTAAATCAATTGATAATCTGTTTCTCTTTACTTGTAGATTTAGTGTATGACCCATGAAGGACAGAATTTTGAAGAGGAGAGACAGGTGCAGTTTAAATACTCGCCTGCTCTCAGATCTGTCTATTACTCTCAGCAATGCTTAGAATTTGTTAGGCAGACACACAGAAGACAGGTACAAACAGTTGAGGAGGACAGATCATGCTAAGTGCAAAAGCATGTCTATAAAGTGAATCTGTTCATCTTTGAAGTGAACGCTAAGTGTAAATTTGTCCATGTCAGCGCGGAGGAAGATTGAATGTGTGCTGCTTCAAAATAACTTAAGCAGGATGTTAGTGCTTGTTCGTATAGATAGATTCAACCAACGGTATAGGCCTATGACATAATCATAGCTAATCCATGCTAAACAGACTTTTTAAAATAGAATAAACCCTTAAAGACAAATGAGATGTTCAAACAAACATATATATATATATATATATATATATATATATATATATATATATTAATCCTGCTAATTACACTGCATTATGGAATATTTGACTCTTAGTCGATTGTAGCATTCAGCGGTCTAATATTTCCTAATATTCGCCGTCTTCTATGGCAACATTGAGTATCAGATCACTTGTGAACTTCCACACTTCTCGTGTCAAACCACCGGTTAATTTATGAAAGTATTAAAGTCTGCATGAAACAGATGACGCAATCAACTTTTCTTCCCTATTGTGGCCTATATTTCCGAGTAAAACGGATATAGGACGAGATTTGGAATTTCTTATAAACTTTCACTGTAATAAAAAAAAGTAAATAAAACAAATATAATTGAATTGGAAAATATAATAAGGTTAATTTAATATTTTTTTATATATTTTTTAAATTATTTGTGAAATTTACTAGCAATTGTTTCTACACCATTTTTTTCAATGCTGTTATATACACTGTAAAAAAAGTTGGATTAACTTAAAAAAGTAAGTTACCTGGTTGCCTTAAAATTTTGAGTTCATTGAAATTAAAAATTTAAGTTAATACAACAAAGGAGATTGGTTTAATAAATAGAAACTCAAAATATGATGCTATCTGAACTACATTAATTATCTAAGTTGATTTGACAAAATATAAAAAGTTGTGAAAACAAATCATCAAAATTCATTTTTACAGTGTACTTATCAAAAAATGGTCAGTTTTTATTTCATGGTGACTTGTGTTCTTGTTGTTAGGCCGATTATTTTGTACACTAATATTTTTTTGCAGCAAGATAATTTTATATAAGAAGATTTGATAAGATTTGCAAAATTACACAGGCCTATCGATTATTCTTTGGAGGAATGCAAACAGTAAATCAGAAGTTATAAATCATATATTTTGCTTTCTCGTCATGATCTCGGATATCACTGCATCGTTAGTGTGAATAATCTATAAATACATCACTCGCATACTGTTTGAGATTGGTGTGTTTCACACAGATCTATTTTGATGCAAGGGCCCCTTTGCCAAGATGTTTACAGAACAACAGGAAGATGAAGGGAAGAGACAGATGCAGAGAAGAGCAGTTCAGCATAGGACACAATCACACGTCAAGTATGAGAAGCGGGCCAGCTAGGTTAGCCAAGGGTGACCACATTGGCCACATGTGAGAGGGGTATAAACTGAGCCTGACCGAGAGGTGCTGAGTGATACTGTGACAAATGTAACTGGAGATTATGATGGTACGGATGACTCCAGTCACAAAACATGGGTCAGGCAATAAATATCTTCACCAAATATACGTAAGTGACTATCATCATCTCCCAGGCCATTACCTAATTTTCTGGACTTTATGATTTGATTATGTTTTATGATTGGGAAAGGTTCGTTTTTAGGTCCACCTATTAAATTGCAATCACACTGAATCAAAGTTCAGCGCCTGCTAATAGTTTGTTTATTGTGTGTGTGTGTGTGTGTGTGTGTGTGTGTGTGTGTGTGTGTTTTCCCCCTCCTTTGTTTAATCTGAAGGCCACTTTATATATATACATAAAGTTTATGTTATGTTATATGTTATATTATTAGTTGTTTTAAAATAACATTGATTCGGACATGATTGAACTCTGTCGACCATTAGGTGGCAGACTAAGACTCTGCAATGCACAATTCATTTGTAAAAAAAAATCCTGATTTGGTTGAATTTTTCATTAGAAGAGCTTGGTGTCACTGTTGAGCTATTTTAACAGCTTGTATCTTCCTCTTAGCTCCTTGGTTTCAAGCCCCACAATACAAGTTCTGATATTAATATATATTTGACAAAGACATAAATATATAGCTACATATAAAGCTAAGAAACAAACTTATGGTGTTTTATTGTCTATTAAGGAAAAATAATAATTGTAAATCAAGTTGATTGTAACAGGTAGATTATAAATTGGCATTGCTTTGTAATCCTTATGTTTTATATTGTCATAGGCTACTTGTGGCCCATTTGATGGATATTACATTTTTCTAAATCGAGATTATATGTTTTCATTAGAGGGCGTTTGTATTTTTTCTTTTATACATTAGGCCTATTTAAAATTACATTCAAGGCTCTTGTTTCATTTTAGGCTATTTTGTTCAACTGAGTCCATTTCTGTAGTTTCTTAAGACTATAGGTCTATTCCTTTTAATATGAGCTAATGGAATTAAGGCTAGTTGCCTAGCCTACTGTTTAGCCTATACTCTAATCTTAACTTCCTTAAGCGCGCACTTTACAGAATGATGAGCACAAGCAGTGAATTAAGCGAGACAATTAACACTTTTAATTTATGCTATTGTCACGGTCATAAACCGCAAGTCGTTTGAAAACAAAGAGCGCGCTTGTTTTTTTGTTGAACCGTTTTTCGTTTATTTGTTTGTTTATTTATTTATTTAGTTTTCTATGTAGCCTATTTTATAAGAATTAAAATACCATAAAGATCGGGTTTCTCGGAGGTGTCACGCTATTTTAGATTTTAATTCACTGCATGGTTTTAGTGAAAATGGGCTAGCCTAGGCTACTTGTTTTAAATGATTATTATTATCAGTAGGCTAGTAGTAGTAGTATTAGGCATATTATTGTTGTTCTTATTATTATTATCATCATCATCATCATCATCACTGTTGTTGCTGGTATTGTTATTATAATAAACTAGGCTATATCAAAGTTTGGTTAGACTACATAGTAGGCTACTCGCAGTGTCACTTTATTTTTCTTAACAAATGTATTTTTTAAGTGTATTTTTTTTAAAATAGCCTATATATATATATATATATATTTCGTGGACAAATATGTTGAGTGTCAAATCAGATCGACTAATTCCTTAAGAGCACAGGCTAAGTGATTGTAGGCCCACGATATAGGCTAAGCATTAGAATTCCGCTTATTCTAGACCAGTTCTTTGTGAAAAAACAAACAAACAAACAAACTAACTTTTAGGATGAGTGTCGAAACAGTAGGCTAAGCCTAACCAGGACACGTGCGTATACGCGATATTATAGGCTAGTGTGTGTGAATTATGGCCCGTTTGAAAGGAAACTACCCTGTAACTGTAAACAGCATCTCTCTGCACTCCTCTTAGAGGGTCCGCCTATTCCTTTATGTATTTGCAATGTTTAACGCATGATTCTTCTGTCATTTTACAGACAGGCAGAATTGATCACATAGTCAGGTGAAAATAAAGCTATTTTATTGTCAAAGCATTCAACATGATTAGATAAACTATCAAATAGTGAATTTCAGCAAAAGGAAGAAACACTGAATCTATTCCTCACAGACACAAAATATTACACTTTGTATTCAAACAAAACAAGTATTTACATTGTTTCGAATAGACTGCATCTTATACCAATAACTATAATTTACATGCACTCTTAAATACACTTCAACATCATGTTCCCAATGTTCAATATCCTTATAGACATAACATGTCATTGAATAACTCTCAATGAAATGATCTGCATCTTAATTAATTTATATACATTATACATTAAATATATACAAAATTCAAAGTACACTTACATTATTACTGTCCCTTTTTTTTAAATAATAAGTGCTTCATATAATAAATAGACTTTAGGTTTTTAAGTGAAAATGCATCGTCATACACAAAAACATGACATTTGGAGAAATCAAAACAGTAATGTCTTTTTTAAAATGAGAGCAAACGTGTTGGCATTACTCCTCCAGATTAACCATATTCCATTTTGATTTAAAAGTTGCAAGGAAAAAATAAATAAAGGAGGAAAGAAAGAAAGAAAAAAATAAATCCTCAAAAATTCAGTTGTGAGAGGTCATGTGCCGGGAAAGGTGGTGCCGCTCCCTGAAAGACTCATTACAGATTGGACACTTTAACTTTTCTTCTCTCCTTCTTTTAATAAGAGGTTCCATGGCAAACTCCTTTTTGTGGTGCGAGCGCATGTGGTAGACCAGGTCAGAGGTCATGCGGAAGGAGGCATTGCATTTGGCACACCAGTTCTGGGCAGGCAGACAAAGGGAAGTGAATGAAGGGGGCAGGAGTGTGAGAGCAGAGGGCATTTGCAGCTGGATGGGGCCTGAGGTCTTGGGCCAGAAAGCTGTGGTGTACAGGAAAGGGTTCTGTTTTGCAATGCCACCCGGCACAGGGCAGTTGCTGCCTAGTTCTGAGCCATGGAGCTTCGCGGCAAGGTGGTCCGCCTGGTAGAGTCTACTGGAGGAGACGGTGTCGCCCACTACAGGATGGCAGTCTACCGCCGGCAGAAGCTTGGGTGCCATGACAAGAGGTGATATCTGCGAGAAGGTGCGAGACGGCTGGCTAAAGGCACTCTTTCTCTCCGAGCCTCCACCACCCTGCTGGGGCACCGAAGTGAAAGCACTGCCAATTGACGAGGTCTCCATTCGGGACTGTGGGGGCTGAGTCTCGCTGAGAACCTGTCTGATGTTCAGGTGCTTTTCAGCCGGGTTGCTGCTGGGCCGGCCAGCCTCCTTGTTCTCTGAGTTGGAGCTGGAGTTTTTGCCATTGTGCTTCAAGCCCTGAGGGGACTTCTTGACCTCTGTAAAGGCGCTCCTCTTGGTTTCCGTCGACTCTGAAACAGAGGGAGAAAATGCCCGCCTGCTCTCGTCCAGACCGTACGCTCCACGGTACTGCTGAGCCGAGTTGGCCAACTCCTCTTTGGATTTGAGAGGCTGCGATAATCCACTTTTCCTGCTGTCCTCCATGTCAGAGAACTTGCGCTTTCCAGAGTTCTCACTCAGGATCTCGGCCTCTTTGTCGCTCGGCGGACTGGTTCTATTTTTCTCCATATCCCTGGCCAGATTATGGAAGTCTGTGGATGGCTTTCCATCCTGTGGATTTGAGAAGCCATCAGATCGGCCCAGTTTGGGACTGGACCTGGCAGGGGGTAGACTAGCCTGGTCACTGGCATCCTTGGACTCCTCTTCTGGGCTGGCCATGCCTTGTAGTCTCTTAGTGCAGCGGAATCTCAGATGAGCCAAAAAGGGAAATTCGAACTGGAAACGCTGGCTACAGTCTGGGCACAAAAAGGGTGATGTTCCTGAAACACATAATTGGTGGGAGGAGAGAAGAAAAAGAAAAGAGACATTTTTAGAAAAAGTGTCCTTAAACAGGTACATAATGATTATATCAATTTTGTAATGCATCATTTTATTAAGACATCATTTAGAAGAAAAATCTCACATTTTATTGTAAGTTTTTATTTATTTATGAATTATTGATATGTATACATTTTTTAAAACCTTTCATAACTCTATATTGATTATCCAAACACAGCAAACTATATTTATTACTACCTAAACACAACCAACTTCTATTTTTGAGCAAAATATAGCACATATTGATCTTCAAAGTGTACCTTTATTTTTCACTTGATTTCTGCCTGAGCTCAGGAGCAGCAGCTCAATGAGATCCTTGCCATACCACACCAGCAGCTCTTCGTCTTTCTCTATTCTCCTCAGTGACCTGTAGAATAGTTGGCCGTTCTTCACATAGGCCTCGAGGTTCTGTTCATCTCTGTCTCTCGCCGACTGGACCAGCCTCAGCCACATCAGGCCTTCTGAGGAGCTGTTGGCAGCTGACGTGTCTACCTGTGTCCGGTACCAATAAAGCGCTTAGAACATCGGACCAATCGTTCAAATATAGCCTATCAGTCATTAATTGCAAAGAATAGAATTCTTCTAACCCCATTTTGTAAAAGCGAAATAAATATTGAAGTAGTAATTGGTGTTGCTAAAGTTAGCAAACTATTACGCCTATATGGCTTAAATAAATTGACATTTCAAACACTCGACTTGTTGGAAATGAAATAAACAGTGACTATACCCTGAAGATGTAAGGCGCCGTTCGTTTGTCTGTGGACTTCAGAGCGATAAAGGCGATGCTGTCATACAGTGAAGTGTGACTCAGAACACATGGGCCAAAAATGGCATTTTCAGGAATGTCACAGGTTGTGTAGACGCTGGTAAATATATCCGTTAAACACTGCTGCATCGCTTTCGCGTCTCCATCCCAGGCCAGTCTGTGCGAACTGGATTCCTCCATCATTTGCTGTAAGACAAAATGTCAGTGAATTAAATGGGAATAAATACAACAGATATTATATTTGTATTATATAACGTTTGTAAATTGTTTTAAATATTTTATTTTCCATTTCTGATTTGGAGTCCCAAACAGAAAGTGAATAACAAAACCTTTCATCAGTAGGCTAGTAGGCTTTACTTTACATTTAGGCCAGTGTCTTTTTTCTTTCTTTCTTTTTTAAAGATAATACTATTCGATTGATAAATAAATAAATAAATGTGAATTTACTGATATCTATGTGTCTGAAAAAAAGCTTAAAGTAGGCCTATATTTTGTTGATATGATGTAGCCTAATACATTGTATGTTATTTAGCCTAATCTATTTTTTTTTTATAAAATTTAAGCATGTAGAATTAAAGGAGTTTTTAATTAATTCTGTAAAAGAAGACAGAAAATATAAGTAGCTAATCCAAGAAAAGGGGGAGGATGTATATTTCTTACAATGCATTAATTCGATTCAAACGCATGACTGTGACCGTATTAGCCTACATTAATAACTCTCAATGCGTATTCGAAAATATTTTACATGGCTTTGACAAGGAAAATCGGGCCTTATGAGACCAGTTGGTCTATTTACAATTGGGGACCATATCGAATGGATTCAGCAGCACTGTCAATATCACTGTTTTCATGTCAGCTAACCTTTAGCTCCTTTTTACAAGAAGGAACGTATGTCTCCCTATTACCATAATCCACCACTTTCCTTCTGAGACTTTAATTAAGGCAGCACGCGGAGTTAATTATTTTTGTTCTCCAAACACTTAATGCACATTAACAAATGAGGTAAATCTGTAGTAGCTATAGTATTTTACTCGTGAATTGCAGACTACTCTTGTAACTTGTACACAAGAGGGGTTTTTAGCAGTAGGCTATAAAAATAAAATAAAATAAAAGTGTGTAAATATTCTATTTGTCTATATTCCATTTCCATATTGTTCGTGTCTTTTTTAATCGTTTAGGTTATTATAATTTTAACAGTAGGCTACGGGATATTTCTGTGATTTTTCCATGATTCGTCATCTTTTTGATGAGGTTAAAATATATATATATTTAAAATACTATGAAAAATTCTTTATAACGACAAGAGTGAAGTAAAATGTTGTTACTACAGTAAAGCTTAAGGTAAAACTAAACTAGGCTACTTTGAGCACGAAATGTGTTAAATATTGCAACAATTCTCCAGGCACGTTTATTAAAAAAAACATCTTTATAATTCACAATTTACAAATTCGTTTACAGATTTTCAGCTGAGAGGTACAGGCTGCTGTTATAAAAAAAAGACCGGTTTCTTTTTGTTTCTTTTTTTTCTTTCTTTTACATAGGCTACATTTAGGCTATAGCGCAAATAAGCCGACAATGGCGCGCGTAATACAAAAATAGTAGGTATAAAAACGTTAGCCTATATGAAATATGTAGCCTATAGGCTATTTTTCTACAAAACGTTTAAATTACCATTTTTATTTATTATGAAGATGCTATTTCAAACGGTCACCCGGCTCTTGGTTGTATTCTATAGAAAAAGTTCCCTTCATCCATAAAAAGCCTTAGTGTGAATTTTGCCCTTCCTTTCACGATTCTCTCCTTTTGTAGCTGTGAGGTCCCACTCTCACTCCTGAGAATCACACAAAGGATCCACTGAATATGCATTTCAACTAAATACTATAATAGACCCACGAATATATGCGCATTTCTAAAATAGAGGAGACGGAACCCATTGACCTCATGTTTCAGGCTGAAATTTATTGCGCTTTTTATCTACCGTCTTATTGTTATTCCAACTTTACGACTTTATGATGTGTAATCAGGTTCCCTGATTCAATGACTTTCCGTCTACCATCTGCGAGCTTTCGGTTGCGATGATGTTGTTTGGGCTCTGCATAGCCCCCATGTATTAGGCTATTAGCCTCCGGTTGTTTTATTGCAAAATTGTCATCACTCACCATGGTTCTAGGGTAAATAATCCACAAGGTTTTGAAATTGCCGTAAATATATCTTCAAGTAGGCTATTCAGCGTGTCCAGTGAAGTCCGTGCAGTCAGTACATTTCCCCGTCGGTTGAAAGTGACAGTGTTGCCGACCGTCTTATGATTCGCGAGCGCAGAGAGGCGTGCAGATGGGGCCGATAGACTGACTGAGTGGCACCCACATACACACTTTTTGTTTGCTGCACATAATCTGCCCAATGAGGCGTGACACGCTTCGTCTCCTCCCTTTAACTCTTCGGTCGCCGACAGTTAGTAGAAGCAGAGTGCTTATGCTGAAACAGTGTCAAGTGCACTGTTGTCAGATGCAAATTTGATGAATATTTCATAATTCTGTTATATTTTCAAACAAAGAACTCTCACATATTTTTTAAATGCATTTTAATGTTTAAATAATATTCAATAGATAATGCTTATTATGCTGTTTTTACATGTACATTGTAAAATGATGTTAAATTTATGGTCAAAAATGGATGTTGTTGTTGCAGACTTTTCCTGTAAAAGTACAGTAGCGATGTTACATGCATTACGCGGGATAGCATTTTGATGTTTGTAATTAAGCCTACTGTCAGTCAACAGCTATAAGTCGTTAAATGACATGATAGGCTACCAATCTATGTGGGCTATCTTTCTGTTACTGTTACATGTAGGCTACTGATAATAACACAAAGGAAGGTCACATGATGACTTCTACTGTGGCCAATAATAACAAAGACAGAGCCCAGTGTTAAGCTATCCACACAAACACCATCAGGGTAAAATAAAGCAGTAAAGATGAACTAAACAACACATAAAATGCTTCAACTCCAGTAACTTTTTAAATAAAATCCAAAACAAATGTTATGGTTCGAGCACTTTCCATAAATTATAAGACAGTTTTAACAACATTTTACTGTAAAAATATATGCAATGCTTTAATAAATATAATTTGTCTCCTAAGCAAAATACAATTGTATTTTACAGTAACATTAGCCCTACATGTTATTGTTCATGTAGCATGTTTTTTATTTATATTGTAAAAAAACAAAGAAAAAGAAAAAAACATTTTTAAAAGCATGTATTTCTTTTAAAACATTATAAGTTAACTTATCCGATTAACACACTTTATGTAGCATTTTTTTTTTCTGTTAAAATACTTTTTTAAGAAAGTTAGAATAAATAGCCTAATTTCGTTTGTTCTGCTTTACCACCAGGCCTGCTGATTTCATGAACGTGCCAATACCAAATGACCAAGAAAAAGTTTCTCCGTGTTACTCTGAGTTTCTGTTGATGTTCATTGAGTCTTTTTGTCACACAGCTTCCTTAATATGCAGGGACTGCTGTCTTCGCTTGGACGTTAAATACATGCAGCATGTCGCCACTTGCAACGTGATCCAGCTCTAAATTATGTCGTTGTAGGCTAACTACTATTACTTTTCTCAGTGATGGTTCGCCTACTGACAGTTAGCAAAATACTCGATTGATACTTAACGGCATCTGTGGTGCTCTTACGCTTTGCGGCTGCAGCCTGTGAGATACGGCTCATGAGCGCGGAGGCTTGTCGCGTGCACACCTGCTGTGGCGCTCCATCTGAAGGAGAGCAGCGCGAGAGCTCCGCGTGCTCAACCTGACCTCAGCACGACTGGATTCTGATGTCTGTATTAACATCTGTGAGAGACAGCAGTGAGTATTTCAGCCAGCCGAGTGCACACACTAGAGTTTCTGTCAACACACTGAGCCGGTATGCTATACAGACACGATGTTTTTAACCGATATGGCGACATAACATTAATCAGTCTAAAGATTTAATAAGCCCAACATCAATAGATTTGTCGTATTTTTGACATTGGATGGCGTCCAGCTCAAAACCTTGATTGAGAGAGAATTAATAAATTGTCACATTGGCTAAGACAGATTTAAACTGCTGACTTTCAGCATTCTTGTGGTTTGTACCTGTAATCTCTTTTATCAGAAGATAAATGCATGTGTTGCTGCCATATTTAGACCTTTTTGGAGGTCTTTGTGAAATACAATGGCAAATAACTACCAAAGTGCAATTACTAATAATGAATAGACAATCTTTAAGTTTTGGGCAGGTAACAAGTGCTTGACAGAATCAAGAAAGTGTAACTGATTTAACTGACTCTTCAGCTTGTTCTGGGTCCAGAAGGCTGGAGCTTTAAATCATCTCAATGCATTTCTAGCATTTTACAGTTTCTTTAACTGAAGATGTCTAACTGTTTTTAGCCCATCAACAAGTATTGTTTTGTTTACGTGAAAATAAATTTCCATATGTAATTTACAACTGAGTGAATTATTATTATACATTTTTTAACATATTTTGTCCTTTACACTGATAAAGAGAGGACTAAACTGAAATAAAATGTTATTGTAACACCATTCTCTCCCAATTTAGAGATCTTCATGGCAAATTACAAAAGAATAACTCAAATATCAACAGTGCATCAAGTGCATCCAATTCAGATTGATATGGTAAATTGTTTTTGCATTGCACAAAGCACAGTTTCTCTTGTAAAATGTCCCCCCCCCCCATAATAATTATTTTCTTTGTATCTCTTCCACATATATGATTCTTTTCCAGGCTCTTTACCACAGATAACAATTTTAGTACAATTTACATTATACATTTCAAATGATGGGACTTGTCCCACCCATTCCCTGTGCAACTTTTATTTTATGCTGAGGCCTTTGACATATAGAGATTTACACAGTATTAACCTTAAATCTGTTCTTGCCCCAAACACTTGTCCAGCCAAGCATGATAAGGACTTTTCTTTTCCCATAGAGTGTTCTGAAAGCTTGCTCAATCAGTAGCCATCTGCTCAGCTCATGAACTGCAGGTTCATGGTGGCTGGCATAGGCTGTTCAGTGGACAGAATTAATCTCCCCTTCTCCTCCTTTATTGTCCTAAAACATATAGCCCCAGTTAATAGCATTGCTTTACCGTCTCAGTATAAGTACAACGCGGAGCAGATTTCTCTGTGGCGTGCTCGTATGGAGGCTAATCGTAGCACTTTGATGCCATTTGTCAGCGCAACATGACCCTGATGTTAAACAAGGTTTTTGTCACAAAGACGTTTTATTAAATATTAACAGGGTCTTGACTGAAGATAAATATTGAAAATATTCTTTTGTATTAACAGTCTTATCTGATTATACGAAAATAATCCAGTGTTTAAGAAAGAGAAAGGAAAGACTGTGGTCTTGAACTATAAGCTGCTGAGGGATTAAGAACAACTCTATTCTGGACATTCAGACAAGCCATGCGCTAACCTAGAACGATATGATTTTATTAGAAGGAGAAATATGAACATACTACAAACAGATTTAAGTCAGAGCATAATTAAAATGTACAGGGGTCTGTTTTTTTATTTAGCAATTCAGCTGTTGTGCTGCTTTTCTTGCAGGAGATTAAGGATGACAACATATCCATGCATCATGATAACAATAGGGATCAGCTGATGGAGGGACAAGACTCATTTCCAGTGACGTTATCATATTGGCAAAAGAACACAGATTTAAACTATATTACATACAATATTTTACAACATAAATACAAAGTTCCTGACTGTTCATTTATTCAGCAGTGTCAGTGAAAGTATGTTTAATGCAAGTACGTTATCAAAAATAATGCAAACATTTATAAAGGTTGTTACTTATATGTAAAACCAAGAGAATAATAGATAGATAGGCTACATAGATCGATACATAGATCGAAACATAGTTCGATACATAGATAGATCGAAACATAGATGGTAAGTAGATATAAAGAAAGTTTATTGGGCCAGTGCACTGAGCTGAAGACTTAACATGGTCTTTCCAATGGAGGGCAGAAGAGGAAAAGGAAGGAGTCTAAACCCTGCAAAGAGGAAGACAAAAGTGTTCTTGGTATCTGAGTGTTTAGAGCAGAGGGAAACAAGATTGAAGCATTTTCTGTCTCTCTTTCTCATTATCATGCGCACACAGGTGCTTTTCCAGGGCTTACAGAAGACTCACAGGTAGAATCCCAAATCCATGTCCTTTAATCTCTTTGTAAATGACCAAATACTCCAATTTGTATGAACTCTCAGAGTTGCACTTGCATAAAATGGTTCTTTTAAAGGGGTACAAAATGGTAAAAGGAATAATTAATAATGAGCCACTTTTATATCGGATCCAGTGATTATACAAATGGAGGAAACCGCCAAAAATATTCTGTTATGGCATATGGCACTTCAGCTGCCATATGTGCCAGTTTTCACTGAAATTGGCACCACGGCTCATGATGGTCAGTTGTGACTGCCAAAAACACAGCGAGGGCTGTGCAGAGAGAGCGAGATGAAGAGGGGGGAGGGGAGGGGGGCTTCATTTCCTCAGACAAGTGCACTGATGTCCTCCTGCATCTCCCTCAGCACAATCAAGAGTGAGTTAGCAAGTGTTAGAGGAGAGAAGATTTGGGCAAGAGGAGAAACTGGTGCTGGGGAATCATATTTTACTCACCCTCCCTTTTAATGTTTAGACCCTTCAGCCTTTGTGTTCATTCAACTTCGCTGTGAAGTGGAGGAGAAATTGAGGGGAAAACACTGCTTTGGCATTCAGAGCATGACATGATTTGTTATAGTATAGTCCCACACTCTCATTACAAGTTGTAATAATTTGTATGAGATGGCAAAATCATATGGCTTGAACGAAGGACTTTTTATGACTTTTCGTGAGACTGTTTTGCTCTGATAACCAAAGTAGAAATGTGCATATAAATTATGAAGTTTAGCTTTTCCATGTACAGAAAGTGTTGGAATTGTTTCAATTAAAAATAAGGATTCATTGACAATGAAATACTTTCAGATATTGATAAACCAATATTTATTTTTATGTTCATAACTGTTAAATGGCACGGCAGATATTATAATTATTATTATATATTTTTTTTGTCAAGATAAATTGACAATAAAACACTATACCTAAATCTATTATTTTAAATGCTACAAGTGCATTTATGCATCACAATGTTATATTGTACAGTTTGAAAAATGGATACTTATTTTTTTAAAGATCTGCTAAAGATTAAATTTAACTGTTATTAAAATGAATGTTTTTAAAATGTATTTTTGAGTTAGTGTTATGAGGGTACTGATACAGGAAATATATGTAATAAAATAATGAAAATGAGCATGCTCAATTGAGCATGACATTTTGACTTCAATAATTTGTATATTTTTATATTCATATTTTTTATATTCTTAAAAATATTTTTACATTTTCCCAATAAAAAAAAAAAAAATCTAATGTTGAATATTAAGAAGTTAGTTTTCTATAATGCCCCTCTAATGTGTATTAAATGGCCCCTGTTAAAAAACTCTAGCCACTCCAGAATTCATGGAGATTTGGACATTCTGTTTGTAATCGATGATACCTGTTCATAGGGAAAGAAGACATGAGTCCAGCCCTGGCTCTGACTGCAGGCCCAGTCGTCCAGGCTTCAGAATCCTTCCTTGCAGCCAAGCTGCCAGACTAGCTCAGGGTTCACGGCTGAGCTGCGCCACCATGGCAAGTTTTAATGTTCCAGGTTTTGGATGGCCCCAGGGCATATGCTCACCCTCCCTTCGCTAAGAGGAAAGCTCACGTCTGGCGGCGAAGGACTGGGCCTGGCCCCAGCAGTCCTTCAGATTCTCTCTTACACAGGCCTTTCACATGTCACTCCATCATGGACAGGATAACAGAGTGATGCTATACAGTACATCATGTCTTAAAATCTGGGCTGTTATTTGTTATTTCACATACTGTATATAGTATTCCCCTAAACTTTTACTAGCATATTGTGTTCCAAGAGTTCTGACACAGTTCAACAGCGTTAGAACTTTTCATTGTTTTACTCGTGTGTCAGCAGTTGGGACTTTTTAATGACTCTTTCTGCAGGTTATTGATATGCCAGTATGTGGAGAAAAGTGATTTCTTGAATCATTCAGTCACACAATTCATTAAAATATACTGATTAATTCAGGAACACTGTTGTGGCTTTGTGTGGAACTGTTTGCGGAGAAAAAGATAAATATATTAATAGGTGAAATTGTAAATAACTAAATATTAACTTGTTAATTACATCATAAA
The DNA here is from genome assembly GCA_031834385.1 of Semotilus atromaculatus. Classification (NCBI taxonomy): domain Eukaryota; kingdom Metazoa; phylum Chordata; class Actinopteri; order Cypriniformes; family Leuciscidae; genus Semotilus; species Semotilus atromaculatus. Next base: position 7,383,122 of record JAULUF010000035.1, read on the forward strand.
AAAAAGGAGTTTTCTCCTTTAGTGCCTGATGAGTTTGGAGAAAACCTGACAAGATATCAGAGACAATTCCTCCATACAGAATCTATCCAGACCCTTCAGATTCCCAGATCCATGTTGGTGCTTCTCCTCTTCAGTTCACTCAACTCAACTCATCAGGTCAGGGAACTGGGACGGTCATGGTAGAAGCTTCAGTTTGTGCTCAGAGACACATTTTTGTGTTGATTTTGATGTTTGTTTTAGATCAGTGTCCAGATGGAAGATCCAACCCACAACCCATTATAAGATTTCTAGCATAGGCTGCCAGGTTTTGATTTTTTATCTGTTGGTATTTGCTAAAACCCATGATACCATGTATCTGAACAAGATGTCCAGGACCTCCAGCAAAGAAATAGATCCTCAAATTAAAGATCAAGCAGTATTTAACCGTGGGTATGGGGTACATTTTATCCCTTTTTGCTCCAAACCCCTCTGGTGGGTTTGCTACCAAAAAGCTATTTTTTAAAGTTTCATCTGACCATAGAATCCGGTCCCTTTTGAAGTTCCAATCGTGTCTGACAACTGAAGCTGGAGTTTGTTTTTGGAGGAGGAGGAGCGAGGAGGATTTTTCTTGAAACCTTCATAAACAACATGTGGTGATGTAGGTGTTGTTTGATATATATATATATATATATATATATATATATATATATATATATATATATATATTTTTTTTTTTTTTAGGCTTTCTGACCCCAACACTCAACTATTCTCTGCAATTCTCCATCTGTGATCCTTGGAGAGTCTTTGGCCACTCACACTATCCTCCTCAACGTGCATTAAGACAATAGACAACTGTCCTCTTCCAGGCAGATTTGTAACATCTTTATTTGATCTTTTCAATTTTATACTTATTATTGCCCTGATGGTGCCCTGATGGTGGAAATGGGAATTATCAATTCTTTGGCTATTTTCTTACAGCCACTTTCTATTTTGTCAATCTTTTGCTACACATCAGAATTATATTCTTTGGTTTTCTCATTGGGATGGATGATTAAGGGAATTTGGCCTTTGTGTTTCCTGATAGTTATACCCATGTGAAACAAGAAGTTATAGACAATTTCATGTTTTTCTAGTCAACCTTGTGTGCTAAAAAAGGTAAATATTAATGGGAATATACTTCAGAGATATTTTACTCGTAAAAAAAAAACACACACACACACACACACCACCACCACTTTCAATTATTTTACTTCAATGAAAGGTTACATCTTATAGTCTTGAAAATGAATGAAGCATTATAATCTCTCAGATGTGTCATTACTATATTAAATCAACAGAAGAAATCATGCAGCACCTACAGAATATTACCCTTATAAACAAGTGTATGGAGAACCCCATCTACCCCCCATTCTATCATCTACTCGCCTATGTGAACATGAACTCCATTTTCCACTCCTTTAAAAATTGAGTTCTTCTGACTCATTTAAAATTTCATTTACCTTCCCTTGTGCCTTTTTCACCCTCATTCTGTAAAAAAGCACATAACGTTGTGTAATTTGGATCCATTCCATTCCATTGTATTAATTCTGAATTGGTCACTTTAGTAATGAGAGGAGCTGAAAGAATGATAGAAAGAAAAATGGGCATATGCAAAGTCAAAAGTTTGAAATAATTTTTAATGTTTTAATGTTTTTGTAAATAAAAAAATATAGTGTATTATGCTTACCAAGACTATGTTTATTTGATGAAAAAACAACAACAGTATAAACAGTATTATTGTGAAATATTATTTCAATTTTAAATAGCTGTTTTCTATTGTCATATATTTTAAAATGTAATTTATTCCTGGCAAAGCTGAATTTTCCACAGCAATAACTAAAAAATAATGATTCCAAACCTTTAAAGGTGTGTGTTGGGCACACACACACACACACACACACACACACACACACTCTCTCTCTCTTATATGGGCTATATTGGTGTGCATGTTCCTATATCGAAGACATTCTTGAGGAGGCATATTTAAAACCAACCCGATCTCACTAAATGCGTCTTTATTGCACGCATGTGTATTGTCGTGTAATTTATACGCTAAATTGAGTTTTTACGTGCATAGGATACGCATTGGTTGGTTAGGGTAGGTTTAGGTGTGTGTGGGGTGCGTGTGTATTATACGCTTAGGTAGGATTAGTGGTGTGGGATGCGTGTGTATTACACGCAAATGAACTGCGTATCAAATGCACGCAAATAACTGCGTCTCATATGCACGTAAAAACTCATTTTCGCGTATCAATTACACGACAATGCACCATGCGTGTCATAGAGACGCATTTACGTACTCTAGCTCATGTGATCTAGCTCATGAGTTATTACTTAATTGCTATGTGATTTTGGACTGTTTTTCTATTTTCCTACGAGCTTAAAGACTGGAATGCAGCTGTTGTTCTCCATAATTTAAACTCTGCCATGATAACAGCAGCACACTCAGGAGTATTGACATTTGATGTTATTGTTGGTGTGTGTGTGTGTGTTTTAGGAAGGTGTGTTTGATGTTGCAGAAGAGGGGTGAGATGGTAAGTTGATGGCAAATGCCTTGAGGAGAAGCTGTCAGCACAGCCGGTTACCTCTGAAACCCTTGTGGCCTGAGCCGACCGTGGCAGAGTGAATCAAAGACCGTCAGCAAACCCACGGAATGGTGGGACTCTGCGGGCTGGCCCCCAGATCACCAGTGTTTATGAGGGAGTTTTACGGCACAGAGGCAGTGTTCAGTATTTCTGTTTCCCAGCTCTGGGAGTAGATAGTGGCACTGAGGAAAAAATGTTCATCGAACTATGGCGAAATATCAATGAGCAGAGGATATGTGAGGGGTCTGTGGATACACACCTCGATCAAAGTCACAGAATAGTTTGCACACTGGTAAAAACTAAAGTGTAGTAGTAATTGCAAAGTAAAAACATATATTCTCAATTTTTATTTTAGCTTTAAGGGCCAAAACATGTGGCTAGAATCAATTGCAGATCCAACTCTCAACCTCTAAAAATGATTCCTATGAATTTAGCCTGAGAGAAGAAGCTTGATTTAACAAGAATGGGGCACTGTCTTGCCACACTCCTCGAGCTGTAACCGACTGCAGTGTTTGTCAGTGATTGGTCCTGAGCCTTATAAAAGTTCAACTGAAGCATGACATCCATTCTACCATCCATGAGAGAGCGGAAGAGAGTGTGGCACTTTATATTAGGTTAATTTGGGTTGAGGCTGTGTAGCTCAATGTCCTGCTAAATATTGCAGAGATTGGCCTGAGCTTACTGGTATCATAAGTGTTCATATTTAATCTTGTTTAGGTACTCTGGAACACACATCCGTGGTGTCTATTAGTGTCCCGAGTCATTTAATGAATGATTAGTGAGTGACCTCATAGAAGGGAGACACGTGCTCTAAGTGGGCTGTTAAAAAGCTGGGAGAAAATTAGAAATTGCTAGACAATCAGATAGACAATATCTATGTAGTCCATCTCTGCTTGCTTTGGAATTTAGATGTTCATTGCTTTGTTTTTTGGCTTTTTATGAAATCATTTTAAAGCAATTACAACCTCTCTTATTGGTGTTCTGCCATATTTAGAAACACAGGATGACTGAGATGACTTAAAGATATGAAAAAATACATCATTTGATAATTGTACAGTAGGTTGTCATGCAATTTAATCACGTTTTGTATACATAAGTTTGGGGTCAGTAAAACTTTACTGTCTTTAAGTAAGACAGTTGAGACTTTGTTACAAAAAAAATATATATTTTTAAATCCTGAAAACATGCATCACAGTTACCACAAAAACTATGTATCACCATTCCACAACCATTTTCAACTGATAATAATAATAAATGTTTCTTGAGCATCAAATCAGCATATTAGAATGATTTCTGAATGATTGTGTGACACTGAAGACTAGGGTATGGCTGCTGAAAATTCAGCTTTGCGTCACAAAAATCATTTAAATATTTATATATTAAAATAGAAGATATGTCATACATTGTATTTCACAATTTTATGGTTTTACTCAGTTTAAAAAAAAAATATATATATAATAAAAGCAGCCTTAGCGAGAATCTTATGCATTTTCAGCCAGAATTGCAATACAGGTGCATCCCTAAATTAAAAGAAATTACTGAAATATTTATGTTGACATTTTTTTTTTACTAAAGCATTATGTAATACATTGCTAACATAGTTTGATGCTTAAAGAAAACCGTTCTTTTGCAGTGCATTCCTCTCTCAGCCTCGTGTTCACATGCACATCTGGCAAGGCAACAATTGTTTGTGTTTTTATGCCTTCCTTGTGTATTGATGGAGCTCAAGAGGTTGCTTGTGCATACAAATATATTCAGTATCTCATTGGCATTTCAAAAAAGGGAAAACAAAAAGGTGTGCATATCCATCTGTCTGAAAATGTGCAGCACTGGGTGTCAGTCCAGACTCTACATAGAGGATGTGCTAGAACAGTGACCATTGCAGCTGCGACTGCCTCTCACTTGTTTTGGCCATTTGTGTTCTGCTTGGCTGAAATGACTGATATAATCATCTGCGATGTGCACTGACATGGCAGACAGCTCTCTCCAATGAATGAGAGAGCCTCACATCGAGCCATTATGGCAGGTGATGAGTTGCTCATGCTGGTTCAGAATCACTCAGGTTGTCTTGGTGTGCTAAATGAAAGCAGAACATTTTGTTTTGCCTGTCTTTATTTTCTAATATCCATAAGCGTAAAGCTAAAAAAAAAAAGCTTTAATTTTTTCCATCCATGAATCTTCAGAGAGATGAGCTTAAACGAAGATAAAGAAGGCCTTCCCTGTGATCCGACTGGGAGGTCCCAACATGCACAACACAAAATGTACCTTCTCAACCATGTCATAAAGTTAGATGCGGCTTTCAGAAACTCTCTTTCAACTTTCCACTAATCGGAAGTGACGCTGCTGTTGAAATCTCTGTTCTGCTCTCCTGAGAAGGATGAGGTGGAAAAAATAACAAACGCAGAGCGTGATTGTGCAGGCGGTGGGAGCAACGGTCGCAGGCCCACTGAAAATGGCAGCTGTCAAGGCAAGCTGACAGGGAGAGGAACTAGCGCAGGCCCTTGCTGTCTGAAGACTTTGTCACATTGCAGTAGAAACCTCAAGGAGTTCAGAGGGGATTCGTGGTGGCAAGCTTGTCATATTTATTAAGGAGATATTTCCCCAACATGTGAACATGAGTGTGACCACCTAAGTAATTGCATTTAAAGGAGGATTTTCTTTTCCAGTTTGTGCTAATGTTAAGGGAATCTTTGTTTGCATCATTTTGCAGTCTTTTTAAAAATGCATTTATATACTGTTATATATTGTGTATGTGTATGCCCTGTAGAACACACAAATTAATGGAGTTGAATTAGTGACAAAAGTGTCTCACAGTGTACGCAAAATGCTTGATTGCTTAATCAGTTGAACTGATAGAAAAGAGCAGTACATTGCTGTATATGCTCTGAAATGAGGCTTTAATACAATAACATTTAACACAACTGATTGCAAAGACATGACAGCACTATACATTTCAGAATGTGGAAAAGTGTCCAGGGCAAATGTAACTGGAACATGTACTGTAAGAATACAGTGAAATGGCTGTTTGTTTTTGTATTACGTCAGCTAGTCTGTCATGAACTTATTTCTTTGCAAGTGTATTTCCACAAAGGGACATATCAATATATTGCAACATTAACTTATGACTGAGAATTCTCGTTTTCACATTTTGTAACCCCCTTCAAATGACTTACTGGCGTGACTGAAGCTGTATTAATTGGACTTTATTTATTGTTTATTGATTGGGCATCCACATCTGCCTAAGAATATAGTGTCACATATTTAATCATGGAGGCTATACTGTATATTTTTTACAAGAACACAGAATTATATTCAAGTGCCTTGTGAAGGAAAATAAGGAAGTAAATACCTTTCACATTGTTTGTGTTGTTTTTATTGCTGTTGTTTATCCACTATGAATAGGAGACATGTTGTGATGTGATGGAGATGGAAAAAGTAAACAGCTGGAGTAGAACACTGACTTTTATCTACAGAGCTTTGGACAGGAAGTTGAAGAAACAATCAGGAGAAGCAGGTGTCATTTGATGGACAAAGCTGCCAGCACAGGCTGCTTGTCAAGAGAGTAAACAAAGAGAGAGAGACAGAGAGAGAAGAAATGACATATTCAAATTGTGCTGAGAGACAGATTTTAAATTGGTTGTTCCCTGACTCATTTCAACTGTTGTTGTTGAGGTGACAGATCTGGTGTTGGTGTGGTTCACCAAATTATTTCATAGGAGCTGAAATGGATTTGTGTAACTTTGTAAAGTGCAAATATGTGCCTTGTGAAAGTATTCGTACCCCTTCATTTTTTACGCCCATGGTGCTGCCTTATGTTAAACAACTTTAAATTACCTTTTTTTCCACATCAATCTACACTCCAAACTGACAAATCAATAAACAACTTTTCAAATTTATTAAAAAGGAAAAACTGAAATAAGTACATTTCATAGGTATTTGTACCCATACTTAGTTGAAGCACCTTTACAGCCAAAGCATTTTATGATGCGACAAGCTTTGCTTCTTAGATGTTTGATTGGGTTCAAGTTCGGGCTCTGGCTGGGCCACTCAAGGACATTCAAAGAGTTGTTCATAAGCCACTCTTGGATTGTCTTAGATGTGCGCTTAGGGTCATTGCCCTGCTGGAAGGTGAACCTTCTGTCCTGTCTGAGGTTCTGAATGCTCCGGACTAGGTTTTCATTAAGGCTTTCCCTCCAGGTCTTTCCAAACCAGAAACCCTGGATGACGTCAGAATTCTATACTCTCCTCGGAGCTTGTGAAATTGGCTTCAAATCAGGTTGCAGGGCTCTTTACAGTACCACGAGAGCAATCCTAAAAAAAAATCCTCTCCGTTCAGCTCCGCACCTGGATTATGGATTTTCTCACTAACCGCCCTCAGTTTTTCAGGCTCGATCTCCAACTCTCCTCCACCCTCACTCTCAGTACCGGTTCCCCACAGGGATGTGTGCTGAGTCAACTACTCTACTGCCTCTATACATATGACTGTATCCCCACACACTACTCCAATCACATTATAAAAATTGCAGATAAGTGATTGGACTCATTTCATGAGGCGATGAGTCTGCCTATCATGATGTAGTTCGAAAACTGACGTTGTGCTTTGAAAACAACCTGTCGTTAAACACAAATAGCTGGGAATCAATTTTTCTAGTCTCTCCTGGTTCACAAACACAACAGCTGTTGTTAAAAAAGGCACATCAGCGTCTGCACTTCCTGCGAGTCCTAAATAAAAACCACCTGTGTTCAACTGGTGGCCTTCTACTGCTCTTCCATAGAGAGTGTCTTAAAGGCATACTATGCAGGAATTTTACCTTAATATAACAGCTTCAAAGTAATTTCGGTGGTAAACAAACTCATAATAGGGCGAATCATCCTGGTAGTAAAGCTTGGGGGGGTCACCGCTGGAAATACCAGCAATGCAAGTCTGAGAAGGGCGCCCCTGACAAATCTCGCGAGAATCGCGACTTGCTTTACGGCAACGACGTCACACACAACAACAACATATGAAGCAGGAAGACACTTGCGCTCATTTCAGATGATGGAAAAAGCAAAGAAAACGCGGTAGGAAGAAAGTAAGGAAGGCTTTCACTTGTTGGCGCAAGTTAAAAAGTAGCACTGGATGCAACAGTGATGCTGACCTGGCGATCTTGTTGATGGACTAGTAAGTAAATATCTTACTTGTAAACTTGTTTGCGTCATATGTTGTATGTTGTTGCGCAACTTGCGCTTGCTTGTAGTATGCCATTGTTTTTATGATGCTGTTCATTCATTCATTGGTGATAATTAGACCAGTCCAATAATTTCCACATATGTTTAGCTAGATTTCGATTATCATATTTTGCGTTATATATGTTTTATTGCCTAGCTTGCCGCACAACGCTGTTGACGTTGATTCCTGCGATTATCATGAGAACAGTTGTCAATATCTCACATAATTATCTAGTGTAAACGAGCACAATTTGCAAACTATTATGATAAATTGCAATAATCATGTCTAATGACATCATAACGGCCAATGTTATGAAATAATGCGACGTACATTTAACTTTATTGATGTCATCAGGCATTTTGTAATGTTTACATTACAATCAAAAAACATAAATGAAATTATAGGCTACATTAGACCTAGACTATAGGCTATACTTGTGATTTAGCTGCAATCATGTAAAAACGTTATAAGCTGCCAAACGCGATAGGGTACTTTATTATTATAAAGTAGTCTAACACTTATATTATATTATAAGACTTATTATCCGATTTTGAACATCATCATTATTTCAGTAGACTATGCAGTATATGCAATAGCCCAATATTTTTATGAAATCGTGAAACATTACCTGGTCAATATCTTCGGTGTCTTGTGCCTGTTCCATGACCAACGCTACTATCCTACCGAACATGAAATTAGCACCCGCCACCAGCCAAATGCGGGTGATTTTGTGTTGTTGCGGGTAAACTCGCCTCACCTACCGGCCACCGTGGCGGGTAAATAAAAATAACATCATGCAACGTTCGTCTGTTAGGACAAATTAGTTTGAATAAACGAGCAGACACTGATTAGCAAGACAACTAGCAGTGAATGTGCTTTCCATTAAATTAATCACACACACAGTAAACAAATCCTTAAAAAAAAAAAAAAAAAAAAAACAGGGCTATTCTGGTGGGTGCGGTGATGCTGTGGTGACGCGTTCATGTAAGGGTGGCGCTGCCAATAAAGCTCATAAAATCTGTCACAAATAGGCTAACAGGCAAAAGTAATGATTATGAATATGTAAACTATAGCAAGGAGATATTTTTATTATTTATTAATAAACAAGTATTTTCTTTGTCCGTGTCAGTTGCAAAGATTAAGTTAACGATGCTGATCGTGATCATCGCAGTAGTGAACGCGCAAGAGAGAAATGCACATTTCATACGAATTGCATAAGCAGAGAGCAGTCTGTGTCTGTTTTCTTTCTTTTTTAATAGTTCTGTTTAAAAGTAGACATGTCTGTCTGTGAGGCAAGGCTACCTTATACACTGAGTTTCACTCCAGTTGCTGCTCCAGTTCACGCGCCGTCGCCTCCGTTTCGTGATTATCTACTGTCTGCTATATTTAATTATTATGTATTAAATCCAGGCAATTGGTTGATGAAACATTGATTACAATTAAGATACAATTAATACAAAACGAAATTCACTTTAAAGAAAGGTTTTGTGCTTTCTGTCTCTGTGAAAGTTTTAAGCATCTTTTAGTGCCGCTTTCACAGTGGTCACGTCTGTAACATTGTTTTTTCCTCATATTGGAACTGAAATGAATATCAGTTCATGGTTTGTGTGTGTAGGCTATAAGAGAGAAAGAGAAAATGCCAGTATTTCATTGAGACTTGAGATTAAATAAACTGCTTAAGTATTGTAGATCTTATTATTAATTTTCACATGCAGTTACATTGTCGGTTAGAAACAAGAAAGTGGCTGGTAAAAACATTGAGTGGCTGGTAGATTTTGAAATCCACCAGTCACAGTGGCCGGTGGACAAAAACGTTAATTTCCATCCCTGCTACCGAACAGGTACCGGTGTACAGGGTGGGGGGTGTATTTACGACAGTGCAAGTATTGCACAGCGACTCTGGGGGTCGCTGTTTGACAAAAACACAATTTCTGCATAGTATACCTTTAACATACTGTGTGGTATGGGGACTGCTCAGGAACTGACGAAAAAGCGCTACAGAGAGTCATAGACAGAGCAGAACATCATTTGCTGCCCTTTCCCATTACTACAGGACATTGTAAACAACACTCGCTACCTATCCAGAGCAAAAACACAATAAGGAACTCACCCCGGTCATCACCTGTTTACCCTCCTGCCCTCAAGAAGGCGATACAGGGCAATTCAAACGCCCTCTGTCAGATTCTTGAACAGTTTTTATCCAAAAGCTATCCAGTCCCTAAACTATGGGCTATCTTGCACTATTTATATGGACACTTACTGCTGTGGCTGTGCCATATGTGTGAAAACTTTAACTTGCACTTCCATGTCTCACCTGCTACACAAGTTTTATGTAACAAAGTTCGGGAGGAGCATGTTCAGGTAATCATCCAATCAGCACAAGAAGAAGCCAGTATAAATAAAGCCTTCCCTTACCTCCTGTCTCATGACTACTTTCTCAGCTACCCCACATTCGGCTGGGCCCGCTCATAGATAGGCTACCTATGATCTCTAAGGTTAGGGGGAGTACTCTGGGGTCGGGCCGAATTCTGAGCTCGGAGCCCTCCCCCGGACAGCAAGCCAAATACGCATTATAATATTACATCAGATTTCATTAACATGTAAACGCGTGAATTTTTATTGTGTTGATTACATGTGTATTGTTGCACCGCTGAGCAGTCTTTGATTTTTCGTTGTATCCTGATGCAAGGAAAATGAAGGCAAATTCTAATTCTATAATTGATCGCACTACAGAAGCTGCCATTAAAAACCTATTGTATACTTTTTTTTTTTAAATACATATGAGCAGTAAAACAAGTATGGATTGAAATTATATTTAAATTAAAAATGAAAGTAAAAAATATAAATCTTATGCAAATGTTTTAAAGGAAATATTTTTTTCAGAGAGGATGCATTAAATTGATCAAAATGAACAGTTAATACATTTATAATGTTACAAAAGATTTCAAAATAAAAAATGTTTTCAAATAAATGCTTTCCATTCATATTCCATTCATCAAAAAATCCTGAAAAAAAAGGTATCACGGAAATGTTTCTTGAGTGGCAAATCAGCATATTAGAATGATTAGAATGAAGTAATGGCAAAATTTAGCTTTGCCAACATGATCAGAATAAATTAAATTTTAATACATAGACTATGTTAAAAAATAGAAAACAATTGGTGTTAAATTGTAATAATATTTTACAGTATTACTGTATTTAATTCAAATAAATCTAATAAATAAAGCCTTGGTGAGCTTATAGACTTCTTTCAAAAATAAACAAAAATCTTACCGACCCCAGGCTTTTGAACAGTAGTGTGTATGACAATTTAGACCGGTCTACTACATTATATAAATAATTTGTTTGCGACTGCAATTTGTCCAGCCTTTTAACAGAGAAAATCAATAAAATGCTATATAGCCAGATCAGGATGTGTTGTGGTATCTCACTCTTGTCATGCACGTCCGAGCACTCTCCTCTTCCGACATCTTTTACCTGCTCTGATTGAGTCTTTCTTACAGGTCAATCCTCATGAACCCAGCCCTGTCTGCTTTGATTTTCCCCTGTTCAGTCCTACTTGGGAACGTTCACGGACGCCTGCTCCACGTAGAAGAGGAAGGACGAACAGGCACACTGCAGAATCCTCTCATTAAGATGACAGGCCCAACCATGGTAACAATTAACTCCATTCAGCCACAATTCATCCCTCTTTTCAGAGTGCAGAGAAGAGATGAGAGGAGACATGCAGGTCAGACTTAGCTGAGTGTTAGCCTCACTCTGGGAAAGATTATCTGAGGTACTTACGGTATGAAGGACACTGATGGAGGTCTGTCTGCAGCATATCCAACAGGATATCCCGTTTCTGGGATGAACTGCCCATGGGGTGCACTGGGACTTCCTGGTGGTCCCTTCAATTTATGTGTTACCAAAACAAATTATATACAAAGTACAAATTATAGATTTAAAGATTTTATAGATTTTAAGGCAAAATAAAGACACCATCAGTACAGCATGGGTCAAATTAATAAATTAAAATTTGCTCTCAATACCCATTTATTGAACATTTCTAATTATTAATTATTCAAAATTTTATGATCACATTGCACTATACATTGCACTCTTAACTGTTTAAAAATGTTAAATTACATTTAGATGACTAAATATTAACATGTGCACAAATCCATCATGCACATAGCAAAGAAACAGAGGGTTTCATACCTAAAAGATGTTTCTTGTGTGTGTGTGTGTGTGTGAACTGGGAACACAAAATACCTATTATTTTTAGCTGTTGTTTACCATTTCACGGGAGAAGAAAATGTTGCCTGAAATTATGGATACCGTTGGTTCTTTTGTTATGGACTCCTCTGATAATGAGTTTCAACACCTCAGTGCATTTCACAATTAGTTGAATTGTTTTCCCTGTCATTTCCAATTATTCTTACCACTAAAATGTCCATGACAAACCAACGGAATAGAACTTTTATGAAATTTTCAGTACATCACCATAATCAAGCATGTAAAACACAAACAGTGTTTACACTACCATACCACTTCAGATCCATCATCTGGATATATTACAATTATCGATATAATCCAAGTTAATTATGAAGATTTGACTGTGTTTGATTCATGGCCTTATTAAAAATTCATGGTTTATGATGGTTTCTGCAACTCAAAGCATGATATGCTATATATTGCACTTTGCATAACTACATCATTAAATTACATTTGTTTTCAAAAGTTGTAATCTTGAAAACGAAGTAAATGCAAATAAAAAATCCATCGACGCTGGTAATTATGGCAATTAAAAAAGTGAATGAAACTTAATTAATTAAGTGTCCTGTCATGGCACGGTGGAAAAGCAGACTTGTAAAACAATTCTCTTCCCCACTAACAGACCTCAAAATGTTCTCAGAAGACTTTATTATTGTTATTATTATTATTACATTTATTGATCAGACACTTTCATTCAAAGCAGTTTGCAAATGAGAAATTCATAAATAGATAATCCAAAGAATTATTATTATTTATAATAATAATAATTAGGAAAAAAAAAAGCTTTTATGACCTGGAGACTTTTCTTAGCAAAGCTATGTTAATAACAGATAATAATAAGTTAATTATAGAGAAACGATGACTACAATTACATTTTTCTTAATACTAGGCTCATTATAAGCAAAGCCACAGATCATGTTGTGAAGCAAAAAAACTGGAAGAGTTGCAAAGGTAAATAAAACAGGAAGTGGTTTTCTATTTCAGTACGGTATCTATTAGCTTATCTCAGCTTGGTTTCTTCAAGCACAACCTCTTTTGATAATTTACCAAATTTGGTGTGAATACATCATCCTCAGGGCATATTTTACGCACATAAAAATTTCCCCATGCAGATCACACAAAACATGACTCAAGGCCATATCTTGCCACATACAGGAGTTAACACAGGGCTTGTCTGTTTACTGTCTGCAATCAAAATGCAATCACTGTTAAATAGAGTATCCCTACTAAATACAATCAGAATCCCACAGAAAAGAAAGCAACGTGTCTTTAATAGTCCTATTCAAATACACATCCTGTTTGAGGATCACAGCTGCTGTGTGTGTGTGTGTGTGCGCGCGCGCCAAACAGCATTTTGACCTCAAAACCCTGTTGAACATCTGGGCGGACGCGCATGCGCATCAAAAATTAGGTGAACTACTCGAACTCGCAAGCAACTTTTCAAACAATTACGTTACTCTGTCTTTTTCCTGTTACAAAAAGGTGACAGCAGCCAGTTTGTTTTAGGGGTTGCGTAAAACGGATAAGTGAAGAAATCAGATATGTGACGTTGCATATGCCATGTTTCACAGGAAGAAGTTGAACTTTTCTGCAACGCAAGTGGAGTAGGCTATGTTGCTCCAGACCGGCGGAGACATCGCTTTTGTTTTGAACCTGACATTGCTTTTATGTCATTTATATAAGAAAACTTAATTCAAGTCGGTTTCTTATGGTTTTTATCCCGCGGATGCATAACTCATCATGACAAAGGAAACTCCCAGGACCGTGGCAACCACAGCGACGCTTTTCTTCTGTTTATGTTTTTCATCCTTTAAAGCAGAGATCCCTTCTTGCCACGGCGCCTACGACCTTTACTTTGTTTTAGACCGGTAAGTAATCGGAAATTTGAATGTATTTCAAGACAAAATGTCTAATATGGCGCATAGATCCTGTTTATAGGGTTGCATATTGTTTACACAATACAATATAGACTCGTGTTTGTAGGTCAAGTTGTGAATAAGGTCCAATAACTGTCCGTGTCAGCTATTTCATAGTTTGACCTGATTTTACATGTGTGCCAGTCACTGGCGACCAGCACCAGGGGCCACACAGTAAGACACTTGGCTGGAAAAATACTTTTTGAGTCTTACACAGTTTTGATTGATACATGATTGTAAAAGCTGTGTGCGGAGGAGAAACGCTGTCATCTTTTGTTTCTGAAGTCTTAATTGTAACTATTCATTTAAGTCTTTCTGTAATAGATGTCCCTAAGAAATCTATCTATCTATCTATCTATCTATCTATCTATCTACTAATAGATGTACATGTTCAAAAAGACTAACTGGCTATCTGCTTGTCTGTCTGCCTGTCATCTGTATCTGCAAAGTTTCTTATTAAATTACACCCCTTTGAGAATAGTTGTTGGCCTCAGTGCAGTCCACAGGATGATGGCACTGATATGCTGAGGGAAGCACAGAACTAACCAGGCATAATGACCAGTCAAAGACTAGCAGATTCGGCCTTGAGTGTTTGTGCCCGGCCCCGGAATGAAACTTCCCTTCACACCTCCAGATCATTCCTTATATTAAATATGGATTGATGTTCTCTGATGGTCCCACTAAAGCTTATCTAGATTATCTGACCTTGGCTTGATACAAGGAAGAAGACAATGCATAAAAAAATATTTTCTAATTACCTATCGCTTGTGTTTTATGTTCTCAGCACATGCAGTGGACTATAATTATTAGTTCATTACCCTGTAGCTATTACATCAAGGGCACATTTTACACACATTTTTTCATTAAAGACACTGCATTGCATTGAGGTTAATGTCGCAGAAGTCCACTTTCATGGATTTTATGTTGTGAAATGTACGATTTCTCATATATTGAGAAATTATTATGAAAGCATCTCCGGATATCTACAGTTGCATTCTGGCTATGCGTTCATTGATTTGTGCGGTGTTCACTGTATTTACTCTGGCTTTTGAGTCCTAGCTTGGCAAAAGTTGTGTTTTTTGTTACGCAATTTTTTAAAATATTGAAAATAGAAAACGTTTTTTTTAACTGGTAATAATATTTCACATTATTACTGTTTTTACTGTATTTTTCATCAAATAAATGTAGGCTAGCCTTGGTGAGCATAATATACTTCTTTAATTGCAAAAATGTATATACATATATATATATATATATATATATATATTAGACATCAGCCACTGACTGGTAGCTTGATGTGTTGGAATAATGCAGTGTTTTTAGTGCTGCTGGGAATTGAAGTCGTCAGCAGTTGTAATAAAGTGCCTTGACTTCAGGCCCGGCGCCACGAGGGGGCAAAAGGGGGCACTGCCCCCTCAGATCTGATTTGTGCCCCCTCAGTTTCATTTTTGTGTAGCCTGGGGTTGGAGACGTTCTTTGGTTCTCTCTTTTATCTCTCTCCTTCGGCTCGCTTTCACTCCTCCCCGTGCTGCTACGGTACCTAATGTGGGTGGGAGTGGTTAGAATTGAGAGCAGGCAGGTATATAGGCACCTGGGGTCCTTATGCCGGGAGCCATGCATTGTAGCTAGCTGCTAACGGGTTGGAGCGCGGCAGTATGCGGCACTGTTTGTAGCGCAAGGTGTTGCGAGTGACTGCCAACAGCACTACTGTTTGTGTGTATGCTTCTGAAACATGTGGGAACGCCTAGTTTGATGAACACCGAGGAGCGTTTCGTGAGCCTGTTGAAAGGGGAAGCGCCGAAACACTGTCTACCCGCACAATCGCCCAACGGCAGGCGGAGGCTACAGCCAATCCATTGTCGGCTGCTGTTCTTTTGAATGTGTTTAATGTGTATGAATGTGCAGGTGCTGCTTTTTAGACGCTTTTTTGGTAAATGTTTGTTTGTTTTTTTATTTTATTTTTCCTGCTAACCGGTGGATTGTAAGATATTTGTGGTAGTGAACTAATTGTGACCACCGGTTAGCGATTTTCTTCTTTTCTTATTTGTTTGTTTCATCCCCCTCCCCAGTAATATTTTTGGGGTGGGTCGGGCCCACAGGTAAGACTAGCGCACCAGGTTCTAGCCTAATGTAAGTGTTTCACCCATTTTGGGAACCGATGTGTGCAGTGTAATGCTGTGACGTGTGCACCTTTTAGAAGTGGCTCAAGGAGCATGATTGCTGTGGGTCTGTAGGCTAAGTTTATAGTGTGGGTTCTACATCAAGGGTGTGCCTTAGCTCACGTGTGGTGAAACCTAGGCCTGGCCCGGCTGGTAATCTGGTGGCCCACCCCTCCTATGTATTATCCCTACATTAAAATTATGTATTGTCATGTTATTTATGGACAACCAAAAGCGACTCATGTTTTTAACTGAAAAATAAAGATTGTGTTTTTTTTATACTTTGTTAATCCAAGCCTGGGCATGCTTTTTGTTGCAACATAGAGTCCTCTTGCTCTTACTAGTCCTGTCCAAGGGGTGGCGTAGTAAGCACTGCCATAGCCCTACGGGGGCTACATTTGTATTCATGGTTTCAAACGAAATGTTTAACCGTTTGAGCGGTACGGGATTTTTATTTCTGTAAATGTTCAGTGACGTGACATCACTGCCAGATTCAAACTGTGCGTTCGCGAGCAGGCGCTGAGCCAGAGACGAGACGTATATTCACATCACATGTTAACGCAGTGGTACAGTAACACTCACGGGACACTGCAGTTCATAAAAGTTCATTATCTGCCTGTGCATTAAATCTTTGCCGGTTAAACATTTCATTCGCGTGCTGTTGCACGGATCTAACTAACATGTGCTTTGCTGAGCGCGTACCCGAAGCACGTCAAACAGCGCCTGATTACTTGACTAAGTTATCTTTCAAGTCTTATTGCGCTAATATACCGTCAAATACACACAAGGTTTACATAAACACTTATGTCTAAAGTGAAACCACACATTTGAGAGAAAATAGAGTGCGTAACATAATGCGTGTCCATTAGATGCGTGCAGGTCTTAAAGTGAAAGTAGCCCAATAGTAAACATGCTGCCGCTTGTCCTTAAAGGGATAGTTCACCCAACAATAAATGTCTGTCATTATTCACTCACTCTAATGTTGTTGCAATCCTGTATTCATTTATTTTTTGTGCAAAAAAAAAAAAAAGAATATATTTTGAAAAATGGGGCTATCCAAACGGTTGCTGGTCCCCATTGACTTCCATAGGAAAAAATATACTGTATAGAACCAACTGTTTGGTTACCCACATTTTTCAAAATAACTTTTATTTTCAACAGAAGAAAGAAACTTATTCAGGTTTAAACAACTTAGGAGAATAAATAATGACAATTTTCATTTTGGGGGGAATTAATCCTTTGATGTTAATACAACAACAAGACTGAGAACTGAGAACTTGACTGAGAACTTTAAAAGTAGCTTTAATAAGAATCGATGTATAGTTCAGTGATGTCTATGTAGTGTTTTATCTTTATATTTGATCACTTAATTTCTTACTTGAATGTGTTAAATACGCCTAGGCTACTGTAACTGAAAAAAAAATCCCTGTTTATTTAATTTGTAGGCCTATATTATGTTGTGTAGCCTATTTTTATTTGCGCCACTTTGGCCTAATTGTCTGTCATTCTTTTTTTATTTCATATTTTGTTACCTTGAAAGGCTTTGTTTTTAAAACAGGGGAATTCGTTTGGCTGTAATGCTCAGTCACTTACAAAATAGTAAAACCAACATGAAAGAAAATCGTGATAAAATCATGATTTTCCTGAATAAAATCGTGATATGATATTTTAGCCATATCGCCCACCCCGGGCCCTACGGCTTCTGTTTTTATTACGCGGTTACCTGTGCAGTTGGATATGGAGTGTTTTAGGGAGCGCTGCATTTAAAAATATGTTGTTCCAAAGCGAGTTCTCAGTGTGTATTGTTCATTCATGGTAAAGTTAAGCCCCCTTAACAATTTCACATGCCCCCTCAGTCATTTCATCCTGCAGCCGGGCCTGCTTGACTTACACAAGGATTAACACTAAAGTGTAGCTGACTCAGCCTCTTTGTCATAGTGTAATCAACAGCACAACTCTTATAGTAACCACATGAAGACATTTGACTTAAAGATTTAAATATAATTGCCTCGAGCTGTTTTTGTTTTGTTTTTTGTGCTGACATTGTTTTCATGCTTCGTTACAGATCTGGAAGCGTGGGGGAAGACTGGGGTCAGATCTATGACTTTGTCAAAAATCTTACAGAGAGATTTGTGAGGTAAATATTCTTGATTTATTTTCTTTTATTGTTTTATGTCAAGTCAGTTGTACAATAATGATTCTGAATGTAACTCCCAATCCACCACATCAAAGGAAGTTATCCATAACAACTTGAATCAAAGCTAAATGCTAACTTGGCTACACAGCAGCTAAACATCTGGTTCTGAGATAGCCCTACAGTGGGGTGTGGGACTAAATGTATTAAAAAAAAAAAAATCGCCAGATGAATTTGAACTTATGTAACGTTGACTCAATGTATGTGCCAGTACAGACGGTAGCGACCTAGCCAGAAGAAAGCAGTCTGCTTGAGAAAATAGCAAAGGGAGCAGGTGGGAGTGGGTGGCAAGGAGGCTCAGTCTTCTGGGCTGTGAGAATGGCCATTTGCACTGCAACCATCCAACAGCACACTTATCCCTCACACATGAAAGGAGAAGACGCAGCCAATGTACTTTATGTCATGAGTGCAGGAAGACCAGTGCAGTCTGCCATAGACTTTGATGGTCTTCTGTTGTGCCATGTGGTCTGTTTCTAAGTGTTGAATGGATCTGGTGTATAAGTATCTTTAATAATTATCTCGAAAAGCTGTGCGAAGGGTTCCCGTGTTGTTTTATTGTGTAATAAGGGACCAACCCGAAAGATGACACATGTAGTTTACAACATGTCTTTATATCTTCAGGAACATTCAAAGTCAGTTCCTTTTCAGGGCAATTATTTGTTCACGCAAGGCATCGTAATACCGTTTGGTGATTCATTGTTATATTTATCACTCAATCAGCCTGTGAAATGTTCAGTCCTCCTGCCTGTTCTTCATTTGATTTTTGTTACCAAAATTTGGCTGCTTGAACACATTTGGATGTTCTCCCTGAGTATCTCATGTGGGGGATGGTTGTGGATTGGATGTCATTCTGAGTGAGAAAAAGCAGCACCTCTCCTTATGCTTAGTCCTGAGACCTGACTTCAAATGTGTAGAGGAACCCAACATGTTCCTATGCTGTATCAGCTTTCGTGACAGAAGGTTGTGAAAAAGACCAACTGCTTCATTGAAATGTACTTGTCATAAATAATCAGCTATAAATTTGTTCTCAGATTATGTATCAGTTCCCTCTGAGATTTTTTTTTATTATTCCAATATCATGAAGACACAAAATCCCTGGTTTTTGCAAACCAGCAGTTTTGTAAATGCATGATAGCATCAGTGTTGTTATTGTTAACTAAAACTAAAACTATTGAAATAAAACTGAAATTAAATAAACATATCAAAAACTAAAATATTTTTTTCTTTGCTTTGGCAACTAATTGAAATTAAATGCTTAAGTTGAAGTGTTAAAATGACTAAAGCTAAAACTGAAATAAAAATAAAGATAAATAGAAAAACAAACAAATACAAAAATTTAAAAGAAAAGCAATTTCAAAGATGGAATACATTTTGGATAGTGTGAACAAAGAAACACATTGTTGTACTTTTTGAATTGATATAGATCTAAAATGCACATCTTTATTGCATTACTGTTTTCCAGAAAAATTGTGTGGCTGCATGTTTGTCCTATTCATATTGAGAAAGGTAGGAGGAATAAATATAGGAAGTGACAGGTATAAATATAATCACCAACAGGATGTATGCATGAATCACTCATGACAACCTGTTTCCTGTCTGTATATCAATTAATCACTTCCTTGGTCCAAGCAGAAGAGGCTTTTTTTCCCAGTCACAAGCTTTTATTATAGTCACATTGGCTATCTTACTCATAAACCAACTCTGATGATTGCGAAATGAACATGAGGACAACAAGACTTTCAACATCACAGGATTTCTCTGATAGCATAATTTGCACCAATGCTCGTATTTAGCTTTATTATTAAAGTATAAATATATAAGTTACTTCTCAATAGCTTTTTTTGCTGTGGTACAAAAAAGAGATGTGTATAACTAGAATTTGCAGCTGTACTTGATTTTCCATTTGTCACTCATCTACAGCGTTTTTCCATTTTTCTCATATTTCTTTTCATTCCAGTCCAAATATGCGAGTGTCCTTCATAGTGTTTTCATCAAAAGCAGAGATTGTGTTACGGCTCACTGGAGACAGGTATGGAATCAGGCTTGCATGAAGTATTTGCAGTCCCTAGTGTAAGAAAGCTAGTAACACGCCATGTGTTTGTGTTGTATAGTACATTAAAGACGAGTAAATATTTATAGTGTAAAGTAAATTGACTCTTTAACATGACCATGGCATCATATTGCATGCATAACATTTAGTAGAATATTTCTCTCACATACACTCTTTGCTTTTCATTATCAGGGGAAAAATTTATGATGGCCTGAGGATTTTAAATAAGGTCAACCCAGCAGGAGAAACCTATATGCATGAAGGAATGAAATTGGTAAATATATGAACATACTCAAATATATCAACAGTGGAATGAAATGTCCATTTTTACAATTCATTTTTCAAAAAATAAGCTTATTTTCATGTTTTGAGGACACAGGAGTGTATGAAACACTCAAATCAGCTTGACTGACTGTATTTCCTGTACTTTAGTCTTTTACTAGAATAAACAAAATAAAACTGTAATCTAATTGGTTCCCCTCTTGACCATGATAAGGCATAATTACATCTATCTAAAAAAAAAGAAAAAGATTCAGTGTCCTGAATCTGGGCTCAAGTTGAGTTCTGTGTAAGTCTTTATTACAATGATAGATACATTTTATATTTTTATATATATTCATATATAAATTACTGTGCATTTTTTATCCCTGCTGTTTTTAAGAAAATTAAGTTTCTACTGATACAACTTGATAAGCCCTCCTTCTTCTTTCCAGGCATCTGAACAAATGAAAGAACAAAAAAAGTCCTCTAGTATCATTGTGGCCTTAACTGATGGAAAGCTTGAACCATATATCCATCAACTCACTAAGGAGGAGGTGAGCTGTTATCTAACACTTTACATATTTTTATACTTGTATGGCAACAAATAATTACGTTGTTGTGTTCATAGGCTGATAAAGCAAAGGAATATGGAGCTCGTGTGTACTGTGTTGGCGTAAAGGACTTTGATGAAGAACAGGTAATGTTGGCATTCCAGCAGATTTTAAAATAATGTGCATACTACATGCATGCACAGAATCTATCCTGTTTCTGTAGCAATGACAAACTGAGTTAAAGGAGAGGAAATGTCAGCAATTTTTTTTTTTTCTTGCTTGGCTATCAGCCCTGTTATTATTATATTTCTATTTGCCTGCCAACAGCTCGCGGATGTGGCTGATAATAGGGAGCAAGTGTTCCCAGTCAAAGGAGGCTTTCAAGCTCTCAAAGGCATCGTTAATTCGGTAAGTTCTCCATGCCAGGGGCACCCATCCCAAAAGTTGTGATAAATGCCTCTGTGGTTTTAGTCCAGGAGTTCTCAAAGTGTGATAAAAAATGTAGGTCCCTATGATTTCCACAGTGCAGAAATGTATAATGCGGAATGTCACATAATTTGGCAAATTTTGAATGAATAAATCAAATGTACACTTAAAGGGTTAGTTCACCCAAAAAGGAAAATTCTGTCATTAATTACTCACCCTCATGTCGTTCCAAACTTTCGTTCATCTTCGGAACACAAATTAAGATATTTTTAATTAAATCTGAGCAATTTCTGTCCTTCCATTGACAGCTACGCAACTACCACGTTGACGCTTCAAAAAGTTCATAAAAGAGATTGAAAACTAATCCCTATGAATTGAGCCGTTTAGTCCAAATATTCTGAAGAGACACAATCGCTTTATATGATGAATAGATTGAATTTAGGCTTTTATTCACATAAACATTCATCAGGGAACATAAACAAGCTCAACCGTACTTGCTTGACAAGCGAGAACAAACCTCATTTGGTTCTTGCAGAAGCTCAAATGTGCTACTTAACACAAGAATGAACCTTTTTCATTTTTGTTGAACTAACCCTTTAATTAAATTGTGATATGCATTAGCGTCTGTGAATATTAAAGCTAAAAAATACTGTGTCTGTTGTGTTCTGCACGTCTTGTTCATGTTCTGTGTGAATGAGCGCCACAGGCAAGCATTTTCACATACTCAAGCATGCAAGATGCTCTTGATGTTATTAGCGTCTGCCGTCTCACTATATAAGGACATGAACACATGAACTTCATTTCCAGAGCTGCTCTGAGAGTCACTTCAGCATTTCAACATTTCATTTGATAAAACTATCATAATATCATATGCACACAGAAACTCAAAGGTCTTCACGACAATCCGTCAAAATAAAGGTTTGGTTTAACTTGAAGAAAATTATAACAGAAATATATTATTATTGCACCATATAATGTACTTCTCAAAGTAATAGTAAATAAATATTAAGGAATAAAAAAAAAAAATCTTACATGTTTTAATTAAATTTAATTTTAAGAAATGTGTCACTTTGCCACAATATAAATTAAGTCTTACATTTTCATTTGATCGCATTTTTAAAAGATTACATTTTTTAAATATTAGCCTTCATTTCATTTTTTCCTTTTTGATAATAAATTTGTATTAACTGTACCACTGTTAAAATTATGTTATAGTTATAATTATGAGGGGGTCTTAGGAAAATGTTCTACCGTCTAAGACCCAACTAAGACCGTCTTTCACCTTGGACCCAACAAGTTTGAGAACCCCTGTTTGAGTCGACTAAGACAGATCCATTCTTAAGCAATCATTTAGCCGACAATTTCTTTAAAGAGACTTGCACTAGACTTATCATGTAAACAGCCCCCTGGAGCAAAAAGGGGTTAAGTGCCTTACTCAAGGGAAAAATGCTGAGAGAAACTACAACAAGCCAATGTTTTTAACCCTTAAGCCACTCCAGTATTGAAGTAAAGTAGACCATTTTATCTATATCTTGTGTTCTTTGAAATGGACATATTTCAGTTAAAAATTGGCTTCAGACAGATGCATGATGCTAAAGCAGTCCAGATTTGTTATTTGACTTAAGTAAAGTTTTAAAAAAATGCTGTTTTGTAAAGCAACTTATAAAATATAGCTTTTGAAAGCTTTAGCATCACTTGGTTGTATATTGTTGGTTATAAAGGACTCTGTGAAACAATGTGTTTGTAAAGCTGTTTCATCTTACACAAGTCTGTTGACAGTTCATTTGTGATACTTTCCATTTGCCTCATGATGCTTTGAAATGTTCCTTTTCATGGCATTTACCAATGATGCGGTTTAACATTGTAAACATGGTACGAAGACTGAACATCATCTGCCATCAGTAAACCATCAACAGCTGAGGTCAGTGTTGTTGAACATGGGTGTGTTGTTTTGTGACCAAAGGAATCAGTTTCTGGGATATTTTTCAGGTTTAGTCATGCAAGACAAAAGACAGGACCTCCTTGTAATTTATTGATTTGTTCAGAAAAGAGATTGGCAAAAAGACCTATCATCTCGTTACTTAGTTAGCTTGTTTGGCCAAATGGAGTTTCAGGCCCACCAAAACATAGGCATTCTCTAGTGATTAGTAATCTTGGAGGCTGGGCTAGTTGGCCTCATGTTGCTCTCTGCTCAGATTTCCAGGATTTGAGATCATCTGTGCAGCTTTGCAGTCCGGGGCTAAAGTAGACTTAACAGAGATTTTGCAAAAAGCAAAAGCCTAAAGAATAGATTTATTCAGGCCTATTTTAATATTCCAAGAAGGTTTTGATTGATAGTTTTTTTTTTATATTGTGTGGTGATATCATAGTATTTGCATGATATGGTTGATTGGTGCATATCTACACTATTATTCAAGCGTTTGTGGTCACGTTTTTTTTTTTTTACTGCTACTGCTCAAACAGACAGAAAAAACTAAGCATGTTTTTCTGAGTAAAATACATAATGTTGACCCAATGGTGATGTGAAAGGGAAAGATTTTGCAGTCAGATGAGGTCAAGAACATTTTCAGCCAAATTTGTAGTGCTAATTTTCACACCGCTGACACCTCAGCTCCTATACATCATACAGTGAAGTCATGGCAGTATCATGCTGTGGAGTTGTTAGAGAAGAATGTCAAAGCAAAACACTGGAGAATACTGAAGCTTGGAGAAAAAAAACGCTTTCAGCAGGATGGTGATACAAACACAAGTCCAAGTGAAAAGAGCTCAATCCATTTGAGAATTTGTGGCTGTGCAAGAATGTCATGATTAATCAATCATGTTTTTTAGTGAGCTGTCTAATAATGATAGATAGAAATATAGATAGATAGATAGATAGATAGATAGATAGATAGATAGATAGATAGATAGATATATAGATAGACAGATAGATAGATAGATAGATGGATGGATGGAGGCTCTGATGCTTTAAGTCTATTCCTGTGTATAGATACCTGTCAGAGAAAATAAGTTGAAACGTCTTGCGACGAACCTCCCTTGTATCGTGCTGTCTCATAACTCATTAAAGAGCCATAAAGACCATCCTGAGTATTTTTCAGGCCTGACGTTTATTCAGTGTTCCTTCTCCCCTTTAATGATAGGAGAGTTTATCAGGTGTCATATTCAATCAGCCTGTTTTATATGTGTCCTCCACTTCAGTCTGAAGCCTCATCTCCGCTGCAGGTGATTCAGAGGACCATATCTTTCTGTTAATGTTGTCTTTTTGCCCATTGTGTACAGAGATTTGCATAGTTTGTCCTCTGTTGATTTATGTGGATGATGGGAGAGGCGATGGTGGCCTCTCACAGGCCTGTTTATATGATAATGTCAGCCTGCGGTCTCTAATAGAGCTGAAGAGGGAAAATGGCACTGCATAATTTCCCCATAACGGCTGACACGGGTCTATCCCACACCGCACTGTATGTGATGCTCGTCTCATTGAGCTTGATTTGGCATAGCAAACATCTCCGGCGTGAATGCTAAAGACCCGGACACTGTGATAGCTGATATAGTGATTCAGCAGTGACAAGTACTGATTTGAATAATTTTTTTTATTTTTTAAATTCAGATCCTCAAGCAATCATGCACAGAGATCCTAACAGTGGAGCCATCCAGCGTCTGCGTGAACCGTAAGCATTTCAAGGGCTTTTACAGCTATCAGGGTGGATGAAATTGCCTTTGTGTGTGTGTGTGTGTGTGTGTGTGTGTTTGTATGTGTGTACGTGGTCGTTGATTTGGGTGAACGCCCAGGAGTGCTTCTCATTATGTCCTCATCTGGTTTACATACCACAGAGTCCTTTGACATTGTTTTAAGAGGGAACGGGTTCACACTGGGGAGACAAACAGAAGGAGTTGTCTGCAGTTTCAAAGTGGATGGAGTTACTTACAGTAAGTATGATAATACCACATATATTGCCCACAATCTTACACGCAAGCTTGATATGATATTCCATAGATAAAGAGAGTGTGTCTGTGAGAGTCAGTTGTATCATATAGGAACTGACACGCTGGTCACACCTAGGATGCAATGCAACCAAGTTGCAAGACGTTTTGTGGCTTAACTGTCACTTTAGGTTACTAAAGACAGAATAAGATACTCAACTAGACCAACAAACATTTAAAGCAGTGGTTCTTAACCAGGGGTCCACTGGGGACCTCAGAAAACTTCCAAAGGAGCTACAGGATGACATAAAATTATTTAAATTAATATGAATATAATTTATATTATTAATACATTAAAACAATCTAACAACTAAAATGCTCTGTTTATGATGGAAAGACAAAATTATTGACACTCCCAGTTTCTGTTCAAATATAATATCAAAAACATTGAGAACCTCTCATCTAAAGCAACAATATTTCCGTGCTAAATTTTCTCAAAGGGATAGTTCACCCCAAAATTGAATTCTGTCATTTACTCATCCTCATGTCGTTCCAAACCTGTATGACTTTCTTTATTCTATGAAACACAACTGAAGATGTTTTAAAAAATGTTTCCTTGCTTTATTTGTTGTCCAGACAGTGAAAGCCAAGTGGGTCCAACACTATATTTGACACCACTGACTTTTATTGTATCAAAACATTTTTCAATACATCTTCATTTGTGTTTGACAGAATAAAGAAAGTCATACAGGTATGGAACGACACTAGGGTAAGAAAATTATCATAAATATTTGTGTGTGTGTAGTTGAACTGTTCCTTTAAATGTGTCTAACAGTCATATATATGTTTTTTCATGAGCAGTCATGCTAAAGGGTCACTATACTCCCTATGTCCCTATCAGACATGGAATGGTGTTTCCTTTATGAGAGCAAAACCATTAGACGACAGATCCCCATATGGGATCCACATGTTTGCTCCCTGCTATTGTAACCAGACAGGAAATACATAAACGTTGGATTCTGGGTGCCTTCAGCAGTGATGCGGCAAAGGAATCATTTTCAAGTGGGATGAAAAAACCTAGTTTGGCAACGGATCATAACAAAATCAACTTTCTATTCATTTTGCAGAGGAAAAGCCAAGCAAGGTGAAGGATAACTATGTCCTGTGTCCTGCTCCAGTGCTGCATTCAGTGGGACAGTGAGTATTTATGTTTCATAAAGCAGCAAGTGTCATTAAGATCTCCAAATGTACAGAAAGCATGTATTGAAATCAATGAAATGTTCTTGCATAATTTCAACCCCACTTGAACAGACTGTAACAGCCTATCATGCATACTTTGAGCTGCAACATTATGACCCATTAAATTATCATGTGATATGCCAGCCTAAAATGTCATGTTACAGCATTATGTTATTGAATTGACTGAGACGCAGCACCCTGTGTAGATCTGGGATTAACTGTGAGCAGCTTGTGTGAAATTATGGTCAGATTTACCCGGGACGTTTGATCCCCTATACGTGGTCGCCGTTCAAAAGGCTTGCTTAATTAACTCTTGGCTGGCAATTGTGACCCATTAAGTAGTTTGCTGCTATGAACGGCTAGTAAACACATCTGGTGGAGGGCTTTAAAAGGATGTGCGACAGATGCACTGGTTCCCTTTTCCATGCAGCCTATTTAAATAATTCACGATGCATTGACAATAGGCAACCACATAACACCTGCATCATGTCTGAGCGCTAGAAATTTCTTCCACTTTTTCTTCCACTGTCGTTTTACCTATCTGTCCAGTTTGCATTGAGAAAACTGCCAATTTCTAGCATTTCGAGGAATGCCACCTAGAAAACCAGTTGTTAATGTCCTTTATATCATATTTCCAGACATACTGTATATGAGTTGTCCTGAACAATCCTTCCTGGAACAGACCACTAGGGAATATCAGATAGTGTCTTTTCGGAGGCATTTTGGGATTCAAAGGGTCTTTGTGGTTCAGTGACGTATCGCCAGATATCAGGGTCTCATCTGCAGCGACAGCTGTTGGTTCGTCAAACCAGGATCTAGGGCATCTGTCAGCCTGCCCATTAGTGCTGGCCGGCCCCGTCCCTTCGAGTCATTGGCTGGAGGGGGTGAGGAACTTTTGTCTGGCAGCAGAATGTCCTCACCTGTGTTTTCACAACAACAGCGGAGTGAGAAAAATAACTGAGGGACAGACCTGACACCTGCCTGCAGCGCGAGTGGTGGAACGTGCCTCATCAATAATCAATCTGATCTGTCAGGCCGCCATTTTAGTTCCATCTGTGTAGGGGGTGGGAGATGCAGCCAGTTAACATGGCAGCGCTGCATCCACAGGAGCTCCTACTCTCACTCTGCTAGATGATTAAAAGATGGTTACTCTTTCCAAAATGAAAGGCAATGTTGTGCTGAATTGGTTTATTCATTTTTGAATCAAAGTGTGATGTTTTTATATCTGGATATGTCACATTGGATTTTTCACTTGTGCTCTCCAAGGCTGCATTTATTTGATCAAAAATACAGTAAAACTGTAATAATGTGAAAAATTGCTGTTTAAAATGTGCTGTTTATATATAATTTAGAATTAAAAGCTGAATTTTCAGCAGCCATTACTTGGATGGCTTAATTACATCACATTACCTTCAGAAATTCAGAAATGCTGATTTAGTGCTCAGGTAACATTTCTTTCTATTATAAAAGTTCAAATCATTTGTGCTGCTTAATATTTTTTGTCGAAACTGTGATACTTTTGTTTCAGTATTATTTGATGAATATAAAGTTCAAAGAGCAGCTTTAGTTTGGAATGGAAATATTAGTAACATTATAAATGTCTTTACTGTCATTTTTGATCAATTTAATGCATTATTTCTAAATAAAAGTATTAATTTATTGTAGAAAGTCTTACCTGACCCCAAACTTTTGATTGGTAGTGCATGCTACAAGCTACTAACAAATGGCTAACCAAATTGAAGCTATTTAAGGTGGCAAAATGTTTTAACTGATATCAGTTAATATAATTTATTTTTCTAATCAAAAACAATTAGAAAATGAAATGAAAAGTAGTAGTAGAAATTGTAGTGTAGTATATTGCACACAGCGAGATTTAATTAAGAAAACTATGTGAATATAACAGATTTAACTTCGGAAAGTTAGTCAGACTTGCCGCGTATCTGTCGGTGCTGATGCATATGTTAGGCCTTCAATAATGCAGGTTGTTCGCTTTTATTTGAAAGGGAAGTTATAGAAAGCTCTTAGTGACACCCGTGTCATCCCATTCAGCTAGCTACTCACGTTCACTTTCCATCAGCATGTGCTTTGTGACAAGGAATCAAACTCGCACACCACTCTCAGTCTCTTGTGGTGCCATGAGGGGCCTTCTGTGATGGCAAGAGCACTTGTGTCCATGTGCTTTAGTTATTCTGCAGAACTTCTGTCACATCTTCTTCTTCTGTGCATTTCTAGACAAAAAATAAAACATTCAATGAGGCAATCAGTTTCAGGAACAGCTTGTATGTTTACCACAGTATTCACCTGTTTTCATGAATGTAATCTGGAGGCTTTTGGGAATGCCTTTTAGAGTGTACCACCAAGTTTCCTCCTTTGAAACCTCAATGCGTGACAGAACATCGCATATCAGAGGACCTCTGAAGATAAATAAATCAGCCTTCATTGTTTGTGATGTTTGTTGCCAATTGCAATGTCCAATAAAACCGATTGAATGTTGTCAAGTCTCACAAAGCCTCACATAAATATTCCTCCAGAAATGCTTTGTGTCCACTACAAACTGTACAAAAGTGATCTGAGGAATTTTAGACTAGCCAGTCAAGTGCAAGGAAATAAAATAATTTAGTCTTAGATCACTTTTCATCCTTCACCAAACATACATATATCCAGCTTGATTAACAACCTGCCTGCCATTTGCATGTATTGAGTATGTCAGCTGAATTAGCCTCTCCTTTCATCCATTCGGCACACGGACCTAGTTAACATGCAAAAAACCCTTTACAAGCTTCCTCCTGCCTCAAGACTAGATATTTCTAAAGGTAATGACAGTTCAAGCTAATATAATCTAAAAGTCCTCAAGAGACCAAAAAAGCTACATTACAGTGCAGTAAGAGATTGTGGTTTGCGCTGTAATAGGAGGAAACACCTTTTAGAGAGTTAGTTCTTCAGTTGGTGGTGTTTGTGAAGGAACCTTGCTGGTCTCATTGGCGGGAATGCTTTGCGCAAGACCCAAACGTTAGTGGAATCTTCGTTGTTTGCTGTTGGTAACTCTTTC
The DNA here is from genome assembly GCA_031834385.1 of Semotilus atromaculatus. Classification (NCBI taxonomy): domain Eukaryota; kingdom Metazoa; phylum Chordata; class Actinopteri; order Cypriniformes; family Leuciscidae; genus Semotilus; species Semotilus atromaculatus. The sequence goes on from JAULUF010000035.1 coordinate 7,412,957, forward strand.
TCTCCTGTGTCTACTGCATCCTCGTCGGCTCTGCAGACAGTAGCCTGTCTTTTTTTACATATTCTCTCATTTTGGGAGGGATCTCAGGCGTTCAGTCAGTCGATTTCCTGCTTGAGGATTCTCATTAGCCCCATGGTAATTGTCTCCTGCATAATAGACATATGGAAATTACAATGCCGTTCATCATTAGTGCTTTAATTGCGAGCCACCTTCAACTCCCTCCACAGTAAATAAGAGAGAATTTCCAACAAATTCTGTAGAAATTAAACTTCAAATTATTCTCATGACACCAGTGAGCAATTCATTTTTTCAATTCAGTTTAGCTTCTGTTAGTTTTAATTTTGCATGAATTTAATTGAATTTCTGTTTTTTGAAAATGAGTATTTTTGTTTAGTTTCGGTATATATTTTTTAATTGTCTTCCCTTTCTGCATAAAAATGATCCAACACTGCCTATTTTGACACTTGTTTTTATCAGAAATCATACTCCAAAAAAAACCTAACTAGACTCTTCCTCTTAAAACTCTTAAAATAAAACTCTTATTTTAGCTTCCCCATTTCTGCTGTAACTATCATCACGCTGCATGCCGTATTTATGGGAAGATCTCTTCATATATAGCTGAATTTACTGTTGTTTTATGTTTATTTTCACCATTTATTCAAAGCCAGTGTGACTCAAAATGACCCTAAACACACCATCCCATTGTGTTTGTGTTCTCTTCCTACAGAGAAATGGAGGTCCTGATCAGTTTGAACAGTGGTACATCGTACCTCACCAGTGCTTCCACCATAACTGCCTCCTCATGTGTAAGTCAAACATGAGATCGGAAAGAAAACATCCATCTCTCTTCGTCTTATAAGATAATTTTGAACTAAAAAATAACTGGCTTTGGAATATAATTTATTTTACATGCAGTATTTTCTTTCTTTCTTTCTTTCTTTCTTTCTTTCTTTCTTTCTTTCTTTCTTTCTTTCTTTCTTTCTTTCTTTCTTTCTTTCTGTTTTCATAACATTTTGCTATTATCCTATTTTTAGGCTAATTGTAAATATTCCCTCTCTCTCATTAGTCGGACGGCACAGTGGTGGCCATTGTGTTCTTGGTGCTTTTTCTCCTGTTGGCTTTGATTCTGATGTGGTGGTTCTGGCCTCTCTGCTGCACTGTCGTAAGTGTCACATGTCTTCCTGCTCTCAGTGCCAAATCTCAAGATTTTGTCCCTTTTCTCACACAGAATCTGGATTGATGTTTATCTTCCATATTCATAATTTCCTATATAACATTTTCACTGTAAATTCTCTTTTGGTTTACATAACCTGGTTACAGTAAAATAAGAAATCAGTTGTAGGAGCTCTATTGCTGTAATATCCTTGTCTAAGCAGTATTTTTTAAAGACAACCTTCTAAGGAAGCACAGTGCATAGAAACAGACCATACCACATCCTGACTATACATATAGTATTTAATATGTGCAACAACAAAAAAACAAAAAAAAGTTATTTTCTTAAAAAATTGTTACCCAAGTTTGGCTGCAGACTAAAAATGACAAGTTTGCTCTCCTATACTAATAAGGAAAAAGCAGCAACACTTTTCAGGCTCTAATATACTTGTATATATAGATGCACTAGAAGCTCTAGAGATTAGCATGTGAGTATCACTATGGCAGTCAGCATCACTCTGCACAACCAAATGATATGCGCCACCTCTCTTTGAGAACCTGGTGGGAGCCATTCCAGGATGAGATGGAAGCATATTTTGGAAAACCAACAAAGGCATTAAAATGTAAACCCCCCGCAGCATGTCTGGACTCGGCCCTGTTTGTCTTGGTGGAGGAGCTGCTGTTCCTCTCCATCAGGGACCCCGGCACAAGAGAAGGGCCATGTGTGCTTTGTTAATATTTAAACTCAGCCTTGCCAGTTTTCAGCAATCAGAGAAATACAGAAGCACCTCATCCCCCCCCGAAAACACACACATTAGTATCCACAGCCACACCAGCATGTCCTCCGCAAATATACCAAATATCAGTCAAAATTAAAATATACCAAATATGAGTCAAATTAAATGCGGATGTTTGGAATTCATTTTGGTCATAAGAAAGTTGAGGTTATATATATATATATATATATATATATATATATATATATATATATATATATACAGGTGAAACTCAAAAAATTAGAATATCGTGCAAAAGTTATAATTTTAAAGATTATGGCTTACAGCTTATGAAAACCCCAAATTCAAAATCTCATATTTAGAATATTAGAATATTACATGAAATCAAAAAAAAAGAACAAAAAAAAGGATTTTAAATACAGAAATGTCGGCCCTCTGAAAAGTATAATCATGCATATGTATTTAGTTATATATACTAAATATATTAGTTTCACTTTTTAATTTTAATTACGGAAATTAAACTTACTGAAACTTTTGCACGATATTCTAGTTTTTCGAGTTTCACCTGTATATATACAGTATGTACAGTACATAATATATAATATAACAAAATACCATTGCTGTTGACTAAAGGCATCTGTTTAATTATGTTTTGATAATACATTCTTAGGTCATTAATTTGTTGTTTTACTGCAAACAGGTTAATTTTATGTTAATGGGAATGCACCATTTTAATTTGCAAATATGCTACCTGCTACTTGTCCATGATCATGTTAAGCCTGGAAAACAGCTTGACACAACAGTGTGTTCAGAGGGGTGAAATGGACAGATTATAAACTCCAATTGAACAATTATCCCAAAAGCCATATGGTGATGTTGCACCGCTGGACTGTGATTGGTTGATTCCACAGCTGTGCCACTAGTTCTTAGCCCCTCGTGCGAGTGTCAGATGGCTAAGTACACTGACATTTTGGATTTAATTATCAGCTCTTCATCGTCTGAACCACATTTGAAAGGTTGTCCCAGCTTCACATCTGTCCATCAGGTAGTTTGAGAACCTAACAGCCCAGCATGTCATTTGTGTAATGCCTTATTTATCCCACAATATGGCTGGCAAATATAAATCTGCTCTTTAATTACTCTGTGTAAAAAAAAGAAGAAAAAAAAGCTAATCCTTTAGCACAAGGTTCTGTCCAAAGTTATGTTAATCATAACACACTGCAGCCCCACAGAAGGATAGGACTAACAGTCAGTTATGAGTCAAAGAGCAATTAATTAACTCTAATTGATCATTTTCCATCATTATAATGGTAACAATGGCTAAATGGTATCAGTGCACTTTAATGTGAATGAAACAGCTGTTCTGCCCATGATATGTGATGATTAAAAGGCATTTTTTCCTGAAAACTAATTTAGTAGATGCTTAACCTGCAATGGCTCTGTATGCATCTTTCTTGTTTAACGAGACAAGGCTTGCTTCCATTTTGGAAAGCATCTGCAAATGGAAGGGGTTACATGGTTGACAGGTGAAACATGGTCACATCCAAGGCGTTTTATCTAGATAGTTGGAGTCTATTCTGTTACAGAGGCTCAAGTTTTCAAATTACATATGTAGCCATTACATTGCAGTATTTCGCCCTTTTAACATGACTTAAACTCACTTTTGTCTATTAACACATTTACCCATCACATCCAAGAGTGGTTAGATGTGTCAGGTCAGTTGATAAGCAGTTTGCTGAGCAGTCACTACTCTGACAACACCAGAGTCAGAGGATGCCAAAGACATTCCCAGTGAGGAAGACATCTTGTCTGTGAAAGAAGTCACCTGCTGAATCCAGCATAGTGTTTCTCATGACAGATAAGCTGTCACAGAAAGTGCTTTAGGAAGACATTTCATCCTGTTAACGCTCCTCTCCTTTGCACTGGGGATTGACCTGGAGTGAAGCCCAAGTTTCCCTTCTGCATTTCATTGCAGCTAATTAATTTCTCAGGACTTTATGATTGGGGGAATGCAGGGGATTGAACCTCATCCAATTAATTAAGAGATAAACGGACCACCATGCTCACCCCAAAGACTCCCCTGTCAACAAGTTGATTTTTGGGCCTTCTTTATTTTGCACCAGGGGCCTACAGTGTTAGTTTACAAGCAGACCCTGTAATCAATTGTGGTGGTCTCAGGCTTCAGTTGTTCAATTGTGAATCACATCCTTAGACAGCGATAACTAACTTTGCATTTTTTACTCTCTCTTCTCAGGTTATTAAAGACCCACCTCCTCAAAGAACTCCTCGACCTCCACCTCCACCTGTAAGATAAAATATAAATATTTTTTTATAAAAAAATGCAATCAGTGTCTTTTTAATGTATTTGATTTAAAATACATATAATTATTTTATAGAATACATACAATGTATATTTACTGTTCATTTTAAGTATTTTAAAAAAAAAAAACATGAAAGTTTAAAAGTTTTGGTTCGGTTTTGAATTCATCAAGGAATCCTGAAAAATGTGCATATTAGAATGACTTCTGGAAGATCATGTGACATTGAAGACTGGAGTAATGATGCTGAAAATTCAGCTTTGCCTTCACTGGAAAAAATTAAATTTTTAAATTATGTTAATTTTAATTAATATTTGATGGTATTACTGTTTTTAATGTATTTTTTTTTTATCAATAGAGTGGTGCAGGTGTGACGTCACTTAGTAGGCCAACCGGCAGTTAGAATCACACTGGTTCCCTTGACAAAAACCCAATAGGATTTTCCCATAGGCTTTTGGATTATCGCTTAAAACAAGCTCTGTGATCAACAAAAGTTTATGATACTTGCCAGTGTTTTGCCCATCAAGATAATTATCACAGATGAACGCAACTTTTATGAATTTTTACGAATTCAACGTCACCATCACTAACCTTCCGACAACTCTTTTTTATCTAAAAACATAGAATAGTTTATAAGATCACAATTATAAACATAACAAGGCTGTAAAAGCGGACTGAGCTTACCTGTTCGGCATGATGATGTTTAATCTCCTCAACTCTGTAGTCCTATTTAGCAAACAGCTTAAAAAAAATCACAAATGGGGTAATACTGATGTATATTGTTGTAGAATAAAACGTGAAAGTGTCTTGAGCTTGTGTTCACCACAGACCTTATTTAATCCATTTAACCAAAACCCCATTCAAAAAACCTATTGACTCCGGGATGATGCAACCAGAAGTGCTAAAATGCTAACTCGCTTCCACGCTTTGGCCTACAAAGTGATGGCATACCTGCACCACTCTATTGCAGCCTTGGTGAGCAAAAGTGACTTCTTTTAATATCATTAAAATTCTTACCGACCCCAAATGTACCCCAAGTGTACATAAAGATTGCAATTATCTGCTGTTGTATTTGCAATTCACCTATTTCTTTGAGGCTTTAAGACACAATTAAATTTTTTCAGAAACCAGAGACAGACCCACTACCCAAGAAGAAGTGGCCAACTGTGGATGCATCTTACTATGGAGGAAGAGGAGCTGGTGGAATCAAACGCATGGAGGTGAACGTTACATTTTAATGACGCCTATTATGATGTGCAGCCCCCTTGGACCAAACTTGGACCATTCTTGTTTTCTTTGGCTTTCTCTTACCAGTGACTGAGAGTTGGGCAGGAAATTGAAAATCTGGAGTGGACATTGAGAGTAATTTTAAAGTGCTTTGATTGGGGTCACATGCACAATATATTGATACCATATCAGTTATCGGCTGACATTAGAGATTTCTGTCATTTTAATATAAACCATTCATGGGTTATCGGATACAACATGAATATAAATATCGGTACATCCCTAGTCACCTGCTCTCTTCCAGTCTTTGCATTACTTGGATATATTGTTGTAGAAACAAATATTGAACTAACTAAGAAAGCATATTGTTTTCTTTTGATCCACACAAGAGCACTTGTTCTTCTTTCCTGTATGAAAGCCATTGTGTCTGTGATGTCAAGCTCAGCACACCTCAAAGTTTCTGATAGAAATCTCCTTAAATGTAGCACAGCCCCTGACTGATGGTTTTGACGTGACAGGGCCCTGCCAGTTCGGCCTCAATGATGTCCCGCTGTCTTAAGTCATGTTGACGCTAAGGGATTGAGAACTGCTGTGACGAGATTAATTCCTCTTGCTGACTTCCATTCTGTCATTCAACTTTTGTTCAGCTGAAATGTGCTACTTGGCACTGTATCCGTCTCAAAGCTGCTTTTAAAAGGGATGTTTGTTTCATGCTCAGCCACCCCTCCTCCAGTATCCCATGTAAAGAAGACATCACTGAAGTTCCTTCTGAAAGCTTTGGAAACCGTTTCTACTAACCTTTCCCATGAGTGTGCAAGGGAATGAGATGGCTCAGGGCTTACTGAGGCACAACTATCTTTAATGTTTTGAAAGCTTTCATTCATCCAGACAACCTATCTCCATTTCTGAAGCTATCTCTGGACCTGGGGAGGAGGTACCTACTTCCTCTTTACTTAAAACACATGCTGACGTGCGAAGAGGGAAACATGGGATGCAAAGAATGTTTTATTAATTGAGAGTTGTTGCTGATTGGAATGTCCAGGGATTCTATTGAAAAGCTGTTCTATATTGATGTGACTTAATCTACAGCTTGAGAAGTGCAGTTTTAATTAAGCCCTTTTCAGTGAGGGACGGGCCGTGAACTAAGAAAAAGTACTTTACTGTATGCATATTTTTTATGTACACTTTTTATTTATTTATATAATGTAATGTAATATAATACCTTTCCTTTTTCAAATATCTGTGTAGGTCCGTTGGGGAGAGAAAGGGTCCACAGAAGAGGGTGCACGGCTAGAGAAAGCCAAGAATGCAGTGATATCAATACAAGAGGAGGCCGAAGAACCCATGATCAAAAAGCCAACTGCATCCCCACCCACATACCATCAACCTGAATCCAAGTGGTATACTCCAATCAGGGTGAGTCACTTTCTGTTGCAATTGAGGCCACACCATCTTTCTGTCACCTCCCTTTCCTTATTTTGAGTTTCAGTCTAAGTCCACCTGAAAGTTCCACTCTATAATTTTTGAAGCCTTTGCTTGAGATGAGTGGAAAAAGAAACCAAGCTAAGGCTACATATTGATATTTCTTGTTTCATCATAGGGCCGCCTTGAGGCACTGTGGGCTCTTCTGCGGCGGCAGTATGACCGAGTTTCACTCATGCGCCCAACGACCTCGGATAAGGTAAGCCACAGATGGTTTACCCCAGTACAAAATGCAAACATGATTAATCACTCTTACATAGTACCAAACTACAGCCAATCTATTGTTGTACATAAAGCATGGGGTGTCAGTGTGTGGTGTAACTGTTCAGGGGATATTTTTGAGTGTGTGAGTTTTGGTGTATTAAATGCATGCTAGTTTCACAAACCTCAGCTGCAAAGACTCATAACAGGATGTGACTGTCATGAACTTGTGCTGCAGACACTTCCTTTTGTAACTTTTGTATTGCAATAATATATGTGCACAAAAAGTCCTATGAATGTCCAAAAACAACATTCAGAGGCATTCAATTTAAGAACAGAATGTGCTGTTTTGTTTTCATTGTTGTATAGACTACTCCACCATCGAAAAGTTTCTTATGCTTACCAAGGCTGCATTTATTTGATCAAAAATATAGTAAAATGGTAATATTGTGAAGTTTTATTACAATTACAAATAACTTCTCTATTTAATAATTTATATTATTTATAATGTATTTCTGTGATGGCGATTCTGTGAGTTTTTAATGAAGTAGTAGTAGTACTGTTTAATATTTTTTTTAGGAATATTTTTCAGGATTTCTTTCAAACGACTAGAATTGATTGGAAACAGAAATCTTATGCGACATTATAGATGTCTTTACTGTTTACTTTTAATCAGATGAATGCATCCTTGGTGAATAAAAGTTGGTGAATTGACTCCCAATATTTTGAACGGTAGTGTATATTAAATATGAAGTGAAATTGTGGATCATCCTCAGGCTTCACAAGTCTGTGCTGACTACGTGTGCACTACAATCTAATTTATTTTTCCAAAGTAGTGCACAGTTCGAAGCATTTTATTTGGGTTTGTTTCATCTTGAAATAGTCATCACCGCATCCGCGGTGCTAGCGCTCCCATTAGCTGAAATATCCCAGTCACGCTTGAGCCACTTGTTCTGTTTTACTTTCTTCAAAAGAACTGTTAAAACCTTTGTAACTCTCAATACATCTGAGATGAGGGTCTGGAGCCTCCAAGCGGGACCATGGCACACTTCAGTGAGGCCACAGCTCAATCGTGCAGACTTTCAAGCCCTTGATCAAGTGCACTGGGTGCAGGCATGAGCTATCAAAGCCCGAGGAGTCCCTCGCCAGAGCCAAGGTGGGCCGCATACTCTCAGCTAGAGAGAGGGGGGCTTTTATGCCCGACAGGAACCCTCGGGGGTCATGAATTTTTCAGCGTTGGATCCGTGGGGTTACGAGGACTCATACAGGTGTAAGGAAGCAGGTTGTCGCAGACATCTGTTCAGCTCGGAGACCCCTCCCGGCCCCTCCCCCCACTCCGCCCACAGACAGACTGCTGGATTGTCAGCAGATGTAGTTTTTTCAAGACAGCCTGAACACTTTCTGCTCTCCCATTTACCGCCTGAGGGGCTCCAACACCAAAGGTAGAGCGGAGGGTGGACACAGCTGCACTGCCGAACTTGCCTGGGGCACAAATAAAGAGATCTAATGTGGTTTGACTGTGTTGTTAGGGAGACCGGGGAGCCAGAGAGGCACTTCAGAGCCAGCTTAGCGCTGCAACATCTGCCGTCAAGTTTCCGGAAAGAGCGGCAGGGGACAGCAGGTAGAGAAGGTGGCAGCGCGTCAAGGGCTGGCCTATTACTGGCGGGGGCTCTTTTGAACGCACGCCCGCCTGCCCGCCCCCTGTGTTTCTCTCTCTTTCTCGCTCCCACCTCTAACTAACAGTCTCGGCAGGGCTCGGTATTGTTTTACAAAGCAGCAGTCTGCAAAACACACTAATAAGCACCTTTATAAATGATACATTAACATACATTAACCCCTGAGAGCTGCCACACAAAGGCAAAATCGAGATGGGACCCGCAGAAAAGGCTTTTGTTTCTCCTGCTGCTGTGGGTCTTAAAAGGATTGTTCATTCAAAAATTACAATATTGTCATCATTTACTCATTTACCATTCAAACGTTTGGGGACAGTAAGATTTTTTTATGTGTTTGAAAGCAGCCTCTTGTGTCCACCAAGGCTGCATTCGTTTGATCAAAAATACAATAAAATATATTCCTATGTAATGTATTATTGTGATGGCAAAACTAAATTTTCAGCAGTCATTTAAAATTCCCCCTCCCCATGATTATTTGATGAATAGAAAGTTTAAAAGAACAGTATTTATTTGAAATAAAATCTTATTTTTATTATTATAAATGTCACTTTGGTCAATTAATTGCTTCCTTGTTGAAGTATTCATTTCTTAAAAAAACAACAACAACTTATTGACCCCAAACTTTTGAACTATGGGTAAAAATAAAGCTAACTTTAGTCAAGTGTATCATCCTACAAAATTTTAAGTAAAGTAAATAGACTTCGCATGTCCATGTGCACACTATGATTTAACTTTTTATCTTCCAAAATAGGGCACCATTTGTTTGGTGTTGTTTTAAACTGAAATTATAGTTCAACCAAAAGTGACAGTTCTATCATAATTTGCTTATGTCATTCCAAACCTCTATGACTTTGTTTTGCGGAACACATAAGAAGATAGTTTAAAAAATGTCACCTTACAATAAAAGTCAGGTGGGGTACAGTGTTGTAGTTTGTACTTTATTGACTTACATTATATGGACAAAAACAGTTAAAATTGTGTTTCTCAAAAGAACGCCATGAGAGAGTAAATGATGACAGAATTTCTTTTTTATTGCTTTTTTTTTTTCATTCTAGAGGCTTCGGGGGTGATATGGGAGTAATGATGATAACTGATGGTGATTATAGATAGGGTGATTTTACAATATTAATTTTCAAGACAATGTTCCGCTGGATTTTTTTTATTTTTTAAGGAAATCATTCCTCATTTTCTCTCTGGTTTCAACTCCCACACTCTCTTACTCAGGCTGAGCCGATATTGTCAGATGTTTTGAAGCCAAGGCAAGCTCAATGTGTAATACAGACATGGTGCACACACAAGATTTTCAGATTCCAGCCCCCACACCCCCAGAAAGCATTGTTCAAGACGTATAATGTCACTTTAGCGTTGCCTCTGCATACATTAAACCCTATTAAAATCATTCTCTGTATAACACATACCTTATTAGCCCATGCCGACTGCTTGCCTCCTTAGGGCAGTGCTGTAATGAGGTGGAGTGTATTTTTAAATGGTGTAAATTCCGACCTCAGACAAAGAAAACATGTCAGCTCGCAGTCCCGAGGCATGGTGCTCGTGGCGGAACTTTCCCCGGCAAAAATAAATAAATAAAAATCTACTGTTGCGGCCCAGTGTGACAGCATCTTAATTTAACAGTCATCGGTCACATAAACAGAGCAGTGGGAGCATTTTAATTAAGAGACTGCAAGCGGGCGGCACGGCGGGGCCGGCTCTTGAAGAATGCCATTATAGAAGCAGGAGAGAGGAAGAGAGGGACGTACATGGCATGGAGAAATAGCGACGGGGTAGAGGACGAAGGAGAGAGTGAGAACAAGAGAGAGAGCGGGGGAAAATTAAGGCTCTAGGCTGGTGGGCCGGGTCCCTCAGGTCGGAGGCACACATGGCCAGGCTTAGCCGCAATAGTGTTTAAGAGCCCAGTCTCATGACTGGATTAGGGCGCAGAGCGGCAGACCGCGAACTGTTTGTGTTTTACCCCGGGAGCCAAGAGAGTGAACAGTGTCCTAATGAACTAGCAAGGCCAGTATGAAGTGGGTCTGGCTGCTGTAGTGAGGGACAACTGCCTAATGAGCAGAACTGAGCTGCGCTGAACAAATCAGCGATGCAACAACTGTCAGAAAATGTGGTTTGCTTGGCACTAGGTAGAAGCAGCCTCATTTAGATATGCAATATGTGTTGCCTTTCAAGCGCCTTTATGAGATTTTTTGCAATGTTGAAATACTTTCTCCTATTCTAGACACTAAGCCATTTCTAGGCTGATTTCCATGAAATGCGTAAACAATTTTGCTCTTTGGTTATCAAAATATCATTGCAAAAAAAGCATTTTGTTATTTTTTGCTGTCTTTTAAAAAAAAAAAATTATATCTAAATATTCTTCAAGATGTTTTCAAAGAATATATCTTGAATTATTACCTCATTTCCAAATGGTTGTTTTTGTTTTTTAATCATATATCGGACAACATTTAGCGAGGTTTATGCCTAAGCAAAAAATAATGAGGGGAGAAAAACTTAATTCAACATGAAACATTTTTACATAGAAACAAATTTTACATCTCAGAAAAAAAAATTTTTTAGGGGATGTTTTTATATTTTTACTGGATAACAAGACTAAGATACTGAAAATACTGATTTTTATTTGTTATTTTTCCAGTGATTGCACTCATTTTTATTTTCCAGTGGTTACTATGTTTTTTTAAGTATCCCGACAGGCTCAACACAACAACATTGACTCAACCAGTGGTGTTAGTTTGAGGCAGTAGAATCTGTTTAATCTGATTTAACAATTATTACTGCAATTCCAGTTTGTGATGCTGTGTGCAGACATGAATCACTTCAGCTTTAAGCCACTATTGTTTTTGGTTGCATTTAAATGACTTAATTTCTCGCCAAAGAAATCCTTTTGTCATGAATCCCATTGATATGCAGATTTCGTATAATCAATGTGCTGATTAAACAAGAACACAAATTGTGTACTCAGACATCTCAAGAAAAATGACAGGAGATAAGAGTGCTTAATAGTATTTAATGATTTAATATCTCTCTGATTGTGTTATCACATGATGTTATGTGACAAATACAGATTTATTTTTTTTGGCTCTAGGAAAAAAACAACACTTTCTGTTCTGTGAACAGATACAAGCAAGCGCCGGTTTCCATGAACAAATAAATCCTGGCAAATGTTATTAAGTTGAAACATACCCTAGATCAGAGGGCACAAGATTTCTAATTAATGGTGTAATTGGAATTAAATCAGAGCGTCACAAATAATAAAGCAGAGGAAAGCACTTGTTTATGGAAGCGGAGAACTGACCGTGTAACAAAACATTATCATATTTATAGAAGTATGAGTCTTTCACCATCTGCTGTAAATCTTCACAATTCTTCATAATGTTCCTTGAGTTGCTGATTTTTGTAGCCATTACGACACCATTGTGTTTGTTATGACAATCGGTGTGCATCCTTTAAACATGCTTGTGTCTTTTTTTCTGGTCCTCATTAGTGCTATCAGCAGACTGGCCTGTTACCCTTAACAAGCATTAAGTAGAAGGCTGACAGTTCAGTTAAAGCGCACCGGCCTCAGAGGAGAAATGACAGCTTTAACAATGACTGGCTTGCCGATTTCATGAAATGGCCTCTTGCTCTTTGAACCAGGTCTCTCTCTTTTTTTGTGTGTGTGTGTGTGGGGGGGGGGGTATGTGTAATGCAGAAAGTAGGGCAGATGTCCACGTGGCTGGTTGTAAATTTGACAATGTCTGCCGTGTTAATCTATGAGCCTCCTCAAACAGCCAGTCCTCCTGGTAACAGGATTAGATTGGGGACCCCAATGAGCTGGTTTGGAGGGTGGCACTGGGAACTAGAAAGTGGGGGTGGGGTGTGCCAAAAATCATGACAGAGCTTTTGGGTTGGAGTAGTGTATGCACTAGATGGGTTTGGAGAGGAACTAACATGTCCACAAATGTAGATAAATAGCGTTTTCCTTTTTTGATGAGGCTCTAGCCATTGTCTCCAGTACATTAAGCACTATTAAATTGCCATTAGTGTAATCTTTCAATCCTCAGCAGTGCAAATACATTTCCATTCACTTAAAAAAAAAAAAAAACATGGTTTGAACTGGAAATTTTACATTTATGCAAAATTAAAATGTTTTTTTTTTTAACATGGTTTAAATTGGAAAAAGCCAAACATTTAACAAAAAATGTAATTTTTTTTTGTCATTGTTATGATTTCTCTTTATGCTTTCAATCCGTTTTTTTTTTATAATCTATCATCATGGCTTAATTTGACTTAAAACTTTCTTGAAGGCTTGATCCGGGTAAAACAAAATGCAATCCATTAACAATCGTATATTTTTTTTCCCATCCTTTTTGTTTGCATTGTAATTTATTTCCATATTGAGGTCAAGCGTTTTAGCCTACAGAGGTTTTTATATTAGTGATGTATGTGACAGAGGCATGTGCTCAGAAATCCCTTTCCTCCTGTATCGGAGCACATTCTGCTGATTAGCTGGGTGGGCTGGTACCTGCCCCCTTCAGCAGACTGTTTAACACAGGCGCAAGCTTCTGTGTACTTCCCCTTAACCTCCTGATTCTATCCGAGCTGATGTCCTGCCGCGTTTGTCTGTGTGTGTGTGTGTGTGTGTGTTCTTTTTCCCTTGGCCAGACTGGCTACAAATGTGCTCGCGTCAATGTGCGGGGCCATTTCTTCATCGTCTATTAAAATCAAAGCCTTGTTGCAATGAGAGCTGGAATCTTGGCTTTAATTAAGCAGCATTACTGTTAGTGTCAGACGTTCCCTGGGCTGCTTTGTCGCATTGATTTTTCTCCTTAAGTGTGACAGACCTATGGAAATCATACAGGGAATCGGTAATGTATTGTAATTCACTCCTTCCCTCGTCTGATCAATTTGAATATTTAAAGTGATGAATACAGTGCATGACTGTTTGAAAGGCAATTTGTGGACAATTTTTTTAGTGGTTTGTTTTTAAGATTTTTAAATATGCACATTTTGCAACTATGGTCATATTAAAATACGGTAGAAGAGTAATTGAGAACGGTGGCATTCAAATGTGTAATTCAATAAATCCACTTATTAAAATGAAAAAGAGACACTTTTTTAAAATGTGTACAAAAATGTAGATTAAATTAATTTAGTATTGAAATAAATTAAATATTTAGATTTTAAAGGTATACCAGCAGTACCAATCCTGTATATTTTATAAACTGTATATTTAAGGCTTATAATACATAATGGATCATTTAAGCTTGTGCAGCACATTTTCAGCTCTCTGAATACCATGCATGGGATTTCAGCGGCTTGATTATGCTAATTAGTTTTAATATGCAAATGTGGGAGCCCTCTTTATTTTAAACCATTGGCCCAAGCAATATTAAATGCAGTTCTAATCTTTATTAGACAGTAATTAATTGTGCTCATAAAAGCATGACTTTAATAGTGTTAAAATGCAGGACTTTAACGCTATGGCTTGATTTTTGTTACCACTGAAACTCAGTGTTTGGCTAGACGCTGTGAAACAGCACCCGGGATCTCCCCCTAGATCTTGTATCACATCATATTATAGATAAGACTCATGGTCCCTCAATTTGGGCAAAAAGTCACTTTTTTACAGGTCTGATGCAATGCAGCATGTAATTTTGAGCAGATGTATTTTTTAAGATTGCAAGTTTGGCATCCCTATATCACTTTGTGTTTGGAGTGTCTTTAACATTTCATCACTAGAGCCTGAATTGGCCATAAATAAATTACAACTTGTGGTTCATTATTGATTGGAAGAAAGGACACAGATGTGACAATTATCGTGCAGCTGTTGAAAAAATTGGTTTATTCATTTATGTATTTGTTCCGAACTGTCAGTCAAACATTCTCTCAGAGGAGGAAAGCTAGTGCCCTCAAAAAGGAAATCAAAAAGTCATGCTTCTGTTCTCTAGTGTCACTCCAAAACTTCTGTTCGCCGATCTCACGGTTTATCAAAATTAAAGAAATGTGAATCACAATCCATATGACATTCATCATCATAATAGATCATCATAACAGTTTATAATCTAACATAGTAAGTTTAATGATGATGTCAACCTTAATGAGTTATAGGTCATTCTGTCCCATACATCATATATCATTAAATCAAGTAGAAACGAAGGTCTCTAGGTTTGTTGCAGCAGAGAGATTTCGACATAAAGAGAGCAGATCTATGAGAAATGGCTTGTTTACTTTCCTTTGTTTTGATCACAATAATCTGGATATGTATCTGTGGGTCTCAAAACAAATGCATTTAAGTAGTTCTGAATCCTGATTTTTGTGTGCACAGATGCAGAACTGCTCTTGTGGTCTTAATAGTTTTAACCCATCAGATGGCCCAAACCCTTCCGAAGTGGCAGTCGCATAAATTTCCTACCCCAAGAAGTTTTGCATATTTTACCCATCTATCTGTCCAACACAAATGCTTTACACAGTATAAATTTCAGAATGCTGCTCGTTTTGTTCCAGTGCATACAATTTTAGGTGATTTTATTTAAAAATATACTCTAGAATCACTTTGAAGAAGGAATTCACAGTCACGAGCTGTCTTTTTTATTTTTATTTTTAGTAGCGACATTAGGACTAATAAAGACATAAACTATGGTCAGCAGGATAGTTAGGAAAGTGAGAAACTATCAAGCCACTGATGACATGTGATGATCTCTAAAGGTCTGATGTGAAAATCTAATGAAAGGCAGGGATTCAGGAGGAACTGTGTGTGTGTGTGTCTGTGTGTGTTTGTTTTTG
Organism: Semotilus atromaculatus; assembly: GCA_031834385.1. Lineage (NCBI taxonomy): Eukaryota > Metazoa > Chordata > Actinopteri > Cypriniformes > Leuciscidae > Semotilus > Semotilus atromaculatus. The sequence goes on from JAULUF010000035.1 coordinate 7,428,521, forward strand.
TGATATATGAGGACACAAATGTGTATAATGACATGCATATTACACTGGTATTACAACTTACACGTGACTTATGAGTCCTCATATTTCAAATAGCTTAAAAAACATAAAAAACAATGTTTTTTTTAAAAGTGTAAAAATGCAGCATGTCTCCTGTGATGGGTAGGTTTAGGGACAGGGGCAGTGTAAGGGGATAGAATATATAGTTTGTACAGTATAAAAACCATTACGCCTATGGAATGTCCTCATAAATCACAAAAACAAATGTGTGTGTGTGTGTGTGTGTGTGTTTGGCCTCCACTGGTCGTCCTGATTAGAAGCAGAAGGTCTCGTGTGTTTCTAGTTTTGGACCCAGTGGAATCATGGGGCATTCATGGAGCATTTTTTTTTGGTATAATGGATGTTCACTTAGGCCTGCATGTGAGTAATAACATCATTGTCTCATATTTACACTTTTGTCTTACAACATTTAATGACTGAGGGATTTTCACGTAATGTTTAATAATACATTGTGAAACAACTCTGACTCATGCAGGAAGTCTGACTTTAGGTTTGATCTAGGCATTATTTGTTGGTGAATTTATGTGAAGTGGTTCTCAACTGGTTTTGCTTCAGTATTCAGATTTGACATTGGACAAAACAAGTGGTGACCCAAAAAAGAAGCAGACTTGTGTAATGTATAAAAGTAAGCACAAATATCCTTAAAATAAAGCATTTGCATTTCGTTTCATCTATTCTTGTTATCTGGACATTTGGACATTTGAATCTGCACTACAGATAGGCCAATTTTTTGATAATATAACTTTGAACTATAATATGGTTCTGATTGTATGCATTTCATTATTTGCTTTATGCATTGTTTTCCCTGCTACAATTCTGTCAGAGCAGGTCTGTGACCCTTTTTTTGGGTCACGACCCACCAGCTGAGAAGACCTGCATCTGACTCTGAAAACTGAAAACAGAGCGGGAATTCAGGATTTAAGTGAAAGATTTTTGAGGATTTTTCTAACACAAAATGGTTTGAAAATAAAACAGTTAAAAATCATGCAAAAATATACTACGCAGATCCTTCTTTCAATAACATGTTGCTTTACATTGATAAGTTCAAATTTAAAGAATATTGAGAGGAGCAGAAGCATTAACATTTTCTGTGAACATTTCAGCTTCTGTTTTCGTCTCTGTCTGTTGGATGTTAGGTCTCATTTTGGTTAGTTTAACACTGTTTTGCCTTCGTAGGTCTTTTTATGTGAACTTTGCTCTAAGGTACATATGCACAGAATCATGACTTTTCATAAGTAAGGCCATCGGGTATGGGTTGATATGATCCTCTGTAACATAAGGATATGGAAAGTTCTGCTCTTTGTTATGGTTGCATATATTAGCACTAATTCTTTCTTTGCCATCCAAGGCTTGGCTCGGGGGCACTGACTCTCCAGAATCAGAACATATGCAAATAAATCATATTTATATATATTTATACTGTACACAGAGTTAAGATTTTTCTTGCTGTGTGTTGTCACAGACTGGATCTTTATCTTGTCTAATACCTAGGTTGTCGCTTTAAATTTTTAATGAAGACAAAAAAAAAGAGTATGGATTTTTTCATTGTTAAAACATTGTTTGTTTCATATGAGATCACGACAGATTTGATCGTTTCTCACTGTAAGATAGTTGACATGAAATACCTTTGGAAAATTGACTTCCTGTGGTGTGAGATGCTATGCTACGTCTACAACAATTTTAAACAGCATTTTGATTAAATGTTTTTAAATTATTATGCTGGCAGCTTTTATTACCTCATTTAGAGCAATAACTGAAAAATGCATTGGCTTTTTTTAATATCATTTTTAAAAATAAAATAAACAAACTACAAAACGAAAGCCCCTTACGGAAGACTGCTGCATATAAACACAACATAAAGTCCAGGCCTGGTCCTCTCTCGTCCTTCACTGACGTCACTCCTCCTTTTATCCTCACTAAACTCCTCCGTGGGACTCGAGACTGGTGTGGCGAGCAGGTGACAAAACAGGTGCTAAATGCACTGAAATAGCACTGCATTTTAAGTATTTATATTAAGTCAAAACCATAATCTATATCAATTAGGCTTATTACTGACTGCAGAATGTAGAATGTAAATTGAAGAAAATTAGATGTTTGTGTACATTTTTATAGCAATGATGGCAGTGATGTGTCATATGATCTAATGACAGAGAAGAGTGTTATAATCAGACTTCTATCCAGACATGCATTGGAGTCCTTACTCCTTAACCTAGTACTTGGTCTGCAAACTGGGGAAGTGCACTGTGCAAATTACTTTTTTGGGTGTATTTGTACCGCTACCTGATTTGAATAATTCACTGAAACAGCCGTAAAAGACATGTGCAAATGAACGCTGCTATCATTCTTGATGAATTCCCTTATTAGTTTTCTTTGACTTAGATTTTTTGGGGTTTCAATGTAGCGCAAAACTGTTTTGTTCTGCTCTGGGATATGGGATAACTTATTCCAGGTTCGTTTGTCAAAACAACAAAAATGAATAATAATTTTATTTGACTCACTTTTCTCTTTGTCTTTTTGACCAGCTAGGAATTGAAATTGGTTCTACTAATGTTTTCCCCATCTGAAAAGACAGAAAGTTAACGAGTGTTAGGGCAGTACATTTGAAGACGTTGTGTTCATTATCCAGGGTACAACATGGCTGCTACCAGGACTGGACTAACCGGTTCTAGAGGCACCCTGATGGTGGCCGGTTAGCGCGGTGGCAGCGGTGTGGGTCAGCCCACCTGGGAGGGAGACAGCTGTCTCGTCGCTATCCAGCGCATGTCAGGCCTAATGACTCGCAGCTGACACCTTAACCCAGCCACACTGCAAAGTAGCGCATTAGAATAATTACTCCCTGTCATCCTCCATTTAATAGCCAGTCCCCCCCCCCCCCCCCCCCACAAAAAAAAAATATACCCACACTCATCCACAGGGCCTAACACACATACTCAGCCTTAAATGCTGTCACTGGTTGGACCATCAAAACACCTCCCCCCCTATCTTTTGCTTTTAGGTGATTCAATAGTATTTGCAAACCTCATTTAAAGAGAATGACTGGGAAACCGGCTGACACCACTGCCCAAAACAGTGATTGGTTTTAGTTGGAGAAAAACATGCTCTCACACACAGATAGAGACATGCAGTCACAATACGTCCAGCCTGAGAGTGCAGCTCATTATCATGACATCTGCATAGTTGAAAAGAGACTCCTCCTAAAACAGTGGGAACAGAGCTGTGGTACTTTCTCTTTCTCTCAGGGCACAATACCTTTTCTTCCTGAATCTCACTTGTTGGTTATGATTTGATAAGATATTGATATGATTTGTTATGATACCTGAACCATTTTGCTGAGCAGACAAAAATCTTGCAGTTGTTTCTGAAATTATATATGATGTATACTGTTGTATATTGATTTAAGCAGCACTTAAAGTATATATAATACTTTTCAAAAGTTTGGGGTCAGTACAATTTTTAAATGAAAAAAAAAAAGTGTCTCATATACATATATATACGATACCCGACTAAAATATCTCTGAACCGGTAGCACGATAAATATCAATACATACATATCGATACTGAACCAATACCACGGCAAAAACCTAAAACAACAGGAAAAGTAATTGAATAATAGATGACAGAACATGGGAAATTGTATTTATTAATTTATACAAAATGAGCTAGAGATATTTGCAACATTGATAAAATGATCATTAGACCTATTAAATCCCATTTCACAATATAAGTAATTTTATTTCATGACAACATATCTCAATTTAATTATTTTTGTTATTTCATTTTTTCTCTGAAATTAAAAAGAACAAAAATAATAATTATAAACAATAGTATAAAGACAACAAAGAAAATTATTTTTTTTCTGGTACAGACTTCTTAAAAGTAGCATTCAAGATTCAATTCAAGAAATACTACAGAAATTTAATAATCAATTGTGAAAATAAAACCATTCATAGTCATCACTGTATGAATTAAATTTAAATTGATCCATATTAAATTTATTGGGTTATTCAGTTAAGAGCAGTGAGTGAATCTCGTTTTCTTTTATTGTTTGATTAACATTAGCGGCAAAAGAGAGCAGCCGGTATATTAGCCCGCTGTCACTTGAAGACCTAATGCACAGATCAAACACTCTGATACACATCCGAGCTGTTTTCACCCATCTTTTGACAATTACTTAAGACAAAACTGACTGTGTTTACTGGAATACTCTCCAAGGAAGTATTTTGAATTTATTCTGTGTGTATTTGACCATTACAGTGCAGTACGTGCAAAAAAGAAATGAAGTCGGGATTGCAAATCATCTCATTCTGTGACTCTTTCTGCTAGCTTATTGTTTTACTATTGTGTCTTAACTATTTTTAAGGATTAAAGTAACATTTCTTTTTATTATCAATATTGAAAACATTTGTCCTGCTTAATATCTTTGTTGAAATCGTGATACATTTTATAGTATTCTTTGATGAATAGAAACTTAAAAAGAACAGCATTTGTTTTAAATAGAAATCTTTTATTACATAATTCTTTACTGTCACTTTTGATCAATTTAATGCATCCTTGCTAAATAAAAGTATTGATCTCTTTAAATTTTTTTTACTAAAATCAATGAATTATGAATTACTAACTCTGTTAGTTCTCTAATGAGAATAGCATGTAATCAATAAAAATGTCTGAAAATAGTCTGATTACGAGTATTTTAAAACATAATATAATCTAATTACAAGCACTTATTTTTTTGGAATCTGATTATGTAATCCAGATTACATATAATCAGCTACTATGCACTATCACTCCATAACATTTCCTTTGTAAAATATCCCATTGACAAGCCTAGCTCGAATCTGCAGATTAAAAAAAAGAAATAATTATGGAATAGGTTTCAACATATTACAGTGTAATTAATGCTGGAAATCTGTGTGTGCACAATTCATAGGGGCCTGATTTAGTCATTTGTTATAGTCACTGAATAGTGAATTAATGTTTAATTCTTGAGCTTAGTGGTCAGTGAGTATTATCAGAGATTTTGCAGTGATTGTTTTCTCGCCAGTTTAGTCCAGGTAAATTTTTAAAAGATGCGTTTATCGGTCATTCCCTGCTCACAGTAAACTGTATTGAAATTGAAGAATCTGCAATAGAAATGCAACTGTGAGTTAATGGAATCTGATGAGGAGATGAACAAAATGTCTGAAGAGAAGTAGATGTAAGGTGTGAGTGGGGACTGGTGTCTGGTCTCCATGGGTGGCTGGTGCAGACGCTAGAGGAAAGGTCATGGGTTGTCTTGTGTGGAGTCCTGAACAATAGTGATCAAGAGGCTGACGCAATAGGATTAAGTCTAGCTATTCATTATGATTATTGGCTTGAATCATTGTGTTACACCTATACTGCAATTGTCTTGTCTTCGGATAAGTGCTTGCACTGTGGAATCTTTCAGATATTATGTATACATTGAAAAATGATCGTCTGTTAAAGTACTAGTGTTGTGTTTTAGCGTGTGTGTGTGTGTGTGTGTGTGTCTGTCTGTGTGTGTGTGTGTGTTCTCCTCTTGACCAGTTGTTGTCTGACCAACTCAGGTCACATTAACCCAGTTCTCACAGTTGTGGTCTAGAAGGAAAAAAACCGCGTACACATACAGCTCTCCTTAGTAATGTAGTGTGGCCTGAAGCCGCTTCATGCTGTTAGATTTCCACTGTTGCTGTGCAATGATCAAGTTATTTACTGCTTACATTACCATGCGGCTTGATAAGCATATTTTCCCCAGTAGACATAACAAGATGGTTTATCACCAGGGTTACTACTGAATATAGCAGGGTGTGCATCCAGTGTGTATTTACACTCCTGTGCTTTATAGCACCACATAAATAAACCTTTTCTGTACTGTAATTTAAAGCTGAATTTTTTGCATTAAATAATGAGGGGAACTTGCTCGTAAAAGCATCATGAGGTCTTAAATCAAAATAAAAGAGAATATGTGCAGACTCAACTCTTTAGAAACTTTTTTGAGTAAATGAATAAGTGTATACAAAAAAATTATTAATACTATTATTGTTTAATTTCATATCTTAACAGCCGGGATGTAGACTATTTGAATTAAAATAGCTGTATTTAAAAAAAATAATAATTTGTATCAGTTAAGTTATGTTTTCTCCTTATTCAAAGGAATAGTGTATAGAGATATATTATTATATATATTATATTATTATAAACATATAATCATTGATCTTTTTTTATCACTTGCAAGACAAATAAAATAACGAGCTGCGTTTAGAGTTAGCCAGATTGTAACAGTCCAAGACACCTTAAAATGTAGTATTTGAAATAGTTGTATATACGTTCATTTTCATTGCAGTTTCTCTAACAGGTCACACATTGACCCCTTTGTGGGCTGGGTGCCAAAAGCGATTCCACACACATTAGCCTCATCACTAGCTTTAATGCATGCCACCCCACGGGATGGTAGGCGCCCTGGCACGTGTGGTCCTATCCAAATGGCAGGAATCTCACATGGACGCAACACTGCTCCATCCTGACAGCTCCCTCCAATTACCGCCACTCCTGTCGCATACCTCCCATCTCTCTCTGGCCCAGATCGCATGTGACCCCACCGCTGCCACGCTGGTGGAAGTGAAAGGGGAGACAGAGGAGTCCAAGGGGAAAGGCAGGCTCACACAAACATACACTCAGATACTACTTCTGCTTTTTGCACATTCCACTTCTCAGCAACTACTCAGTTGGTTTTATTTTCTTTTTCTGTGGTAGGGTTGTTAATCCATTCAAATATTGAATCATTCAAATCATTCAAATATTGAATCAAACACATTTAGTAGATTTAACTACCCCTATTGGTAACATTTTCTAATAGCTGCACGCTATTAATCATTAGTTAAGCATTAGTAAACAGCATTAGTAAACAGTTAACTCATAATTTATAAAGCATTAATAGACATTAATAAGCAGTTTTTAAATACAGCTATAAATGGTTTATTCTTGATTTAGAAGCATATTTAATAATTGTATTTTAATACTTTATTAATGATCAATTTATCAGTTCTAAATGAAGTTTTTCATTATTTACAAACCAGTTATTTAGGAGTTGTCAGTGATTAATAAGATCACTTAAATGTAGTAAATTCAGGTAGTTAAAAAGCATTTAGTAGTGGTATTATAGTAAAATTACAATTTTTGTGAGCTCATCTAAAGTGAGGACTATTTATGCCTTGTAAAGCATTTACAAAGGAGATTTAAAGGCTCTTTTATCTTCTAAACTCAAAAAGGAAACAAACACAACACAGCGATACAGAACATAAAAATATTTAACTGAGCCTTTAAATCTCCTTATTAATGCTTTACTAGGCATAAATAGTCCTCACTTTAGATGAGCTCACAAAAATAGTTTACTGACCACTACTAAATGCTTTATAACTACCTGAATTACAGTAGAAATACATTTAAAGCATTTATTAACACACTAAGTAACTATTACTATATGTCTGAATAGAATGTATTTTTAAATAGTTTATTAATCATTCTTATGAACCACTGACAACTCCTAAACTGGTTTGTAAATAATGAAATACTTAATTTAAAAATGATAAATTGATCATTAATAAAGTATGAAAATACAATTATTAAACACATTATAGAGATGCTTTTAAAACAAGAATAAAGCATTTATAGCTGCATTTATAAACTGCTATTTAAAGTCTATTATTGCTTTTTAAATGACGAATTAACTGTTTACTAATGCTTAACTAATGATTAATAGCGTGTAGTTATTATAAAGTGTTACCAAACTATTTTTCTTTTTTAAAGACATAACGTGTCTTTAAAAAAATAAAATAATGTTTATAAAGAAATACGTTTTTTAATAAGGCTTTGTTTTTACATTTATATTAGCAGAATATTGATAATATTACCGTTTCTGTTGACAGAAGTAGTTTTAGCCTATATATAGTTTTATCTTAAATAGACTGTGTAAATGTAGGGTTAATTCAGGATAAATTTTTTCCTAGTAATCTCAATAGCAACAGTCCCAATTCACCCCTATATATAATAGGGGTGGGAAAAAAAAATCGATATTGCAATATATTGTTGCACTCTCTGTCGCAATAAATAATCGATACACTAACGCCCAATATCGATATTTTATTACAACACAAAATGATTAATTTACCCGTTGTCAAAGTCACTGTCACTACCCAATATCTACCATTCTGTTTGCGGGGGGCGCTGTTCGAGTAAATAGGGGTAAAGTGGCGCAAACAGCGGCCGGTGAAGAACACAAGTTAACTAACAACAACAGAGAATTGCAGAAAAAAAGAGAAGCGAGAAGAATGGCGGTAAACAATAAAAAACTAATCAAAGACCCACCCGCTAGTTTCCACTCAAAGTGGACACTTCGGGTTTTACGAGCAGAGAGAGCGCAACGGCCGCGCGCGCGCACTCTCACGCCGGTTTCACACCGCACGCGTTCGCAGAGCGTAAGCAGCGCAGGAGCAGTGCGTATAGTGAGCGGAAGCAGGGCACGCGCGTTTTGCTTTCATACTGGCAGCGTTTGACGCGCGCGGCTGAACCACGGCGTGTTACAGACAAAGTACTCTATAATGAATAAGTTGGCATTGTTTTATTTAGTTTTCAAATACATTTAAGAGAAAAGACTTGTCAAGAAGCTTATTTTATTAATTAATAGGCTATATTATATAACTTTTGGTTCATCCTTGTTTTTGTTGACTTTGTTTTCTTTTAAAATTGATGAAGGTCATTTGATTGACTGTTTAAAACACAATAGATATCATCAATGCGCTTTTGGGTAAAACTGCTGTGTATTTTGGCCAGGATCAATGCATTGTCACTTTAATTCAGCGTAAGCCGCGCGGCAAAAATAGACCAGACGCCGAAACGATCGCGGCACTGCTGCTCCTGCTCTGCTCCTGCTACGCGCTGACGCGCCGAGTCTGCGTGCGGTGTGAATGCTCTAATCTGTTAACATGGGCGCCGAAAAAAATACGCGCTGCTTACGCTCTGCGAACGCGTGCGGTGTGAAACCGGCGTCACGTCTTCAAACAACACGAGGACACTTGCTCTCTCCCTCGCGCATATTAATCAAGATCAATTGACATGATAGTAAAAGGTCGGAAGACCGCCGTTTCACGTGGAGCATTTGGAGATTTTTAGAGATTAGAGACTCGCCTAAACTCAATGAACAACATCTCAACACTAAATTATAAAAGCCTGTCTCATATAGACAACTGTCTGTGTCTCAAATACAAGCCGGTGCAGTTTGACGATTTGGGAAAATAAAAACCCGGGAAGTTTTACGGTATATTAATTCTCAATATGTACACATGCATTATTAATCTTGTGCCTAACATAATGAAAACGGCTTTTCCCCTCACAATGACAGTAAACTAATTATTACATGAGTCACGTTGCATAGGCTATTTTCAGTTCAAAATGGCGAAATTAGACTAAAGTATATTCGTGTGCCTGATTATTTTTGTGCCTGATTATTTCATTATTCCTTCTTTTTCTTTTCAGTCACATATAGCGTGATATATCGTTAATGAAATTTCTTCCAATATATTGAATATCGTAGATATCGAGAATCGTGATATTATCATATCGTGGACCACATATCGCCACAGAATTGAATCGTGAGGTACCTGTATCGTCCCACCCCTAATATATAAGCTGTTTCTAAGAGAGTTTATGGTTAACAAAAAAAGTGATAGTAGCTATGTTTCCATCCACTTGTCAATCGAATCATCTGAAGTTCGGTAAAAAAAACTCATGCGAATTAAGCTGGTGAAAGTGTGTTTCCATCCAACGGCTTTAAAGCGAATAAAAACCTGTGCGTAATGACGTCACATGCTGTTTTGCGATCAAATTGGTATATCGAATTGATTTGAGACATTTTAAGGTGTTTCCATTCATTTTCGCACTGAATCGCACAACATTCAAGCAAACATTTGCGAACAAAGTTTTGCTAGACAAAATGGATGGCGCATCTGCCAACAAATGATCAATATTGCACAAGTTGTAGCCTAGTGCTTACGTGCCAGCTGATAGCGACATATGCAAGGGATGATGTATAGCGAGGCGGTTGTTAGCCTGAAGGGGTTGTCTACATCCCGCTTATTACATGGCTAACGTTACCTACCAAATAAATAAATAATTTGACACAAAATATTGATTTAAAACGGAGTTTATTGATTTAAAAACGATTGTACTCCTTCCGCTAAAGAAAATAGTCCGTTCCGTCTCTGAACTGCGTCCATGGCAACGCTGTTTTTCATGGCAACGGTGTGTTATACTTAGCAGCTGTCTGTTATCAAGAAATAACACACCGCATTCTACATTAGAATTCAACCAAGCCATGTACGTTAATAGCAAGCTATAATAAGAAAACAACGACGCTATCAACACTGCTATGATGATGCAGATGCACGTAAATGCCTGTGGTGTGGGAACGACAGCGCTCCAAACAGTTCTGGGAGATCGTGGTTCAGAGACACCTCACGGAAACCCTTTGGTTGAAGCATTGTTTTGCTTTGTCCACTTACATCTGTCTTTGTTGACACCCGCCATGTGTGCGCAAACAGAGCGGAAATACTGGGCGGAAATGGGCGGAAATGAGCGAAAACTTCTTCTTCTGTGTTTTGTGGCGTGTTGCAACCATAAAAGGACCTAAAACTTAATCGCAATTCATTATTTATTCGGCAAATAACGTTTCCATCAGCGTTTATCGCATAAGCCGTATATCGATCAAGATAAAATCCGATGAGACCGAACGTATTTCATTTGAGTCGATATTCATAAAATTCAAGCGAATTTTACTGTTTCCATAAGGCATTTTTCATTCGATATCACTTAATTCGGATAAAAACGTGTCGATGGAAACATAGCTAGTGTCAGATTGAATATACGAATTAACAGACTTTTTAACATATTCACTTTTGAACACATATTTAATCGCATGTTAATGTCACATGCTAATTTTAACAGCCCTTCTTTTTAAATTGTAGTTAGTGTGTTTTCTCTTAGACTGTATGCTTGTATGCAAGCTTATGGTTTTTGTGCAGCTGAATGTTTATCGTGTCTAGGGGCCTGACTGCAGGCCAGTTGAAGCTGCAGAGACAGGCCAGAAATGAAAAAGTACAGATGAGCCCAACAGCTTTGTTTAGATGCTCATTTGCAGTGTCGTGAGATTTCTCTGAGGAGGGGAAGAAGGGAAATAGTCGCATACAAGCATGGAAGTGAGAAAGTGGAGTTTTAAGTGGCTTGAGGGGTTTCAGTGATTAAACACAAGAACTACAAGCGCATTACAGCTCTCACAATTTGCATCCTGTCTCTTTTGTAAAATACAGTTAAAAAAAACAACTAATGTTCATGTACTTTGCTGCATACACTTTACAAACAGTAATGAAATTAATAAGCAAAGTGATTTTAATGTCATGCTGTAAACATCTTTATTCTGGTACCTGCATTATTACTGGGAGGGAAAATCATGAAGGGGCTGAGTTGCATTTTTATCTTGCCTAAAAATGATCATGAACAGTATATTAATCACTAAAATGAACATCATTTTAAGCATGCAACCTTGGAAGCATAAGACATTCACAAAAAACAATTCCTACTCGTCATCTGGCAAGCTGAAGCATACCTACTGTCTCAAGTGTTATACACTGGAACATGTATTTAACTAGGAACAATCTCCTCCCATCTGATCCGCTGGCATCCGGCCAAACAGATTTCTGCACCCTTATGATTATTTTATCACTTTAAATTCTTTATGATGAAACGCTGCAGTGGTAACCTTGCTAAAGCTGATCAGGGCCTGGCTTTCACTGCTGCTATTTGGAATAGCTCTCCTCGGTGGCTCGTTCCTGCTCCCTCTGTTGGATTCTGCTTGTCCATTAGTGCCATCTGTGCCTGCCTGTGCCGTCTGTGAGCGCCTGCGCTCCGCCAAAATGACTGGCATTTTCTCTCAAACAACCAGGGGATGGTGCCCAGAGCTGCTAGCTGGCAATGATGTGCACTTTTTCTGACAAACCCGGGGAAAGAAAGACAGGATGGGGAGCAGAAAACATCTGCATGTAGTGCAGCTTTGCTTAAGCTACTTTCACAGGGAAAGACTTTTCTGGTGACCATGCAGCTAAACCAAGCTTTGTAAACTTGAGCTCTTCCAACACACTGGTTCCTCAGAGCAAGTCATCTCCAGATATCAGATGATCAGCAACCTTTGCAATAAGTCTTCATTGGTACTGAATTTACATTGGATTTAAGTAGGTTTGTGAATCGAGAACAAGTTTTTGAAAGATGCACATTTGGATTTTTTTATTTTTTACTTAACAGAAATTTGTTCTTTATTAGAAAAGATCTGTCATTATTTACTAATGCTGTTTAATACAATTCTAAATATCTTTAGAGGTCTACACAAGAAATAAAAGTAATACTATTATAACGGCGCATTTACCAGGCGCGCTTCAGAATCGGTTCACAGCCGAGGAGATCGATGTTCTCGTCAGGGCCGTAAAAGAAAGAGAAGTGACATTGGGGATGGGACAAACCCACCCAAATTAGCTTCGGTTATACATGCATATAATTATAAAATTTTTCCCATCGTCATGGACACAACAATGATTTCCCTCGTGTTTTAATATTTTTCCTTATAATAATGTATCATTTGCAAAAAGAAAAATGCATCTGTGTAGATGAGAGAATCATCTACAGTGTATGCGCGTTGCTCTGTATTATGACCAAGCATGCACGCTTAAAATAGCATCTGAATGTACGCTCAACGCGCCACTGACTTTAGACTAGGTTTTTTCTGGTCAGTGGCGCAATTGTTTTCTGGAACTGCAAAATAGCACCAGGGATTGTTTGTGCCCGAACACGCCTCCTTTTTTGCACTGGAGCGCAAGTTCATTCTCTAGTTTGCCGACGTGCGTCTGTGGAGGGAAAAGTCCGCTTTGCACGGGTGCAAAATAGGAATGATACATGCGTCAGTGTACAAAGTCATTTTTGCCGGGTGCAAGATAGGGCCCTATGTGTCACACAAAGGGATAGTTGAAAAAAATGTAATTGTGTCCTCATTTACTCAGCCCATGTTATTTAAAACCTGAATGACTTTCTTTCTTTTGTGGAGCACAAAACAGATTTTGAATAATGTTGGCGATCAAACCAACACATTTTGGTGACTTCTATTGTACAGACAAAAAATAAAATACTAAGACATTTCTCAAAAAATGTTTGGGTTCTGCAGAAGATGGAAAGTGATACAGGTTTGCAACAACAAAAGGGGTGGCACAGAATTTTATTTTTGATTGAACCATCAACAATATTTAATAACAACTAAAAAGTGATAGCTAAGTCCATTTTGCAACTGACAACAAAGGCTCTACTAACATGTGTCTTTAAAATGTTATTGTATAGAGCCAGCTCTGTAAATAGACCTACAGTGAACATTAGTAAACATAACTAGATTCAGCCATGTTTAATATACAGTACTATATACAGCGTATACACTGATAAGCCAAAACAAAATGACCAGTCACAGGTGAAGCGAATATCGTTGATCATCTCCTAACAAGGCTATGTATTAAGGTCTGGGTAGATTACATGGTAAACAAACAAGCAGTGTTCATAATCAACATGTTGGATGCAGAAGAGATGGGCAGGAATTAAACTCTGAGCAACTTTGACAAGGGCCAAATTTTATAGTAAGACTCCTGGGTCAGAGTAACTCTGAAAAGACAAGGCTTGGTGTGAATTTACCAGTGGTGGACTGTAACGAAGTGAATGTAATTCGTTACTGTACTTAAGTAGCTTTTTTTTGTATCTGTACTTTACTCAAGTATTTAAATTTGGGGAGACTTTTACTTTAACTCCACTACATTTCAAAGTCAAATATCTTACTTTTTACTCTACTACATTTTCAAAAATCAGTCGTTCCTTTTTATTTATGAGTGGATAAAAACGTAACTGGTCAAACGAGCCACCAATCAATCACAGTACAGCGCGCGCGTTTTGTTTTTAACTTGCATTGGCGGTATCTAAGCGCGAACCAGAGCCGTTAAATATGACAGTTGCGCTGTCCCAAATGGCACACTTCATGTGCACTTTCGGTCTTGTGGACTACTACGTGCGCGTGTCCGTTAAGTTCGTGAGAGTAGCCGTTATAATATATATAATGTATATGTGTGTGTGTGTATATATTAAATGGCGTTGTGCAGGTTTATGTGAATGTATCATAACATTAGGATGTTAATAATTATGACCATAGATACTCGAGAAAATATATACAGTAAATACTGTAAATGTATTATACCTTATGGGAACAGTCCCCTTCCCTCCAAAATTAAACACACAAAAAATTTATTCAATTCAAATCAATGTTAATGTCATTTTTATTAATTTTATTAATAGATTGGTGTGCCAAGAGTGACATTAGTCTTCACGTAGACTGAGTTAAGCAAGAATCTTGTGACAAATTATAATAGGACATTATAGCCATAAAAAAAAATCAAAGTACTTGGATACTTAAGTACATTTGAAGGCAAATACTTTTGTACTTTTACTCAAGTGAATGTTTAAAGGCAGCACTTCTACTTTTACTTGAGTAATATTTTACCTTGAGTATCTTTACTTTACTTTACTCAAGTACATGGTATGAGTACTTCGTCCACCACTGGAATTTACCAACAGTGGTCCGGGAGGAACAAACCACAAACTGCCAAAAGGGTGTTGGGTATCCAAGGCTCATCGATGCACAAGAGCAATGAAGGCATCCCATGGACGGCGGTGTATGTGTACGCCATTTACCTGGGCAAGTGATGGCACCGGAGTGCACTGTGGGATGACGACAAGCTGGTGGGAGAGAGTGTGATGCTCTGGGCAGTACCCTTGCTGGGAAACCCTGGGTCTGGCTATTCATGTGGACGTAAATTTGACACGTGCTACGGTGCTTCCTACCTAAAAATTGTTGAAGACCAGGTACAACCCTTGATAACAATGGTGTTCCCTGGTGGAAGTGGCCTGCCACACTGCAAACATTGTTCAGAAATGGTTTGAGGATGATGAGTTCACGGTGTTGCCCTGACCTCCAAGTTCTCATTCTGATTGAGCATCTGTAGGATGTGCTGAACCAACAAGTCCGATCCACTGCAGCTCCACCTCACAACCTACAGGACTTGAAGGATTTCAAAGCCTGCAAGGATTTTCTGGAATAGTAGAGGTTAATGGATTGGAGTTTTATTTGTTTGTTTGTTTGTTTATCGTCAACTTTGCCTCTAATGTCATGCTAAAAATGTGAGCTAGTAATGACCAATTTGTAAACATCATGACACCTAATGTCAGTGTTGGGTTTTTTACCGGTGTCTCAAGATTAAAAACCATTATTCTCCTTCTGTCTCGTGGGTCAATCCGGCAGTCATCAGCTCTTGATTGCCGATCATATGCCACTTTATTTACCCAGAAGACTTGATTTGAGCCAGCAGGACTTGCTGTAAATATTGTGTCAGCAGGAGAGGGTATTTTACCCTTGTAATTTATGGTGTCTATGTGCTTCCAAAAGACATTGTGGCTGTGGATTTAAATTACAGGGATCACCATCATGCTGTCAACTCTCACTTTCAAAGCAAGCTGCGGGTAGAGCATTGTTAGGCCCTCCAGAGCCTCATGAGACTCATGCTGACATGATTTTTTCTAAATGTAATGCTTGTCAGAGGATCTGTTTTGATTCACCCGTGAAAGCTACAGTTTCAGAACCGTAAAATTGAAAGCTTCTTCACTTTTTCTGATGGCTCAAAGTAACTGTCCTTTTCTTGAGGCTTTTAATGTATTCACTGTTTCAGTGCCTATATCACTTTTTAATAACTGGAAAATGTATCCAAGTTGTCAGCAGGCATTAGATTTTAGGCTCTCTTGGCTTGGTTCTGAATCTCCACCAGACCAGATGGCGGTGCTATGTGGGCCGTATGTGGACCATGGGTGTGGAGATAGTGGGGGCCAGCTCTAGAGTGCAGGATTGCTCACATTCTGGCATTTCCCAGGCCTGTTTGCAGCTGCACTTCCTGTCCCATTTTGATCTTCTAAAATTTTCAATATGTGGAAAGGGTTTAGAAGACAGAGCTTAATCTGTGTAATGTCACAGTAGTTTTTACAAATAAGGCGTAACTGAAAGAAAAATATTTGAAAAAGAAAATAGAAATGTTTTCGCAAACCCTTTAAAATGCAGTAATACTGTGAAATATTATTACAATTTAAAAGAACTTGTTTTGTATTTGAATATATTTTCAAATGTAATTTGCTCCTGTGATGGCAAAGCTGAATTTTCAGCATCATTATTCCAGTCTTCAGTGTCACATGATCCTTCAGATATCATTCTGATATACTGATTTGCTGCTTGAAGGGTAACTAAACCCTAAAACAATTTTTTTTTTAGTTAATGATCTGTAAGACTAGGGCTTTATTAATGCTGTTCATTGATTCAAGTAATTTTTTTGATATTTGGGTATTAAGTGTTTTAATTCTACAATATATGGTGTAAAAACGTCCGAGTGCTGCCCTCTTCAGGTTGAACGGTGGCTACTGCAGTTGAATTTTCCTATTGGAAGTTGTGGTGCCCTGTGACGTAAGAGGGTACCAGCTAACCACGCCCTTGGGGCACGCCCTGGGCTCTGCCCACTTTTCCAGCATTTTTCAAATATTCTGACCAGGGGTTTAGTTACCCTTTAAGAAACTTTGTTTTCTTTATTATCAACAAAACAAAAACAAAAAACTGTTGTGCTGCTTAATATTTTAGTGAAAGTTCAAAAGAGCAGCATTTATTTGATATAATATATATTTTAACAAGTTTTAGTGTTACCTTTGATTAATTTAATGCATTCTTGCTTAATAAAGTATGAAAAGATAAAAGAGAAGGACATGGGCTACTTTCCAAGTTCCACCTTTCTCGATTCCTGGATCTCACTCCTTCAAAGAACAGAAAGTGCAAGACGTCTCCTCTGGGAGTTCCAGGGTTGGGGGAATCAAGCTGTTCCAGAGAGTGGCTAGCAGAAGATGAGATGCAAAAACACATGCAGACTCTTTTGGACAGGTGCCCAAGCACACGGCTAATCAGAGCAGCAGACATCTTTCTGTAAAGTCTGGTGGCCGTCAGAATGGTGCGGCTCGGAGAGCGCTCCAAAGAGCAGAGATGGAGGGGTAATGATGGCCCCCCAACAGGCTGGCTCTGTTTGACTGATCTGTATAGGTGTAGCATATGTGTGGGGTCACAGAGGTGAAGCTCTTGATGAACTGAGCCTTGTGTGATCTCTTAAAGATGGCATGAAACCATGAGAAATCTCTGATCAGTCCAATCAAGTATCTTTCCAGTTTTTAATAAACACTGAGTGGTGTAATTATTTCCGCTTTTATGAATTCAGTAACTTTCAGCTGAACTTGTTTGATATTTGTCTCTTCATGGTATCATTCGTGATAATTGAGCTGCATATTGACACAAAGACTATACACAGAGACTCTGAAACTTGGAGTCAGGATCATTTTGTAAAGATTAACCAAAATTCACAGTGATTTGTATAAAACACAATATTATTTATACAATATAAAAATATCAAGCACAAGAGGAATGTTACATTTTAATATGACATTTTGCATGTCTCGAGTGAGAAAAACACGTAAAAATTTCTCTTCAGCATACTCTTTTACCCACAACACCCTATCCGATATCTAGCCCATGGTCGTTCTATTCTCATGGCACAGGTGGGCTCTGTCTGTCTCAGTGTGACATTGCTTACATATAGTGTCCAACCCCAAGTGCTCTTGCCCGGGAGCGATGGAGTTAAAATGGGTCTGACCGTGGGTTTGGATATGACCGTATTGCTCTGCACCTGGTCGAATCTTACAGCAGAGCCCCTTCACAGCTATTGTGGTGGAGGCGGACAGCTTTTCAGAGTTCCTGCTTCAAAGCCTGCAAAATCCAGTAAACTTAGCCACACAATCGGCTGTGGCCAAAACAGCATCTGATGTGCCTTATTTGTTGACGGAGTGAGATCTATCGCAGAGGGTGCGCCTCACATGGCTTACAATGCAGGGACAACGTAAAGCCCTTTATTCGTGGTTAGTCTATGAAGACGCTGGGTTTCTTCCAATATCTAATGCCAATTGCGACTTGAAACTAGGGCAGGCGACTGTGATGTTAGTTTTTCATTGTTGGTTACACACTAGTTATCAATCATACATGATGGGGAAAATATATTAACTCTCAATGATAAGAATGCCTGGGTTCAGTAGTTGTGTGTGTGTTTGTTTGTGTGTGTGTGTGTGTGTGGGAGTGAGTGCTTTGGAGTTTGTATGGTGGTTATACGCTATGCGAGAGCTCCCTCTTGGTGCCATTGCACCCAGTTTCTCCAGCTAATGAAACACAAATACAGATACACAGTACACAGATACACTGACACTTTGTGCTATAATTTTTATGATTAATTTAATCACTGAACAGAAATACTCAAGATGTATGCTTTTGGAAAGTAAGTCTGTTTTTATATTTGTTTGTGTCTGGGTACACGGTGTGATTTACTTGTTATTTGCAAGGAAAAATTAATTGTATTGTGAAAAATATTTTTATATTTTTGTTTCCAATCTTAATGTGTTATTATTTAAATTATTTAATATGATATACATAATTTTTTTTCATTATTTATGTATTATAATATTTTATTTTTTTAAGGGAATCAGATATACATGAAAAGGTAATATAAGGGCCATTTAAAAAAAAAAGAAAAAAAAGTGATTCATGTCTGTACGTGGTGTTATACATCTTTTTGGGGTAATAAAGAAGCCTTTCACTCCATAGAATAAGATGGTCCTTAGAAGGAATTGGAATACTTTCCAAGTTCCAGCTTTCTCAATTCCCTGATCTCACTCAAGAATCCAGTTATTTTATTAAGAATTTTTAGTGTGTGTGTGTATATATATATATATATATAATTATTTTCACATTTTATGTTTTATATTATATATTTTATTTTATATTTTATTATATTTGTACCACCCTGACATGATGTCTTAAATAGGCAACAAAAAAAAAAAACGTGTTAATAACAATTATTGTTATTATTTAAAAATGTACTAATACATGAATTACTAAAAATACATGAATTAATCAGTCAATTAATTAATCTTCTCCTGACCTTTTCTTTTTCTTCTAGGGACGCTGTATAAATTTCAATCGGATGCAGCATCAATAGACGACAGTCTCCAGTCTCTGAAATACTTTGACTTCCAAGTATATCAGATGGGACAAAAGAAAAAAAGCATAATTTCCTCGAGATGACATAGCTTCTTTGGCCACTTTAGAGTATCTTGATTCAATGCTTGCATATTGGCTTTCCAAAACTTATAATTCTGGTATCTTTCAAGCTACTGAATGGCAAGCAGATGACTAAATAGATTAACCCCCAAAAAAGTGTCTGATTTTGCAGCTGATCTGGTTAGCTTTAATGCACAGCAAAGGCTTTTTCATGTTCTGACCATATTGTGCCTTCTGAGGAAAAAAACTAATCTTATGGACACAGACGGAGGCTATTTCAGAGAAAAAAGGAAAAAAAAGCAGAATGAGATGAGGCTCTTTGCCGTTGGCTGGAAAGTAGAACTAATCCCAGTAGGCTCATGGAGTGCAGAAGTACTTTGCCTCTTGGCAATGTCTCTTCACAAAAATCTCTCCAAGCCCACTATCGTCGGATGCCTAGCGGGGCTTCTTTGACTGGAGATCTTGTCATTTTAACACTGAGAAGTGCACACGCATGACAAATTGTAGACAGAATGCCCTAAGGTATTGGACGCAGTAAGACTTTGCCCTTTAGTTTGTGAAGACACCTTTCTATCAATGCGAGGACAGCACAGAGAAATTAATAGAGCGTTATTGCACCGCAAGACACCCTGTGACCAAAGCTCTCCGGCAAGGTTTTGAGGGACAGATTTAACTCTGGTGGTTGGTGCTTCCTCCCCACTTATTTGGCAGTCTGTTCTGTGCTCACTAATGCATAGACCTTCACAATTCAGAAACATGCCCCTCAGTTAAAGGGTTTAAAGCATCAATACAACTGTCCATCCATCCGATCTCCAAAAAAATGTGCTCAAGTTCTCTTGGGATAGAAATATCAAACTTTGATTAATGTAAAGGCAACTTTAGAGATTTATCTTTTGTATGAGGTCTGACCACTCTAGAATTTTTGTGTGAAATGAAGGAGTTCCTTAGCTGTGCTAACATGACACCCTCATCCAATATACTCGGAAGATCAAACCGAAAGGGGCGACGGACGGATAAGTATTGTTCATTTTCCAGAAATTATCCACATCGCACTCCCCCCTCCACTTGCACACAGAAAAGCGAGCAATATATATTTATTTTAGATTTCTTTAACGCGCTGTCATGACGACGATCGTGAATGATGTCAGTGTCAGTGGAAACACTGTGGGGGAGGAAGGGGGCGGCAGCTGAAGAAAAAGGCTCGAACGATCCAGTCACTTTCGATACGCTACTTCAGATGCAAAATGGATATTCGAGTCGAAATCTGACAAAGCGTGCCGGCTTTGACGGGAAGTGGTATAGACAATGACCAGTGGCTGGGTCAGTGGGATGTCTCAGTGCAAGCAGGGAAGCTTATCAAATGACACTAAAAATAAGTTCAACAACCATCAAGTTTGAGGGGGGAACAGAATGGGGCGCAGTCGCTCACATTCGGTGGGCATGCAAGTGTGCAAGATGGCAGGACCATTGGGGGAAAAAAGCCCTCAATTAATTATTTCTTTGTTTCTATCGTCATAATTGTAGGGATGTTCATTATTGTTCCCATCCACCCCCTACCAAAAAAAGAAACAGCAGAATACACACATAGAAAAGTTAAAACATTGGAATCATTCTCAGAGTGGCACTTACTGTACAAGTTTAGCTAAGGCACTTCATGGATAGATAGGTGAGTGTAATTCAGCTTTTATTTCTTTTTATATGTCACTGATTACAGTGTCAATTAAGTTTGAGTAAAAATTTGGTTAGGTATTTACATACTAGTTGCAACATGGCTTGATATGTTTACCGGCTCCTTACATGCTTTTTTCCACCTCAACCTCACCAGAGCTTCTGTTTTGTTTTCTCTTATTTGTTGTTTTTGCTTGTTTTATTTACCTTTTATTTTTTTATGTCTTCTTTTATGCATTTTACATTGTTATATTTATATTTTCATATTGATTGTGGTTCCTGTGTGTGTGTGTGTGTGTGTGTGTGTGTGTGTGTGTGTGTGTGTGTGTGTGTGTGTGTGTGTGTGTATGTGTGTGTTTTTTAAATACGTTTTGGGATCCATTAATGCATGTGTAAAGAGAAACTGATTGTAAACCTTTTGTATTTGTGTAGCAAATTGGATTTATTCTTTTAAATGTTGGATTAAGCTCCAGCTAAAAAAATAAATAATAATTAATAACTTATGTAAAAAAAAAAAAGGAATAATTTAAAATAGGATAATTGCTCCTGTTCTATGTGATTTTTTTTTTTTAATTAGAAAATTGGATAAAAAAAAAAGTTTTTAAGCTACTGCACTATTTTGTACATTAAAATGTAAAGAAACAATGTATTAGTAATGATAATTTTTTATTTGAACTGAAAACCAGGTCATTTTTTTTATTTTTTTATATATTAGTACTTGCAGCCCTTGTGAATATAGTGCCTCATGTCCCGCTGCAGTCTGGCCAATGAATGTAATTTCAATAGCAACTTATTTTTTCCCCCTAGTATACGCAAGGCTAATTATCCTTGTGTTTTTGTTTAGGTCCTTTTTTTTTGACAATGTAATATTTCATGATTCCTTTTTCCCTGAAAACAATGGGTCTGCATATATAAACTTTACCAGTGCACTGGTTAAAAACTACTTTTAAAAAACAGTCAATGAAACAGTAGTAGTGTTCAGAAATAATTTGAGTAAAATGTACAGAAATGAAAAGAAGTGGACAGAAAATTTGCCGTCACAATCAGCAGCACACTCTACACACTGCATTTTACATAATTTTTTACAAAATTCACATTGACCTGCTGATTTGTTTCTTACCCATATGATCCATTGCAGAAAGCTGGAGACACTCAGATTCACCATAAACAATTAGACTGTGTTCACAATTTTAGTCATCTGTTTTTCTGCAGTTGTTGTCTGAAGTAATACACACCTTACACACAAAAGCATTTAGCACATCTCATGATCTCATTTTCTTATTCAGCCATTATTGAAGTTTCAAACATTTTTGTATCTTTTGTATTTGCATTTTGTATTAAATAAATGGCACGTTGTTTTTAAATGATCCTGTGTCCATTCTAAGCACTTGTAAGTATCACTGAACTTTGATGATTCATCAGGCATCACACTTAAGCAGATTACTGTAAATGATTCTCCACAGCTTACATTCAGTAATAGTGAATTATTAAAAGCCATATTTTCATATGATAAACTGCTCTAAACCAAAACATCTGCTTATCTGTCTTATCTGACTATTAGCGGACTGACTTGACATGTTGAACTCTTTTAAATACACATCTCTTCTGTAGCTAACATTATTTTGAATACACAGTTTACTTAGTTTGGTTCATTACACATGCTCTCATTTAGGTCTATCTCCTTATTCTAGGCTGTGATAGGTTACACACTTAACTCATTGTTCTCAATCCTGCCAGTCGCACAAGGCCCTTGTTAAGCATACACTCAACCGTCATTAAACCTACAGGATTCCCACCTAACCCTGCTCTCAAGCTGTGCCTCATACCCCAGTAATGCGTGACCAAAAGCTTTATAGTGTTCAGTGCTGCTCATAATTTCCCCTTGAAATGAGGCGTAAGAGACATTTCATGCACCTGGTTATGACCATAAAACCACTTCTTTTAGAGTCAAAACTTGTGCCTTTAACACAACATTAGGTCTCAAAAGGAGATGTTCCACTTAAGCTAAAAAACGCTTTGAGTTGAGTGGCATGGCTCATTATTACAGGTTCACACTGTCTGAAAGATGTTTTATGGGCTGTAAATGCTGAATTATAATTTTTTTTTAATTCATCTTCCAAGTTTGATGAAGTGGAACTTCAAACTTTCTTCAAAGACTTGTTGGAATTAAAGGGATAGTTCACCCAAAAATGAAAATTATGTAATTCATTATTTACCCACATGTTGTTCCAAACCCCGTAAAACCTTTGTTCATCTTCAGAACATAAATTAAGATTATTTTTTGATGAAATCTGAGAGCTTTAGACAGCAATGTCATTGCAACTTTCAAGGCCCAGAAAGGTAGTGAAGACTATGTTAGTGGTTCAATCTTAATATTATGAAGCGACGAGAATACTTTTTGTGCGCAAATAAACAAACAAAAATAGTGACTTTATTCAACAATTTCTTCTCTTACATGTCAGATCCTTCATAACGTTACATGTGAACCACAGTAGGGACTATTTTAACGATGTATTTACTACCTTTCTCTGCCTTGAAAGTTGCAATGATATCGCTGTCTAAGGAGGGATTAGAAAGGTCTCGGATTTCATCAAAAGTTTATTTATTTATTCCACCAGAGGTCCACTTTTTCTTTTTGCCAGATAATTTGGTGTTTGGTAATTCTATGCTCTCTTTAAAACTTGTTATAGTATTACATTTGAAAACATTGAAAATGTTTCTGTTGTCAAGCAGAAATGTAATGTTTATATTGTTCTAAAAGAGCAGGATGTGCTCTGTGAACAAAATCAGGCAGCATTTTCTCAACTAACGATGGCCATAAAACAGAATCCTCACTTCCTCGATTTTTTTCAATATGGAAAGGGCAGATTAATGCAGCTGTTCTGTTTAAGCTGGTCTGAGTTTACAGGTTACACCAGTTTTCACCGTCATCTAAGAATTGTGGGTTACGGTAATTAAACTCTGCAGAAATACTAACCTTTCAAAGAAAGGTCGCTGGAATCAGCTGGTTTCTTTTAAGACAGTCTTGTTAGACTTGACTCATGATTTTATGCAATGCATTTCAAAGTGAATAAAACCAAATCCTGCCCATGCAGTGAAGAGTTTAACTGCACAATGCAACATGTGGAAAGTGCAGGTGTGGGATTAGTGAGTTATGGTATTTTACTCAATGTAAAAAAAAAAGGTACTTAAAACAATTACAGTTTTAGTGCTTTTTCCCCCCTATAAATGATGTTATGCAGCGTAGCTCAAAAAACCAAAGCAAACCAACCATGAGGCATTTGCTGACACTAATGCCGGCACACTCACCTCAGTGCTGGGAGGGTTAGGGGTGGGCGAATCGCTCCGTCTGTTAATGCTAAAACCCAACATACGAGTGTCACTTCACTTTTGACTCCAGCATGAGAGCGAAAATATTGCTCTATGCACAGCTTGCTACAAGAAATGACTGGCATGTCTTTTAGCCAATCCAAAATGAGAAATAAAAATAAGCCGCCACAAATGAGGGTGGAGCCTGCAGCAGCTAACAGAAGTCACCTTGCCACTGGTCAGAAAAGTTCAGTTAATGGACATGGAAAGCAACTATGACCGGAGGTGATTTTTTTAACCTTTGTGTCATCTGAAGCCCAGAACAGCTTTCTAAAATTTTACAGCAGATGTTTGAGCAATTTGCAATCACATTTCAGGCTGCAACAGAAAAATGCTAGTAGTTAAAGATTTTCTTTTATTTCCCATTTGTAGGATGTTTCTAAACATTAGCAGAGTGTTAGGGATCAAAATGTGATTCGCTGTCAAATCAGCTGTAAAGCGGTCAGCGACACATGTCGGACAATGTTCTAATTGTCATTTATTAGGGCCATTGGAAGAACGCAGACTATTCCAGTTGGGCCCAGCTCAGCCAACACCGCCCATAATCCAGCCTGCCCACCGCAGAGATGCACTGAGAGGAGGCGCTTTACTACCTCAGATGATCCAAGTTCTCTAAGCACAAACACGGGCCGCCCACGCGCCCAGCAGCACCTCTCCCAGTCGCTGGCATCATTTAACATTACGATATTTTCCCTGTGCTTTTTTGACGGATGATGCTCATTGCTATGCAAGTGCCAGATGAATCATAAACCTATACCATATGCCATCGCAATTTGCTGATGGGACCAAGCTGTTTTGGTGGATATAAAATCCAGGGATTATAAATGCCTGATCCTCAGTGAATGGTAGAGGCACAAGGTGGGGTGAACGCAAGCCATCTTATCTAATGAATTGGGTCAGTGAACAGAGGGGGAAAAGCAAAGATATAGCAGTATCAACCTGCTACCTTTACTTTGGTTAATCCTCAAAACAGCAGAAATGAAAACAAATGGTTCAGTGATAACATGTTTATCACCTTCATTCAATGTCAAAGCTTTAGGACAAACAAACAAAATAAAAGAATAATATGAATTATTATCTTTGTGGACACATACACTATAGCCTAGGTGGGATCTGCATATATACATTATAGTAAGAAATTATGATTATTCAGCAAGAGTGCATTAGTCAAACAAATAATTATTTTAAATAAATGCTATTTTTTAAAATGTCTATTCATACAGTAATCCTGACAAAAATGTATGCTGGTTTGCACAAAAAAATATTAAGCTGCACAACTATTTTCAACTTTGATAATAAGAAATGTTTCCTGTGCACCAAATCAGCAAATTAAAATGTTTTCTGAATAATCATTTCGAAATAATATTATTGTTGTTTTAACTGATTTTTATCAATGTGTGGGCCTAAGAGATGGTAAAATCTTATGATCAAATGGTGAGCATAAGTGACTTTTTTTCCAAAAACATTAAAAAATCTAACAGACCCCAAGTTTTTGAATGTGAATGTCCAAAAAAGACAAAAGGCACCATGAAAGTACGATAACACTTTTTTTCAGTCCTATTCCCCATGTAAATACTATGTACTTATTACAGTAATTACAGTAACTTGGTAAGAAGACCCTGTACCTACACCTAATGCTAAACTTAACCACTGAAGTTACCTTATATTACCCAGTATTTTCTTAAGTACACTGTAAGTACACATACTGTAAAAGTGCAATCGAAAGTACTGTAACAGCAATCCACATGACACTTGCAGCCTTGCTCTTTATTCCAAATCTTCTGAAGCATACAAGTTTTTTTACACAAAGCTGTCAAATAGTCATATGGACTAATTTTATGGTGTTTTTATTCCTTTTTGGGGCTTGAGAGCCTCATGTCACCATTCACTTTTATTGTATGTAAAAGAGCAGTATAAAGAAATGACCCATTACTGTAGACCCATTACTGTACTATTTTCAAAAGTAATGCCTTAACCCTCATCTATTGTTTAGTCACAAGCACTACTGAAGAAATCCTGAACAACTGTAAAAACCTAACAATCGTTTATTTACCCTACAAATCTGTTTAATTTATTATGACACAAAATGCTGGTGAAATGAAAATACGCTAATCCCCCGGCTAACGTCACCTTCGCCATAATCCTTAACAGCCAACAGCTGCAATGTGTTATGTGATTATGATGTTCACAAAAACAGCCTATGAAGCAGCCGCACCAGCAAACTGTTTGTTTGTGTGTGTGTGTGTGTGTATTAGTCATACCCCAGGTGGTCAGTCTTTCTCCAAACTAAGATAAGCTTGCTGCATAACAGTATATAGCTACAGTGTCACAGATCTCCTTCTTTGGTATGTTTTCTAACTTGAATCTGTTAAAGGAATACTCCACCATTTTTTGTTATTCCCTTAACTAAGACGAGTTGATACATACCTCTCTCGTCTCAGTGCGTGCACTAAATCACTCTGTCTTGCAGCAAAACTTTGTTAGCACTTAGCTTAGCCCAGTTCATTCAAAAGGATCCAAGCAGAGAAGCGACCAAACACCTCCACGTTTTCCCTATTTAAATACAGTTACTCGAGTAGTGTAACACGACCAAGAACGGTGAAACAAAATAAAACATTGCGCTTTTCTAAGCATGTAAAATGGATAACTATATTGTATGGCGGAAGTGATTGGGAGCAGTAATACCATCACTCGGCGCAGTAATACCATCACTCATGAAAAATCCTCTCCTCCTCCCTCTCATTTGCGTCAATAGAACCAAGGATTTTTCACGAGTGATGATATTACTGCGCCGAGTCGAAGTGCTCCCAAGCACTAGCTATGGTATTCCGCCATACAATATAGTTATCCATTTTACACGCTTAGAAAAGCGCAACGTTTTATTTAGTTTCACCGTTCTTGGTCGAGTTACACTACTCAAGTAACTGTATTTAAATAGGGAAAACGTGGAGGTGTTTGGTCGCTTCTCTGCTTGGATCCTATTGAATGAACTGGGCTAAGCTAAGTGCTAACAAAATTTCACCGCAAGACAGAGTGATTTAGTACATGCACTGAGACGAGAGAGGTATGTATCAACTCGTCTTAGTTAAGGGAATAACATAGTTTAATATGAAAAAACGGTGGAGTATCCCTTTAAATCAGCACTCCACTAGATTAAGAATCTTTGATAGTTACATTTATATATTATAATAACTTCCTGGTTGCGTATACAACCCACCGTTCCCTGAAGGAGGGAACGGAGGACGTAGTCGACGTCGACGGAATGGGGATCACGCTAGGGAGCCTGTCTTCTTCGTACTACTATTTAATCAAGTCAATTTAACATTGGTGTGCGTGATTACATGCACACGGTGGGTTGCATATGCAACCAGGACGTTCCCTTTCAGTCGAGAACGACAGACATAGTCGACGTCGACTGAATGGGGATCTATTTGAAAAAAACACTAGAGCTGCCACCTTCCAGTGTCTTGACAGAGCCACCTGATCCCCCGATTTAAGGAGACGGGACAGGGCTTAGGCCAGGGAAGTCACTGCTGTTACTGCAGGATCACTGGGAAAGCGTTCCCTGTACATGGAAGGAAGGGACACTGCGGAAGCCACATCCTGCCACAGGAGGTAACATGTGGAAAATACACATACAGTATGAACTGGGTGGATGACCAGGCAGTACTACATATGGAATGTCACTGAAGTGGCTCCAGCCTATGACCGAGGGGAGACTCAACCAGAGAGTGACGAAGACATCGACTCGCCACAGGGAGACATCCCGTGGAAGAATACACAAATGGGATGAGGAAGAACCACTCAGGCAGTTGGTAAAAGGTGCTGTCCACGACCTAGTAAGTTTTACATGCACTTCGGGAAAGAAGGGTACTGGGGTGGCGGGCTGAGAACCAGCATGTCCCGCCCCGAGATACCAAACATCCAACCGAGACTGAATAGGAGACGGTGGAGAGTTCCACTCAAGCCCGACAGCCTCAGCGGCCCGTTTTAGCATAGCTGACAATTCTGGATCCAGCTCGGGCAACGTTATGAGTCGAGTCGAGTTACGCAGTCGAGTCATCATCTCCAAAGGCCAGCTCACCTCCGATGCTGCAATCGTCATCCTGTTCTCTGGGGGAGCCCTGGGTGAAACGGCTGGCCCAACCATTACAGATGGACCAGCACGCTCTACAGGCGGCGGGGCGTGGTAACGGGGACTTCGCAGATGAAGGTGAGTCTCGATCTCAAGACCGCGACAGTCATATTCCTGCAATGGGAACATTAACTGTCCACATTCGGGTGGAATGACATCTTGAAAAAGACGCAAACATACCCTTGTTGCTCTTTCAGGAAATAGTACCCTTCACCAGTGCCGGAGCACACAGGGGAATGACCGCGGCAACACTGAACAGAGAACTGAAACAGTGAAGCACACAGTTTTCCGCCCTCTAACCAGCCATCAACAAACACAAACATTCAGAAATTTGTTGCTGTTAAAACAGCAGTTGAGAGCTCAAAGCTCGCGATCACCGCTGCACTTGTGCTGTAGAAACCACCAGCACTGGGAGAGTCTTCCAAAAAGAACACAGACACACTCGCTCGTTGTAAACAACAGCTCTCTTCAGAGACATCAAATGATCGGCTCCGAAGCGAAAGGCAACTGGTGGGTGCATCCACTTCCGTATTTATACCCGGGCTGCGGGGCGGAGCGTGTAATCACGCACGCCAATGTTGAATTGGCTTGATTAAATAGTAGTACGAAGAAGACAGGCTCCCTAGCGTGATCCCCATTCAGTCGATGTCGACTACGTCCTCCGTTCTCGACTGAAAGGGAACTAATATTATGTAACGTGTTTATAACAAGCTCAAATAACTTGTTGCCTTCATTGATCTGGTTTCCTGAACTACTTCAACTCCTTTGCTCTACTAAGCTGCACTGGCATCCATAACTCATGTCTCGAGCGGCAGAAGGCTGACCACTACCCTCCCAGTTTTAATTGAGCAGGTCTGAAGCAGACTTTATGTCTTACCTTTTATGAGCCAAAGATCCATTAAAGGCCGAACCGCTGTAATTCAATCATTTTCATTGTGGAAAATGTTCACAATCAATGTGATAGATTTCTTCATCAATCAATATTACATACTGTAGGTTCACAGACTCCAAGCCCTGAATAGAAGTGATCAAGCCATGAATTTCAGTTTTATGAACCACATCTCTTCTAAAAGTTCATTAGTAAAGCCAGCTATGTGCTGATCTATGGCTGCATCAGGAAAATTAAATTAAAACCTGGACAGACCGCTTTTAGCATCTCTATTTGTCACTATATAATTTTAGACCACTACATGTATTTGTACCAGGGGCGTGGTACCGGGGGAAAAAAGGGGACAGAGTACCCAGGGCCCGAGGCAGCGGGGGGGGCCCTTATAAGTCGACGAGCTGAAGTTAAAAGTCCGTCGGAGAAGTCCGTCCGAAATTCCGTCTCC
Source organism: Semotilus atromaculatus (assembly GCA_031834385.1). Lineage (NCBI taxonomy): Eukaryota > Metazoa > Chordata > Actinopteri > Cypriniformes > Leuciscidae > Semotilus > Semotilus atromaculatus. The sequence continues at coordinate 7,458,384 of JAULUF010000035.1, forward strand.
TCGCGCAGTAAGTCCATCCGTCCGTCCCGTTGGAGAAGTTGCGCAGTTCATAGTCCCCCCCCCCCCCCCCCCCCCCCCCCCGTTGGAGAAGTCGCGCAGTTCATAGTCCGCCCCCCCCGTTGGAGAAGTCGCGGGGGCCCAGCAAGATGGTTTGTACCCAGGGCCCAAAATTTGGTACTACACCCCTGATTTGTACTAAACCTGTTTATAAGGTGTCAGCTTCTCAAAAATAAAGCACACCTGTTGTTTTCAATGTCACCTTCATCTTATGTGATAATGCATTTAATAAATCCTTTTGTGTTTTTCATTTAGATTCTATTTTTGTCAGAATCAAATAATCTGTTATTTTTAAACCTATAAGCCTATCCATATTATCTTCAATAATTCAATATTAATCAAAAGCTGTAAAACCCTACAAATCATAATTAAACCACAATTATACTTTCCTTAAATGTGATTATGAAAAACAATCAAACAGATAGATAGATAGATAGATAGATAGATAGATAGATAGATAGATAGATAGATAGATAGATAGATAGATACTGTAAAGTAATATTACGTATTTTAATTATCCTGAGATTGCACTCATAACATAAGCCAAGATTAGGAAAAATATATTTTTTAAATCCTCAGATATGTACAATGAGATTATATCAGCAATAATATCCTACAGACTTTATATGAAGCAGAGAGAATCCCTTGATACCTGTAGTTTCAAGCTGTCTGTTCTTATATAGGGCAGAGTCCAGTATGTTGTGTTTTTATGCTGTTGAAGATAGACAGGGGCAGGAGGTTGGGGGTAGAGATCACCGACGGTCGCTCTCACCCCCTACCCCAGGGCACACCAGGTGAGAGGTGGAGAGAAAGAGAGAGTGAAAAGGGAGAAAGAGAGACACACAGCTGTGGAGTGTTTTACAGGCAGGCGAGAGGGCCCTGCAGGCACATCTCATTATTTGAAGGTCATCCTTTTTCATACGACGAAAACCCAATGACATGTTAAAGTCTGTCCCAACCAATCTGCTGGACCCCATTTGATGGTCAAGAGAAGTAAACAGCAGTCAGGAAACCGAAAGAGAATTACATGATGCCAATATTATTGTGTTGATCATCATTTTTGTATATTTTTATACAACGAGTCAAAAAAAAAAAAACAGAAGAAGAGTAAAAAAAAAAAAAAAAGTGATTAGGAAAAGGAATGAAATGTGAACTTTTCCCCATTTTTTTCAATTAAATGACACAAACAAACTCAAACATCATGCATTTTTACATGCTCAAACATCCAATGTAAACAATAAATGAGGGCAACATGCAGGGTCTGTACATCATAAACTAAGGGGACAGTGGTATCTTTATTCTTCTTCAGTGACTGCTCCTCAGGATCTAGGCATGTAACCTAATTACATTCTAATTGATGCACTTTGACAATTAATTAACTCTAAAACCAAAGGCTTCTTAATTTACTGTCTCCATACTGCATTTAGAACAAGAGCGCTGTTATTGACTGAAGCACTATCAGTGTTCACTACTGCCACCAGTGAAGTCATATGTCAGCACCGTACACTGAGCTAATTTACATCTGTGTTTTTACCAGGTGTGTATGCTGCATTTAATTTGCATATGATGACCAACAATATCAGAAACTCCCCTGATTGTGCAATACACTTCAAGTATTTATCCTGCTTTTAGAAGACAGAACTACACAACTTACAAGTTGATTTTTTAGAAAAATCAACAGCTGTATTTTACATTATCCACTTTTAGGGATATATTTTACAGACTGCCCACAACACAGACTGCCCAATACAGTGTTTACTGGCAATGATTGTTTTATTGGCAACCACTATGTGATGCATAATTTAGAGTCATAATTTTGAATATGCTCTTTTCTGCCTCAGCATGTATATTTCATCCTTGTGTCTCTCAGGCCATAAAACGCATCCATCCACCAGATCTGCGTTGGGTCACGACTCACTGCAGGCGCAGCGTGGATCTCTGCAAACAGATGCTCAGAATTAGCAATAAAAACAAATGCAGGGCTTACATATACTGCAAAAGAAGGCTTCAGTAGATATATTCATATTTCTGAAATGTGAGGAATCAAGAGTATTATTAATCTCCACGCCATGGCATGTACATTTCTACAATGTACAAATTGGAATATTTTTATATGTATATACAGTAAGCTTAAACAATCTCAGTATTTAAAATCACTCAGTATTACATTAACTGCATTTTAAATAGTCAACATATAATTAGATGCCTAATGAGCATCTACTGTAGAAACACTGTAAAAAACATAGTTGTACTGTTAAAGTATACACACAACAATTTACACCGCTAAGAAATATTTTTCTCTGATTTTTGCTATGACTGTCCTTATATCTGCATACAAGCTTTTTCATTTGTTATATAAGCAAAACATGTTGGACAGGATTATGTTTTTAATCATACTAAATGCTTAAACTACTTACTAAAATGCTGTAAATTGTGTAGTAAATTATTTTACATTGCTGAACTGAATCTCCAAAACTGAATACTGTAAAGTGTTCAGTGCACTTACTTTAAAAAAAAGTGAAAACCCGTTGCCTTACAATTGTTCCGTAATGCGTAAATAAACTTCATGCTTAATTGAAAAAATTAAGTTATATGAACTTGACTATTCCACATTACTTAATTTTTTCGATTAAGCATGAAGTTTATTTATTATTTTAAGGCAATGGGTTTCCTCAATTTTTTTAAGTTAAGTCACCTGATCACTTTTTACAAAATTTAGAAAATGCTGTTAAATGACGAGTATTACAATTTTCTTAAATTCCTTGTGAGGCACCATATTTAAATTATTTCTTAATCAATAAATCACTAATACATTAACAAAAAAATTATGTTGTCATTTACAATGCTTCTCCTTACATTATTAGATATAATGATCTGCTGACATTTATTTTAGGTTCTAAAAATGCCTTTTGCCTAAAATCTTTTTGACACTTTTGAAATGCTGCTGATAGTGAACAGAGAAGAATAAACGAGTGCTTGATGTTGCCGGACAGGAAAGCAGTGAAAGAAATGTTTCTTCTTGAGATTGGCCATATGGGGCATGCAGCGGGAAGACATTCCCACACAAGACAAATTGTTCTCTGAAACACAACGACCGTCTGGCTTTAAAAAAAAAAAAAAAAAAGAGTGAAAAGCAATAATTTATGCACGGTGAAACCACAGAGCTCATTGTATGAGCTGCTTGAAGTCCTCTTTAATAGAAATCCATTGTGTTAGTGGTAGAAAAACATTGCTGCAAATTAATATTCCATGACTTTTCGTTTGGACAGACTGAGATGGTATACATTGATTTGTGAGTGTTTTATATAGAATATGACTTGCAAGGAGTGAGAGGTAAGTATTATTTGTAACAAAATTGACAAGATTCTCTATAAAAATGTCCCTTGTTTAGTCTTTTTATCTTTTTTTTTATCATAACACATCTGTAGAAATTCAAAGCAATATTTATCCTGACAAACAAACATCCTGTGTTTCTCATCACAACATCTGAACGACAAACACAACAGCTTCTGATGCCTGGCAACGGCCACAGCACAGTGTGTGTGCGATGGCGTTGTGTGTCCGTGCCATCTTACAGATGTCTTTGTCAAAGCGTCGCTGTGGTGACTCTACAGGCTGAGATGGCTACTCTCTTCCCCCCTGATAGATAGCATGAGACACACAGGGTGTTTGGGAGAGTTCAGCATCTGTTTTTCTTATGCAGCTGCACCAACGTGGATGGAACACTTCCAGTTATACACACCCACTCACCGTGTGTATGTTTGTGTGTATATCCCTTTACTTAAAGTGGTGGGACAAAACATTATAAAATACATCAAACATAAAAATAAGAAATATAAATATAAAATGAAACTATTTAATATACCATCCAAAACTGTGGAGTTAGTAATATTTTGTTTTGTTTAAATAATGCTTTTTTTTGGAGCAACGATGCAATCAAACTTGACAGTATAGACTTTTATACTGTTACAAAAATTTATATTTCAAATAAATACTGTTTTTTGTCTATCAAAGAATCTTGAAAAAATAAATGTATCATTGTTTCCACAAAAACATTAAGCAGCACAACTGTTTTCAACATTACTGATAATAATAAGAAATGTTGTTTGAGCACCAAATCAGACCATATTAGGATGATTTCTGAAGGATCATGTGACACTGAAAACTGGAGTAATAATGCTGAAAATTCAGCTTTGCCATTACAGGAATAAATTACATTTTATATAAAAAGTAAAAAGAGAAAATGGTTATTTTAAATTATAATAGTATTTCAAATGGTACTGTTTTTACTGCATTTTACTGCGCATAAGTCTGTAGTTTGGTCAGTATTATTAACAGGATATAAAAACAATTAAAGTCTATAGTATTTGTGTATGTGTGTGTGTGTGTGTGTGTGTGTGTGTGCGTGTGTGTGTGTGTGTGTGTGCCACGGAGAACTGCAGCACAACAAAAGTGAGCAAGTTTAGAATTTTTTTAGATTCCAAAATGTAAATTCTAAACATTTAAATGGTAAGTTTCGCTTTCAAATCGATGAGCATGTGCAATCAGAACGGGTTTAATTGTTGTCCAATAGACCAGCAGGGTTCACGGCGTGCAAACGTATTAAAATGATCTCTAGAACTGCCTCTTATAGTGTCTACTGCATACAGTACTTTTACCAAGCACCATTGCGACACAGCTGTTTGTTGTGCGGCCCATCAGCCAGAAGGCATATTTTCACTTCACACAAACACTGAAGCTGACCAGTAGATGCAAAGAAGCCTATGTCAGCAGTCTGCATATTTTCAGGGCCTATTCTTTTCCTTCCTCTGGAGGACAACATTCACACTCACTCTGTCTCCTAGACCAGATCCGAGAGGACAGACGGACTCCTTGACTGTCTCCCAGAGATGGAGGGAAAGAGAGGGAGAGAAGTGTCCTCTCAGCCAGTGTCATAGGGAGAGGGGCTGACACTCAGTGTATGTGACAAGGCCAGTCCGGAGTGGAAGGGCCCCCTGCAATATTAACTCTCATTTGGAGCAGCTGTGGCTGAGAGCATGAAACATTGAACAAAACAGCTGCCATGGATCCACTGCCGTCCTGCCAGCTTGCACTGTCTGTTATTGCGGAGCGAAAACACACACGCATACACAAACAGACACAAACACACACACACTGGACCAAGTTCCCTTAGAAAGCTGAATTGGAAAAGGTCAGTGTCACAGTCTGAATACTGAAAGGTCTAGAAGGTCTAGTAATACCCTCTGACTCTGCAGAAAGGTCTACGACGGCATGGCGTTTAAATCTGAGAGATGGCATACAATAGTGCAATCGGTGGAGATATGTTTATGGCATATCTTCACGTTGTTATATTTTAGTATCATTGATATACTTTGTTTTTGAATTAGATTTAATTTTTTATATTTTCAGTTTTTTATTTTTTATTTTTTTCAGTTAATGTTTATTTCAAGTCACAAATATTTTTTATGGTTTTAGTTAGTGAATGATAAGCCGTCACCTTTATATAGCTTAATACACAACGCAGATTGTTTTAAAGCAGCTTTACAGCGATAAAAGGAAAATTGTGGATTTTGGCTGTTGTTCAGCTGAAATCAGTTTAGTGTTGATTCAGTTCCTTTGTGAAGATCATCAGTTATTAAATTAGTTAATTTCATCTATAAAGCAGTTCTGCAAATTTTTTTTGTCATCGTCCAGGGCTGGGTTTCCCAAAAGCATCGTAAGCTTAAGTTGATCGTAGAACAATTGCCACCAATGGTCTCTACGATCAACTTAGGCTTACGATGCTTTTGGGAAACGCAGCCCAGCTCAGTTCAGTTCTCATACAGCAGCATCAGTACAGTCAGATCAATAACACTGTTGAATATTAAATGTCCCCTAGCCAGAGGCGACAGTTGCAAGGAAACTCAAACTCCATCAGGTGACAGAATGGAGAAAAAAAAACCTTGGGAGAAACCAGACTCAGTCGGGGGCCCAGTTCTCCTCTGGCAAAAGAACAAACACGGTGTGATTATGATTCAGGCTGCATCACAAATCAGAATTCAGATCGGGACCAGTAGCATTTAAATATTCATCCAGTTCCTATTCAACCCAGTATGGCACAAAAATAAATAAACCTGCAGAAGGTATAGAAAAAAGGCAGTGGAAAGAAACATTACTTTGACCAATGACCAAATCTGTTTGTAAGCTTATGGTGATTAAATCAGAGCTTTTCGTTTTGATGATAATGACCCAAAATATGATTATCCCCTTCCTGATATATAAAGGCAGCTACTGTATATAATCTATACAGAACCATATGAGATATAGATACAGAGAATGTGTTGTTAGCCATTTTTTTATTTTATTGTTTAAGCTATTGTAACAAAATTGTAGAAACCTGTAGAAAAATTTAGAAATGTACACTCACCGGCCACTTTATTAGGTACACCTGTCCAACTGCTCCTTAACACTTAATTTCTAAGCAGCCAATCACATGGCGGCAACTCAGTGCATTTAGGCATGTAGACATGGTCAAGACAATCTCCTGCAGTTCAAACCGAGCATCAGTATGGGGAAGAAAGGTGATTTGAGTGACTTTGAACATGGCATGATTGTTGGTGCCAGAAGGGCTGGTCTGAGTATTTCAGAAACTGCTAATCTACTGGGATTTTCACGCACAACCATCTCTAGGGTTTACAGAGAATGGTCCGAAAAAGAAAAAACATCCAGTGAGCGGCAGTTCTGTGGGCGGAAATGCCTTGTTGATGCCAGAGGTCAGAGGAGAATGGCCAGACTGGTTCGAGCTGATAGAAGGGCAACAGTGACTCAAATAACCACCCGTTACAACCAAGGTGGGCAGAAGAGCATCTCTGAACGCACAGTACGTCGAACTTTGAGGCAGATGGGCTACAGCAGCAGAAGACCACACCGGGTGCCACTCCTTTCAGCTAAGAACAGGAAACTGAGGCTACAATTTGCACAAGCTCATCGAAATTGGACAATAGAAGATTGGAAAAACGTTGCCTGGTCTGATGAGTCTCGATTTCTGCTGCGACATTCGGATGGTAGGGTCAGAATTTGGCGTCTACAACATGAAAGCATGGATCCATCCTGCCTTGTATCAACGGTTCAGGCTGGTGGTGGTGGTGTCATGGTGTGGGGAATATTTTCTTGGCACTCTTTGGGCCCCTTGGTACCAATTGAGCATCGTTGCAACGCCACAGCCTACCTGAGTATTGTTGCTGACCATGTCCATCCCTTTATGACCACAATGTACCCAACTTCTGATGGCTACTTTCAGCAAGATAATGCGCCATGTCATAAAGCTGGAATCATCTCAGACTGGTTTCTTGAACATGACAATGAGTTCGCTGTACTCAAATGGCCTCCACAGTCACCAGATCTCAATCCAATAGAGCATCTTTGGGATGTGGTGGAACGGGAGATTCGCATCATGGATGTGCAGCCGACAAATCTGCGGCAACTGTGTGATGCCATCATGTCAATATGGACCAAACTCCCTGAGGAATGCTTCCAGCACCTTGTTGAATCTATGCCACGAAGAATTGAGGCAGTTCTGAAGGCAAAAGGGGGTCCAACCCGTTACTAGCATGGGGTACCTAATAAAGTGGCCGGTGAGTGTAGAATCCTTTCTTTATGTCTTCCCTCATTCTCATCTCTAAAAAACAATTCAGTGGCTTGGTAAATATCAGAGTAATAATTAACTTTATTAATAAAATCTCTGAATATCATTTACTTGATTGTTTGAGTTAAGCATACCAAAATAATTGAATAAAAATCCAACAGTTAATTTTGTCTAAATTTTACAGTTATATTTAAAGGGTTTTTTTCACTAAAAGAATTCAGTATTTGACTAACCAATTATTTATTTATAATACATTTAATATATTTGTGAAATTTCTATCAAAATATTTGAGAATGGATAATTATTAAAATCAATATTATTAATACATTTAACACACTCTTAAGAAATTGAGTTAGTGTACTCAATTAAAACAATGCACCCCTCTGACGTGACGACGGTTGAGTGAGTGAGCGCGCAGGCTGTTTGAATTCTCTCCAGTCTCCAGAACAGTTCTCTTCTTCTCTTCTCAGCAGTGCAGAATTGCATTTTCTCTGTGAAATTCAGATGTGTGTATGTTTTATTTGATCTATAAAATCATTACTGTGCTTTAAATCATTTTATTTAATGCAAAACAACATACTGGGACGCAATGCGTTACCCCTTTTCCACCAAGGCAGTTTGAGTGCCGGTTCAGAGCCAGAGCCTAGTTTCAAATCAGTTCTTTGTCTTTCGACACCCCCAAAAATTGAGTAAATCATAGTAAAAGTTTTTAGAGTGTGTTTGTACTAGCAAATAACCACCACCCAAAAATGAAAATAAGATTTTCCGTAAGATTTTCTTTCTTCTGCAAAACAAAAAAACAAGTTTGAAGAATGTTGGTAACCAAAAAGTTTTGTTGACCATGCATTCTATTGTGAAAAAAACAACAAAAAAACACACACCACACCACACTGAGACATTTCTAAAAAATATCTCCACAGAAGAAAGAAAGTCATACAGGTTTGGAATGATTTTAGGCTGAGTAAATGTGTAACATAATTTTCATTTTGGGGTAAACTATCCCTTTAATACTTCATATTAACCTGGGCAACGTTTCCCAAAAGCATCGTAAGCCTAAGTACAATTGCCAACCAATGGTCTACCATCAAACGAAACGCACCACTGGCCATTTACTGGTATACAATATTTAAAATGTCCTTGTGTTTATGCTAGAAAACATTTTGACCACGGACCAACCTTGAGTGACAATGGTTGCCCTTGTTTTAGTTAGAAAAAAAGAGATACAACCTGCCCGAATGTAGCTTAAAAAACATTGACCTTTCTGTTTCTGTTGAGTCACATGCTATAGTGTGTCACTATATGATCTGTCTCCAAACTACTTGTGTATTTCACATGCCGCCTGCAGTCAGACAAAGTTGTATTTTAAAAGACCTGTGGGTGCAATATGATTTCAACAGATATGCGTTTATTTATTTAAGACAAGGGAACATGGACTCACTGAAGAGGTTCCTCCTGATTTTAAGTGACATGTCAAAAGTAGCGCTGTACAGGAAATAGGCTTCTAGAAAGTAGCTCTCTCAGGGGGGCCGCCCCTGTCTACCATGTATCCAAGTGCTGCTACAAGCTAGCGCCCACAATGTAAAGTGTCAGTGACAGATTCAAAGGCAAATGGGCCTGAATAATTGATCGGGTGGGGGCTAGCGGAAGCGGTAGCGCAGCGACTTGCTAATGACGGCAAGCGCATCAATTTTACAAGAACAATTAGCAACAGGAGTAATTACACTTATCACCATTTTATAAAATCACCTCCCCTGCACACCCCCACACACTCATCATGTAAAGGAGTTTAATCAGAGGAGTCAGGCTTAAAATGGATATAGAGGGTTTCATCAGAATGGGATTCAGTGAAGGGGATCGCCAACAAATGACGGTTACACCACATACAATAGCTTTTATTTTCGTGGCTATAGCTGGATTTAACAAAGCCTTCAGAACATATTAACAAGTCTTTACATGTTATGATTTACAATTTCCACAATCAGCCTTTGACCTGCTTGCTTCTTTTGTTCCAGGAGTTTTGTTGTTAAAAATCAGTACATTCAGTTTATAAGGACCCTCAAATAATTGAGCATCAACTATGATAATGTATACAGCATTTAAAATAAATCAACCTCAATCTAGATGCCCATGATAGCAACGGTCATCTTGCAATTTCAATCTTTTCACTAAATGTTGCATAAGTATCCCACAAACAACAACTTCTTCACCAGAAGAGTCAATCACGTGACTTGTTGAAAAGTTTCAACGTCGTTGCATTCTGTGTGTATGAGCCCTTCCGATGCTTAGAGAGGAAATCAAGACCTCTCTCGCAGTCAGATTGGACACTGGAAAGTGGTCAAAGGCAGCAATTTGCATCTATCATCTGCAATTTGAAAGCAGTCCATCACATCTGCTGTTTGCCCAGCCAATGGCCGCCGCTAAAAGACTCCAGAAATGAACTATTAGTTCACTCCTTCTCTCCAACTCGCTCAAATGACTGGATATTTAAACGATTCAGAAATAGTGCCGCAAACAAAAAATTGAACTTGGCATCACCTAAATTATGTTAATTTGTAAACACTGACTGTGGTTTACCAGTGGAGACACTTGTTAGGTGAAGGTTAAAAAGCTCTCACGCTGCCTTCACAATTTAGATAAATATATTGAAGTTGCATTTTCAAAGAAAAGTATGCATTTATGATTATTTGATTTAACAACATTCCAATAATGTGTAATGTTTTGTTGTGTTTTTCAAACACTTGACCTCCCTAAGACCACTGCTATAAGCCAAGAAGACACTGGAACCCAAGTGACTTCCGTGAGAGCCAGAGTGAATACAAGTTTACTATTAGTTATTTGTGAGCTTACACGATTACAATCAATGTATTGTAACACATTGTTATGAAATACAGCTGGACCAAACCTTAAAAATATACAATGAAGTAAGTAAGTAATATATTCATCTTTCTTTCCCTCTCTCTCTCTGGATATGTTAAAAAGAACTGGATGTTGCAGTTTTGAGCAGGCAAAGCTTCAGTTTTATGCAAAATCAGAACCCAAACATCAAAACCCTTTCAAATGTGAACACAAACATAATGTCTGACATAATGTCATAATTTCATTACCTGTCTGACATTGCAGACAATGAAAAAGGTCTCAAGTTTTTTTGTCCATTATGAGGTTGATCTTATTCAAGATGGAGAGTAAAAGGAGTACAGCAGTCTACAGATTAAACAAACTAAATCAAATACAGAATTGTACAAATTGTATTTCCACAAAGTGCAGAAGTATATATATTTGTATTTTTATATTATACGGAGCCCCTAAAAAGGGCCTTGATGAAGGAAAATAAATATGAGAAAATTATTGTTTTTCCTTCCAGGTCATATTTTTTGCCACCATTTCCCTTTAGGGCTCCGTAATATTGAAAGCATTCTACTAAAGTTCTGTCATGACAATTCTTGGGAGATTGGTATGGTAATATAGATAGATTGGCATGGTAATGGATATGGCAATGTGAATGTTTTGGTCTTATGGTGTGTTCACACCGAACGCGAATTTAATTATTTGCGGGAGTAGATTACATACAAAGTCAATGCAAAGACGCGAATAGACGCATCATTCGCGCCGGGCGTTGCGAATGACGCGAATTGGGCGACGCGTTTGCCGCGAATGTCTTCCGCGCAAGTTGAAAAATTTGAACTCGAGCGAATGTTCAAGCGTCTAAATAGACGCGATAGACGCGTATTTGACGCTCTATTCGCGTTCGGTGTGAACACACCATTATATCTATTCGGAATATATCTGCTGCTGCTGCAGAGCAAGTACTGAGACTTGCTAGTGCCAATACATTCACAGACATGTTGCTGCAACATAATGTCATATAAATGAAATAACCCTCATAGCAGATCTATACAGGTGGAGCTGGGGAAGGTGCAATGTTTCTGAAAGCACGCTGCAGACTTCTAACAACAACACTATCGTTGTTTGTTTGAATGTTGAGCCGCTGCTCAGGCCGCTGATGCAACAACAACCAATCAGCTGTGCCATAATGACGGGATCGCTACCAAATGAGTTAGACCCATCAGCCTGCGCCATCTAGGGTTTCATGCCAGAACTAATTAATTAAGAATATTTTAATATGACTACTACAGATGTGATTTTTAAATAATAAATGCCGGTAGTGTGCCTCGGCCTTCTGGTTAAGAAGTTTTTCTTGCCACCGTCACCTTTGACTTGCTTGCTGTGGATTTAAAGCACTGAAGCTCGTTTGGTATGATTTGTTCTGTTAAAAATCATATATAAATTTGAATTGAATGACCCGATGACTCAAAACCCTTGGGGAAATTTATACTCCTTTGTCAGACTCTATAAAAATCACTTAAATAAGCATAGCAGACATGTTTGGACTGGTCAAGTGTTGTGTGGGATGGCTGTTATCAGCGATTTTGTACTTCGTACCAGAATAAGGCAACCCGGCCTGGGCTTCATACTCAACTGTGGGCAGCTTGCAATTATTGATGCAATTATTTATAAGGCCTAACGTTATGATAATGCTAGGTAATATTTGATAACAACTCAGTTAAAATCATCTTATTATCAGTGTTAAATAATTATGGGGATTATGGCCTAATATGATTAGCTAAATCTTCTTTGACAATTAGTGCCTAAAATTACATTCCAATGTATACCAATGTCACAGTAAAAACTAGCTCTTGCTGCTAACCAACAGCTCCTTCACTAATCCATTATTCAGATTGTGGGAAAACAAGGGGCCAGTGCTCTTCTTTCTTACTTTGTTTCAAAGTTCTAGCCTATCCTTCCTCGTGTTCACAACTAGGATCTTCCCTTCCGACAATTAGCATGATGTTTCACAGAACAATGACTTGTTCCCCCTCATCCCATCCAAGCCCAACATTTCTAGGCCACATCTTTAACCCCATTGTCATAGGCTGACAGCATAACATTTAGCTTGCCTGACATGTCCAGTTAGCTACAAGCAGGGAGTTTACCTGACACAGGGTGGCATTACTAATCACTCTCCACTTCAGCCCGTTCTTCGCTTCTCCCTGCCCTTTATCGTTCTTCTCATCCCCACACATCTTATTTGAGAGAATTAGGAAGGAATCAATCATTTGTCACGTCTATGTGTTGTTGCGGGCCTCTCCGCCCGGATTTTTGTCTCCAGGCTAGCGGGGAATGGGGAGGATCATGTAGCGTGTGGAGGAATACAAAGTGACGCAGGTTGAGGCTCTGGTACTTTCTCTGACAAACAGACTCCCGTTTCCCCTCAAGGCTTTTCTCTTCCAGCCTTCACTACTCTGATGCACAGCAATATTTCTTGAGCAGACTCAGAGGAGTACTGAAGTCCTGTTAAGAGCAGGCAGTCCAGAGAGTTTCAACTCTGATTGCACAATACAGGACAAAGTAAGACATTCATTCAACTCTGAGTTACGTGAGCTAGAATCTTTATGGGTACAAGGATGATGGATAAGATTCACAAGTTGCTGTGGCATTTGTTTGAAAAGTCATTGTTTATGCTATAATGGCACGATTTATTAGATCCTATGAGTTGTCAAAGTCCCCATATTTTATGATTTTAAATTCTTATATTACATAAAAATGTTTCATATAAAATTCGGGAATATTTCTTTAGCGTGATTATGTGATCACATTATGTACACTGTGTATGAAAATTAGCTGTAAAATTCTGCTTTTCTATTTTACAGCTAATTTTCATACACAGCAAAGATGAACACTTTTTTGTATATTGAACAAATAAAAACAAGTAAACTGTCTGTTTAGAATTGTATTATATGTTTGCATATGATGATGCACCACATTTGCAGACATTTTTATATTACTTTTAATGAATCCTACCTGTAAAATTACATTTCATAACAGGTTTACAGAAAACGTGTTGATTTAGGATGAGCATTATTTTCATTCTAAAATTAATGCTGTGAAGGAAATTGACATGTTCAAAAAAAGAATCAGTTTGTGTGTTGTGATTGTGTTGAAGTTACCTGTGTTACTCCTAATACAGTCCTCCAATTGTTTCTGTCTTAACATGTAAGAAAACCTTTTTTAAATGTTTATTTTTATTCATTAAATGAATACAATTGTATATAATTATATAAATATAATCATTAAGCCTATATATATCGTTACTATATATTTAGTAGTAGTAGTTTTTGAAACATACACATGTTCTAAATGTATTAAAATGCCACTGGCCTCACATCTTCTAAACATAGACCAGCAATGGTATTTTTTTAATAATCATTCAAAACATTAAGTCCACCATTTTCCTGTGTCCCTATATTTAAAGATAGGCCTCTCAAAGGAATATGATCCACTTCTTATCATCATGACCTCAATATAGTAATTGTTCCATTTTCATTCAGCTGGCTGAATGAAAGCAGCTTAAAGAAGAGGTTCATATTCATCCCCTTTAGGTGTTTTTCTTTTTAGATTATGAAGGGAATATGTTGCAGATTATGATGCATGTTATTCCAAGAGCTCTTGTTAATACAAGTGGGAACTACACAGGGCAGAGAACAACAGTCAAATGGATAGAAAAAAGGCTGGTGTAATACCAACTCCGTTCAGTAGATGGCTTCATAAACTACTGCAGTCTGAGAGTCTACAGCTGGGAGCCATTCAATGGAAGGGCCGGCGTGGATGTATTCACACAGTTGGCACAGCGAATATGATCAATGTAGTGCCTTTGTTGACCATTGAAACTCTCTTTTATGCTGAATATTTCCCTTGTAGACATAATGTCAATCTAGGATAAGACACTGACATTACAAGACATCAAGATCAATTCAACTTATTCAAAAGAGCAACATTTAACATGCTTTGCTGTATAGCTTAATATAGTTTCTTTTCTCTTTACCACAATAGCTAAAACAGCCTAGCCTAAACACTAACAAAAATGATATGTTTTCTTTGTGACAGAAAACACAATTAAATGTTGCCTTGAGCTAATGTCATTAACCTATAATTTTACAGAACCCAAATATGTTCGGTTAAATCTGAATTTAACCCTCTCACAGATTAGCATTGTTAAGATAATGGTGGACGTTTAATCATCAGAAAACAAAACAAAAAACTAACTAGCATGTCACATTGTTATTCAGCATTTTTTTCAGCCCACAGTTCTCTGATTTTCAGCTTGTTAAAATGTTTACATGCACATTTAGGTTCATCAGGGGATGGCTGATGCGTTATATGGAGTTATTTTTCATTTCCTAGATGTTTCATCCAAAACAATGTACTCAAGTTCCTCCTCACAGCATGCACTCAAGAGATGTTTCATTTCGTGCATATAATCCTTATTTTTCATATATATACATTAAACTTTCATCTAAATCCACATTTTACATATAAATTTAGCAAAGAAAAACACATTTGCATATAAATATAAACTTATGAATACTGGAAGACGTAGATATACTGTAACACATATGTATGTATCTCATTTTGTGTACTCTGTGTAGTTGAAGTTGTCACTAGTCTCAATTTCAGTTATTCATTTTCTCTGGAGCAACAAGGACCAAATGGAAAGACTGTTATTTCAGTAAACCATACTTACATTTTCACACATTCAAATGTCCATATATACAACCTCAAAAAATGTACAAATGCTACAAATATCAGTGGAAATATCTTAACTTACATTTTCTACTTTACTTTAGCAGAGAAAGTGCTAACCTCGCAGCTGTGGTCGCACTATTTGTATAATGAGGTGAAATTTAAATGTCCGTTATAGGCTACGAGATGACACAAGGTAAAGCTGTTTTTGATGTACCTTGAATATTGCATAAAAACATATAAGCATGACTCATGAGATTGTCATTTAATGAACTGGAACAGACATACTGCCTACTGATACAAGTTTTCTTCCCACAGATTCACAGAGGCTGCTTTGGCCTCTTCCTAGAACGATTTCTAAATGTTTTTGATTATTATTATTATTTACATTAATAGCCACTATCAGCACTATGTCAAAAAACAACCCAACCCAATATTAATGTATAAAACCCAACAAGTTCAGTAAAAATAAGCAACCCGATTTCACAGCAATTCAAACTTTATGAGGTGGCTAATTCGTATGACCTCACTCTTACAAATATGTATGATTTTTGCTCAATCTTACGTATTTTACCAATTCAAGGAATTCATACGGATGACCTATGCCTGACCCCGCCCCTAAACCTTCCCTTCGCTGGGGTTTTTAGACAAATCGGAATTCGTACGGAATTAGCCACCTCGTAAAATACATACGAATTGGTCGTGAGATTGCGTTGCAAATGCAAATAACCCAGCATGTGTTTTGTCTAATATTTACCCATGCATCACTGAATTGGCAAATAACCCTGCAATGGTCGTTTTTTAACCCAGCACTTTTTAGAGTGTAATATTACAAATTGTACTGATCCACTTAATGATAGCTCTTTTATAATCTACATGCACCTCTAAGTAGAGATCTGTCTAACAATAATGTGAATTAAATCTACAGGCTTAGGGTTCACTTTTGTAATCTCCATAATAGCAAGTGTTAGTGTTTGCTCTGTTAGTCAATGAGAGGATATTGGTGCTGTTTCCATTATCAGAGTGGGCAGCTTGGACACGGTTCATGCTAGAGCTCCGCTGAAAGCATGTAAGGCTTCAAAGCGTATCGGCCACAGTGAGATATTAGAGCTGCGTGGCAATCTGTGACACCAAAGCTTCTTTGCCAGATCTGAACGCCACATAAGTCCATTGTCACTCAGCATGCTAAGAAGTGTAAGCCTCAAGCCGGCACAATAGACTATAGCATTACAGTGAGATATCTGTTTGAAAAGGATCCTTAAGACCCTATATGGGTATTTACACATTTGAGGCGGGATTAAAAAGGGAAATGTAGGTTATCCCTCAATTTATGTGACAAATGCTCTTAATTGTCACCTTTTATAGGTCTTATGAGTATGCTCTGCATGCATCTGGTTAAAATACTATTACAAAACCCTTTTGTTTCTATGTTTGTTTGTTTGGGGACAAATTTGCATATGCCCTTGTTCTCACAAATGTCTTGTAATGGGAGCAATTAAAATTGTCATGTGCATCATACATTACGTTATATTATATAACAGTTATTAATTAGATTGTAAAATGTGTTTAATCAATTTTGCACAAAATAGACTAATTTCTCCGGTTCTGTATCAGTTTTGTCATCAAAACGAAGAAAACAAAACCCTGCAAAACTGAAGTCTGGAAAATATTCAGATTTGCAACAGTGATGAGATAATTCATCATTCAAATGGAAAGTCATAAACGCCTAACAAGCATTTGTTTTGATGACAGTTAAATGTAAGCAGCACCTATTTATATTTGTTAGCGCTTATGGGTCATTATGTTGCTGTCATTTGTCAGCACGGGGGTGTTTACTCCTCGGGATCTCTAGAGAGGCAATGCTCTCTACAACAGGGTCTCCATTATGAACAACCATCTATTCTGCTTAAGCACTTGTCTTTGGCCTCCTTATGAATCGCCAAGTCTAAAAAAAAGCTGGAAATTAAAGTTTGATCCTTAATATCAGAGTTGAAAAAATGGTAAGGAAATATAACACTTACATGATGTCACATAGTGAAAAGCTAAGTGAACTTCACCTTAATGCAAGACACCACAGGTAAATATGAATGAATAGGTATCACCATTCTTCCACATTTGATTAATCACAGTGCATTTTAATCCTAAGTTTTCTTTCTTTATCTGTTTGAATTCAGTTGGATGTATTATCACAGTTGAATAACATTCATACCTGAGAATTTCCCCTCTCTGCAACAGACGTCTTATCAAACATGACTGATTACCGTAATCTGTACTCTGGGCAGCCATTAAGCAAATTACCTGAATCATTGCAAGGATTAGTCTCATTAACACATGATTAGCATCAAATTAAAATAATGAGTGTTTAACTTGTGATGTCTTCCAGTTGTTAGAACGGCTTGATCAGCCACTGGGCTTCACTGAGAGACGATTTGAGAAGCAATAGAGCAGCAGTGATGGTGGAACACACACACAAAATCATACTTCAAGCACTGTGGATGATTTTTTGTAATGTAAAGTTATGCTGTTCAACCCTTGTGCTAGCTACTTCAAGGGTTACATTTAAATGTTTTTTTTTTTTTTTTCATTTAGAAGTTCTTGTAACTGTACTTTCATAGAATGTCTCTTTTGCAGGTTTTATAGTGCAATACATTGTATTATATGAAATAGACTATGGACCAAGTAAGGCCATGTTCTGAATGAATACATTTAATCGATAAAACATAACCAAAAGTTTATTTTCATCTAGAGACATAATCTTGATGAATGAAAAATTCTAATGGATATCTTCCTCATAAAATTGAGTGATGTTTGCAGATGTCAGAAATGCATTTTGTGAAATTAAAACAATGGCATTACTTTTAAATAAAAGCAACTGACACAAGTGTCTTAAAAGTTATTCCGTTATCACAGTGAGAGCTGACAAGTTGCAGTTATGTGTTATGAGTGTTGTGTAATGTTCCTTCTGCTTTTAGATTAATGCAACAGAAGCTTTATTTTAATACCAAAAATGCACATTATTTTCCACCATTAAGTGAAGTGTAGTTAAAAATCATAATACTAACATGTTGTTGAGAGATTAAAGCTAGAATAAAATTGCGTTTCAGTGAGAGGCTGTGGATGACAACAGTCTCGTTCGGTATTATGAGGCGGGGAACAATATCTTTAGTGCTGATGAAAACAATAGCTTGAGATAAATACTCAGAGCTTACATTTAATTTAATCTACAAGGGATTATGGGTCTCCTAATGTCAGTGAGTAGGATCCCCACTGAATATTAAATACATTTCTCTGCAGATGGTTCTACAACATTATCGGGTAATGTTCACAGATTTTTTTTCCCATTCCTAATACGGCCATGTGGTTGGAGCATCTTGGTATCAGCATTAGTGGGGCAGGTTTTCTCGCTGAGTGATGCACTTGTGTGCGGAGCCATGACAGAAAACATATAGGGCTTTCCAGTGCAAGCTGTGTCAGTGGATGAAACACACTATGTTGGGGACAAAGCCTTATTTAATACATTAGGTACTTTAGGAGGATTTGACACAGAAGCACAGTTGCTATATTAGTCGGTCACTACATTAAAGACTTGAATATGGGTTACTTGGAGGATTATGATAGTTATTCACACACTAATACCCATATTGCAATTTGAAACATTCAACCTTTGTCAAATTTTTATCTATAAAAATGACTGCTCCAAAGTGAGTCCTGCATGTAGCTGTACTGTTCTTCATCCTACAGTAAGAAATGTAATCTTCAGGAGCAGAATTCCAGAAGAGACCATTGTCCTGAAATTAAAATTGCTCAGGTTTGATGAGTTAATGAACTTTAGATAGGAGGACGAAAAAGGTCCCTCTCCTACTACAGCAAATAGCCAAGGGCAACAGCCGATAACTAATGTGAATAATATTGCAATTAGCATAGCAAAGTACTTACAGGGAGCAAATTAAAAAATTCATTAACTCACGTACTTAATTAAGAAACAGTTTTCGGTTTACGTGATAAATTATGACACCTATTAAATCTTCAACTACATGCTATAATGGCTTTTTTACTCCTGGGCAAAGGAGTGTTTCCTTTTGGTTTCCAAGACGCCTCAGAGGACCTGCAATATGTCACAGCATTATTAGGAAAGATGTCTCTGCTGTTTTCTGCACCAAAATCAACCATTCTGTCTTGAACTTCAGTAAAACACAGTACTGGATTGTCATTTGAGTGAATGGAGGATGTCGAATGGATTGCTGCCTTCAAAAGTAGGGCTAATTATGGGGGCTGAATGAATTACTTGTCACAAGGAATTAAGTAATTACAGGAAAGATGCAGCTACATTTTAATGTCTGACAACATATAGCTGCATTTCATCAATGGAAATGTAAAGTCAGCACCTCATTTAGAGAGCAAAACTCAATTCTAATAACTATTTCTCAATACAGTGTGATGACAAAAGTCAGTTCACGTAATGGCCACCTAGGCAACACTATTCTTTATGCATGATTCATTTGACAATGAAATGCTGTTCTGTTCTGACACCACATAAGAAATGACAAACCACAAAAAAAATAAAAAAATAAAAATGGTCCAGCTATTGCACTAACCAGGGATGCCTCAATCAAAAACGCCATATTGACTGTTGCATTGTCATGTGGAATAAGAAAGTTTTCAGTTGCAAGCAAACAAATACCGTAATTCCTCAAATAAAAGCCGGGGCATTTATTTACCTGAACTGCAGAAGGTAACCGGCTTTTATTTGAAGCAGGCTTTTATTAGAGGCAGGCCTTTATTTAAAAAAAAATGTAAATCAAATTTCCGTCTGGGTTCCATTCTCCTCAAGACAAGTTCGTTTTCAATAAAGTTGTAGAAAAGTCCGTTACACTAGCAGCACTAAATGATACCCGTGTTACATCCGTTTAGCTACTGCATTGCATTACGATGAACTTGAATGCACATTAGGGGCTCTTTACACCCGGCCACTTCATGCGTTTTCTCAGATAGAAAGCTATCTGATTTATCAAAACAATTCACAAATGTGTTTTCGCAAAACGGATATAAATCTTAAATTTCCGCGCTATATGCAGATTTATGGAGTTCACGTCACCGAAAGCAACAGAGCTGCATTTGATTGATCAGCTAATTTCAAAATCAAAGATCGCAATAAGAGAGATGCAACAGCCCTGGTAAGATCATTTCATTTCTTTACTTTTATTGATGAGGATTGTGTTGTCTGCGACTGCGACTTACTATCACTTTGATTTGCAATAGTTTGCATGTTGGCTTTATTACTAGATGCTCAGCTGCCGTCGCGTCGTCACATCTTGCTATAACATTACATATAACCCTATGCATAAAACACGCTCTCACACGTTTATTTTTTCAACAACCAGATGCATTTACTTGTCCAGTTTCATCTGGAACGCGTCTCAGATCTCCTCCTGAAGAAGTGGATTGAGCGATCGGATTTAAATCGTCTCTAATGCTATTTGGATGGCATTTATTCCTGGTCTTTTCACGATCAAATAGCTATCTGATCACAGAAAACGCATGAAATGGCCAGGTGTAACATCTCTTCAATGAAAGGCAGATTATCCATTCCACACTAATTTCCCCCCAGCCTTAATTTGAGACCGGCCTTTATTTGTCCACGTTGACCATGCACCCGGCCACTATCAGAGGCCCGGCGTTTATTTGAATACCGGTTTTTATTTGAGGAATTACGGTAATGACATGAGTCACAATCCAGATGCAACTTCTTCACATGCAGGTGAAGTTGACCCCAGGTTGCATCATGTGACATGACTTGTGTGTCACTTCCCATCCATTGCCTGACCTACTACTAACTTCCTAGTCCATTTCGATGTTTTTTTCACATGCTGCTGCTATCAGATCTGCTGTTTGCATCATAATATTTACCAGACATGACCTCCCTAAATCTGTTTAGCTAAGTAATAAAATAGCCGGAAGAGCCAATAACACTGAACACTGAGGTTAATTCAGGCATCAAGATGGGCACCTTCACTCATTTCATATTCTTTAAACAAGTGGCCAGAGTCGGAAGCATGACTGAATTATTAACTGTGTATTTCATAACGTTAGTGACAATATGTTAACATGTTTTTTTCTCCCTGTACCCCTGCTGGGAACAGATGGCTCCTTTTACTTTATTTTCCACATCAAGTATGATTATTTCTTTGTGCCAAAAGCCACCTGCCGTTCCTTGGTCTCTGCACTAATTATTTATGTTGGTAACACGCAGCAGGACTTGTTATCAGTTGGATGGTGTCTTAATAAAGGCAGGCACATCAACATATTGACATCATGTTCAAGGGGAAAATGTATCATGGGCCGGAGCGATGGCCGCTGTAACGGTGCTTGGGTGTAGGCTGCTTGCCAACACTGCCAAAGATGACCTCCTTTTGTGTCTCCTCTCTCTTCCCCTGCTCTGGACCATGTGATGATAATTAGGTAAAAGCCTATTAAAAAGTCAAATAAGGGGGAATACATTAACATTGAGACCAGAATCGGATGATTCTCCCTTTTACGGCGTGACAGAGAAGGACAGAGAGTCCAACTGCTCTGTGCGACATGCAATACCAGACATGAATCCAGCTGAAAAGGGTCCTCCTGTCAAAAGCAGGCTAAATGTTACATCATCCCTCCCCGACTCTCCACGTACGTATGGACATGAGCGCACAGCCGAGCGACAAGGGCCAGAAAACACAAGTACCAATTAACTTAAGTATTCACCGAATTTCAAAGCAATTTGTCTGAGGGATAGGTCAGTTTTAATCACAGATACAGCCCTGCTCAAAATGTAGAGCACTTAATAATTACATATCCTCAGTACTTTAATCCTCCAGGGGTGCAAAGCGACTATCCAGTAATTAAAGCCTCATATACAAAATATTCTACATTTTGACTTTCTATAATGTGACTGGAGACAGGTTCACAGATATGTAATTTGCTAGACGCTAAGTATTGTGAATAATTACACTCTTCAATGTGGAGAGATAAGCTCTATCCTCTTTGGAGCAAATACAAAACCGAAGGCCGGCACCCAAGCTCTCATCTATTTAAAACTCTTCATCCACCCATTTAACTGGACATAGAGGTTTGTCGTGAGCATGGAAAGAATAAAAAAAAAAATGCTATTGTAGGGTCAGACAATGTCCCAGCCTAAGTAAATCTATAATAGCCTTTAGGATTAGAAATATGCTGCCTGAGTTTAATTACATATTGCTGTAGAGAGGTTTAATGTTATGCTACTGAGAAACATGCAGTTGCAGATATACTGTCGCAGGAAGGAGCAGGAGGCTTGAACCATGAACAGATGTATTCCTCATATTAAACAAGAAGATTCCTGTTTCGCTTAAGACGGTGCATCTGCTACAATCAAAGGACATTTTTGTTTTTCTTTTTTTTTCTTTTCATTGGTTGTTTCCACATCGTTGTATCCGTCGTATCAGATAAATACTCCAGATAGCATAGGCTGACCATATGAAGTGGCTTGCACAAGATTCAGGACTCGAAATATTGGTGGTGACAGTTTGCTGTACTTCACATGATTATTAGGCAGGTTTTGAATTTTATTTAGTGGCATGTCATCGCAATATTTTTTTTCATTATCATTAAGTCAAGAAAAAAAATGAAGAATGCACAATGTCTTACTGAAGTTCTGATTAAAAGTTAATGCATCGTTCCACAAAATTAGTGCAGAATGAAGTGCCTGAGCTCCACATTAAAGTGAGTTATGAAGCACAATTCAGCACAACTTTAAAAGTCAAAAAGTACTTTGCTGAAAACATGTGCGTGTTAACATCCAACCACACAGTCCTGGCTAAATTATTATATCATTCTTCAATAAATGACCCCAATGCCTTTTCTTAGACATGTTTAAAGAATATTGGCAAGTGTATTACACTGGGTTAATTAGTATGCAAATGTATCCTTTTATGATCACCTTCTTCATTATATTTAATCTCTCTATTTATCTGATAGATTGAATCCATGTACGTACAAGTGTGATGTAATTTATCGCCAGTCAATTAATTTCATCTGCATTTCTGGTTAATAGTACAGTTCTGTACAGTTGTATATGACTCTACTTTTAAATCTACATTGGTTTTAATGTTCTAATGTGTGCACCTGTCGCAATGTATTTTTTATATAATGGCATAAAAATTAATCAGGAATTTCTTTAACCTTGAAGTCAAGGATTCAGAGAAGATTCCAGTCTATCTGTGTCAGATGGCCAGTGAATGTAGGCCAGCGCCTCTCTTAGGCTACATGACACCTTGATATGCCATGGCCCGCTGCCTGTGGAGCTGGGGGGTTTCCCTCTCATCCAAAAGAGTCATTATTGAGAGGGATCAGTAGACTCTTAATCCTGGAATATCTGTCTATGCATGGTCTCTGCTATCTCTATTATCATTTAGATACTGTCTAATGCTCATAATCCTGCAAGGAAGCCCTCCTCTGAATTAATGTAAGCCCCTAACTCCTACTGAAGACCTAACCAGCTAACAATACCCACCTGGGTTGTTGTCAGAGAAAATTTATGCCAGCACATTACATATAAAACAATGATCGAAATTCCAGACACCGCTTCCCACCACGTCAGACACCAAAGCTTCATCTTTAATCACACCCTGACTAATAAGACCCCAGAGAGTAATCTTGCCGCAATTTCCGCCTATAAACAAGATCATATTGTGGCGGGTCACCTGCGCTAACCTTCTGTCGAATTACGGCCCAGCGATCCACTCTGATTGCTTCAATCACGGCAGCAGATTTGAATAGCCACAAGAACTTTCCAGTAAAACCCTCAGCCTTCTGATTTATCCCCACATTGAGGAAATTACATTCACTCGCTGTCCTCTCTGTTTGGAATCCATTATAGTTTATTATTATCCCTGCCACACACGCACACACACAGCCAGCCACACAAAAATAAAGGCAAAGAAAAGCAGAAGTTCCAGCCGAGATTGAGGCATAAATTATGGCCACCATGCTGTTGCAAAACAGTGATCTGAATTTGATTAGACTTGCTTTTACTCCGAGCATGTGTGTGCGGTCTCTCATATTTAATCATGATCCACTTGATGATTATCAGTTGTGTTGTTAAAACAATAGTATTTTAGTATTATGTACTGTTTTTATTCATACTTTGAATGATTCACCTTTTTTATTATTATATATATATATATATATTGCTATTTAGGTTTATTTTTGCCATTCTAGTTTTAGTTCAGTTTCAGTCATTTATTTCCAGTTTGTAATTTTAGTGCTTCTACTTAAAACAAATATATAGCCTAATGTTTGTTTAACGTTTTTATTTAATATTTATATTTTGTTTCAGCTTAATTTCAAGTAACAACAATTTTTTTAATTGTTTATCACCTTTCAGTATAACATTAAAATCAAAACAATGTAGATAAATCACATTTAAAAGTATCAGAGAAAATATACACCTATGAAAACATACATCATCAGATCCAGTTTATATAATAACAAATAAAAATGAAAATAAATGAACAGCACATAGGTGGTCAGTGTGATAGTGTATAATGATTTAAATAGACATAGGGGTTTATGACATGTCACCGGCTTCCAGCGGGATTCGAACCGGTGTCTCCAACGGGGAAGGCGAGCGCACAAAACAAGGACGTTCGTGTCTTTTTTTTTTGGTTTAGACACAGCTCTTACTGGCCTAGGTCCTTTACACTCACCCCCCTAAACCTCACTTCCAAACAGGGGATGGCACCAAACTAAACCGGGATTCGAACTGGGGTCTCTGGCGTGGGAGGTGGGCTCTAAAGGACGCTAAAGACCACAGCCGCCTGTGTCAGTCCCTAGCGCACCTCTTGAGGCCAGGGGAGTGAGGTTTACACGCACACCTCTTACTGGCCTACATCTGTTACACTTGCTAGATCGAGGAAGTGCTGTACATATTATTGGTGGTTCTGAGGCTTAGACTAACAATTCATTCAACTGTCTTCAGTACCTTCTGCACTCAAGTTTCACACCTCTATTCATTCATCATTTTGAGCTGCAGCCCCTACACAGACACACGCAACAAGGCTCCCTTCAACAGCTGTCCCACATTTCTCTGAAACCTTAAGCCACTCTGTTCCCAGTAATCAGGAGGTCTTCCAGATCAAATAAAAGCAGAGGTAGTGCCATTGTAATATGAATTAAACCCTTTAAGCCCATGTAATGCCTGTGGTTAGACAGAAGTGCAATCCTTGCACAGTCCCCTCTCTCTCTGTGTTGCCGCATGGCCATTCCCTTCAGGGACAGATACTAAACGTGTGTTTGGGGTCATCTGCCTCAGACAAACATCTGTGTCTCAGGAAGCAGGTGAAGACAGGAGGCCGTGAAGGAGAGGTGACACTCCCCCAGTCACCAGAGGGAGAGGGAGGTCTCCATAAATAATCTTCAAACAATCTGCCTCTCTTGACTCCCCTTATTAATTACTTTTACGGCCAAAATCAAACATCTGTCACTGCGGAACATACAAATTAATTATGCGGCTTCTTCCCTGAAGAATGATAGCGCTCAGTCTGTGAGATTTTTTGGCCAGTGGGGAAAAAATGGCATGAGACAGCCTGATAAAGATTGTGGATTTTATACTTAGAGAATAATATGATATTATACAGTCATTCTCATTCAGGCAAACAAAACGTTTAAGCTTTGAAACATCATTTATGTGCCTGATTTGCTCTACTGTCTAGCTATTACAGAATATTTTCTTAATGTTATCCAAACCAGTCACCTGTACAAATACAGTATAACAAGCCTTAAGGATGACGGAGTTGGAACCCTTCAACATGTTCATAAAAGTTTGTCTGGGTCTTGAACGAAGTCAAAACCCCCCTTTTATTCCAGGAAGTTTCCTAACTGTTAGTAGGGTGGTGGGGGATCTTCAGCTGGAGCTGGCTGACAGAAGACAGCTGTCTGCCTGTCCTCCAGCTCTGCAGTGAGGTGCCCTGGGACATTGCCTGCTCAAGGGTCAACACCTTTGTTAGAAGGCAACATTTGGTACCAGTTATTGAGCGGCAGGGGTTCGCCTAGCCCTCTCCCACCATCTTTCAAGGCAGAGAGGCCAGGCTGAGGCAGACTCTGGGCTTGCCCATCATCCTTCAAAGCTGAAGGAGGAAGTGACCTTGAGATGGTGTGGGGTGGTGCGCCGTGCTGGGTGTAGCTGTGCTCTGCTGCAAGAATGATGGTGAGTATAGAGGGCTACACTTTGTCTTATGAGAAAAAAGGCTGTACAAGCTGTAATATTTACTGCAGGATTTACACGTATGAACTGGAAAATTTGAGCTGCTTGTATTGCTATTTCAAAAGACTAACATGAATCTACATTTAATACAGCTCAAAATGACTGAATTACATTGCTGAAGCTCAAACGGTAGAATGTTGCACTAGATCATGGCTTTGATTCCCTAGGAATGAATCAACTAACAATGGATAGCATACCTTAAACGCAATGTAATATTTTTGATGTTACAAGTAGCAAGATCATGCAAAATGGTTACAAGAACTCAAAATCTCTTACAGCACTAGACGTGGCACAAAATCTGACGCATGAAGACTGCCGAGAAATTCAAATTCACTGAAGTTCTTCCAAAAGTTGCTAATGTAAACAGCCAATAACTGCTAAGCATGGCATAGCATATTATGACAAACAACACATGCTCCATTATGCCAGCTGGTGTAATGATGTGATAATGTCAGACTCATTAACTTCAGCACACAGTTTACGGTGGCCTTTTACGACACAATTAATTGACTCACAGATACATTAAAACAAAAATAACTTGAATGAAATGTAGTTGCAGCCTCACATCTGATCTGTCATAAACACTTCTGAGGGTACATTGAAAGTGGAGATCACTCATGCGGGATCATTCATGCGGCTGTGCATTCAAGCAGTGGGACAAAGCATAAACAATTCCAAAACATGCATGTGACTTAACTTCTCATCTTGAACTATTAGCAAATGCATTTTCACTATGTAGTATATGTCTGAATGTACTCTTAGGCAACTTAGATGCATACTCTGCAGGCTTTAACTTTTTGTTTTATTTTACCTCTTTATAGTTGTAATGTCTCATCCTATATTATCTCTCAAACATAATTAATTTTAACAAATACAATTTTGTAGGGCAAAATGATCATATCTGCGGTTTAAATTGGTATTTTACAGGGTATTTATTACACGGCTCTGTGGAATACTTGATTCTGATTGGTCAATTGTGCCATCCAGCAGAATGTTATTCCCCAATAAAACGGTAAAAACTGATAACACAAACTCTATACTGTACACCTGTTAGGAAAGGTTTTTTTTTCATGGAAGTTTTGCGTTTGGTGCAATCATGTTAGTATAAAATATTATATCTCAAATAAATATTTTGTGTACAATTATTTAATTATGTCATCCTGTATTGTGGACTCGCTCTCTTGTTTTGTACAAACGCAGCTGCTGCATTTTACAACGATTGTTTTTCCCACTGTAATGGATTATAAGATAACAAACAGGTAATATTTTGAAACAGTTCCCCCCAAAATTATTTAGGTGGCGAAATGTCATGTAATAAGTGTTATGACTGCACCGTATCCTTTAAATGTCCATCTGGTTAGAACTTGCCGCTTGTTAGCAACTGCTTTCTTTGAAGAAGTTTTGTGTTTAAAGACCTAATAAAATAGTTTTTTATCCTGATCACCCTGTCAG
This sequence comes from Semotilus atromaculatus, assembly GCA_031834385.1. Taxonomy (NCBI): domain Eukaryota; kingdom Metazoa; phylum Chordata; class Actinopteri; order Cypriniformes; family Leuciscidae; genus Semotilus; species Semotilus atromaculatus. The sequence goes on from JAULUF010000035.1 coordinate 7,486,373, forward strand.
GGTTTATTCTGCGATAACAACTGCTGGATGTGGATTGTCTCTTACATATTTTTTATTTTATTGGGTATTTGTTTTGTCTTCTTTAGCGTTTTTTAGCGTTTGCTGCAAGTGGCAGTAAAAAGTGTTTTTCTCTTTCGGATCAACTACTGTCAAGGTAGAAAGTTAAACTTATCTGAATAGCAACACATCCGGTATTGGCACAGACACTTGTACTTAAAGCTACAATATGTAATTTTCAGTGTTGGGAGTAACGCGTTACAAAAGTAATGCATTACAATAACATATTACTTTTTGCTGTAACGCAGTAGTGTAAGGCATTACTAATCAATTTTCAGTAATATTTTACTCGGTACATGTTCAGTAACGCTTGCGTTACAACACACTTTTAGTTTTAATTGTAAAAAAAAAAAAAAAACACCAAGACCGCGAGACATATCACGAATGAAATATGCAAGTAGGCTGACTTGCCTGTTCGTGGTCAGTCAATAGCCGCGTGTGGTTTCCAAGTTTGTAAATAGACTAAATAATGGCAGCGTCTTATAGCCTACTTGTAGGTCTATATCGATTTATTGTTTACAGGAGTGCCGTGCCCGTGAGGCATGATTTCGGCCTCTGTGCTCGCGCTGGCCAGTGGAAAAGCGGCTAATGGTGAAGATGGCATGAAGAAGACTGTAGCCTACATTCGCGAGATGGAAGTATGCGCATTAGGCTACTATTTGTTCTTTATTTTCTTTCTAAAGAGTTAGGCTGTGTTTAGGTGGTATTTTTCATATTTTCATCACGCAATCATTTTTTTTTTATGCGGTGCTGACGCGTTGTAACATGTAGGCTATAGCCTAAGGGTTGCGGCGGCGCTGCCGATAAAGCACGTAAAAGCTGTCACAAAGAACCTGCAAAAGCAATGATTATGAATGTGTCAAATATAGCAAGGAGACATTTTAATTGTTTATTAATAAAGATGAAGTTGACTTTCCTGACTCGCGATCTTCGCAGTAGGCTAGTGAGTGCTCCAGAGAGAATGCATACAAGCAGAGAGCAGTCTGTTTTCTTTCGTTTTGAATTGTTCTGTTTACAAGTAGACATTTCAATATAGATATATTGTTCAGGTCTGTGAAGTAGGCTACCTTATACGCGGAGTTTCGGTTAATTTGAGACGCGCTCCAGTTCACGCCCAGGCGCCTCCGTTTCGTGATTAGCCTATCTGCAATATTTACTTCTTATGATCAAATCCAGGCAATTGGTTGATGAAACATTGATTAAAATTAAGATACAAAATTAATACAAATCGAAATTCACTTTGTGAATTCACTTTGAAAAGGCTTTGTTTCTTCTGTTTGAAGTTTTAAAGCATCCTTTAGTGCCGCTTCAGATCGGTCGCGTCCCTGTTGCATCCTTACATCCTTTTTTCCTCATAAATGCGAAAAAATTTTTTTTATATTTTATGTTCTGTGGAGAGCCAACCCTTCGTCATCCGGTGGGTAGTATTAGGCTACTTTGGAAAAATCAAAAAAAAAAATTGCCTCCTAAAAGTTTTTTTTTTTTTTTTTGTCACGCATGAATGCGTGTCTATTTTCCTCATATAATATTAAATATAAAACACATGTGTAGACTGATATTTTTCGAATGTCTGGACTGCTTTAAGGGAGTAGCCTATAGATAAACAGACGTTTCAATATTGGTATTAAATTCTGAGAATATATATGTCAAGTTTTGACTGCAAAATGTTCATAATGCCAATTCCCCAATTTTAAATAATTTATCGTCAACTAGGTTTGTGGTGCGTAGACCAACTAGGTCTACGTATTTTATAATGTTAACTTCAAAATTCTGATAATACTAATAGTAATTTAAAGATGTATACATTGGATCTGGACGGGAAGGATAACTCTGGGAGTTGGAAAAGGGTGTGTCGCGATTCTGCAGGTTCGTGGATCTGAGTGTCGCGATTTCGGTTTCATATCGCATATCATTACAGCCTTAGAATGTTAAGTTCTACTTCTGTATAGGTATTTTTTGTGAAAGTAACTCAAAAGTAATACAGGAGTAATGTAACGCATTACAATTCTGACAGCGTAATATTGTAAGGTAATGAATTACTTTTAAATAACAGTAACATGTAATGTATAATGTATTACAGTTTGGAAGTAACTTGCACAACACTGGTAATTTTTTTTCGCTGCTAGGGGTCGCTAACCTCTTACAATAACAAAGGCGTAGGTTTATGACGCAGTGACGATGCTGAATGATGGTACTTGCTGTCAAGCAGATGTATCTAATTATGTGTATGGACGAGTTAAAACGTTCATGTTTTTTTAAGATTATAGTGGTATGAAGCAGGTTGCGATTGGTAATAAGAGACAGATATCACACGCGAGTCCCGCGGATATAAAGGAATAAGGACATTTCATTCTACCGAACTACCTGCAAGTGCTGAATTAACGTTAATACTCACAGGTCAGTTCAATAGACAAATTAAACTTGTGAGGTAACGCAGCGCTGTTTCACTTGGTCTAATGTTACACTATCAAACTAAACATCATTTCAGTGTGTTGAAAGTTATAATGTTAGTTATTCTATGTGTTAGTTTGTCTGTATGATACTAGGAGTAAGCTAACGTTAGATCAACATTAGAATAACATACTGATCATATTCTAACATTTCATCATGTTTAGCTATATAATATTGCTTTATGTACATTTGCTCACCTGTCTAATAAAGTATGTGCAAGAGCGGTGTCGCTGTCAAGTCGTGACTTGTGAACCTCTGTTAAGTCCAAGCTAGTCGCGGACGTGGAGCTCTCGGCATCTCGAAAATGCCACGCCGATATTGATCCTAATTTTAGTTCTCCTTTTTTGTCCCAAAGTCTGCTTGTCATGGTCTACAATGTTTGAATGAAACAAGAACACCGTGCCGCTAAAGTTACGCACTATGCAGTTGTCCACGTCTGTCGCCATGGGTACGTCATTGCTATGGCAGTTCGAGTGGAAATTCATCATTGACAGGCAAAATTCTTACATATTGTACCTTTAACCAAAGAAACGCTTTGAAAAGCACCACTTGGTTTGAACATCATAGAAATTTAGTGGAGAAAAGCCCCAGCCACCACGTTGACTGGACTGGTTTAAATGTTTGTGGCGGTAGGAAATGGGCAGTTTCAAACCATGTTTTTGAGACTGTCTTTACACTGCCGTTTTAAAGAGAAAATACTCAGCAATGGTGTTGACTGAGGAGTTTGCACATATTAAAAGACTGCACATATTTATATCATGCATGTTTATATTGATATTATGCCCTACTAGTAAGATGCACTACGAAATGTTTAATAAGAAAGAATCTAGTTTATCATGTGCTTGTATTATAATCTTCAATCTAACTGAAAGGAATACATTATGTAGTCTCAAAGGGGCAGATTTGTATTATTTTCATAAGTTTGAGCTTCATTGAAAAAAATATCCCAAGGGGATCAATACTTTTCTCAAACACAGGATTGTAAAAATCTGACATTTAATCATGTATGAAGACAGCTTGAAAAGAAAAGGAAGAAAAATGATGCAAGCTGGTCTGTTAATCTGAATGACTTATGTTACCAGGTTATTGCCAGTAATTTAGGGCCATATGTTTAAGCATTTTGTTCAGATCTCCAAGATGAAATGAAGGAAGGATTTAGCTTAGAGATAATATCTGAGCCCCTCAGATGAAGGTTGAATCAAAGTATTCCAGCATTTCGTATTTATTTATTTATTTATTTATTTATTTTTACCCCAGTCTGATTCATCTGTAATTGTATACAAGCTGTCCATTGCTGCAAAGCTGAAATGAATTTTCTTAATCTCAAACTGGCTGTTATGAGCTATGCAGTTATATCCCGAAATAAATAATCCATCTTGTGAAACCTCATTGATATTGGCTTTAGTAAAGGATAGCATGTACAAACAAACAGCTTATAACAGCTCATGCTAGAAAATGGTCTTATTGACAACTGCATCAAATTAGCTCTATTACATTTATCATCATAAATGTATGACAGGTCAACTACATAATCAAACTGAATTGGTCAGGTGGACTACAGTCTTTCATCTTTCATCTACAGAAAATAATAAAGAATGGATGTTCACAATGTCATTTCTATGCCCATTTATGTTTTCCACAAAGTCTGAGCTTCATTACAAACCCCTTCTAAATTAAGACGTGTCAAGATCTCTTTTTTTGTAAATAAAATAAATCTGTTTGGCTATTCAAGCCTTGGTCATCATGTGTTTGCAGGCCACAGACAGATGTCAGCAAAATCAGCGACAGCCGATCATGCTGATCCTTCTGTAATTATGTCCAATGATCCTGCCGTGACATTGCATGAAATAAATCCGTCAGTACCTCATCAGTGTTCAAATAAGCCCTTGTAACCTAGCAAGCAATTTTTCGTTCAAAAGACGTCTAATAGCCGTCTAAACACAGCCCAGACGTCTAGGCTAAAACAAGGCAAAATTTGAGCTGTCAGTGAAAATTTAATAGACCTCTAAACCATAGCCCAAGAATAGTCATCACTTAGATGAACAAAGAAATGAAATGAGTAAAGAAATGAAACCAAACACCTTGTCATCACTGTTGACTCTGCTTACATGATGGAATATCATACATCTCAAAAGTTATTTAGGCAAAAACGACATGTAACCAAACTCAAGGTTATTAGGCTAGGGTTACTCATAGCCGGACTAAATCGGGTCTAGTTAACCCAGACGGTGAAATGACGGCTATTGCTTGCTGGGAAGTCCCGCCTCCATTTGCACCTGTCTTTTGTTGGCACATCCTCCTAAGGGGTAATCACTACACTTTTCGTACTATTGACTTCCATTTAAACATATGCAAATATGGGAGCTCACGCAAAGAAGTTTTTGCTGCATTCTCAAGTTCAGTTTTAGTGAACTCTGACCTACAAATTAGCAAATTTGCAAATGTGAAGATGTGTGACCAATTGAAGACTGATACATCATAATGTGACCTCTTCTAGTGTGACTGTTACTGTGGTCTTTTGCATCGTTTTAGATTTAGTTGTGAGGAAAATCAGTACTAACATATCTTGCAATAGTTACAGTACATTATAAATAACAATCGTTACAAGAATTACATCACTGAAACAATGGTGGCAATAAAAAGTGAAAATGTTTTTTTCATTGATCTTTTCCCCCAATGTATCCTTCCACTTGGCATTGTTGTGATATCTTTTAGTATCAGGCTGTATCAAAGGCATCTGGACTATGAGTCACAGATGATTCTGTTTTGCACTGCTGTTTGTTTTTTCTGTGTCCTCAATGACATCACTATAAAAGGACACTAAAAACAATACTGTTCTGCATAATTTGCAGATTTTGGCATATGCTCCACTAAAACAGAGGCATCAAATATTTTTGCAAAGCTAAGCAGTCTGTGACACTGCCCAGTGATGCCCCTAAGAGGCAAAAGGTTTTCAAGCAATTTCCTGTTTTTGTTTTGAAAGCCTGCATGAAGAACAAGAGAGCTTTGCATATTCACAGCTCGGCGCTGGCGGGCGAAACACTGTTTGCAGTTTGCTGCTAGTTTTTTCCTCACTGCCAGCAAAGCCCTTGACTAAGGTCACAAACTCTTTGTCCAATTCTATTATTCAAATATAGATGGAAAGTCATGATGATCACTGTGCCCAGCAGCTACTTCCATCATCTGTAGCTATTTCAGCATATGCTCGCAAGTTAATAAAAAATGTAGCATTAAATATGGTGGCGAATTGAATTTTTTTCCAGGGTACATGCAGCAAACTTACTCGTTTTTCACAGAACCTGTTAAGCGAAGACTGTTAATGCCATCCCTGATGATGATGTTTTTTTGCATAATATAATTTATAGTGGATGGAGGTCCATAAAGGGAAAGCATTGTAAAATATTTCCATTATGCCAGAATGTCAGTAGGTAGTAAAGGCTTTATACAGCTTTTATGAGTCTCAATCTGTTGTTGTTCATGGCAATTTTGGAATCTGTTAAAATTTCACCGATTACTTTAATGCCTCTCTTCAGAATGCCGGTAGCTTCTTTTTCTCTGAGGATGTGCGCTTATACCTTTGACCCAACATAAAAGCGGTGGCAAGCCAGCTAAAGAAAAGTTACGCGATTTATGTTATCATAGAAGGTCTTTCTTTTATAGAAGTTATATATCTTTCTTTAACAGGGCTGTAAAGGTTACACAGTCGTTTAAGCAGCAGTTGAGACAGATTGATGTTTATGTCATTATGGTTACAAATGAAATGTGCCTGACTTGCTGGCCCCCACATAAAGCAGAAATGAGCTTCATCTATCATTAAAGCTGCTGATAAACTTACTGTTTGCTTTGCCCTTTGTTTATAGTGTACTGCTTTGGGATTTTCAGAAAGAATGGACTTATTTTAGCAATATTACACCCCTATCAGCAAGCAGGTTGTTAGTCAATATTCATATTCGCTCTTGAAAATTATTTATCGCAACTGTTGAGATTTGGTGTAAGCTCAGTCGACAGCATTGGTGGCATAATGTTGATTACAACTAAAATAATATAATAACTATAATTGTATTAATAATAACAACAACAATAATAAATGAATTAAATAATGAAATGGTAAAACTAAAATTTATTGGAAAGTAACACATTAATCGCATACCAAAGGGGCAAAAACGGCTCTGTTCATGTTTCTTTTCTCATCACATTCATAACATTCATCTCAAAACGAATTACATGTATCACTTTAAAAATAGCTTTTCAATTCAAAACAACATATTTGACAAAGAGTAGTTTGAATCTCTGGATTTTACTGTCAAACAGTTGTCCAATATTATATTTTTAGCTACTTACATTACCTCATACTCTTTCAATGTTAAAACCTAAGCATCTCGGCTTCTGAGAACAGTAAAGCCCAACTTCTTTCATTTGATTAATCATCAACATTTTGACACTGAAGCATCCTATTTTTTTTTTTTTACTTTTAAACAGTTTTGTCATCCTAATAACAAATAGAGCAGTGGGAAATGAAGCATTAATGATGGTTACAGCCCTGACATTAACTCATGTTAACACACATATTGTTTACATCTTGTGTCTATACTGTTGAAACAGAGTATTTAAACTTTTAAAGATTGGCCCTATTCCCATCTTTGTAACTTTGTCAGTGCCTCACTGTAACACAGATATTTGCTCTTTTTTTAAGAAACAGAGGGACAAGATGAAATTAATTTTGTAATAATCAAGATTATGCTGCATACACTGTTGATTGAGCTTCACTTGCACTGAACCAGAAATATTATTTTAATGTAATATGACTTGAACTAAAGTGGCAAAAAGAAAGGGCATTATAACACCATGTTGCAACTTCAGGCTTTAAAGTAGATATACATACTCAATCCTTGTTTGGATTTGCTGACATCTGCCAGAACAGAATATTCCACACCCATGTATTTAAAAGCCCATTCTGTGAATAAGGGAAAGTTAACCTAAATAAACATTTTTACAATAGGAAGAGATAAGAGCTTAAACAGTACTGGTTAAATGAAGCATCACACATTGTGCTTAATACCAAGCTTCCGCAGGGAATATCCTAAAGCGCCCTGCACCATATGCTGCAGAAATAATGCTGCCCCAAGATGCACCTTATCTGATTATGCATAATTCAGAAAGTCTCTGAGAGTCTCATATATTTTCACTTGATTATCATGCACGTAAACTTGCCGATGAGGCCTCTCCTCTCCTACGATCTAATCCCCTTTTTCAGTGACAGCCTCAGGGCCCTTCAGGAAAATCCCCCATTACCACACACCATGTGTTGGTCTGTTTATTTATATATTTTTTAAATATTATGAAGCCCTGTAAACATCTGTCTACTCTGTGTATAATCTGTCCAATGAAAATGTTCGTGTTTTCTTGAGCCCCTTTTCAATATGTCACACTCTTATGAGCTTAATGTCGGAACAGTGGAGAGTCAAAGCCCGTGAGGACGTCCTCTCCGAATCACATTGCTCTCAGTTAGTCTTCACTGACCTCTTCATCATGCTCCCAATGTGGGAGAGAACAGACATGACAGATTGGGAGAGTAGGAGAGCTGTTGTGGTTCTTTACTCTGGTCAGATCACGGAACAGATGTTCGAACGAAATCCTAGCCACATTTGAGATCAGTTCAGGAATTTAATGATGATGCTAAATATGAGATGCAATTAAAAATGTAGGTATGAACTATAAACCTAGTTTGCAGGCCTCACAGGTGGATTACCAGTTATGGTCTGTTGGTTTATTTGTTTTATTATAACAAAATCACTGTTGACTGTCATCTAAAATCGCAAGCAATAAACAACAGAGAATTATGCTCGTGTGTAACTGAATTTAACTGGAAAGATCATAAGTTGTGGTTTTAATTTTTTGTGCCGATAATTAAAAAATATATTTGGTAATTAATGGAATCATCCATTCTAAATAATTTAACTGTATGTTTCTCTGTAGATACTGTTATCTGTGCTGGTGCATTTTCACAGAAATTCTTAGTTATAAAAATATACAAAACTGCTGATTTATCTACACTATCATGTGCTTTTAGAATTTCTTTTAGTGTCACTGTGAGTCAAATTAATTTAGATACCTTAAAGATCAAGACATTATTTTTGGCAAACCTGATGAACTAAGTAGTATAAAATAATAATTTATTCCAACCTTCTTAACGTGATAATTGTCATAGTCATATAACATATCCTCGTGTTGTTCCAACCCTGTATGAATTTCTTTCCTCTGTTGAACACAAAAGAAGATATTTTGAAGAATGTCAGTAATCAAACAGTTTTGGGGCACCATTGACTTCCATAGTATTTTTATTACCTTCTATGTAAGTCAATGGGGACCAGAAACTGTTTGGTTCTTCAAAATATCTTCCTTTGTGGTCTACAGAGGAGAGAAATTCATACAGGGTTGGGACAACATGAGGGCGAGTATGACAGAATTTTCCTTTTTGGGTGAACTATTTTAAATTTTTGTGTGTGATGTCATAACTCTAAAGAACAAACTCAAATATCTTTGGCCTATTATTGTCAGCATTTTTGTTTTGCGCCAGAATCAAAACAAAAATATGTTATTGAACAAAACAACCAACCAGATATAAGATAAGAAGTCCTGTATATTGACACGACTGAAGCATGGAACATGATTTAATCCACTCTAAACGTCACTTCAGATCAGGTCTAGGTTGAAACAGAATTGGACTGAAACAAGATTGAAGAAATCTGGGGGGAATAATGACGTGCTTACTTAAACACCAACATGAACATATTTCTAAAATACATGATAGGGATTATTATGCCTCAGAATTGTAAATACATTTAGAAGATGGATATTGTGAGGTCAATTCCACAGGCTTAAAGTCTGTCCTGAAACTATATTATATGGATTTAATTCCAACTAAATGGATATGGAATGTTATAGGTTTAAGAGATGCATAAAGTATTATAAAGTATTTTGAAGATCATCAACAACATACATGTTGTTCTAAACAAGACTCATATACAGTTTTGTAACATGGTACAATTGGACATTTGGGACACGTTTGAATCCAAAAGAGGGTAATTTTAGCTTTGCAGTCAGCACTGTCCTTTTCACTTTGCTAATAGCGATAACTTAGCAGGCTATTTCTCCATTTGGGACTGCGGTTTCTGCCAGGCTATTTTCAGACTCAGCTTTTTGCCATTGGTCCACGGATCAGCATAGACCACATAGCGCATGCTACTGTTTCAGGCCTCCAAACTAACCTAAGTCTATTAAGGTAAATTAGGTACAGCAAAAAAATTGGTATTTTACACCAACTACTGCTGCTATAACTATACACAAATGTATTTTCTATAAAACAAAAAGACAATTCACACAATGTGTTCACATAGTGTCTTTTCTTCATGTAACACTTTTATAAGTGGTGTTCCAAAGGCTTGGAGGAATTTTAATACATTCTGTATGATAAGAATCCAGTTGGGTAATTAAAATATCTGTAAGATTTATATCAGCAGACAGGGAAGGTCTAAAGCTCAGAGTGCCTTGTGATCAGTCTTTCCATCAAAGAGTGAGAGAATGACTGTGCGTAAAGCTATTGAAATGAAATAGAAGGCCATGTTATCTTTTCTAAGGGTGATTTAATGCCCTGCTTCCTTGACTTTGCCCTAAGCTGCACAAGGTTTTCATTTACCTGCTTAGTAAATATTTTATCATATATTTTGTTTCTTGAATAATTGAAAGCCATGATTCTGATCTGTCTGTCTGTCTTTTCCTCTGTCTGTCCGTTGTTCGTCTGTCTGTCTGTCTGTCTGTCTATCTGTCTGACTATCACGCTCCCCTATCTTTCTATTTGTCCGTCCATCCATCAGCCGGACTGTCTATATGTATCTATAAACCTTCAACTTTAAAACTGTAAATTTTTTCAGTAGTTTCAAATAGGTCTTTACAAACTTTTTTTTATGCAACAAACACAAAGTTCTGGCATGAAACTCTAGATGGTGCAGGCTAATAGGTCCTTTTACTTAATTACATCGTTATCTATAGGGCACAGCTGATTGGTTCCTGCCGTATTAGTAGCCAATGAGCTCGCTGCTCAACCTTCAAACTCTTGGGTGACATTTGCCTTAGCAGTGCAGCGTGCTTTCAGAAACCCTCCACCTTCCCCAGCTCTACCTGTAAAGATCTGCTACGGGTAATTCATGTACGCCATACCGTACAGCAGCATGTCTTACTTGTTCACAGCAACGTGTCGTGTATGAATTGGCAGTAGCAAGTCCCGTACTTGCTTTGCTGCAGCAGCAGCAATAACCTACAGCAGCGGCAGCTTAGCAGATCTATTCCGCCAAGACCAAAAATACAACACTGTCATACTCATTACCATGCCAATATAAATGACATTTATACATTTGTTGAAAAAAATCAATTTATTTTAATTCTGCTTCCTTGCTAAATTTGATTTTTAATTGTAGTTATACTGTACATTCCATTTCTTACCATTCAAATACAGGTATTAAATTACCATGTACATTCTGTACAATACATGTACAACTATACTATGTACATACATGTACAACTATGCTTATTTTAGTAATTACAATTACTGGGTAATAACTAGTACTAACCCTGAACCTATACCCCTAAACCTACCCCTATTCCATGTACTTACCTTATATTAGCCAGTACTTTCTAGGTAAGTACACTGTAAGTACACTGTAAGTACTGTACTAAGGAAGCGTTACCCATTTCTAAAATCCCATAACAGTGTGCTGAAAAACATCTGCATAGCAAAACCCTGGCAATCATCCATGGAACGCTAGCATTGTGATGGACAATTTTGCGTAAGCTACCACCCTATTACGTTTTTATAAATGTAGTTAATATACTGATCTTCATCTCAGTGTATGTAAAATTTAGTATGTAAAATCTGTCACCTCTTTATTATATACAGTGGTGGTAAACGTGCACAGCAAACTCAAGCCCTGGAGGCCAGCCTGCTTGTTCAGCCTTCGTTTCTTTTGCCTTCGTTTCTTTTTAGTAGATATTGTACTTTGTCATAATATTTCATTTTGTCAAGCAGAGTACATCACATTAAACTATATTACTGTAAGACAAACTAGACATTGTTAAGACTGCACACTTTGACAGCGTAGAAATGTGCAGTGAACTTTTCCCTCACAGCAGGCAAATAGGGACATGCAAGAGGTCACTGATATAGACATGTTATACATAAGCTATTAGTTTACCCATTAATGTCCCTCATAGTGTTCAAAAGACAAGAGCTTTATAATTAAATCAGCACTAAGCGAGGCTATGGTCGCCATAAGGACCTTTGTGTTATGTGTTTCGCTAGCAGTCATGCCACTAAATTACACATATAGCAATAAGTTGCAGGGCATATTTTCGCATTAGTCTTGGGGAGAGAAACATCTCTTGCTCTTCACAAGAGATCTGGCTCCTGTGATTCAGATGCGTGTGATTTGCTTTGAGAGGCCAAGCCCGGAGATGCCTGTTTTTAGGTTGCTCTGTTGAAGCTGTTCTAGTCGGCCATCGCATGGCAGTATTCCCTGTAGACTCAGGTGGCAGATACTGGGTAATGGGAGGCCGGTGGGCGAGGGTGAGGGGGAGACGGAGGACCATCTGCCAAGTTTGAGGAAATCACTACAACATGCAGGTGCTGCAATATTTTGCACAGCATGCAAGGTAAATGGAGCTAAATATATATATATATATATATATATATATATAGTCAGTATTTTTTAAACTATCTATCTCTGTCTGTCTGTCTGTCTGTCTGTCTGTCTGTCTGTCTATCTATCTATCTATCTATCTATCTATCTATCTATCTATCTATCTATCTATCTATGTATCTGTCATCTGTCTGTGTGTCTGTCTATGATGCTGGTCAGTTTGTAAAAAAGTACATATTGGATATGTTGGACACAGCATGATTCCTTGGATTAAAATTTCATTCCGATGGACATGCAGGCCTGATTTTGTAACATATTACATCTACCTGACTCACATATGGGCTAAACAGTGTGTGTGTGCTCACAAAAATAAATGTATGATGTTCAAACATAAAATTACATCTGATGCAGATGTATAAATTCGTATGCAGATGTTTGGCTGTATGTCTGCATTGACAATCAACTGTTTCTGTGTAATCCTGTGATCAAAGAAAATGAAATTAAACAGATATGCTTATCTAACATTTATGAGAAAGATGGAGGCCAAAATGGAGACATACAATCTAAGCCGTAATCCTAATATGTTATCAGGGGGTAGGGATTGTGATGCAGTCGTTCAGGTGTACCAGACCCAAAGTCAGGGGATTAGTGAGAAAGGTTATTGTAATTTTTTAAATAACACAGAAGCAGATTTTATTATTAAAAGGCTGAATGTACCATCTGTGCTGGAATACTTTTTTTTTTTTTTTTGCTTGTAATGCATTACATCCCAACAGCTCGCAATTCTGCTTTTCATCAAGTCAGATGTTCTGCTACAGGGGAATTGTGAAGTGGTCAAATTAATTATGTCTGATACACTCTGAACATGTGTATGAAAAGATAAACGGTATCCTCAAGTAATTACATCAGACCATTGGAATTAAAGTAATACTATTTTTGTGTAACTTTGAGAAATAAAACCTGAATGAGTTGTGCAATCACTTTCTGCCTTTTTTCGCTCTCCCTCTCTCCACAGTTTGTTCTGAATCTATAAATAGATACACTTTCTAATCACACACTGACTTTATGTCCCCACTTTTTTACTACACAACTACTATGCCACAAATAAAATGCTGAAAATCTCTGTGTGTGTGTGTGTGTGTGTGTGTGTGTGTGTGTGTGTGTGTGTGTGTGTGTGTGTGTGTGTGTGTGTGTGTGTGTGTGTGTGTGTACTTGTACAACTATCTTTGTGAGGACCAGTTTGAGTTTTAGACCATTGGAGTGAGGACAAAGTGAGGACATTTTGAGAGTAAAGTGAGGACATTTTGGCCGGTCCTCACTTTCTGAGACCCCTTTAAAGGCCTGTTTGAGGGTCAAGACTTGGTTTTAGGGATAAGGTTATAATTAGGTTAAGGGTAGGTTTAGGGTAAGGGTTCGGGTTAAGCACTTAGTTGTGATGAGTAAGGTTAGGGTAAGCGGCTAGAGATTGCATTGTGTCAATGAATGTCCTCATAAAGATAGATGTACAAGAGTGTGTGTGTGTGTGTGTGTGTGTGTGTGTGTGTGTGTGTGTGTGTGTGTGTGTGTGTGTGTGCACGCTCTTCACCATGTCAACATATGGCCTCATGTGGCACTAGCCTCCTCATTTTTGAACTGCAGCTGCAACTTTCCATGACAGGTATGCCAGCCAAAATCAACACATCCAGCCTGGGTGTCTCATCAGGCTTCCTCTGGACTCATCTGTCCTGACGGACATTTTCTGCTTGTTGCCTGAGGGATTACAGTGTGGATAGAACAAAGTAACAAGCATAATGTTTAGTGCTACAGCAGTTTGTATCTCCTGTCCAAAGGCATAGAGAGGTAGAATATGTAATGATGTTTTTACCATAGACAATGGAATTCCCATTACAGTATGTAAATCCTTTTTTGTTTGAATGAATCTTTGCTAATTCTTTGTTATCACAGGGCAGTCAGCATTTACTTATTATTTTACATGAATCACACAACAGTTTTTTTGTGTGCTTGTAAACATATATTACATACACTAGATACATACACTACCATTCAAAAGTTTGATGTTGGTAAAGTTTGTTAATGTTTATGAAAGAAGTCTCTTATTCTCACCAATGCTGCATTTATTTAATCATAAATACAGTAAAAAAGGGTATTATTGTGAAACATAGTTTTAAATAACTGGTTTCTAATTTAATATATTTTAAAATGCAGTATTTTCCTGTTATGGGCAGAGGTGGACAGTAACAAAGTACATTTACTTGAGTACTGTACACTTTTTGAGTATTTGTACTTTACCTGAGTATTATTTTTTCCGGAAACTTTTTACTTTAACTTCCCTACATTCGAAAGACAAAATGTAGGATAGACGTTAGATTTTGGTTGGAAAATGGAAATGAAAGTTGGGTTGACGTCAGAACCTGACTGATGCTGGTTTCTACCACAATACAACGTCTGTCCAACGTTGGAGATTCATGTCAATCTGGTGTTGGTGTAGCGCAATGACTGAGTATTCCACTTCAGACATGTCATGTACAGTATAAGTCATGTTGTATAATGTGCAGTGTTAAATATAATATAGTGGCCGTTTCTCAATATGCGTTCTTTTCTGTACTTGTGTTCTTGTGGACTTGTGAAACGTCATCAGTCGCTGCCCAAGTACTGTCTCAATTCAAAGTTCACATTTAGCCAAGTCCAGTTCAAATCCCCGGATGTGTTCTTGATCCGCCCCTTTTACCGAGGATGCATGGAGAGGTGACTTGTGCGGACTTGAGACAGCCATGTATCCCAGAATGCATCTCGCACCAACCAGCAAGCGTCAATACCAGAGGAGAAAACCCGCGTAATATTAAAATACTGCTGTTATTGTGTCATAAAATGCAATTTTAAGAGTGTTTCAGGCGAGAATGTAGTTGTTTAAAGCTCAAATCTGTGGTTTGTTTATAAAGATAGCGCCTGTTTGAAAAATGTATCTGACGCTTTCGGAGCTGTAAGATCCAGGCGAGCACCGGGTGTTCAGCGCTCATTAACCCCGACTGGAACAGCTTTTCCTCGGCTAGTGCTTCTGGCGTGTGCCGCTGGCTCTGGTGTCTCTAGTCTAGTGGATAAACATGACGGATATTCGTCTTGTGTCGATCTTTAGTCTCACTCATTAATCTATATTTGTTCCATGGCAAATCGTTTTGGCT
This sequence comes from Semotilus atromaculatus, assembly GCA_031834385.1. Classification (NCBI taxonomy): domain Eukaryota; kingdom Metazoa; phylum Chordata; class Actinopteri; order Cypriniformes; family Leuciscidae; genus Semotilus; species Semotilus atromaculatus. The sequence continues at coordinate 7,501,752 of JAULUF010000035.1, forward strand.
GAGGGCAAAGTGAAGTTTCATAACTTTATATATTTAGGCTATAACTTTAACTTTGTAGCCTAATTTGTTTAATTTCTCATTGTAAGTTAGCTTCTTATACATCTTATACATGATATTATTGATCAGTAAAACTGACATTTAACAAAAAGAGACAGGTTTGTGCGATTTTATTTTATATAGCCTACTAGATATATTTTTTATATTTATTAACATTCTCTTCACTAGCCTATATGTAAAATAAAATGACACAACCCCGTCTCTCTTTGACAAATGTCAATAAAAATCAAGAATGTTTCATATTTTTTTAAATGAAATAAAAAAAGTGTGTGTTTTAATATTTCATGTTGTTATAAATATGCAGTGAAGATAATTAATGTACGTTGCCTGAACCACAATTGTGTGGCCATTTAGGCTAATACGTTTAAGATTTTTTTTTTTTTTTTTATGAAAAGAGGCAGAGTGGTGTTTTATAAAATATTTCGTTTTATTGTTGATGAAAAGAGGCAGAGTTGTAGCATATTTCGTTTGATTGTTGCCTAAAATATACATAAAGAGATAACCGGAGTAGCCAGAGCGTGCTGAGTGACGTGACAAGAACGCCGCTGTTCCATTTGCAGAATTACAGGTGTTGTGCCTAATTCCGACCCCCCGGCTGGAGACTACCCCCCTTCGCGTGCACGCGGACAGTACCGCCGTGTTTCCTGTAGATGGCAGTTAAAACACGAAACGTTCGGTCACATGCTTCACTGATACCTACCCCAAACGTTCAAATTGAAGAAAATCTATTGGTTTTCCTGTAGATGGCAGTATAAACTCTGAAACGTAATGAATTGCTTTTCAACCTTAATCGTAAAGGAGACTGGCATGTCCGTTGCAAATCTCTTTTGATAACGCGTCGATGGCGTCTTTGTACCAGTTTTTCTTCTTCTTCCTTTTCTTTTCTTTTCTTTTCTGCTTAGCTGCAAACCCAGCTGGCCTATGTATTGGCTCATATTGTCACTTACATCGAAATGTTTATGATAGCTATTCCAATAAACTTATGAAAAAAATATATTGCATGAATCAGAATCAGAATGAGCTGTATTGCCAATTTTGCACACACAATGCTTTTGTCTTGGTACTGAAGCTTCCAGTGCACTAACAAATACAACAAGAAACATAGTAATACAGTGATAAGAATAAAATATAAAAGTATAAAGACACGATAGGTTTAGTCATAATGAACATTTACAGATTATGAACATATTTACAGTATTATGAATAATATATTAATAGCTATCAACTGTGTTAAGAAAGATTGCACTAAACAGTGGGAGACTTGGAGTATTACACTTAAAGGCATATGCATTGGGAGGGATTTAACTGTTCAAAAGGGAAATGGCATGTGGGAAGAAACTGTTCCTGTGCCTATAGTGTTCTGAAAACACAAATGTTGCGTTAGATTTAGGGGGTATTATTTGGGCAGGCCCGTTTTTACCCCCCTGCCTGGATTATACCCCCCTATTTCTTCTCTCTAAATACACAAATGGTTCCTAAAATGGGTCAGATACACCTACACCAGCAATACTGTGTAAAATGTTACATTTCACTACATTAGCACAGGCAGATTTAGTTATTGGGGGGGGGGGGTATTATTTGGGAAGGTCCGTTTTAACCCTCCTGCCTGGATTATACCCCCCTATTTCTTCTCTCTAAATACACAAATGGTTCCTAAAATGGGTCAGATACACCTACACCAGCAATACTGTGTGTAAAATGTTACATTTCACTATATTAGCATAGGCAGATTTAGTTATTAGGGGGGGGGTATTATTTGGGCAGGTCCGTTTTTACCCCCCTGCCTGGATTATACCCCCCTATTTCTTCTCTCTAAATACACAAATGGTTCCTAAAATGGGTCAGATACACCTACACCAGCAATACTGTGTGTAAAATGTTACATTTCACTATATTAGCATAGGCAGATTTAGTTATTAGGGGGGGGTATTATTTGGGCAGGTCCGTTTTTACCCCCCTGCCTGGATTATACCCCCCTATTTCTTCTCTCTAAATACACAAATGGTTCCTAAAATGGGTCAGATACACCTACACCAGCAATACTGTGTGTAAAATGTTACATTTCACTATATTAGCATAGGCAGATTTAGTTATTAGGGGGGGTATTATTTGGGCAGGTCCGTTTTTACCCCCCTGCCTGGATTATACCCCCCTATTTCTTCTCTCTAAATACACAAATGGTTCCTAAAATGGGTCAGATACACCTACACCAGCAATACTGTGTGTAAAATGTTACATTTCACTATATTAGCATAGGCAGATTTAGTTATTAGGGGGGGTATTATTTGGACAGGTCCGTTTTTACCCCCCTGCCTGGATTATACCCCCCTATTTCTTCTCTCTAAATACACAAATGGTTCCTAAAATGGGTCTGATACAACTACACCAGCAATACTGTGTGTAAAATGCTACATTTCACTATATTAGCATAGGCAGATTTAGTTATATGGGGGGGTATTATTTGGGCAGGTCCGTTTTTACCCTCCTGCCTGGATTATACCCCCCTATTTCTTCTCTCTAAATACACAAATGGTTCCTAAAATGGGTCTGATACACCTACACCAGCAATACTGTGTGTAAAATGCTACATTTCACTATATTAGCATAGGCAGATTTAGTTTTTAGGGGGGGGGTATTATTTGGGCAGGCCCGTTTTTACCCCCCTGCCTGGATTATACCCCCCTATTTCTTCTCTCTAAATACACAAATGGTTCCTAAAATGGGTCTTATACAACTACACCAGCAATACTGTGTGTAAAATGCTACATTTCACTATATTAGCATAGGCAGATTTAGTTTTTAGGGGGGGGGGTATTATTTGGGCAGGTCCGTTTTTACCCTCCTGCCTGGATTATACCCCCCTATTTCTTCTCTCTAAATACACAAATGGTTCCTAAAATGGGTCTTATACAACTACACCAGCAATACTGTGTGTAAAATGCTACATTTCACTATATTAGCATAGGCAGATTTAGTTTTTAGGGGGGGTATTATTTGGGCAGGTCCGTTTTTACCCCCCTGCCTGGATTATACCCCCCTATTTCTTCTCTCTAAATACACAAATGGTTCCTAAAATGGGTCTGATACAACTACACCAGCAATACTGTGTGTAAAATGCTACATTTCACTATATTAGCATAGGCAGATTTAGTTATATGGGGGGGTATTATTTGGGCAGGTCCGTTTTTACCCTCCTGCCTGGATTATACCCCCCTATTTCTTCTCTCTAAATACACAAATGGTTCCTAAAATGGGTCTTATACAACTACACCAGCAATACTGTGTGTAAAATGCTACATTTCACTATATTAGCATAGGCAGATTTAGTTTTTAGGGGGGGTATTATTTGGGCAGGTCCGTTTTTACCCCCCTGCCTGGATTATACCCCCCTATTTCTTCTCTCTAAATACACAAATGGTTCCTAAAATGGGTCTGATACAACTACACCAGCAATACTGTGTGTAAAATGCTACATTTCACTATATTAGCATAGGCAGATTTAGTTATATGGGGGGGTATTATTTGGGCAGGTCCGTTTTTACCCTCCTGCCTGGATTATACCCCCCTATTTCTTCTCTCTAAATACACAAATGGTTCCTAAAATGGGTCTTATACAACTACACCAGCAATACTGTGTGTAAAATGCTACATTTCACTATATTAGCATAGGCAGATTTAGTTTTTAGGGGGGGTATTATTTGGGCAGGTCCGTTTTTACCCCCCTGCCTGGATTATACCCCCCTATTTCTTCTCTCTAAATACACAAATGGTTCCTAAAATAAAGTACACACACCAAGTCTACTCATGATTGATCCCAAAGGAAGCATGTACAATGACAACAGTAGGGGTGCCAGAATCGATCCCTGGGGTACCCCACAATTTAAGTGAATCTCAGAAGATAGATGGGTCCCTAATCTAACAGAAAAACTTCTGTTTGATAGGAAAGACTGGAACCATTTGAGTACCATACCTGAGATACCGATCGAACGTTCAAGACGCGATAGGAGAATCTTGTGATCTACAAAGTCAAAAGCTGAACTCAAGTCTAATAGCACTAAAGCCATGGTATCGCCAGCATCTGTCGTTATTAAAATGTCGTTAAGAACTTTTAAAAGAGCAGACTGAACCAGATAGAAAAATATCTGAAATTGAATGTATGTGTAAATAGTGTTGGAGCTGTATAAAGACAGTTTTTTCAAGAATTTTTTATAAAAAAGACAAGCTGTTAGTGTCCAGTGCTGAAAACTCAGTGGGTGGAGGAAGTGAGGATGAAACCATAGAGTAGGAAGAGGGAGAGAGTGCGTGTTGTGTCAGGAGTCAGTTTGAGGTTAAAAGTAATGAAGTGATCTGAGATGTGCAGTGGAGTAACTAAAGTGTTGTCCATGCAGCAGACAAGGTTTGTGTAGACAAGGTCCAGTTGGTTACCTGATTTGTGAGTAGCCGTAGTAGACACTCGCTTGAGGTTGAATGAGGCCAGTAGAGTCCCGTGTTCTCTAGCCCAAATCTTGGGCTGCAGAAAATGACAGGACCATAACAAACAACAGAGAAGAACCGGTGATAACCATGCCCGTGACACATATTAGACAGATTTCTAAAGGATCACGTGTCACTGTAGTAATGCCTGATAAAAATTCAGCTTTGCATCACAAAAATAAATTTTAGTATATTAAAATTGAAAACCATTATTTTAAATTGTAATAATATTTCACAATATTACTGTATTTGTAATGTATTTTGATTAAATAGATGCAGTCGTGATAAGCATAAGAGACTTCTTTCAAAAACATTAAAAATAGTAGTTTTTTACTAACTATTTGCAAAGTATTTTATAGAAGCATCAAAATGAATTAGTTAAATTATTATGTTATCTTTACAGTCTGCTTAGATTAGTTTAGCAGAACTTCTCCTGCTAATTGGATTTAAATATGATACATTTTGCAATTCATAGTGTACAATGATTGACTTAATGTACTTCTACATTAATAAGTCTTCTCACTACATCTTACTTGAATTGGTTATTTTAGATGACCTGAGCAATTTGTGCCATGTCTGTGGGGAGGAAAGTGGTGATACTGACTGGGTAAGTAGTTGCTGTTAACTAGTTGATGTTTTTTAATATTACTAACTGTCATTTATCACAATTCCATCAGTTGTAACTGTGTCTGTATAGTGCCTTGCAGAAAGTTATTGAGTTTTTTCTAAATTTCAGATAGCGTGTGACTGCTGCGGTCGATGGTACCACCAATCATGTGTCCGAGGGACATCAAAAGTTCACTTTCTGTGTTATGCCTGTAAAAGTTAAACAGACATGAAGGAAAAACACATTTGTATACCCTTGTTCTTTCAGTTTTTATTTTTATTTTTCATTATTCAAACAATGGATAGTACTGCACATAAACAAATATTGTATTTGTGGATATTTATAAGTATTTCCTTTTCTGTGAATAATGGAAAAAGTTTGTATTTTCATGCACTCAGGTATTACCCTCCTGAATAGCAGAGCTGTCTGTATAAATCAAACTAAACTTTAATAGAATAAAATGTTGCATTGAACAGTATTGCTGGTGTAGGTGTATCAGACTCATTTTAGGAACCATTTGTGTATTTAGAGAGAAGAAATAGGGGGGTATAATCCAGACAGGAGGGTAAAAACGGACCTGCCCAAATAATACACCCCCCCTAATAAGTACATCTGCCTGTGTTAATAAAGTGAAATGTAGCATTTTACACACAGTATTGCTGGTGTAGGTGTATCTGACCCATTTTAGGAACCATTTGTGTATTTAGAGAGAAGAAATAGGGGGGTATAATCCAGGCAGGGGGGTAAAAACGGACCTGCCCAAATAATACCCCCCCTAATAACTAAATCTGCCTTTGCTAATATAGTGAAATGTAACATTTTACACACAGTATTGCTGGTGTAGGTGTATCTGACCCATTTTAGGAACCATTTGTGTATTTAGAGAGAAGAAATAGGGGGGTATAATCCAGGCAGGGGGGTAAAAACGGACCTGCACAAATAATACCCCCCCATATAACTAAATCTGCCTATGCTAATATAGTGAAATGTAGCATTTTACACACAGTATTGCTGGTGTAGGTGTATCAGACCCATTTTAGGAATCATTTGTGTATTTACAGAGAAGAAATAGGGGGGTATAATCCAGGCAGGGGGGTAAAAACGGACCTGCCCAAATAATACCCCCCTAATAACTAAATCTGCCTTTGCTAATATAGTGAAATGTAACATTTTACACACAGTATTGCTGGTGTAGGTGTATCTGACCCATTTTAGGAACCATTTGTGTATTTAGAGAGAAGAAATAGGGGGGTATAATCCAGGCAGGGGGGTAAAAACGGACCTGCACAAATAATACCCCCCCATATAACTAAATCTGCCTATGCTAATATAGTGAAATGTAGCATTTTACACACAGTATTGCTGGTGTAGTTGTATAAGACCCATTTTAGGAACCATTTGTGTATTTAGAGAGAAGAAATAGGGGGGTATAATCCAGGCAGGAGGGTAAAAACGGACCTGCCCAAATAATACCCCCCCCCTAAAAACTAAATCTGCCTATGCTAATATAGTGAAATGTAGCATTTTACACACAGTATTGCTGGTGTAGGTGTATCAGACCCATTTTAGGAACCATTTGTGTATTTAGAGAGAAGAAATAGGGGGGTATAATCCAGGCAGGAGGGTAAAAACGGACCTGCCCAAATAATACCCCCCCTAATAACTAAATCTGCCTATGCTAATATAGTGAAATGTAGCATTTTACACACAGTATTGCTGGTGTAGTTGTATAAGACCCATTTTAGGAACCATTTGTGTATTTAGAGAGAAGAAATAGGGGGGTATAATCCAGGCAGGAGGGTAAAAACGGACCTGCCCAAATAATACCCCCCCCCCCCTAAAAACTAAATCTGCCTATGCTAATATAGTGAAATGTAGCATTTTACACACAGTATTGCTGGTGTAGGTGTATCTGACCCATTTTAGGAACCATTTGTGTATTTAGAGAGAAGAAATAGGGGGGTATAATCCAGGCAGGGGGGTAAAAACGGACCTTCCCAAATAATACCCCCCCTAATAACTAAATCTGCCTATGCTAATATAGTGAAATGTAGCATTTTACACACAGTATTGCTGGTGTAGGTGTATCTGACCCATTTTAGGAACCATTTGTGTATTTAGAGAGAAGAAATAGGGGGGTATAATCCAGGCAGGGGGGTAAAAACGGACCTGCCCAAATAATACCCCCCCTAATAACTAAATCTGCCTTTGCTAATATAGTGAAATGTAACATTTTACACACAGTATTGCTGGTGTAGGTGTATCAGACCCATTTTAGGAACCATTTGTGTATTTAGAGAGAAGAAATAGGGGGGTATAATCCAGGCAAGGGGGTAAAAACGGACCTGCCCAAATAATACCCCCCCTAATAACTAAATCTGCCTATGCTAATATAGTGAAATGTAGCATTTTACACACAGTATTGCTGGTGTAGGTGTATCAGACCCATTTTAGGAGCCATTTGTGTATTTAGAGAGAAGAAATAGGGGGGTATAATCCAGGCAGGAGGGTAAAAACGGACCTGCCCAAATAATACCCCCCCCCTAAAAACTAAATCTGCCTATGCTAATATAGTGAAATGTAGCATTTTACACACAGTATTGCTGGTGTAGGTGTATCAGACCCATTTTAGGAACCATTTGTGTATTTAGAGAGAAGAAATAGGGGGGTATAATCCAGGCAGGGGGGTAAAAACGGGCCTGCCCAAATAATACCCCCTAAATCTAACGCAACATTTGTGTTTTCAGAACACTATAGGCACAGGAACAGTTTCTTCCCACATGCCATTTCCCTTTTGAACAGTTAAATCCCTCCCAATGCATATGCCTTTAAGTGTAATACTCCAAGTCTCCCACTGTTTAGTGCAATCTTTCTTAACACAGTTGATAGCTATTAATATATTATTCATAATACTGTAAATATGTTCATAATCTGTAAATGTTCATTATGACTAAACCTATCGTGTCTTTATACTTTTATATTTTATTCTTATCACTGTATTACTATGTTTCTTGTTGTATTTGTTAGTGCACTGGAAGCTTCAGTACCAAGACAAAAGCATTGTGTGTGCAAAATTGGCAATACAGCTCATTCTGATTCTGATTCATGCAATATATTTTTTTCATAAGTTTATTGGAATAGCTATCATAAACATTTCGATGTAAGTGACAATATGAGCCAATACATAGGCCAGCTGGGTTTGCAGCTAAGCAGAAAAGAAAAGAAAAGAAAAGGAAGAAGAAGAAAAACTGGTACAAAGACGCCATCGACGCGTTATCAAAAGAGATTTGCAACGGACATGCCAGTCTCCTTTACGATTAAGGTTGAAAAGCAATTCATTACGTTTCAGAGTTTATACTGCCATCTACAGGAAAACCAATAGATTTTCTTCAATTTGAACGTTTGGGGTAGGTATCAGTGAAGCATGTGACCGAACGTTTCGTGTTTTAACTGCCATCTACAGGAAACACGGCGGTACTGTCCGCGTGCACGCGAAGGGGGGTAGTCTCCAGCCGGGGGGTCGGAATTAGGCACAACACCGGACTTGCGTCCTCGCGTCCTCTGGAGTTCGTTCTCCCGAGTCGAACTTGGCAAGTCCGAACTACCAAGGACGCAAGTCCGAAGTTTGCGTACTTGGTATTGAGAAACGGCCAGTGACAAATGTTACAGTCTCATAGCGCACCAGTAGGTGGCGATGTTGCGTGGTGTTGGTTATGGAACCGAGCTGAGCTCACGTGTTAAGTCTCGCGTGAATTTTAAGAGCGAGACATATCCGTGAGTGACTTGATTGATTACTCTGTTTTGCAGGTAAGCTGGTGGATATTTTGGGAGACTTGTGCATTAATGTTTATTCCCGAAGTGTTTGCATAGAGGGTGAATTATATGTCTTATATTAACCGTGCTATATGCGTTGATTAGTGAGTTTGCACTTGTGTTAATGAGTTCACATGGTCATTTATACGAGTGTTGTTTATGGAGAATATAGCAGAGATGTTATTAATTATTTCATGCCGAACTTTGAGGATATTTGCATGTTTGCAATGTAATGTTTAAAACGTGTTTAGAAGTCTCGCGTGAGTTTTAAGAGCGAGACTTCTCCATGAGTGACGGTGTGTGATAACCACGAGAGCTGTAACTAAACGCGAGTTATTCTATTTTGCATAATAAATACACTTTAAATGTGCAACCCCCTTTGTGAAGTCTTCATTACACGCTGGGAAGTGTTACGTTGGATTCTGACATTAACCTGATTTTCCTTTTCAACGTTGGGTTTGGAATTCTAAATGTGAATTTTGTCATTGTTTTGGAGCACACTAGCTTATAGATAACAGTAAGGCTAACCTATTCATACTAAAAGCCCAAAAACTTTATATAGGGCACTATTTGAGGGAACAGCCATTTGGGTGTCCGAAACCATTGTGGACGTTATTGAGTGCACTTATTCAATCCCACTACTGGAACTGTGTTCTAGAAATAAATTTGATATTGATATGAGGGTAGGTAGGCAGGCATATAGATTCAGAGGCATAAGGTACTGTAAGTTCCCTATCAAGGGAACTCCCGCTGCGTTTTCACGCTATGGGAACACACCTTTGTGATTGCGTCGTGAAGCACGTGTATAATCAGTCCAATGGAAGAGCGAGACGTCATAGGCGGGTGACGTCATAGATCAGGAAACTATAGGCTTGTTCGACTTCATGCAGCTCTGCGCAGAACGATCGGCGGCTGACTTGAAGCAGTGCATGCCGGTTAGAAATTTTGTCCGACTTGATACAGCGCCGACGCCACGTGACTGTGACGTATGCCATCAAAGTAACGCGAGAGCGATTCGAGAGTAGCCGGAGAACTCAGCCAGCGCAGCTTCTGAAGAGCGGCTGCTCGGGGCTGCACGAGCGCTGATGACGACACAGCTGTTCCACGATTGGCCGGATTCACCGCATGACAACGATCACGTGTGTTTCGTGTTTATTCGACCACCTTTAGTTCCTCTACAGCTCACAAATCATTTTTATAACAGTAAGCACTCTTTTCATGTAGTCGCAATGTTATATTGTGTCATGTTTATCCAAATAAAACTGATTAAAAAACGTCGATTCCACTTCATTGATAGTAGGCTAGCTGTAGGCTTATGGTGAACTTAATTCTTGTTCAAACAGACGCTGTATGAAGCAGTACATAAAGTATTGAATGAAAATGCCTCTGAAACATCTGTGTATTTAGCAAATATTGCATTTATTTCACTTCAGCTGTGATAAAGTATGCAAACACCACGTGAGCGGTCACTACGGGAAACAGAAGTGTCCGACTTCACGTCTCCGTTTGCAGCTCCTCCCCGGCTGCACGCGGCTACTCTCGCCGATCGCTTACATCCAGCCGCAGCCGATGTCGAACACACCTTATAAAGCACCCCTGAGAACAGACCGCGTCAGCTTCTGTGCCTTCAGCAAGCGATCTGTGTATACTGTCCTTGTCATATTTATTGTTGTCTGTCAAGTTGCTATATATATATATATATATATATATATATATATATATATATATATATATATATTAGGGGTGGCACGGTACATGAAAAAACATCCGAACCGTTCGGTTCGCTTGTCTCGGTTCGCGTGTGTGCGTCGCACGGTTCGTTCGTCGCATGCGCAATGTATGGCGCTCGCTTTGTGTCATTTCTTTCCTAACCAAGCTTAAAGACGTGTTAACGTGCGTGTGACATGCGTGTGGAGAACGTCTGCACGTCTTAAACGTCTTAACGTCTTCACGTCTTAAACGTCTTCACGTCTTAAACGTCTGCACGTCTTAAACGTCTTAACGTCTGCACGTCTTAACGTCTGCACGTCTTAAACGTCTTAACGTCTGGGGCTATCTATTTTTCCTTATTTTCCCTCACGTCTATTTTTCCTTATTTTATCATACCTTTACTGTTATAGACACTATCATAGATAATCTTATTTTGGCACAGTTTATAGGACTACATTTGATCAACTTATTTATATAATTCTGAATCTGTTAATGTACCATACATTTGGTATCCCAATGAAAGGTATAACTTTTTAAATAGAAGTCAATTGTCTTGTATTTTGATTATAAAATAAACATGAAGACAAAAAGTTGAGAAAAAAATACCAAGTAAAACACACTTGTTAAAAAATAAAATCATTCTATGAACTTCTAGCAAGCTCATTTAAACCGATTTGTAAATGTCGAAATGAAAAGCTAATTTAAACCGAGTTGTAAATGTCGAAATGAAAAGAGCATAAACAAATACGAAACTACTAAATATAAATATAAAACCGCCAGTAGATGGCGGCAAGGCACTGCTCTATTGACATCACTGGTTAATGTTCAACCTATTCTTTCAAAAACACAAATATATATTTAATACCCACACAGCTACTTCTTTAGGCAGTTGTTCTGCTGTGGTGCTGTTTGGAACTATATGTTCATTGTATTAACATATTGTTTATTTACAGGAATTTTGGTTTTCTAATGATTCTTTTTTAAAAAGCTAAAAACTGCTCATTACAGAAAAATTAAAACAAATATTTACAAATGTGTGTTTTACTTGGTATTTTTTCTCAACTTTTTGTCTCAATTGGCAGTTAATTTTCATTATATTTAAACTGTTACCCAGAAGTTCATCATTATGTGAATTTAAAGTGACTGCATTACAAATAGAAATATATGTAGCCTACATGTATGTGCCGTTGTAGGTTCCCATGACATGCTATTTTAATGTTATAATTACAGCAACAATTTTTTGTCTATGAATTTTGCATTCCACTAATTAATGGGAATGTAAAGCTTTAAATCAACCAGTTTTCTGAAATAGCTCAGAGGTGCATCTCATGAAGCTTCATTTGGCAAGCATATATAGACAGAGCACAAGTCATACACATTCAGATAATGGAATAACAACCAGGTCAACAGCCGGCAAGAAGAGGAGTAAAGATGTGTGGGTATGGAGGCAAAACAGTGAAGAGGTCAAGATTGTGGACATGTTTCTAATGAAATAACGGTCACTATTGCAGACAATGTTGGAGAACAACAGTGCGTTTCCATTACCCTTCAAATTGCGCAAATTGAAATTGCGAATTAAAAATACGCTCAATGGAAACACGTCAATTTCGCAAAAACTCCCATTTATCGCAAAAAAGATTTTACGCTCGCATGAGGTGGTTTTTCAGGCAATTCGAAAAAGGAATATTTCGCAAAACTGCGATGGAAACAGTTTTTGCGCATTTACAGTCACGCATTTAGAAGGCGCGTGTGTTTTTGGTCCGTGGCTACTTTGGCATCCATTCGTTTTTCCTTTAACTTATCCGAAAAACATGTTTTCTTCTTTATTAGTTTTTAGACTGGATCGATCGGTTTAACAAATCGTGCCCACGGATTAATAAACTGTATGATATCCTAATCCGCCCTCTCAGATTTGTAAATAGGATATCAGTTCTTTGTAATTTCTTGAACTTTCTTGAGCAAAAAAAGACTTCACATACAAAAAATAAATATAGTAGGCTAACACAAACTAATTTCCAAACCTGTAAAAGGTTATATAAAAATAAAACATTCATCAGTTATTTTAGCATATTACTGTCTTAAGTGAACTCATTTATAGTTATAAACGCAAATAATAATAATTATCATTATTATTAGGCTGTTACATTTATTAGACTACATATTTAGAAGACGCTTTTATCAAAAAATAATAATACAGGGCTAAGATTATCACAAATAAACAAGTTTTTGACGCATAAAGGGTTTGAGCAGAGTGCGCACTGCATGAAATGGAGGCGCCGGCGCGAACACTTGCATTTTCCTATCAACAGTGGAAACAACTTAAAATACTCTATCATTTCTGGTCATACAGAAAATAATAAAACATAATCCGCAACTACTTTTATTTGTGTATACTCACAATAACAAGAAACCGTTCTTCTTTCAGGAGCGCTTTCATGATCTCCGTGAACTGAAACAAAATATAGCCTATGTAGGCTATAAAAATGTCCACTTTTAAATAAACAAATTCAAATCAAAAGCAATTAATAGGCCTAAAAAAATATCATCGGGTTCTAATTGGCCTTAGAAAACCAGTAAAATTGAATTTTCTTCCATATTAATTTGTAAATATTTTAAATGTTTAATAAAGGGACAAAAAGTCATAAACAAAAATCTGAAAATTCATCTAGAGCCTATTTATTTTTTAATGATTAAAAAAGGAAAAACGAATGGACGCAAAAGTACACGGACCGTTTGGACAGAATACGAATGCCACAATCAAGACCTTGAAATAGAAATGAGTGAGAAACACCAGATCCTCATAGTGCCGCTCACAGTTGCTAAGGGTCTTTCCTTGCCATTAATGCTTGGATAACACGCCCCGTCTCCTTCAATTAATAATAATAATAATAATGTCCAGTGCGGTGGCTCTGATATGCCTATAGGCTATAAACCTACCAACGTCCGTTACCATAATTTTTGTAATGACTTATCGCGAGAAGAAAAAAGGACGTTTTAGTCGCATAACATCGGTTAATGGAAACGCCGTCATTTCGCAATAGTTTTTTATCGATATTTAGAAAATATCGCAAACGTTTTGCGCAAATCTGTAATGGAAACGCCATTCAAACGTTTGTGGACAGAACAGGTATGTAATCAGACATTGTTTTTCTGTACTGTAATACTAGCCTACTTACTGTATTACAGTTGTCCACTTTCATTTTACATTATACACTAAATATACTTTATAGAGACAATGTAGCTAACACAAACACACACGTGTGTGTATATATATATATATATATATATATATATATATATGAATGTATATGTATGTATGTCATTGTGATATAAAGAAAAAGACAAGACTAAATCGTATAGCCATAGTTTATGACTAGGCTACATTTAATAGAGTGCTATAGGCTTTATAAAAACTTTTGTGTAGCTCTATTATATATTCAATTTAAAAATATTTAACATAAATGTAGCCTACTGATTATTACTTTTCAGAATAAGAATAGCAGTAGCCTAATCCAAGCAATCACAAGTAGGCTAACTAATTTTAGCTTAAAATCCAATAAGTTCTAAAAGGGTTTCTGAATGGAACAATTAATGCTAAATGCAGCATCTATGAGTGAACTTGAGGCATGCAGACCCTGCCTGCTGCAGAGCATTGACACATCTTAAACCAACAAATATATAATGATAATACCCACCTTTTCGGAATTTTACCTGCCCATTTTATAATCAAAATACATGACAATAGACTTTTATTAAAAAAGCTAAAAATCTATGGGATACCTATGGTACATGAACAGATTCAGCATTATACAAATAAGTAAATGTATGAGAAAATAAGGAAAAATAGACGTGAGGGAAAATAAGGAAAAATACTCCAGACGTGCAGACGTGCAGACGTATAGCAGACGGGCAGACGTGCAGACGGGCAGACGTGCAGACGGGCAGACGTTCACACGTTAAGATGTAATCCACACGTTAACTTTCTAACGTGACGCCGCCGTGACGTCTGCATAGATCAACAGCTACACGTGATTGACGTGTATACGTGACGTGATATTTGCGTGTACGTCTCCATATAAAACAAATGGAGACGTACACGCACGTATACACGTGTGTTATCTGTCGTGCTTGTCAGTCTCGTCGCCGAATGGAACATTGCGAGCGCCATACAATGTAACCTCGTGCCCGTGACCTCAGACAGTGCGTTTACTTTTCGCGCGAAATAAGAGATGTGTGGACATACATATGAGGCTTGTTCGACTTGAACCGGCGCTGCACAGACCGGTCGATGAATAACATCAAAGTACCGCGAGAGCAACGGCTCCGTATGCTTTTCAATCTCTCGCAGTACTTCGATGTCATAAACTGATCGGTCTGTTCAGCGCTGCAGGTCTCGTCACGTATAGAAATGGCAAGTGGGAGAGATAAGGAAGGCTAACAGGAGTTGGAGGATGCACCAGCGTCGTATAAGTCGGTGTGTGGGAACATTTTGGATTTCATCTTACCTATGATATTTAAATATACAGTGACACTAAGTTTAGATGAGAACTCCAGTCACATGTTTCCAAACTGCACTTTAATTTCACGTGAAAAAAATGTATCCTCACTCTCAGGGAATAGAAGCATTGTTGATATAGGCTACTGTTGCTACTGTTTTTGAGTTTGAACTTATGTTTCACTTTATGATTATGGCCTTTGCTATATTGTTATAGCCTCATTATCTATAGGCAATTATTTGTAACGTATTTTGACTTATTTAAAAGATAGTGCTTTAAGAGTTCCTCTCTTTTTCTTTTAAAAGATAAACATTTTACGCTAACGTTACACTGAATTTGACAGTTTGATAAATGCAAGTTAATTCATTCTTTGTGTGTCAAATAAACAAAAGCATTTCATCAATGTCTTCTCTTTTGCTGTATAAAAATGTCACCGGCTTTCCTCAGAGATGGTCTCTCAATAATGTGCTTAAAGTCAAGTCAAATTCAGTTTGTGCATGATTACATGATATAATTTTTTTTTTTAAAATACTGTATCCTGAATTGTGGATAATTAAGCTATAGCCCATATTGTACCTATCCTGAAGTACATTTCTGGAGTGTTAAAGATTAAAAGAAAAAATAACAACAAGAACCGTACAGAACCGAAAACCGTGACCCTAAAACCGTGAAACGAACCGAACCGTGGGTTTTGTAAACCTTGCCACCCCTAATATCTATATATATATATATATGTGACCCGTTACAGAAACCAGGGACACAAGTCGGCAGCACAACTTGCGAGCAAAATGAGAAACAAGCGTTTTTTTCCAAAATTTGTGATTTCCGCTTTTTTGCAGAATCTGTTAGTTGAGATCATGAAGAAGCCTCTCCATGTTTGAGATAACAGTATTGGTATATTTAAAAGCGTACATTTTGAGGTTGAAATCGGCTTGTTTTTCAGAGATTCTAGCACGCAGTAGGGGCTGTCATTGTCATTTCCATACTGAATAGCCGCCGGCGCTTTTGCCCCCGCCCCCCAACAGCGCGTGGCTACTTATTATGCAGCGCTCTGCTCCTGCTCTATCTGATATCAAAATTCAATGAAGATGGACGCCGCAAAGATTGTCGCAGACGATCTGAACCGTAGCAGTTACATCGAAAATGTTTTCGCCGCACTTTGTGGGCTCGGGAAACTGAACCGGAGGTATGGGCGCGGCGCGCGCGCCCTCGGTGCTTGAATACGGCGGCTCGGCTCGCTGACAACGGTGGCTGGCTGTTTCATGTGACGTCCCGATTGCTTTGAATGGGGAACGTTTTGTGAACAGGCAACAGATTTAATGGACTGGCAACAATCTCCATAGAACATGAACTGGCACAGAGAATCGAAATGGAGGATGCAGTTAAGACCTTTGCTGCGATGAAGGCCTGCCGTGCGCGTTTCTGAAACGTAAGTTAAGCTTCATTTGCTCTTTAGTTGTTATTTAAGATGCTGATCCTGCTGATGATATAATGTGCTTGCGGACATTTAATTTGTGTGTGTATACGCACATAAGAAAGTGATGTAAAGAGATTTGCAACAGTAATTTGAGGAGGTGAAATATGATTATTTGGAAAATTCCTGTCATGACTGCTTAAAGAAAAATGCCAGCAGGCATTTGCCTCCTGCATAAACTTTAATATTGTTGACATTTTGGGCACACGCGCGTTGCGCACTATTTGCGTTATATGTAGGCCTATGGCTTATTGGTCTTTGTGTGTTGTTGCTGGTTTTGCGTTATATGTATGGCATATTGGTCTTTGTGTGTTGTTGCTGGTTTTGCGTTATATGTATGGCATATTGGTCTTTGTGTGTTGTTGCTGGTATACGTTGCAAATAGAGGGGCAGCACAATTGTTTTTCGCCTAGAGTGGCAGAAGTGCATTTGCCGGTCCTGGGGGTGAGTTTCCATAAACATTAAAGTTTGTCGTTTTGTGTTCATTCTAAGAACACGTAGGCTACATGTTATCTCATGTTTAGTCTGTTTAGACCTTCCCAATACCTACCTATTGTTATTAGCTAGCTCAGGGAAGGAAAAAAAGCTGTAAAGCACAGGGGGGAGCTTTACAGGGGGTATGGCTTATCTAAATGAGATGTAAATGAGCCCTATTGTCACTCCCAGCAGCAGAGAGAGGTGAGAACTGCACATCTTTAGAGGCTGTTTTAACTTTTAGTTTTTTTGAGTGTCTACCTTCAAATGGCCACAACTTCTCCAAATATTATCAGATTGCCATGTGTTACACATCGTTGGAAAGCTTGGAGACTACACTTTCAGAATCTATAAATAACTCAAAATGCCCCAGAACCGACTTGTGTCCCTAGTTTCCGTAACTGGTCACATATACACTCACCGGCCACTTTATTAGGTACCCCATGCTAGTAACGGGTTGGACCCCCTTTTGCCTTCAGAACTGCCTCAATTCTTCGTGGCATAGATTCAACAAGGTGCTGGAAGCATTCCTCAGGGAGTTTGGTCCATATTGACATGATGGCATCACACAGTTGCCGCAGATTTGTCGGCTGCACATCCATGATGCGAATCTCCCGTTCCACCACATCCCAAAGATGCTCTATTGGATTGAGATCTGGTGACTGTGGAGGCCATTTGTGTACAGCGAACTCATTGTCATGTTCAAGAAACCAGTCTGAGATGATTCCAGCTTTATGACATGGCGCATTATCCTGCTGAAAGTAGCCATCAGAAGTTGGGTACATTGTGGTCACAAAGGGATGGACATGGTCAGCAACAATACTCAGGTAGGCTGTGGCGTTGCAACGATGCTCAATTGGTACCAAGGGGCCCAAAGAGTGCCAAGAAAATATTCCCCACACCATGACACCACCACCACCAGCCTGAACCGTTGATACAAGGCAGGATGGATCCATGCTTTCATGTTGTAGACGCCAAATTCTGACCCTACCATCCGAAGGTCGCAGCAGAAATCGAGACTCATCAGACCAGGCAACGTTTTTCCAATCTTCTATTGTCCAATTTCGATGAGCTTGTGCAAATTGTAGCCTCAGTTTCCTGTTCTTAGCTGAAAGGAGTGGCACCCGGTGTGGTCTTCTGCTGCTGTAGCCCATCTGCCTCAAAGTTCGACGTACTGTGCGTTCAGAGATGCTCTTCTGCCCACCTTGGTTGTAACGGGTGGTTATTTGAGTCACTGTTGCCCTTCTATCAGCTCGAACCAGTCTGGCCATTCTCCTCTGACCTCTGGCATCAACACGGCATTTCCGCCCACAGAACTGCCGCTCACTGGATGTTTTTTCTTTTTCGGACCATTCTCTGTAAACCCTAGAGATGGTTGTGCGTGAAAATCCCAGTAGATTAGCAGTTTCTGAAATACTCAGACCAGCCCTTCTGGCACCAACAATCATGCCACGTTCAAAGTCACTCAAATCACCTTTCTTCCCCATACTGATGCTCGGTTTGAACTGCAGGAGATTGTCTTGACCATGTCTACATGCCTAAATGCACTGAGTTGCCGCCATGTGATTGGCTGCTTAGAAATTAAGTGTTAAGGAGCAGTTGGACAGGTGTACCTAATAAAGTGGCCGGTGAGTGTATGTGTATATATATATATATATATATATATATTATGACAAGCAAAACAAGCAAGTTTTGTGTTGTTCCCTGTCCACGTTATATCACGGGTCCACTGCCATGTGTGGGGACACACATCAGCTTTTTGTTGCTGTTTGGGAGTGGAGCATGCCAACAGTCAGTTCTCGAGGGGGCTGACTGTGAGCATTACGAGAGGCTGTCCGTGAGGACGCTCCGCTCCCGCCGGGCGTTCTTAGAGGAGGACGGTTCGGTTCGCGTTCCCCGCGCGGGTCCCGCTGTTGCCGAGGCACGGCGGCGACTCGCATCGTGGGGTTCGCAAACGGATCTGACAGCGGGGGTTGGGACGGGCGCTGCCCTATCTCAGCTTTCACCTGTCAGATCCAGTGTGCCAGTACGTATTTCTGCGATTCTCACAGCTGTAATTGGGGTAAATCTAGGCCAGTCACTCACTGTGTAGCAGTTTCAGACTGGTGTGTCTCATGGCAGCTGCGTCCAACGTAATTACTTTTGGCCTTCTGTACATGAGGACCCTGCAGTGGTAGCTCAGGACCAAGTGGTTTTCTCTGAGGGGAAATCCGTTTTCGCATGATCAAGGTCACGCGGCTATGCCTACGTGCCTCGGTCATGTGGAAGAACCTTGGTTCCTCGCCCAGGCCCAGTGTTTAGGGGCTTCTTGTCGACGCATAATGCTATCGACGGATGCTTCTCTCACAAGTCGGGGGTGATCATGAGTGGTCGCTTGGCAAAGGGTCTTTGGCAGGTCCATCTGCCTTTTTAGCACATAAATGGCTAAAGATGATGGCATATTCCAGAGAATCTCAATACTTCCTGCCAGACCCGAGAGGTCACCATGTGCTTGTCCTTTCGGACAACACACTGATGGTCTCGTATATCAGAGCAGATATCCTGTTGAGGCAGGGGCTGAGGCCCGGGGAATGGAGACTTCACCCCGAGGTGGTGGAGCTTCTTTGGGAGAACTTCGGTCAAACTTAAGTCGACCTTTCACATCGTTTGTAAAACGCATTACCCTATGTGGTTCTCCTTCACGCATCCAGCTCCGCTTGGACTGGATGTGATGTGTATTAGGTGTGGTTGATGCTACACCTGTACGCATTTCCCGATATCTTTGCTCCCGGGAGTTCTGGAGAGGGTTCGCCGGGTAGGGGCTCGTCTAGAAAAAGATTATTAGTAGCACAGTTCTGGCCAGCCCGAATGTGTTTCTCGGACCTACCGTCCCTTCTAGACGGCTCTCCCTTGGAGATTCCGATCAGGAGGGACTTGCTGTCCCAATCATGGGATACAATATTTGACCCTCATCTGGAGTTTTGGATACTGTGGGCTCAGCCTCTGAGGGAGCCCAGCTCATAGATTCAGGTCTCTCGGCTGAGGTCGTGGAGACCATACTGCCTGGTGCGGAGAACACCTTCTGAATCTTGTTTCTGCCCTGTTGGTACAGTACTTGATTTCTGTAATGAATGTTTCTTTGCTGGGTTATCTCTGAGGAGAGATCCTTAATTTTATTTTCTCCGTGGTACATGAGGCTGAGGCCTGCACGTACTTGGATTTGCACCTGGTATGGTGACAGTATTTCTTCACCCCAGGTCGGGTTGTATTCCTAGATCCCTACTAAATTTATGGGTCATTATGGACCTTCTGTCCTCCACCTTTAATACCCCAGATCAGGAAAAACTTAATCTGTTATGCCCTGTCTGGGCTTTGGATGCTTATGTCCACAGAGCTGCTCTGTGGCGTATATCAGAGCAATTATTTGTCTGCTTCGGATCACCTAAGATAGGTTGCCCTGCATCTAAAACAGATGATGAGCAAGTGGGTGGCTGAGGCTATCTCACTTGCTTATGAAGCGGCCGGACAGCCTTCACCTTTGGCTGCCCAGGCTCATTCTATGAGGAGTATGGCTGCCTCTATGGCATTAGTCTCGGGAGTTTCCCTTCATGACATTTGTGATGCGGCAGGCTGGTCTTAGCCGCTTTCATTTGTCAGGCTTTATGACCTTGACCTTAGCTCCACTCCTGGGGCTAGGTTGCTTGCTTCTTAGTGTGCGAAAGGGACTTTACACTGAACGGGCACTTGTTATTATGTCGTAGTGGGTATGGGGTTCCCATAGCGTCAAAACGCAGCAGGCGTTCCCTTGATAGGGAACGTCTCTGGTTACGTATGTAACCTTAGTTCCCTGAGAGGGAACGAGCGCTGCGTTCGCCTGCCATACTTCCTGCATGCCCTGATCGACTTGCTTCAGGCTTATCAGAAGCTGACGCAGTCTGTTCTCAGGGGTGCTTTATAGTTTCCTGGTCTATGACGTCACCCGCCTATGACGTCTCGCTCTTCCATTGGACTGATTATACACGTGCTTCACGACGCAATCACACAGGGGTGTTCCCATAAGTTTATACTAATAAAAGTGTTTTAAGTTCTGCCAACTTATTTGGGTTTACAGTGTACTTCATAGATTTAAGTTATATTAACTGAATGGAATTTGTACTATTAACTTTATTTACCCAAGTTATCTTAACAATAAGTTATTGAGTTACTTGGACACAAATCAAATATTTTTTTATGCTTAAATTGTTTGAGTTAATAAACTTAAATGATTTAAGGCAATCGGTTTCCTCAAACGGTTTGAGTTGAACTAACTCATCAGGTTTTACAGTGCATAGCGTTACATACGTAACCAGAGACGTTTTACTTACAACAATGTAACAATAATAAAACAAGACATTGACATTTACTTTTTACTTTTGATACTTAAGTACTTTTAAAAACAAGTACTTTTGTACTTTTACTTAAGTAAAAATTGGTCTTTACAACTTTTACTTGTAATGGAGTTTGACCAGTAGTATCTTAACCAGTAGTAAAGTACTTTCACTCAAGTAAGGAAGTTTTGTCCACCTATGGTTATGGCAAAGCTGAAGTTTCAGCATCATTACTCCGGTCCTCAGTTTCACATGATCTTTCAGAAATCATTCTAATATGCTGATTTGGTAAACATTTCTTATTATTATCGATGTTGTAAACAGTAGTGCTGGTAAATATTTTTGTGGAAACCATTAACAAATTCTTTTTCAGGATTCTCAGGATACTATAAGTTCAAAAGAACAGAATTTATTTGAAATTAAATACTTTTATAATATTTTTTTTTAAATCAATTTTATGTGACCTTGCTGAATAAAAGTATAATTAAAAAAAAAAATTTATCTTACTGATCCAAACTTTTAACCAGAACAGTAAAGTTTATGTATTGGCAATGTGGCAGCCTGCACAAAATCCATTAAAATTAATTTTAATGCAAATAGTGCTCTCACACTCCCTATTCAACATACCCAGATCATGAAAAGCAAGCAGGACTTTTCCCTGCTACCAAAATAGCCGTGTCTGTGTCTCCTGAACTGTGACTCTCCAGAATGCCGTCTTCTGGCTCTCTCCAGGGTGGTAGAGACTGATGGTATTTACAGCTGAGGAGAGCTCTCAACGGGGGGGCTGCTGATATATCCAGGGGAAGCCACAAGCGTGCATCAGTAAGAGTAATTCAACAGACTCCACGCAGTGGGGTCCTCCTATCACTGAGGTGAGGGGGCTTTGTGTAAAGGTCAATGACACAGCCCTACCTTATAGCTTCAAGAACTCAAAAGGTATTTATTAAAGTGGAGGCTGAGACACAAGAAAGATATAAACAAAGATTTGAAATTCTATAATTTCTTATAGGAAGTCTTATATACCATTTACTCACTGACATTTTATTTAAAAGCAAGACTTTGAGTTAACTGCTGCAACCAGATCAAAGAGAATTTAGAATCAGATCAACTGATTCATTGAAAAAAATCCTACTCAAATAAACAATTAATTTAAAAATAGGATATTTCTTAGTTTCTCACAAATGTGCCAAAGTGCACCGGCAAGACTTTAAGTGAACAATGAATTAAAATTCAATCTCCAAGAAGACTTGGAATATAGCGCAGCGTGTCCCATGGACTATGGCAGTGGTTCTCAACTCCAGTCCTCGGGACCCACTGCTCTGCACATTTTGTGTGTCTCCCTTATTTAACACACCTGATTCAGATCATCAGCTCGTTTGGAGAGACTCCATGAACTGAACTGAGTGTGTCGGATAAGGGAGACACACAAAACCACTGAGAACCACTGGACTATGGTGTTTTTGCCTTCTTTCTTTAAAAGCCATTGTCCCCACCAGTGGCGGCGTTTTGCAAAAACCTAGTATGGCATTCCGTCTGGGCATGTAGAACAACGACACCAAGCGACGGGCGTAGCCATCATTCAAAAGTGAGGGGGCAGAATGTCATGTGTAATACCAGTTTCTTTTTTCTTCAGACTTCTGTTGACAAGTTTTTGCTTAATATGCCATTTATTTTTAAAGCAATAAAGCATAAAGAAAGAAATGCAGATGTTCAGTAGGCCTACTTTATATTGCATATGTAGGGTTTTTCCTGGCTTAAAACGAGGCAGAGGTGGTAAAATCCTGATCATGAAATTAGTATTTTTCGTAGACCATCATATAGCCTACTGTGTTACCCACAGTATTTTTGTGGGTGGATCTCTGTACTTCTAGGGGGGTCCGGGGGCATGCTCCCCCGGAAGAATTTTTTTTACATTTTAAAGATAAATTAATTAATCTGGTGCACTTTGAGTCCCCGAATCCACTGTTAAAAATAAATAATCCACCCGCCAACAGCTCAAACATATGAAATGTTTCTCTGATTTAGATATCTGATCATCGCTGTGTTATCAGTTAAGCATGATAATATGAATAAAAAAAGATTGAAAATAGTGCATGTTTGTGAGGGTAGTGAATATTTTCAATGTAGTAGGCTACAACAAAACTTGTTAATTATTCAACAAGAGAAATAGGCAGTTATTCATCATTGTGCAACACAATTCAGATACTGCATGACAACTTACTTACAGTGCTTGACTTTTTCGTGAAAGAGGAGTGAAGAGTTTTTTGCCGTTTTGAACTCTATGAAACTGATAGATTTGGCGCGGGAGCGAGCATGGGCGAGTCGTAGGCTAATGCACGAGTGACTGATTACCATATGGAAACGTGAAAGTCACGTATGTAGATAGACTATCCCTGACTCTTTGGATTTTAAATCTCGATACACACCCGCAAAAACATCAGCTTGTCGTAGACACAGACACACTTGCCCTATGAAAAGGTGCGGGGTAAGAATTTACATTTTTATAAAAAGTGGGAAACCGTGTTGAATCAGCATCTTATTATGTAAATTGCATTTGTGACAAACAAAGAACTACACATATGCATATCATAACGATCTATCAATAAATGCACACACGTTGGTTCTTGTCATCCGCTTTTGTTCTGATCCTGCGGAGATAGGCTATAGGCTACTGGAGGAGCCGGTTTCATTATGATTTTTAAAGGTGACTAAGGTGATCACGAATTAGTGTACTGTTAATAACAAATTTTTAGGGGGGCTATTTAGGGGGGTTAAAGCCCTTCTAAAATCTTTAAGGGGCATGTTTAATCTGAGCTCTGACTGCCAGGGTATGGCAACTGCCATACTCTGCCATACGCAAACGCCGCCCCTGGTCCCCACTCATTGTAAATGCATTCACACCCGTCACCAACACACGCATCGGCCCGTCCATCTGAAAGAGAGAGAGATGAAGTTTGATTATAGGAATTTCTCATGTTGTGTTCCAAAGAAGAAAGTTTGGGGTGACCTGAGTGTGAATAAATAATGGTCGAATTTAAATTTTGGGGTGAACAGTCTGTTTAAGTACAAAGTTAATAATTATTAAATTGTATTACTGTAAAATCAGGGCTCCAGACTGCGACCAAAATTTGAGAATGTGTGACTGAATTTTACATCCAGTCGCACATGTCATGTGCAACCAGTAAATTTGTCCCTTTTTTTTTTAACACGTTAAACGTGGAAGGGGCTTATCAATGAATCCGGAATGTGTGGCAGGCCAATGATTGTGAGAAGAATAGGGAATGGCCACTGTAAGTGTCGCATTAAACGTCTATGGGAAGGAGACAGAGACAAATATCACAACCTGCTATGTGCGTCTGAGCAATGAGCAAGCGAACTATTGACTCGTTCTTCCAACCTGTGGCTCACCCACAATTCACATTCACAATTCACAATTCACTTGCTGGCTTCCAAAATAATATATTACAACAGATAATAATAAAAAAAAAGTGAACAAAACGATTACTCTTTGTAAACACTGTCTCGTGCCAAATGCTCGAACATGACCTGTCATTTACGCCGTCATCACCCGGGAGTTAAAGGTATACTATGCAGAAATTGTGTTTTTGTCAAACAGCGACCCCCAGAGTCGCTGTGCAATACTTGCACTGTCGTAAATACACCCCCCACCCTGTACACCGGTACCTGTTCGGTAGCAGGGATGGAAATTAACGTTTTTGTCCACCGGCCACTGTGACTGGTGGATTTCAAAATCTACCAGCCACTCAATGTTTTTACCAGCCACTTTCTTGTTTCTAACCGACAATGTAACTGCATGTGAAAATTAATAATAAGATCTACAATACTTAAGCAGTTTATTTAATCTCAAGTCTCAATGAAATACTGGCATTTTCTCTTTCTCTCTTATAGCCTACACACACAAACCATGAACTGATATTCATTTCAGTTCCAATATGAGGAAAAAACAATGTTACAGACGTGACCACTGTGAAAGCGGCACTAAAAGATGCTTAAAACTTTCACAGAGACAGAAAGCACAAAACCTTTCTTTAAAGTGAATTTCGTTTTGTATTAATTGTATCTTAATTGTAATCAATGTTTCATCAACCAATTGCCTGGATTTAATACATAATAATTAAATATAGCAGACAGTAGATAATCACGAAACGGAGGCGACGGCGCGTGAACTGGAGCAGCAACTGGAGTGAAACTCAGCGTATAAGGTAGCCTTGCCTCACAGACAGACATGTATACTTTTAAACAGAACTATTAAAAAAGAAAGAAAACAGACACAGACTGCTCTCTGCTTATGCAATTCGTATGAAATGTGCATTTCTCTCTTGCGCGTTCACTACTGCGATGATCACGATCAGCATCGTTAACTTCATCTTTGCAACTGACACGGACAAAGAAAATACTTGTTTATTAATAAATAATAAAAATATCTCCTTGCTATAGTTTACATATTCATAATCATTACTTTTGCCTGTTAGCCTATTTGTGACAGATTTTATGAGCTTTATTGGCAGCGCCACCCTTACATGAACGCGTCACCACAGCATCACCGCACCCACCAGAATAGCCCTGTTTTTTTGTTTGTTTTTTTTTGTTAAGGATTTGTTTACTGTGTGTGTGATTAATTTAATGGAAAGCACATTCACTGCTAGTTGTCTTGCTAATCAGTGTCTGCTCGTTTATTCAAACTAATTTGTCCTAACAGACGAACGTTGCATGATGTTATTTTTATTTACCCGCCACGGTGGCCGGTAGGTGAGGCGAGTTTACCCGCAACAACACAAAATCACCCGCAGTTGGCTGGTGGCCGGTGCTAATTTCATGTTCGGTAGGATAGTAGCGTTGGTCATGGAACAGGCACAAGACACCGAAGATATTGACCAGGTAATGTTTCACGATTTCATAAAAATATTGGGCTATTGCATATACTGCATAGTCTACTGAAATAATGATGATGTTCAAAATCGGATAATAAGTCTTATAATATAATATAAGTGTTAGACTACTTTATAATAATAAAGTAGCCTATCGCGTTTGGCAGCTTATAACGTTTTTACATGATTGCAGCTAAATCACAAGTAAATAGCCTATAGTCTAGGTCTAATGTATAATTTCATTTATGTTTTTTGATTGTAATGTAAACATTACAAAATGCCTGATGACATCAATAAAGTTAAATGTACGTCGCATTATTTCATAACATTGGCCGTTATGATGTCATTAGACATGATTATTGCAATTTATCATAATAGTTTGCAAATTGTGCTCGTTTACACTAGATAATGATGTGAGATATTGACAACTGTTCTCATGATAATCGCAGGAATCAACGTCAACAGCGTTGTGCGGCAAGCTAGGCAATAAAACATATATAACGCAAAATATGATAATCGAAATCTAGCTAAACATATGTGGAAATTATTGGACTGGTCTAATTATCACCAATGAATGAATGAACAGCATCATAAAAACAATGGCATACTACAAGCAAGCGCAAGTTGCGCAACAACATACAACATATGACGCAAACAAGTTTACAAGTAAGATATTTACTTACTAGTCCATCAACAAGATCGCCAGGTCAGCAACACTGTTGCATCCAGTGCTACTTTTTAACTTGCGCCAACAAGTGAAAGCCTTCCTTACTTTCTTCCTACCGCGTTTTCTTTGCTTTTTCCATCATCTGAAATGAGCGCAAGTGTCTTCCTGCTTCATATGTTGTTGTTGTGTGTGACGTCGTTGCCGTAAAGCAAGTCGCGATTCTCGCGAGATTTGTCAGGGGCGCCCTTCTCAGACTTGCATTGCTGGTATTTCCAGCGGTGACCCCCCCAAGCTTTACTACCAGGATGATTCGCCCTATTATGAGTTTGTTTACCACCGAAATTACTTTGAAGCTGTTATATTAAGGTAAAATTCCTGCATAGTATGCCTTTAATAGCGCACGAGCGCAGACGAGACCTGAACTGTAGACGTTACCATCGGTGTTTAAACTAAACAAAACTTTGCCAATGTAAACATTCAAGATGCGAAAGAGAACTCGCATCTAGAAGATTTGTGCGGGTGTGTGTGTGTCTGTCTGTCTGTCTGTCTGTCTGTCTGTCTGTCTGTCTGTCTGTCTGTCTGTCTGTCTGTGTCTGTGTGTGTGTGTAGGCTACTCAAGTATTGAGTTCTCTTTCAAGTCTTTCACTTGAATGGACAAATTCACACCAAAAGTATGTCAACATGTCCGTCTGGATGAGTATCCTAGCAGACATAGTCTGTTATGCCTAAAGTGAACTTATATGGTCAAGAAAGACACTCACAGTATCGGTGTAGGCCTACTAAATCAGCACTGAATTCAATAGCTTTTGTAACTAAGGATTAATCTTTAATATATACAGTCAAATATGCAATGTTATTTTACACTTGATTTATTTTATTCAATTTCTGTACCTGAAAACTAATGTTAGACCTTCCTGAAAAGCATGGTTTATTTTATTAGTGTCTTTGCTCTCTTGCATTTATTTGAGCTTTTGCTTGTGGTAAGATTATTTGTTTCTTTATTTTATTTGACAGCAGTCTTTTGTACCCTGAACATTTCCCCAAATCATACCGAAACCGTGAACCTAAAACCATGATACAAACTGAACCGAGAGATATTTGAAACGTTGCAGAACTAGTACAGGGTCACAGTCGGATGATGATTCAGAGTAAGAGGTTTGTATCAGGCCGAACCCCGAGAATTCAGCTGGTTGAGGTAGTACTGTAGACGAATTCCATGAACTGTGATTGTTGCAGTCGCTACCCCATAACTGCGGGGAACACAGAGTTTGCCAACAGTGCAGGCACTTCACAGTTTAAACACAGTACGCTAGTTAAACACAATCTTAGCCTCAAACATAGAGTATGCGGTGACATGTTAATAAATCAAAAAGCACTGCCCGTTTTCAAAGACAAGAGGTTGTAACATTAAATCAGAGCACAAAGGCATTTTAATTTCTGCATCTATTATCAAAGTATTTATTAGTAATACACTGGAAATTAGTAGAAATGTGAATATTTGGTTAGTATGTTGATTTACGGTGTGTGCTCCTAAATGTTCTGGTTGTGCCCCTAAAAATTTCAGTTGGGGGCCACTGTGCTCCTAGTGAAAAAAGTTAGTCTGGAGCCCTGAAAATATTATAACAATTGCAGTTGTGAACAAAATCAAGCTGCATTTGTGGCTGTCCTCTTCTCTGCCTTTCTCCTGCACTCATTTAGCGTGGGAGGGGCTGCATTCATGTTCTTCACAGATCAGTACCAGTCCTGGAGGCCCGGTGCTGTTCTGATGATGTAATTATTTCCCAGTGGCACCTGGGAACAGGGCAGCTTAGGAAGGCATCGCTCACCGCCAAGTGTGCAGATGTTTCTAATTGCTTTCCATTACCAAGAATAACAGCTGTTTATATCTATCAGCAAATAATTCAGCAGAGTTCCAGACTGTTAGGATAACATATCCCACCTGGTGACCATCACCAGTTGTCAGCTTTAGGAGAAGGACACTTTGCCATGCCTTTGTTAGAAAGTGCTGCTGATGAGCTATTGCTAGTGTCACCTTCAGCCATTTTATTCCCCTTATTTCTAAATGTTTTTAGGTCGTAGTAGCATCTCTTAAAGGGACACTCCATCCAAAACTGATAATTCTGACATCATTTACTCTCCCCTATTATAAACCTATATGACTGATTTCTTCAGTGAAACACAAAAGAAGGTATAAAGTGACTAAACACTTCGGTTACGACTGTAACCTCGGTTTTCTGAAGAGGGAACGAGACGCTGCATCGATTGACGCTAAGGGAACGCTTCACGTGATGACGTCTTGAAGCGCATGTAAAATCAGTCCAATGGTGTGACGGAACATCAGAGGCGGGTGGGGTGAGGACAAACCTGAGGCGGGTGAGGACAAACCTGCTGCATCACAAACATCTTGGAGAGCAACTCCTGTCGTAAGGGCCTTGGAGGCCGTCATATTCCTAGTAGAATGGGAACGAACAGCCATAGGTGAAGGCTGTCTGGCCGATTCATAAGCAAGTGAGATAGCCTCAACCACCCACTTGCTCATTCTCTGCTTAGATGCAGGGGACCCTTTGTTGGGGGGCCCAAAACATACGAACAACTTTTCAGATTTACGCCATAGGGCAGCTCTGTGGATATAGGAATCTAGCTCCCTGACTGGGAATAGCAGATTATTATTTTCCTGGTCCAAGGTCTGCAAAGGAGGAGGTCAAAAGGTCTGCAGAAAGATAGGTCTGGCCACATTAGTGGGGACCTTTGGAACATAACCTGGTCTTGGATGAAGGAACACTTTAACCATGCCAGGTGCAAATTCCAAGCACAAGAGTGCAACCGACAGTGATTGCAAATAGGGCTGGGCGATATGGCCAAAAATTCATATCTCTGTATTTTTTGGTTAAATGGCGATATACGATATACGAAGTTTTTCTATTTGGATAAAGAAAATCTGTATTTATTTAAAAAATATATATTTCACATCCTGCCCAATGAAATGCTACAAACAATGTTGATATTGAGGGATATGGAAACAAATATAGTGAATGTAATTTAGGCTATGCAATATATTATGTGCAAAAAGGTGGTTAAAATCACATTACATTCTAACAGTGTAACATTACAATTTAAAAACAAAAATAATTGTTTTTAAATTGACTAAAGGCTAAACTAAAAATGAAAATAAAAACAAAAGCACCAACTATATTAGCCTGCATTTGCCATTATCATGGTCACTTTCATATAAATACTTGTAGGTTTAAAATTCCACATATAGCAGATTTGTCGTCTCCAACAACAAATATTTTAGAAATATGTATATTTTAGTCCGAATTATTGCGCTACTATTCTGTGCTCCGTCTGTTTGGCGCGCGTGCGCGGCGGTGCTCGTTCACGGAAGCTCAATCTGAGTAATTTAAAAGAAAAGGACAAGAGTTTTCTTGTTAGCTCTGCCTTCTAGAGCTTCCTGGTAGATGACGTCACCCGCCTATGATGTCTCATCTTTCCACTGGACTGATTATACACATGCTTCACATCGCAATCACGCAGGGCGTTCCCACCGCGTCTCTATGCAGCTCGAGTTCCCTTGAAAGGGAACCTAGAATACTGTCTAACACTTGATGGCTGCTCTGTCAAGTCTTCGTCGTCGGTTAGGAACCTGGGTGTGCTCTTTGATAGCAATCTTTCATTTGAAAGTCACGTGAATAGTATCTGTAAAAACGCATTTTCCATCTTAAAAATATATCTAAATTACACCATATGCTCTCACTGACAAATGCAGAACAATTAGTTCATGCGTTCATGACATCAAGGCTAGATTATTGTAATGCTATTATGGGTGGTTGCTCTGCACACTTAATAAACAAATTACAGCTGGTCCAAAATGCAGCAGCTCGAGTTCTTACCTGAACCAGGAAGTATGACCATATTAGCCCAGTTCTGTCAACACTGCATTGGCTCCCTATTAAACATTGTATACATTTTAAAATATTGCTGATTTCTTACAAAGCACTAAATGGTTTAGCCCCCCAGTACTTGACCCAGATTGACCCAGAACACGGTCAATCTGACTGCAGTAGATGTGAAAGATATTAATAAAAATTATGTTAATTCAGCCAGCTCACATACCTGTATTTTCTTCCTGTTTTCGGTTGAAGTCCAAAGCAGTCGATTATCGAGTTCACGCACACGGCCAGGCTGTATGAGATCCCATTCTCCCAACTCGATAATCGACTACTTTGGACTTCGACCGAAAACAGGAAGAAAATACAGGTATGTGAGCTGGCTGAATTAACATCATTTTTATTAATATCTTTCACATCTACTGCAGTCAGATTGACCGTGTTCACTCTTAATAACACCACTCACATGGCTGTGCACTTGTAATGACATATCAAGGATGTTAAGAGGCTAAAAGCAGGTTTAAAACTTGCCCCATTGAAGTCAACAGGGTGCAAATTTTAAAAAGAAAATAACACGGTGTAGGCAACACCGATTTTTGTCATTGTTCTCTGTACTGACAGCACTCCAAATTTACAAAAAAAATAGCTCAATGTTAAAATTGACCAGAGTTCTCCTTTAAGGTGAGAAACAGCACTTCATTACACTGTGTTAATGAAAATGCCTGTATACATCATTTTTCAGTCAAGTTAATTATTGCCATGCCTATTATTTATCATTTCTTGATTAAGCCCAACTACTGTAAATCTGAAATTCTCAACATACTTTATCAGATAATAATTCAGATCTCTTTTAAAGGCATGAAACCTCCTTCAGAGGATAAAGCCCTGATAGCAGGCAGCTGGTCAAGTTCCTTGCAAGTAAGGACCATGTTCTGCTGAGCTAGGCAGGAGATGACAGGACAGACTTTCATTGTCCACAGACTGTTTTATTTCACAGCGAATGACTCTGTCCTACAGCCTTTTGGAAGTTATTGGCTTCGCTCTTCCTCATACATTTCTTTTCATGGGGCATCAACCTTAATTTCTTCCATCGCTGACAGCCTGATGCTTATGAAGCTGTTTTTCCTCACTATCGCTTTTTTCTTTCACAGAGATGAAGTCAGTTCTCCTACTTCATGTTCACAATACTGCAGTGAGATGTCTTCTTCCATTACTGTAACTGTGAAGCCGAGGCCTTAGGCTTAAAGCTGAGCATGCTGCAATGCCACTGACTGAACCACAGTGGGTGCCAACACATCTATGCTGCGTGGTACTAACAATGCATTGTGGGCACAGTAACAAAGTTCCCAAATAAAATTATTTTCTTAAATAATAATAATAATAATAATATACATTTTAATACTAAAATTTTTCATTTTAAATTAAAAAATATTATTAATAATTTAAAATATTATTATTGTTGTTAAGTAAATATTTTAATTTTGCCACTTTTATTGAAAAGTAAGTTAAGATTAGAAAGGAAAGGGGGAGTGTTGCAAGCCAGGTTCAAACTACCA
Source organism: Semotilus atromaculatus (assembly GCA_031834385.1). NCBI lineage: Eukaryota > Metazoa > Chordata > Actinopteri > Cypriniformes > Leuciscidae > Semotilus > Semotilus atromaculatus. Next base: position 7,534,201 of record JAULUF010000035.1, read on the forward strand.
TTGCACATATGAGCACCACTGTTCAGTGTCCACATGTGTACAAATGACTTAGGACAGAGCTGTGACTAGAATATTATTCTTTTCTCTCAAATAAAACGGGTAGCAGCACTAGAAAAAATGTTAATAACTTTCCTGTTTTACAGACAGATAAGCTCTTCACTGTATTCAGTGGTGCATTGTCTGTCACTCAGATGGTTTAGAGTGAGCTATCTGCACAGGAGCCCTGCCAGAGAGAGCAGAATGTCATTATGTGTGCAGGCTGCAGCGAACTGTGCCACCATCACGGGGAATTCATCACCAGAAGTGATGATGATAATGGACTTTGCTGCAAATGACTTTGGATGAGCTGCGCTTCTGGCAAGCTCTGCAGAATCGGCAGCAATATTTATAAATAAAAAAAGATGGAGGAAGAGATGTACATATTTTTGCCTTTTTCTCTATTGGCTGGATTAGATATGAACCACTTACTGGACCTGATGGGTAAAGAAGTGATGAAGGCCTAGCATGTTCTGGGATGGAGATGACAAACAGCTTTAACAACATTCAACATTTCCTCAGTGAAATGTGTCTTATATTCAGCTTTGTCTTTCCTTATGGTCTTTACATGTCCTATAAGCATATGAAGTCAACTATTTTACTTTCACAATTGAGTCTAATTCCAGTTGAAAAGGCTATTTGTCCTGAGTGAATTGAATTGGTTTGTAATAAAATGGTGTTGTGTACCAGCATTAGAACTCTTGACCTAAGTGATGTCAGCGGAAAAGAAAAGTTGTTTCTGAGGAAATTATTCGATTTAAATTGTAGTATTTTACACTTCAGCAGATAAACACCTGTATTTAAATGTTTTTCAGTGTTCACGCATTTGAAATAATAAAGGGTAAATATTCAGAAGCATTCCAGAAGCCATATCATATTATAATAAAATTAAAATTAGAATTGCGCATAAGAAAACATGGTTATGGGGTGATAGCTAAACAATAATGACCTACTCAATTAATAGAAAAATAGAAATAAAGGCATGCTAGTTTGCTCATTATGAAAGAATAACAAATAATGCTGAAAAAATGGTGCTGTGTAAATTCCCCAATGCTCTTCTAGCCCAGAGAACAACTCCAAACGTTCTGTGCCTCATTAAAACAATGCACTTGAAAGCCTAAGGTTTTCACTGCGAGATCAAAAACGCATGTTGCCATCATAAAGGCGAGGTTTTATGTGCAAATTAAACGGAAGGTACAATGGCATCATGGCAGACTGTTGACCACATAATTAGCCGTAGTATTTTTCCCCCTCCTAATCTGCCATTCTGTCATGCATATTAAAATATGCACTCTGCTCTGCCATTTTAATTGGTTAAAGAGTTCAAACAGACAACAGAATGCCGATTTGCTCCCCCCCCCACCACCACCTCTCAGTCCTGGCCTCGCCTGAAAGCGTTAGTGATTTTCTGTCATGCAAAACATCTTTCGGCTTACTAGATATTTTCTTCCTTTTATTTCCTCCAATTTGTGTTTACAGCTCAGAGCTGTGGAACACATTTCCTTGGCTTGTAATGTGACAGTTGCACTCTGGCGCTCAGTTGAGTGGAGATGTTGTTTTGGAAAGATAGCAGGAGGATGCTGCCCAACTTATCTGATTACCACCGATGTACATCACACGTCCCGGGGTGCAACTTTCAAAGAGACACATATCAGTGGGATCAGAAAGAGGGGAGAGCGCAGGAAAGTCGGAGAGAAGGGAAGATCTGCGTTTTGGAGTAAACAAGACTGTTGGTGAGTGACAGCAGACCATACGATGTGTGAGGCCTAGCTGAAGATCCACGCCAACCACATCCCACTGTCCATACAAGGAAATGTGAACATGCAGTGAGCAAACCTTCTTGGACAATGATCACTTGGGTAACACTCTGTTTTAGTGCCTCACTTGGGTAACACTCTGTTTTAGTTTGATGATTGGCCAAACATCATTAAGTCTATAATTACTATTTTAAAAGTAAAGTGCTTTGCTCAGCAAAGTGATAATCTCTTGACTAAATACTTTATTACATGCAGGTGTGCTTGAGCTTTTGTTAACTAGCTTGAAAATATGAAACATTTATAATGTAAATGATTAAAAAATATAAGAAATATATCATGTTATATATATTTCTCTATATGTGTTTATGCTGCATGAGTAAATATATCTGCAATATATTACACATGCAATACCATATCTGATCACATATACATCTATCTACATATTATGAAGTGTATTACTGAATATAAAATGACATACATTATGATAGGCTATTAGTAAATATATTGTGACATATTTTTCAATATATGAAAAGCGGCTATTTTTTATTCAATACATTATAATATATTAACACAATATATTATTCTGTATATTTTCAAATATACTGTTAAAGCAGCATTATGTTACTTTTGAACTTTTGCTCTCGGGGTCCCCCTACAGTTCGGAAACAGTATTGTCTTCTACTACTGTCGTGAAATCTGTCATGGTTCACCAGGGGGATACACGCGTGCCATTTGTTGACAAGCCGATACCCCCGAACTCTGAAGGAGTTCTCAGACTGAGAGGAGTTGGGCAGGCTGCCAGCGTTGCGTATGAAATGTCATCATCCCAGGTACATTGGCATATATTTCAGTATGTCATATGAATATAGTTTCATGGGCTTTATTTTTTTCAAAAGCCAAAAGATCGCGTAGCTCACGTTTACAAGCCAGCGTCTTTATAGTAGCCTATTATTGGCTACTGTTTTACATACTGGAAATGCTAATTAAATCCAATGTTTGTGTGGTAGGTAATAGCTATCTTCAATATTATAATATCAAGCTACCATAGATGAATCTGAAAAAATCGATTTGCATTATAGCCTGAGGCAAGATACTTTCTCACCAGAAAAATAAATTAACAAACATGACTATCAGTCTGCAGACATTAGGATAGTTACCCTGAACGATTATTTTGTCCGTCTAATCATGCATTATTTACTTGCAAGAATGTAATGTAGCCCCTACCAAACTTGTACACGAGATAGGCTTAGGCCTACTTATCTTTTTATTTTATTTTTTATTTTTACGGCCAGCATCGGGCACGCAGCCGTCCTCCTCCTTTAGCTCACGCCAGCGAGCAAACGCTGGATCAATATTGATCCTCGTCCAGTCTTTTATTTTGTCACTCTCCCTTTTTCTCTTTCTACTGTCCTCCGACAAAACCTTTGGCTTCTTGGTTTTACTTGCTGCTTCGGCCATGACAACAACAGACAGAGGTAAAAAAAAAAAAAAGAAGAGTTTGAGAAAAAAAAGCCCCTAGTTTGAAAACGCCTTTTACCAAACACATTCTTCTCCCTTGTCCCATCGCATATTAATGGGTTAATAGTGGGTTTAAGTGTTTAATGGATAGGGTTAAGTGCAAGTAATGTCCCAATTAAGCAAATATAAATAGCATCTAACAACTATTTACACTTAGTGCAAAGAAAATACTATTTGTTGCTATTTACACTTAGTGTAAAAAGCATCTGTCTCTATTTGCACTTAGTGCAAATATCTCTATTTAGTTCAAAGAACAGCATATAGAAGTTCAAAAGAACAGCATTTATTTAAAATAGAGATTTTATAACATTATAAATGCCTTTACAGTCACTTAAAGGATTAGTTCACTTTTAAAAAAAACTTTTTTTTCCCGCCTTGCTCTGTTCTGTGATGCGTCACGTAATACGCAATTACGTTGAAAAGGTCACGCTTGACGTAGGCGGAAGTACAGAGTCAGTGTTTACAAATGTGAGGAAGGAGGACCATATACACATATTCAAATGTCTTTGTGTCAGTTTATCGTTTAAAATGCCCATTTCGTGTGCGTATCCTGGGTGTTTTAATATTAAAAAGGCTAAAAGAACATTTTCGTCAGGACAGAAGCGTGACCTTTTCAACGTAACTGCGTATTACGTGACGTCACGAACGTGCATCACAGAACAGAGCATTTGTGCTTATAAAACTTAAACTTTTTTATTTATTTTTTAAATGACCGATCGTTTCACTTGATAAGACCCTTATTCATCGTCTGGTGTTGTTTAAAGCCCTTTGAAGCTGCACTGAAACTGTCATTTGGACCTTGAACCTTTTGGGTCCCGGTGAAGTCCATTATATGGAGAAAAATCCTGGAATCTTTTCATCAAAAACCTTAATTTCTTTTCGACTGAAGAAAGAAAGACATGGACATCTTGGATGACATGGGGGTGAGTAAATTATCAGCATAAGTTTTTTTTTAAGTGAACTAATCCTTTAATGCATCCTTGCTGAATAAAAATATTACTGATCCCAAACTTATGTTTGTTGGGTTTTAAATTATATATATAAAAAATTAGATAGGATATTTGTCACAGTCTTTAGTCTTAGTTTAGTCTGTTTTAGTTTAGTTTTTAAGGACTTTTAGTATGTTTCTCTTTGTTCCTGTGTACTTCGTTCTATGTTCCTGCTTGTTCCTTGGTTGCCATGACAATTCATTATATGATTAATTTGATCACACGTGTCTGTATTTAGTTCTTATGTATTTCTTATGTATTTAAGCACTTCAGTTCATTCTGTTCATGGTCTGGTGTTGTTTGTGTATCGTTCACACTGTTATGTTGTGCCTTCTCGTTGGATTACTGCTTTTGTTGATTTTATTAAAGGTAAAACATTATTTGCATGCAGTCTTCTTTGTCTTCAATCTTTGTGGAACAACCCTTGACAACTAAAAATATTTGGAACCCTCATGGTTTTCAAACATGTGGAATCACACACATACACCTGTGTAAACATGAAGATCATCCTCTAAACATTAATGAATAAACCGGCTGGTTAAAAGCAATTGCAAAAAATGCACTGAAAAATTAGACATATGGACATATATTTGGGCACTAGCATACAAATGCTACAGGTACCTAGCACTAATCTCAATTTACAATGCATATGTTTTTAGAACCAGTCCACAGTTAATTCATCCCAAGCCTCTAGGGCCATAATTCAGGGGATAGCCTCCTGTGATTGTGTGCAAGAGAGGGAAAAGGCCCATTAATATGCATGGCTTTGCTAAAAGCTTTAAACTGACCTACATGACAAGGTTCAGTATACACTCATACTGTGTGCCAGCTCTTGAGGGACTCTGTCATCCATGTTCCCCACCCTAATTAGTGTCTTCTTTCAGCCGGCCAGCTTTTCGGAGTGGCTGTTGAACTTAGCTGAGCACTCATGTGTTGGGGTAGATGTAGGCCACAGAGGTCACTCCATGAGTCCCAGCCCTTCACAGACCGGGCGGCTCTCAGGCGCTTTGTGATAGATGCATTAAGTGGCTGAAGAAGACTGTGGATTGGCCATACACAGCACTTTCGACTCTCATAAGGTGTCCCGGTGCCTGTTGATGACTCTTCAGGCCCTTTCAGATAATCCTCACAGCCCTTTTTAGCCAGAATGTATTAATTAACGTATTTATTTTCTTTTCTCTCTTCATGCCTCATCTGCATTGTTTCCCATTCTCTCTTCCTCTCGTGCGCTGATCAAGATCAAGAAGAATATCGATGCAGAGGAAAAAAAATCTCTATTAGCATACATATTAGTGCACCGTGGCTTTTGTTGATTTAAAGTATCAGCCTGAAGTGGTCGCAGATATGAAAAGTTAGAAAATGTTAGCCATGGCTGTTGGTAAATCGTTGTTGACACTGATAATCCTGTTTTGTTTTTGTCAAAAGGGAAGTTAGCATCTATGATGCTAAAGGACAGCTGTTGCTAGAGGGATTAGCCCGATGGCTCATACTAAACAGTAAGAGGGAATGTAAGCTGTCAGTGCTGGCTAGCCTAGCCTCAATCTGAGTCTTTGGGTGACTGGGGAATGTGTAGCTCTGGGCACTATGCATAGTAATGAGACTAAACAGATGTAGAGCTCCAGAGTGTGCCGGTCACTGGCTAGCTCATAGCGTTTGTCAGAAAATATATGCTGGGTGCAGGATTACACAGGGAAAATATATATACAATATGAATGGTTCCCTTTTGACAAAAAAAAAAAAAAAATACATAAGAACATATGTAGAAATTTGGAGGAGGAGCTCACTGTACCTGTGGTTTGTCACGGTATGAAAATACTGTATAGATTTGAGAGAAAGAATCTGGTGAATAATGCATTTATTTCAACAACAAATAACAAAATGTCATAGACCTCCACAGATAAATAACATGTTAATTCTTAACAATTATTATTATTATTTTTTTAAATATTTGGCTGAAAATATTTTCTGATATAATTGACAGCATATTTATTGTGTATGTAGTATGAATCCCTTTATGGATTAAATTCATAGTTTGAGCTGGACCTGTGTAGACAGACTTTGACTATATGTAAAGGAGCATATGTGTTTTATTATGGCCAAGAACTGCCCACTTAGGAAGAGACCATCTGCTTAACATGTGAAATGACCAGCCAGAGTCCAGTTTGTTTTTAGGCGGTCAGTGAATGGTTCGTGGGTATGTTGTCTGAGGCTGAGACCTGGAATTGGTGTTAGCATCATCTGATTAGCAACCTGCTGGTTGATGTTGGAACTACGCCATTGTGATAGCAAAAAGTGTTTCCCCTATTGGCCATAAGTAACCATGAATAAATTTTTTCCCAAGCAACCTAGCTATCCAATTGTAGATGTTTTACCTGTGACCGTTTTTATAGAGCTCTTAAAAGCATCAAAAATAATCTGCTGCTGCTTTTCGATGAGTGATCAGTCACATTGCAAAAGTAGCAAAGTTTTTTTTTTTATCTTGATAAAATAATACAAATCCAGTTGGAACGGAAAAATTCTTATACTTCTAAACAAGATGAACCCACCAGCTTTAACAGGTTTCATTGTCAAAACATGGTGCCTCTTGATCATTTTAAAATGCCCCTACAAGCTTTAAAAAAAAATCTATGTCCTTGGTTCACAGGCACTTTTTTGATGATCAGTTATTTATTTTAATATAATGTTAACCATGCTTTTTAATTTAATGTGCACAACTATTTTCTTTCATTCTTTCTTTTTCTTTTTGCTGAAAGCTTTTTGTGTTTCCTCACATTGGCCCCCATTTATCAAAAGCGCGTACACCAAATTTCCAGCGTACACCCAAAACCACGGTGACTTTGAGATTTATCAATATGGACGTTGGCGTACGGCACGCTCAAATCCTACGCCAGCTCAGGAGGTGGTGTACATGTACGCACATTTGAGTTAGTGCGGAAATGTACAGAAAAACAATTCCTAACACCACAAAACGCACTGACAAACTAAAAGATATGATATATTATGACCCACTGTAAAAAAACAACAAAAACATATAATTATAAACTTCAGTGTTTATTTTTGTGCAACATGGACCTCAATATTTAATTTGTGTGAGTTTACCAAAGCATTTGATTTGTAGGCATATGTATTCCTTCAGTTGCGAGCCTGTGCGCTTTACCTGACGTTTCAGGATTAGGCCCGGCAGGAGCGCACGGACTGGGGTCAGTAATGAGCTTTCAATGACCAAAAAATTATTCAGACTGACAAAATAATAATTTTTCTTTTAAATAATAATAAGCGTCATTAATAATAAAAATAATAATAATAATGAGAAGAATATTACAAATTGTCATGCAATTATTAATGTGAATGAATGGTACTCCACATCACATCATCATCACTATTGTACACCCCAATACATGTGACGTGATACGAAATTAAATGCTAATTGTTTCAAAATACGTGCCATAAAATAATGCACTGTGATAGGTCAAGTTTCTATTCTTTGCCGTCTTCCGTGTGTCCATGGCGTAAAATGAGGGCGTAGGGGAAGCGGAGACTTGAAAATGTAGGGGCGTGTTATTCTAATGACGATCGTTTTCAGCCGCGGCATTTATCAAGGGCAGGTATTGCGTACACCTGGATTTCAAAGGTACGCACAGGCGGTGAGAGGAGTGTAAGCATAATCTTACGCCAACATATAGGCTACGCCCATTTCTACGCAAGAATGATAAATGAGGGCCATTGTAACTTACCATATAAGATGTAGGAAGCAAAATGATTTGTTTTAGGCTAAACAAGAATGGTCAAAAGAAAAACTGGCATCAACGTGACAAACACACAGAAGACATAAATGTGAGGTAAAAAGTAAATATTATCAACATATTTTATGAGTATAATATTTATGACATTTACCAAACTAAATTGCTCAAAAAGGGCTTTCGAATAGTTCTGTTGATATGCTTCATATACAGTAAGCAAAAATGTTACTTTAAATAAACAACAATGGTGCCTTCAAGCCATGTGCTGTTGCATGAAAATTGCTAATACAGCAAAAGTTTTCTAACCCCCACTTTAAAGAGGTGAGATGTCAGTTTAGATGATTACTATTGTCTTGTCCACATTTTAAAGTGTCAAAAAAAATGTAATGCAGCATTTATTTATTTGAAATCTATTTTTTTTTACATCTATGTTTTATAATTTATATAATTTGTATAATTTTCAATAGTATATATTTTGAAAGTGAACAAACACTGTAGTTTCTGACCGATCTTCTCCATGTTTCCTCAGTTTTCTTAGACCTTTCATCTCAAACAAAGACAGAGCGCATTGGCAGAGCTGCCAGTCACACAAAGCCCACTCATTCTCCACTGAACTCATCTCCATCTGCTGATGTGTGACCATGTCCACACATCCGTATTGCCTCTACTCAAGCTTATAACGAGCACATGAGCTGTGACTTATGAACCGGAAGCCTGTAGGTGGAAGAACATTTATGACATGCGTAATGCTAACAGGAGACTCTTTGACGGTTCCATCATGTGTTTAGTATGTTGACATATAGAACATATAAACTATTGCTTTAGTTCGATTTCTTTCTCGAAACATGCAGACATGAAAAAACAGACATGCAGTTGGCCTATGTGATTCATGGTTTGAGCTGTGGTTTGGAATGTGTTAAAGTCACAAAATTGTCTCTTCCATTGCTGTTATTTATGTCTTGTATTGAACGATATTTCTACCAGAAAGACTCAGGAGAATAATACTGTAACAATAAACCATTTATTAACGGCCCAGCAAGCAATATTATGATATAAAGTTCTTTGGCGTAAGCCCCGTCCGTAGCTAGCGATCCGAGGGTCCGGACTCTGCATTTCCTGCCTGAAGGCGAAGGCAGGGGCGCAGCCGACCCCCTGTGAGGTATGGAAAGGGACCATCCTGGTGGTGGGGAGGATGGAGGGAAAGGAACCATCTTGGTGGTGGGGAGGGTGGAGGTGAACGGAAGCGTCAGCATCTGCAAACTCAGACATGTGTAAGTACCCATCTTTTATACCACAAGTATTAGAACGCGATTGGATAGATGAGAAGGTAATGAGTGACGTAAGAATTGAGTCTTCCCGGCAGAACTTACGCTGAAGCTTTCATTTACACACTACAGAATGGCTTACGGTCTGCACTCCTGTATCACTCTTATAAACCAAATTATAAACCACTTTGATGGATTCGTCCTTTAGTCTTACTGCTGAATATATGCATTTAGACCAGTTATTTTAACTTGTTGATTCCAAGTAGTGCCCCAAATATGATCTCCTATCAATGGACCACAAATATAAAAACTTATATATTTTCATGTGTATTTTCAAGAGTCCTTTTGAGAAAAACAAAAGTGTGGTATTATGTATCTAACATGTTGTTTCCAAGATTAAATAATTTAATTTTATAATGCCATTAAAGAAATGTTTATTTTTGAATTTTTATTTTATTTTCAACCAATCTAATGATTTATCTCCAGTTTTAAAAAGCAGAGCAAATCAATACTAATGATCATTTATTTAACATTTTTTTAAACACTGTTTTTCTCTTGTCCATAATTATTATTATTAAAGTTAGGATTATATCATAAATATTAGAATAAAAATAAGAGTTCTCAAGAATAGTTACAGTAATTATGATTAAATATAAGGTATAAAATAATTAATTATAATTATTAATAATTATAAATAATTATGTTTAAGAAAAAAAAAAGCGTAGTGTGCTAATTTGATGCACATACTTTAAGCTTTAAATTAACTGGACCTTCATCCTAATAATGTGTTTCCTATTGTGGTAGTATATCAAGACGGTAGCAGACAAACAATAATATACCTTTAAATGTTGGCCGCGTTTTTTCCTTAACATGATTCTCTCTAAACCTAATGAGCCAGCAGAATGAAGTGGTTTGTTTTCTCAACAATGTAGGCAATGATTAGGAGCAATTTCTTCACCCCTAGAACTAAATAACTCTCCGTCATTAATGTACATATTTTACACCTCATTAGAACTAACATGATTGGACGGGGAGGGGAAACACATTTGCATTTCAAATTAACAATACGTTTCCTATGAAAAAAGAACGAAATGGAAAGAAAGAAGCGCAGCAAGTGAGTTTGCCACAATGACGGGGAAGACAGAAATCTAGAGAGTGGCTTAAATAATTCTGGACCACATCTGTGCTTACTGAATTAGCTTTAGGTGGCAACACATGATTTCTCCTAATTAACGATACACACTCTCCCGCTACTTTTTTGTAATGTAAATGGCAGCTGCAATCAGTTCTTGCACACTGAAATGTGCATCGCAGGGTGAAACGGGCAAGATGTTAACTAATTTTATTTTTAATCTTCCTCTTTTTGCCGCCGAGCGTGTCGTTCGGGTGAGCGTCATGTCTTCTGAAAATTCCTCGCCTCTTTCATAGAAACATATTGGGGCAGCATTTGCCAGATGTCCGCTTCCTCTGCCTTCTGCTGCCATTATCCTCAGGCACCACCCCACCTTATGGCTGGCCAGCCTGCCAGGAGAATGGGAGAAAGGGAGGGCAAGAGAACAAGAGAGAAAGAGAGAGAAATAGAGTGAAGGAGGACGAGTAAGATAGATAAAAGGTCCTTCCAAAATAAGAGGGTGTCTCTTCAAACAAGGCCATCCTGATGGAGTAAATTTCATCTGTTGTATTGCGTTTGAAAAAAGTGCTGTTGTCACATCTATGTAATGTCAACTTTAGAGCCCAAATGTTACTGCCAGGTTTATGTCGGACATGTATTCACACCTATACTGGATGCTGAAACATGTTCCCTGGCAAATCATTTTAAAGCCCAGTTTTATGTACATAAGCTGTGCTTGATTGTCATGTCCAGTGTTCCTCTTCAGCTTCCTGTTGATCCTTTTGGCTCCCAAAACTGTTGTACCTTATGTACCTGCCACGGATAGTTCACCCAAAAATGAAAGTTCTGTCATCATTTACTCACCATTCCAAACCTGTATAACTTTCAATGTTTGGAACAGAATTTTTTTTTAGAAACCTTTCTCAGTGGTTTTTGTCCATACAAAGAAAGTTGGAGGGATTCCATTGTATGGACAAGAACAAGTAAAACATACTTAACAATATCTTCATTTGTGTTCCACAGAAGAAAGTCATAAGGCTTGGAATGACATGAAGGTAAGTAAATCTGCTTGTTCCTATGTACTGTAGGGTCATGGGATTCTGGGGAGGGTGAGTAAATGTTTTTTTGGGGGGTTTGTTGGATTATTCACAACCTCACACCCTTCTGTGATGAAACTGATTGAGCAGCTCTGTGTACAGAGTCCCATTAAATGGATTATTGCAGATGGGAGGGCACATGTACCCTCTCAGCACACACATGCACAAATGGAGGTGTGTTGCTGGCACATCCTCATTAGACTGTTTGTTAGCCTCATTTTGCCACTGTCACAGGCAATCTCGGCTCTTCTACTCCATAAACAAACACAGATAGAGTCACGTAGGAGCATCTGGGGGGAGAGGTCCCAGCTGCTTTACCCCCTGAAACGTGACCAAGCCCAGGGGACCAGTTAAAGGAGCATCACACACATGTTTCAGAGTTTAGATTGTCAGTATATGGATTGCACTGAACTGGTGAAGAAACATTTTTTAAATGTAAATTTAGGTATTTTCATGAAGTAAACATGAAATTAAGTTAATATATATATATTCTAAAACATATTCCAATAATCTTAATTATAGTAGTGTAGTTTTAATTACAAAATTTTATACAAAATAGAGTTTTTTTTTTTTAAGCAAAACAACGTATCAGGTTACAACTGTTACCATGGTTCCCTGAGAAGGGTTGTTCCCACACACTGTCTGATGTAGACACTGTGGTTTGTGTCTTGAAGCACATGTGAAATCAGTCCAATGGCATGGCATCAGTCCTGTAGTGTGTGACATCATGACCAAGCTATTAAGCGCACCTGGACCAAACAATGTCAGCTTCTGATTGGCCGAAGCAAGTCGATCACAGGCATGCAGAAAGTATGGCATGGCGACACAGCATCTCTTTCCCTTCTCATGGAACCATGGTTGCAGTCATAACCTGAGATGTTCCCTTTTGAGGGAACTCCACACTGCGTGTGATGTAGATGCTATGGGAACGTTAATACCCACTAAGCCATATTGACCAGTGCCTGTCTTAGTGTGAATCATGGTGACAACAAATCTGGGTTATCAGCAGTCCAAGTCCAGGTTGTAAAACCTCACAAATTTGTGCGAAGAGGACCAGCCCACTACATCACATACTTCTTATAGGGACACCCCTGACAATAAGGTGCCATACTCCTTGTAGACTGTGCTCTGACAGCCATAGGTGAAGGCCGACCACACGCTTCATAGGCAAGAGAAATAGCCTTGACTATTCACTTGCTTAGTTGCTGGGGAACTTTTCTTGGGTGACCCAAAACAGACAAACAGTTGATCCAACGCATTCTCATCCTAGGGCGTCATATTCTGACACTTTGACAAAGCGTCTAAATCCAACGCCCATGGAACCCTTTAGCGTCAATATAACACGCAGAGAGATGGGTAGGTTTAGGTATGGTGTAGGGTTAGGGTTAGACCGCTAGGAGGCGCCTTCTGACCCATATATATCGGCGTCTCATATTGACGCTAAAGGGTACCATGCGCGTTCGATATAGACGCTTTGGCAAAAGCGTCATTATATTACGCCTTGGGATGAGAACGGGCTGGTTGATCAGATGCCACAGGGCAGCTCTGTGGACAAAATAATGAGTACTTTTGGTTAAAGGGTTCTTTTTGGCACATAACGCAGTCAAGGCATCAAAAAGCTTTTACCATGCCGGGGGCAAATTGTAGACCTGAAGGGGATACAGACAGAGTCTGAACATCTTCTACTCTCTTAAGAGATGTAATAGCCAGCAAGAAAGCCATTTTTAGAGTCAGAAACTTTTCTGCGACTCAGTAGGCTCAAAGGACTCCATAGACAGACCCTAGTACTTCAGCCAAATACCAAGCCGGAACTCCTCCATGGTAGCATGTAGGAAATGAGACCAGGTGCGTGGCAAGCTGCTTTGGCCACCATGCATGTACACCTTCAGAGTGGAGGGGAATAGCCCTGTAGAAAATCAATCCTGAAGAAACTCCACCACTTAACCAGCCGGGCAGTTAACTCGGTCTAACCGATGATCTCTGCACCATGAAGTTGTGGTGATATGGAAGAAATACATACTGGCTTTTTCACTTTTCAAAATGGGCGGAAACCAATGAGGAAGTTAAGAGGAAATTTTATATAAAAGAACAAACAAACGTGTAGGTTACCTGAGTGGGACACACGCTACCTGAAGGCAGTCGTTGCTATTCGTTGCTGGAGTCTCTATGTATGCACTGACTGAGTGCTATTGCCAAGGTGACGGAGAAATTGAGTTCTGCATGGTTCGACTGCCTGATACAACATAATCCAGCCTGGTTCGCCTGCCTCAGGTATTAGATGTCCATCATCTTTTAACTCCAGGCCAAGTCTCCAAACTCTTTCCCCGGCCCTGAATTTGCGGCCTCTACACAGACTGCTTCACGCAGTCAACACACACACACACACGCACACACCCACACACAAAATGCTTGTTTGTTTACTTATTTTTCTTTCTTTTTTTTACCCCTCTTTCTTTTGGTTGAAATTGAACATGAAAAACTGAGTTTAAAAAAAAACAACGAACTTTAAGATATTGGTGAATCAAGGACTCTGAACTTGAGCAGCAATCTCCTTACTGTTTGTCTTCATTAAAGGTGAACTTGGCAACTTTTTTAACTTAATAAAACTGTCTAGAAATAATTTTGGATGGTTAAACAACCTGTTCTGCTGAAATTGGTGACTTTCCCTGCTCCCCCCAGCGTTCCCTGGCGGTTAACCATCCTTGCAACTTGGGGACTACCGTCCCGGCAAGATAGAAAGTGGAAGTCTCGTGAGAAGCAAGAACGAGCGAGAAGCACGAACTGCAGCGAAACGACAAAAGATACGGTTATCGGTGGAGGTGAAAGAGAGGAAGAAACTTTTTGATCGTGTGAGGGACCACACAAGAGTAAACATTGGTCGTGCGTTCACTGAGTGAGTGGCGAGAGCTAAAATAAATTTAAGAATGCAAAACAGATGCTGACACTGCGTTTCTGCTAATGCAATTGTAAGTACGTCTTTGTTTTCTTTATTCCTTATTCTTATAAGTGTTTATAAATGTGTTCAATCCATGACTGTCTGTGGTAGTTAGCTGACTGGCTAGCGAGCCAACGTGTTTATATTTATGGTAGATTGCTATCTGTTGTATTGGGTTGCTGCTATTTATGTGTCAAACTCGACAGACAACTATTGTCATATGCTCCGCACGATAAAGTTGGCCGGGTCCGATAATAACAAATGCACATGAGCAGCGGTAGAAAGGGGGAGGAGGGTGCCGCAAATGAGATGTTTTTACTACAGTGTTGTTAAATATACGCCCCACAGCGTTAGGGGGAGCTTCTGGAGAAAACATGCGACAACAAAAGTGAAGATCATCGAAGAAATGACTAGAGTTACCAAGTTCTGCTTTAATTCTTTTGTCATTTGTAATGTGAGGCAAAGGAAAAAAATACAAACTCTGTATGAAAATTTTACTTTGTGTAACTGTTTTTTTTAGTGTAAATTTTTTTCCTAAAAAACAGTTTTTGACTGAAACACTTCAATCTGTAAATGTGTGTCATTTAAGCCCATATTCTATGTTATTGTGGGTATTCGAAGGTATATATTTTGTGTATCTGTGGTTTTTGAGCTATATTCTGGGAAACTGAGCTTCATTATATATATATTTTTTTATAATTTATATATATATATATATATACACTCACCAGCCACTTTATTAGGTACCCCATGCTAGTAACGGGTTGGACCCCCTTTTGCCTTCAGAACTGCCTCAATTCTTCGTGGCATAGATTCAACAAGGTGCTGGAAGCATTCCTCAGGGAGTTTGGTCCATATTGACATGATGGCATCACACAGTTGCCGCAGATTTGTCGGCTGCACATCCATGATGCGAATCTCCCGTTCCACCACATCCCAAAGATGCTCTATTGGATTGAGATCTGGTGACTGTGGAGGCCATTTGAGTACAGCGAACTCATTGTCATGTTCAAGAAACCAGTCTGAGATGATTCCAGCTTTATGACATGGCGCATTATCCTGCTGAAAGTAGCCATCAGAAGTTGGGTACATTGTGGTCATAAAGGGATGGACATGGTCAGCAACAATACTCAGGTAGGCTGTGGCGTTGCAACGATGCTCAATTGGTACCAAGGGGCCCAAAGAGTGCCAAGAAAATATTCCCCACACCATGACACCACCACCACCAGCCTGAACCGTTGATACAAGGCAGGATGGATCCATGCTTTCATGTTGTAGACGCCAAATTCTGACCCTACCATCCGAATGTCGCAGCAGAAATCGAGACTCATCAGACCAGGCAACGTTTTTCCAATCTTCTATTGTCCAATTTCGATGAGCTTGTGCAAATTGTAGCCTCAGTTTCCTGTTCTTAGCTGAAAGGAGTGGCACCCGGTGTGGTCTTCTGCTGCTGTAGCCCATCTGCCTCAAAGTTCGACGTACTGTGCGTTCAGAGATGCTCTTCTGCCCACCTTGGTTGTAACGGGTGGTTATTTGAGTCACTGTTGCCCTTCTATCAGCTCGAACCAGTCTGGCCATTCTCCTCTGACCTCTGGCATCAACAAGGCATTTCCGCCCACAGAACTGCCGCTCACTGGATGTTTTTTCTTTTTCGGACCATTCTCTGTAAACCCTAGAGATGGTTGTGCGTGAAAATCCCAGTAGATTAGCAGTTTCTGAAATACTCAGACCAGCCCTTCTGGCACCAACAATCATGCCACGTTCAAAGTCACTCAAATCACCTTTCTTCCCCATACTGATGCTCGGTTTGAACTGCAGGAGATTGTCTTGACCATGTCTACATGCCTAAATGCACTGAGTTGCCGCCATGTGATTGGCTGCTTAGAAATTAAGTGTTAAGGAGCAGTTGGACAGGTGTACCTAATAAAGTGGCCGGTGAGTGTATATATATATATATATATATATATATATATATATATATATATATATATATATATTATTATTATTATTATTATTATTATTATTATTATTATTATTATAATATATATATATATATATATATATATATATATATTTTTTTTTTTTTGGGACAAGTTTTGACTTGTCTGGTACCCGAACTATTTAAATTAAATTTACATTTATTAAATAATCAAATTTGATTTGAAAACTCTCCACTTCAAGGCATATAGTACACTCATGGAGGGAGCTCTATACAGTGTGTGCAGAATTATTTGGCAAGTGAGTATTTTGACCATGTCATAATTTTTATGCATTTTTTCCAACTCCAAGCTGTATAAACTTGAATGCTTATTGTTTTTAAGCATTTCAGGTGATGTGTGTTTGTGTAACGAGGGAAGGTGTGGCCTAAGGAGATCTACACCCTATATCAAGGTGTGCATAATTATTAGGCAGCTTCTTTTCCTCAGGCAAAATTGGCCAAAAAAGAGATTTAACTGACTCAGAAAAGTCAAAAAATTTAAAAAGTCTTTCAGAGGGATGCAGCACACTTGAAATTGCTAAAATATTGGGGCGTGATCACAGGACCATCAAACGTTTGGTAGCAAATACTCAACAGAGTCGCAAGAAACGTGTTGAGAAAAAAACCCGCAAATTAACTGCCAAAGATTTGAGAAGAATCTAACGTGAAGCTACCAGGAACCCATTATCCTCCAGTGCTGTCATATTCCAGAACTGCAACCTACCTGGAGTGCCCAGAAGTACAAGGTGTTCAGTGCTCAGAGACATGGCCAAGGTAAGGCTGAAATCCGACAACCACTGAACAAAAAACATAAGTTGAAACGTCAAGACTGGGCCAGGAAATATCTGAAGACAGATTTTTCAAAGGTTTTATGGACTGATGAGATGAGAGTGACTCTTGACGGACCAGATGGATGGGCCCGTGGCTGGATCAGTAATGGGCACAGAGCTCCACTTCGACTCAGATGACAGCAAGGTGGAGGTGGGGTAATGGTATGGACTGGTATTAATCAAGATGAGCTAGTTGGACCTTTTCGGGTTGAAGATGGACTCAAAATGAACTCCCAAACCTACTGCCAGTTTTTAGAAGATACTTTCTTCAAGCAGTGGTCCAGGAAAAAGTCTGCATCTTTCAAGAAGACCATGATTTTTATGCAGGACAATGCTCCATCGCATGCATCAAAGTACTCCACTGCATGGCTAGCCAGTAAAGGGCTTAAAGATGAAAGAATTATGACATGGCCCCCTTCGTCATCTGATTTAAACCCTAATGAGAACTTGTGGGCCCTTCTTAAACGGGAGATTTACGGTGAAGGAAAACAGTACACCTCTCTGAACAGTGTATGGGAGGCTGTGGTGGCTGCTGCACAAAAAGTTGATCATCAACAGAAACTGACAGACTCCATGAATGGAGGGCTTATAACTGTTGAAAAGAAGGGTGGCTATATTGGTCACTGAATTTTTTTTTTAAATGTCAGAAATGTTTATTTGTAAATTAAGTTGTTTGTTTATCATTCTCAATTAACTAATAACTGATTAAAATAAACAAGTGAGATGGGAAAATGTTCATTTTTCATTTTGCTGCATAATAGTTCTGCACACTAAGAGTTGCCTAATAATTGTGCACACATAGATGTTCTCCTAAGAAAGCCAAAACCTCACTTTTGCTTCCTTAAATATTCAGGATTGAGGTTTATTAACATTTTGGATTGACTGAGAGTACTGTAGTTGTTCAATAATAAAATGAATCCTCAAAAATACAACTTTAATAATAATTTTGCACACAGTGTAGTTTAGGATGGTCTCAACAACCTCAGTTGAGAGAACAGAGGAGTTGGTTCCCCTCAGGTGCCAAACCCAGTTTCCACAGGTCTGGGCGAGGTTGAAAGATTGTGCACCCTTCCTGAGACAGAAGATCACTCCTGATGGGAATCTCCCATGGAGAGCTATCGAGGAGAGTCCAAGAACCACACTCGGGCCGGCCAGAATGGGGATACTAATAATAGACTTACCACGTCCAGGGGAACCCTTTTTAGAAATGCAGAGGTACAGAGGTAGCCTCGGGTCTGAACACGTGAGGGAGAACCAAAGGGGACATTGGGTAATTTCTTGAGATGGAAAAAGGGCCTCTTCCACCTGGCCAAACTTCCTCCAAATCAACTCCACCACCTCGGAGTGGAGTTTCCATTCTCCAGGCCTCAACCTCTGCCTCGAGAGGATGTCCGCTCCCAGGATAATTTCCAGGCAATTTATATGCCAAGAGAGATTATGACTCCTCTACAACTTGCATTGAGTGACCATCACTTCCCCGTCCGTGAATAAGTCTGTCATAAGCGGCCTGCGATGACAAGGCACCCCAACACAATAACCTAGGACAAGAACGAAGGGTTCTTCCACGTCACAAGGGTCATACGCAGTGTGGAGTTCCCTCGAAAGGGAACTGTCTTATGGGGATTGTCAAGTCAAGTCAAGTCATCTTCATTTATATAGCGCTTTTAACAATGCAGATTGTTTCAAAGCAGCTTTACAGAGATAAACATATAATTTAAGGTAACAGAGATTGTTTTGGCTTTATAGCGGTTCTTGAACAACGTTATTTTCCAGCTAAAGTTAGTTCTGACCGATTCACTTCCGGCGAAATGATCATCTGTTATTAAATTAGGGGCCGCTAAGACGACGCGGTTCTCTCTAAACAGACTTCAAACGCGAACCTGTGACAAACGCCGACGTCATTCACATGCGCATCAAGAATCGATTCTATAGTTATGTGCGTTTGAATATATGTGCGCAGGTTTGTAATTCCCTACAAACCATGCCTAAAAAACTACTTGTCCTGCCTACAAATTTTTATACAGAAAATGTATTTTATTTTATCACTTCGGGGTAGGTACGTGAACCGAATTTCACAACGCTTTATTTGTAGAGTGGTAAAGAGATCCTCCATAGTGAGAGGCTAGTTGGCACTTCAGCACTGCATTGTCATCAGGTCCAGGCAAAGCTTCTTCGTCAGATCTGATACGGCAGGCAGCGGGAAAACCTTGGGATAAACAAAGACACTAAAATTAGCATAGATGCCATTCTTCTTATGATGTAACGAGTACATCAGGATTTAAGGGAAGTTTTCCCAGTTCCGGCTGACCTAATCTATGCAGCCTAACATTTAATTATAGAAGTCTATAATGTATTATGTGTATGCTAGGTCAAAGAGATGTGTTTTTAGTAGGGCTGTTAAACGATTAATTGCGATTAATCGCATCCAAAATAAAAGTTTGTGTTTACATAATAAATGTGTGTGTGTACTGTGTAAAATTATTTTATATATATAAATACAAACACATGCTTGTATATATTTAAGAAATATTTGCATGTATATACTATATAGATTTATATATAATTTATATTATATATAAATATAAATTTGATATAATAAATAACAAATTTTTCTTAAATATATAAATGCATGTGTGTGTATTTATATATACAAAATAATTTTACACAGTACACACACATTTATTATGTGAGAGAATCATCTACAGTGTATGCGCGTTGTTCAAACTCTGTATTATGACCAAGCATGCGCGCTTAAAATAGCATCTGAATGTACGCTCAACGCGCCACTGACTTTAGACTAGGTTTTTTCTGGTCAGTGGCGCAATTGTTTTCTGGGACTGCAAAATAGCACTAGGGATTGTTTGTGCCCGAACACGCCTCCTTTTTTGCCCTGAACCGCCCAGGGAGCGCAAGTTCATTCTCTAGTTTGCCGTCGTGCGTCTGTGGAGGGAAAAAGCGGCCTTGTACTGAGCCTTGTGGTACGACATACTGAACTTGTGATCGATAAAACATCTCTTAATTTACTGCTACAAACTGATAACGGTCAGATAAGTATGATTTAAACCATGCTAGTGCAATTCCACTAATGCCAACATAGTTTTCTAGTCTATTTAAAAGAGATCAAGTAACACTAATAGAGAGATACAACCACAATCAGATGATAAAAGCAAATCATTTGGAGATTGGCCTGTAATTGACTAATTCTGTATGATCAAGTTGTGTTTTTTTAACAAGCGGTTTTATCATAGCCAGCTTAAAGGTTTTTGGTTCGTATCCTAGAGACAAAGACGAATTAATGATATTAAGAAGAGGATCTATGACATCTGGAAGCATCTCTTTCAGTAGCTTAGTTGGTATAGGGTCTAACATACAAGTTGTCGATTTAGATGAATTAACGAATTTGCTAAATTCTTCCTCTCCTATAGCAACAAATTAATCAAATCTTTCCTCAGGGAGACTACAATGCACTCCCTGATGCGATACTGTAGTAGACGGTTGCATAGTTATAATTTTGTCCCTGATATTGTCAATCTTATAAGTGAAGTTCCTAAAGTCATTACTGCTGTGTTGCTTGGACACTTCTGGGCTTGAAGCTTTCTTTTTCGTTAGTTTAGCCACTGTTTCAAATAAATACCTAGGGTTATGTTTATTTTCTTCTAATAGGGTTGAAAAATAAGCAGATCTAGCAGCTTTTAAGGCCTCTCTGTAAGCAATCGAGCTCTCCTTCAATGAAATCCGAAATACCTCTAGTTTTGTTTTCTTCCAGTTTCGCTCCATTTTTCTGGCTGCTCTCTTAAGGGCCTGAGTGTGCTCGTTGTACCACGGCGTTGGACTATTTTCTTTAATCTTCTTTTAAGCGCAACGGAGCAACTGTGTCTAAAGTGCTGGAAAAGAGAGAGTTAAAAAGTCTCTGTTGCAATATCAAGTTCTTCTAAGCTATCCGGGATGCTGAGATGATTAAACTGATTAGGAAGATTATTGATAAAGCAATCTTTAGTGGCAGAAGTTATAGGTCTAACATATTTACACACATTTACACATATAACACATTTATAACACGGAGTCGGCTTTGCAGCCTTGGCTAAATGTAATTTACATGAGACTAGATAATGATCTGAGATGTCATCGCTCTGCTGCAGAATTTCAATAGCATCAACATCTATTCCATGTGATAGTATTAGATCTAGAGTATGATTGCGACAGTGAGTAGGTCCTGACACATGTTGTCTAACTCCAATTGAGTTTACAATGTCTTTAAATGCCAATCCCAATGCATCTATATTATATTAAATACATGTATATTAAAATCACCAACAATTAGTACTTTATCTGCAGCCAATACTAATTCTGATAGAAAGTCTGCAAATTCTTTGATGAAATCTTTATGGTGCCCTGGTGGCCTGTATACAGTAGCCAGCAGAATTCTCAAACATGATTTATTTCACTATATATTTTTACATTAAGCACCAACACTTCATAAGAAGTATATTTAAAACTAGATTTCTTAGTGGTTTTGAAAATATTACTATAAATCACAGCAACACCTCCCCCTTTGACTTTCAGACGAGGTTCAGATTTATAACTGTAATCTTGTGGGGTTGACTCATTTAAAGTAATGTAATTATTTGGTTTTAGCCAGGTTTCTGTCAAACACAGCACATCTAGATTATAATCTGAAATTATATCATTAACTATGAGCGATTTTGAAGTAAGGGATCGAATATTCAGCAACCCAAGCTTTATCATTTGCTCATCTGTATATCTGTTTTTTATTTGTTGAACATCAATTACATTTTTAACCTTATACGTTTTTTGGATTTCCAAATTCGGGGAACAGACACACAAATTTTGTCCACCCAAGGATTGTTCACCCAAAAATAAAAGTTCAGTCATAATTTATCCACCCTCATGTAATTTTAAACCTGTATGCATTTCTTTCTTCTGCAGAATATAAAAGAAAATATTTTGAAGAAGGTTGGTAACCAAACAGTAATACAGGTTTAGAATGACATGAGGTTGAGTAAATGATGATAGAATCTTAATTTTTGGGTGAAGACAATAATTCAGAAAAAAAAATCCTCATTAAAAGATATTTTATTCTATGTACGTTACAATTGTTTGCAATTGTAGATTTAAAAAAAGACAGATTTACAGTTTAAATAGACATTTATATTAATGAACATAATATATAAACTGCGTTTCACATTATATTTATGAAATAGATGGAATAAAACTTCCTTTTCTTGGGGGGGGGGGGGGTCTTTGTGTAATGCAGCTAATTTTGACTAAAGCAAAGGGCTCGTTAGTCGCAATCAGTTGTCTAACTGTGCCCTGTTCTGTCAGAGCTTGACCTTTCCTCGTGCACTGCCTGTAAAATCTCCTGCTAGGGTTTCACCGTTTCATGCCTCGCTTAATTGGATATGATTTGCGTTTTGTGCTTCTGCTTTTGTTCGTTTGTCCAATTCAGCATGGAGCTAATGGCTAAATGTCACTGCGAATCGCAAGCTACGTTAGCCTGGAGAGAGCTTAATTTTCCTGACAATGTACACAACTAACAAGACCCAACGTCAACATCTCCTCATTACCGATGTTGTCGCAAGCAACTGCAACAGTTGTGAACATGCAGCAGGAAAAAAAGCAAAGGAGAAGATAAACAATATTATTCAGGCCTCGGTGGTTGCTGTCATTAACCTATGGCCCTAACATCTTAAACTTGGCTAATGAACAGCAGTGATGGGGTGCGCGATTGGCACGCAAAGATGAGACGGTGACAAAACTGTGGAGTTTAATTATGCTTGTACACCTCAAACTGCGTGGCATTTGATGGAAAGGTCAAGAGAACTCCCTCGACTTAATCTGTGGAACCTGTGTCTTCAAGCCCTCTGGTGACGGCTGAGCAGATACACAGACACAACGAAGCTACATACAACAACATAATTTTAAACCAAAATTAGGGTTTTAGATTAATGTGTCATAAATGTAGTTTTAGAGAGTAAACTGACTTTTTAATTGTTTTCTATTTTTTCATACTTCAGCTTTTAAGTTTAATTTGTAATGGTATATGTTAAACAAATCAGTTTGCAGTCAACAGAAAAGGAAACTAGCAATGAAGTGTTCGTTTTATCACCAATTCCTGGTAGATTTTGGCTGCAGTCACAATAGTTTTTTCCCTTAATATCATGTGGCCTGAATCTGAGAACTTTAATTGGGTTAGTTAAAAAACACAAATCCTTTATTTGATCTGTAAGCTTTGCTCATTTGTACACAAAACATAATGTAGCCAACCATATGATGTTACCAAAAATTCACTGAGCTGGAACCTTTTGCTGGAGAAAACATATCACTCGATTTACTGCTCAATCAGCACTCCCAATAAAGACATAGAGTATGCATGTTGGGTTCAGAGAGCAGAAATCTTGCATTAAACGATTCCTTGGTTTCCCCTCATGAGAGTATCTTACCATTTTAACATATATTGAAGACCTCACACTAAGAGCTTTTACATGGTCTATTGAGTTTTGCTTTGAATGCTCAATTTTTCAAATATCTACCTAACCCATCACCCATAAAGTATATAATCTGTCAGAAAACTGATTATATTTCTGCAGTTAATTTGAGTTGTAGGGAAAAACAGAGTGAGCGTTGCTGAGATGAGGAGGATGGGGTGGGAGAATGGAAAGGACGTTCTTGATTAAAGTAAGATGCATGTGCCTCTGTGAGTGGGAGAGTACTCACTAAATCAAAAGTCAGTGTGGCGCTGTGAACATCTGCAAGACAAGAGTAAACAGATCATTAAATTTCCCCATTTATATCATCATGCTTTGAGCTTTTTCGAAATATGTTTTTTAAACTTTTAATTGTTTTACAGAATTTGTTGCACTGTAAAGTATTATTGTCTATCCACAGAATCTCAGTTTTCTTGAATTTTTGCCGGTTCAATTTACAAAATTAAAATGAGCTAATGCAACAAAATTCTTAATTTAATTACTTTCAGTCTACTTAAAATTGTAAACTGAAACTGGGCAGGGACATTTTTAGTTCCCAGAAAAAAATTATGAAAAAATGAATGTTAAAAATTAGTTATGTATGAATTTTTGTGCAAGTTGAGAAAAGACTTGATTACTGTTTAATATTCAGTTATTTTGAGATCAGTTTCTGTTTTGTTTATATTATTTCCATTGTGGTGGAGAGTGGAGATTTTGTTTAGCTTGAGGTTGCTATAATCAGTCAGCAATTGCTATTAAGCAAGTCGGTCATTGTTGCGGAGTAGAGGCATACATGTAGTTGCATAATGAAATTTAAAAAGGTTATGTAAATATGAAGAAATTAATCATGTTGTATATATGTGTATGTACAGGCCTACATATATTTGTGTGTGTTTTTATAATTATGAAGCAGCGCAACTGCTTTCAACATTAATAATAATAGTTCATGTCACTCAAGCACAAAATCATATTTAAAAAAAGAAAAAAAGAAAACCGAGAAGGAAAAAAAAACTGTTCTTCATTGATTCATATTGAACAAATTTAAAGCACTTTTTCAGTGTGGATAATGTAACCAAATAACTGTATATGACAACTAAATATGGTTCCTCATATATGAGGAATATGTTATAACAAAAAGACAATGATCTCATACATATGACAGAATGAGTAATGAGGAGGAAAAAAGCAGTACAACACCTCAACTTTAGTCTTCTGTTTGTCTCTCACCAGAAAGCTGAAGTTCTGCTATGGTGGCCAAAGATCTCACATTGAGAAAATCAGCAAGACAGTTCTCTAGCTTCAGGTCTGACATCACCAGAGGACTTAAGTCACTCAGGATCTCGTTACTGCACTGACAAGACATATCCCAGTCTGAGACAGATCTTGTAGGCTGAGCCAAGGCCTGAGGATTAAAGATACAGTTTCTCGCTAGCTATCTTCATCATCATGGCAAGAGGTGCCATGGTCCCTAGGTGTTTCCAGGAGGCTGAAGTGTCAATCACGGCTGGTCGAAACGGTCAGGTGTGAGACCAACGCAAGGCCGATGGATGGGAAGAAAATCATCATGACAGCTTTACAGTGTCAGCAGTCACATTTTGCCAAAAGCAACATTCATAGAGCATGTTTTTGTGTGGCGTTTAGAAATGGTTTACTATGGCGAGTAATATAGTGTAGGACTAGTTCTGATGACAGTTTTTGAAGCAATTTGTTTAACAGATCAATTAAAACGCAGAAAACTCACAAATCAGGCATACACAGAACTGAATCCCTTTCTCTTCTCTGTGTTAGCAGAAGTATAGTATTTCTGCATCCTTCTAACTGCAAATAAAACACTACTGACCAGGGGTGGCACCTAATACAATCATTATATTTAAATATAATTATATAATTATATTATATTTTGTTTTATTGTTTCATGTTTTAAGGAAAAATTAGATGGCCATGTATGACATCAACCGCAATCAAAAGTTTCTGCTAACCAGCTGTGAATGAACACTCAAGAAGTAAGCCGTAACCTCATTATTGCAAGTACTCACCAACCAATGTCTACCTATCAGCAGATCATTTAGGACGAATGTCATATACATGATGTGGTCAGAATTATTGGCACCCCTGATAAATATGATCAAAGATGGTTGTAAAAATAAATCTGCATTCTTTATCCTTTTGATCTTGCATTTAAAAAGTCACAAAAAAATTAACCTTTTGTTGAAGAAAAATTATTGAAACTTTCCCCCACTAAATAATAAATCACATTATTTTCTCCAAAGCATATATAAAACTACATATATATATATATATATATACATATATTGTCTTAATGCATGGTGAGGAGGATAGTGTGAGTGGCCAAAGACTCTAAGAGATTAGTTGAGTCTTGGGATGGTTTTATCAAACAGCACCTACATTACCACACGTTGTTTGGGATGGTTTCAAGAAAAATCTTTTTAAAGACATTTAATGATTGTGCACTTTGAATGCAATGTTAGTCGCTTTGGAGAAAAGCATCTTCCAAATATATAAATGAGAAAGGAAGGTATTCTGATACGATTCTCCTCAAATCAATCTTTTGGAAAGGAGGCCTGAATCCCTATTAACTCTAACTGTAACATGTTCTGCAAGACTGACAGCAGTACATGTGGTGCTGACTACCGATTAAAGAGGGCGCCAGACAAATGCACAGAAATAGAGAAGGGAGGAAGAAAGTGATGAGAACTTTAGATAGAAAAAGAGAGGTTATAGAGATGTCAGTAGATCCAGAAAGGAAAAAAAAAAAACTGTGAAAGAGAGATAATACACTGTAACCAGCTGTATAGTGCTCAGACCAACAGACTGAGAGTATTTTTACACAACAACGATGTACTAAAAACAGATGACAACATAGTCAAAATGATCCCTACTCACAGGGATTTGCGAAAATGACTAAAAAGGCTGTATTATACATTGGCGATGTCACTTTGTCAAGAAACACCCCACAAACATGTAAAACACATGCAAGAGCATGTAATACGCATGCGCATGATGTCACCGTTTTTCACAAATTCACGTTTTTGTTGTTTACATAGAGGTGGTAAAGGCATTGTTTTCAAAACCTTGTACTTTTTCAAAAGCTTGTGTTTTAAAGGATCGGCGTTCGTAGATCGACTGATAGAGACTGTTTTTCAAAGATGGCTTCTGCCTGTATTCGCGAAGCTGACTGTATGTATAAAATATCTTCTTATTAAACTGTCTGGACACTGACAAAGTTCTCAATGCTTCGGTTTGAAGGTAGGGACCCTTATTATGCTACCGTGTTAGTGTGGGGCTATTTTGAGCCTTGTTAGTGGTATTAACAAGCGATTTTTATTTGTCATTACTCTGTGCCCTATATACTAGCGTTATACTAGCGTTATAGTCTAAACTGTTTTTAGAGATAAAACTATTTACATTCGATAATCATGAAAACAAATCTCAGATAACGGTTGACTAGGTAACAATGTGTAATTAGACCAAAGGTTCATTTTGCGCTGGAGTTCTCCTTTAAGGCCCCCAAAACGCAGTTGATGTGTAAATGAATGGCCAACACACAGTTTAAAACAGTGTTGTGTAAACATACCCTAAGTGTGAATATATTAAAAGCAATAAAACGCAATATATTAAATAATTCCCTCAGTTTAGTAAATCGTATAATTATTGTAATAATTAGTTCTGTAATGGTGGTTTGCCTACCGTGGTTCAGGCTCCAGGGTTGCCAAATGAGTATTACCACCCACTTATACTTATACCAACAACGGAAATAAGCGCAGTTACAATAGAAAAATATTTGAAAGAGCATTGTTATAGTGTGACGATATTGTATTATTAAAACCAAATCAAAACTAGCACATTCTTTGTAAGCACATGCTTTGAGGGGGTTTAATGACAATATCTGGTTATGGTTATAAACTTGTTGAGTTGATGATCAAAAATTATACTATTAATTGTATCCATCATATATGTATATATGTAGAATGTTACAAGGGGTGGGAGAGAGAGAGAGAGAGAGAGAGAGAGAGAGAAAAGAATGCTTTGGAAAATTGAAGAGAGATAGAGCCAGAGAAGAGGAGAGAGAGAGAAAAACCAAGAGCAACAGTTCAATCTTCTTTTATCCCTTCCTTGACTGAAACCCAAAATGAGACATTCAAACTGACCAATCAGAAAATTACAACTTACTCCACCGTACTAATGCTGTGACAATTCCAGCCCGTTCTCAACCCCTAAGGCGTAATACAATGACGCTTTTGCCAAAGCATCTATATCGAACGCGCATGGCACCCTTTAGCGTCAATATGAGACGCCGAAATATATGGGTCAGAAGGCGCCTCCTAGCGGTCTAACCCTAACCCTACACCATACCTAAACCTACCCATCTCTCTGCGTGTTATATTGACGCTAAAGGGTTCCATGGGCGTTGGATTTAGACGCTTTGTCAAAGTGTCAGAATATGACGCCTTGGGATGAGAATGCGTTGGACAATTCATAGACCGTTGGATTCACAATTCACAATTCACATGTGAACACAATCACAAGCCATGTGCTCAAACAAAACAAGACACTAACACGCAGCTCTGGAGAGTGAGTGACACTGACACGGAACCGAATCTAAACTAGACATGAGTGCCGGGATCTGAACACCACGCTCCGAACAAGAAACAAGGCACGCTGACAACAGGGTGCCCGGCTGGACCACACTCGAAACCGCACGCTCACACAAAGAAAAGACAATTAATGAAGGAGTGTCAGGGCTCTGTCAAAAAAACAAGAATAAACCAGATTGAAGTGACATAACCCTGACATGATTTAGTAAAACGGGGGAACAAATTATTATATAGTGCACACGATTTACTTAAAACGAGGGAACTAATTTTTAATTTGTGGCCACGACACACAATCACACACACATATTTACACAAAACAAAATTATAAACGCAACACTTTTGTTTTTGCACCCATTATTCATGAGCTGAACTCAAAGATCTTAGACTTTTTCTAAGTACACAAAAGGCCTACTTCTCTCAAATATTGTTCACAAATCTTTCTAAATCTGTGTTAGAGAGCACTTCTCCTTTGCCAAGATAATCCATCCCCCTCACAGGTGTGGCATATCAAGATGCTGATTAGACAGCATGATTATTGCACAGGTGTGCCTTAGGCTGGCCACAATTAAAGGCCACTCTAAAATGTGCAGTTTTAATACACAGCACAATACCACAGATGTCACAAGTTTTGAGGGAGCGTGCAATTGGCATGCTGACTGCAGGAATGTCCATCAGAGCTGTTGCCGTGAATTGAATGTTCATTTCTCTACCATAAGCCGTCTCCAAAGGTGTTTCAGAGAATTTTGCAGTACATCCAACCGGCCTCACAACTGCATACCACGTGTAACCACACCAGCCCAGGACCTCCACATCCAGCATCTTCACCTCCAAGATCGTCTGAGACCAGCCACACGGACAGCTGCTGCGACAATCGGTTTGCATAACCAAAGAATTTCGGCACAATCGGTCAGAAACCGTCTCTGCATGGTCGTCGTCCTCATCGGTGTCTCAACTTGACTGCAGTTTGTCGTCGTAACCGACTTGAGTGGGCAAATGCTCACATTCGATGGAGTCTGGCACTTTGGAGAGTTATTCTCTTCACGGATGAATCCCGGTTTTCACTGTACATGGCAGATGGCAGACAGCATGTATGGCATCATGAGGGTGAGCGGTTTGCGGATGTCAACGATTGTGTGGCCCATGGTGGCGGTGGGGTTATGGTATGGGCAGGTGTATGTTATGGACAACGAACACAGGTGCATTTAATTGATGGCATTTTGAATGCACAGAGATACCGTGACGAGATCCTGAGGCCCATTGTTGTGCCATTCATCCACGACCATCATATATGTTCATAATATGGCCACGATTCGGAAAACTGGTCCCTATCTGCATTGAGCGGCAATTCCCAATTCTAAACAAAATTTGGTTAAATCTCCAGCAACACAACATAGTGGCATTTTGTTCTGATTGAATGTGTCTTTTGAACAAATTAGTTGAATGAATGATTCAATGACTCACTAACTCATAAAGACAGTCACTTGTTTCATTCCTCAGTGCATCACTGTTTTTGAACAAATCAGTTGAGTGAATGAATGAATGCCTTATTTACAAAGACACTTGTCGCCTCCTACTGGCTTATCGATATAACTTGAAGAAAGAGTTACTGAAAATTCTTCACCGCTAATGCACAGACTAACAGTCTGTGTGGATTGCACAAACACAGACTTGGAGTGATACAAACAGTCCCAGTGCTATTGGATTAAATATCAGTTCTCTTGGAACACTGTTCAGCTAATCAAATTAGAGAAACGGACTAACTTTTGTATGACATTAGACACATGTTTATCACCATGCCTTTATCAACTGAGTAGTCAGAGCTATGTAGCTTTGTGGATGATTATCCGTTGGGTGGGTTTCCAAGTAGCTGGGTCCCATCACTTCTCAATGTGGCCCTTGGAGAGACAGAGCTGACAGAGTGATGCAGAGAGCCTGTCCCTGCTAATGGCTGCTCCATTCTCCATCATTATCCCCATCATTAGGAAATTAGGGGGACAGAAGGTATTTACTGTAAACCTGCCACCTCCCCAGAAGAGATAAATAGAAACTGATAAATGTGACTCTACTAACGTCGATTAACCTTCCAATTACCCAACTCCAGCATATGCACATTTAATAATCATTAATACTTGATTATTGGTACTGATCTCTGAATGTCGTTGGTGGGTGTACATGTACAGTTTAGCTTAGAGGCACAATACAGTTCATCTTTCTGGTTTTTCATCTGGAAGATTCAGAGAGGCTGGTATGTGTGTTGGTCCATGGTGAGTGATTCAGTACAAGGGCAAAGATCTTCCCTGCACCCAGAGACCTTGTCAGTTTTAGTGGGAGAATTACACCAATGTGCAGTCTCAGCATTTGTTTTACCTTTGTATTTTATATTTGACCTCTTAATGAGACAGACCTTGGGGCAATGAGAAAAACTGGCCACACACACATATACATACAGAAATCACACTAATTTGTCCTTGAATTAATGGAGTTACATACAGCGCCAGATATTCAATCATTCCCACATCATTCAACGTATCGCAACGATGGGATGTTTCATTGCACGTGAGAATAAGTTGATGATTACGTCTCTATTGAATTTGCAATCGAATAATCAGGAAACAGATCAAGATGCTCTCAATGGATCCATTTGATTGATGCAAATTTGCAAACAAACACTTTAAGATGCATAATCACTGCACCTGTTTAATGAAATAATGCTTAGCGGTGATTATGTTCATATTATGGCTACGATTCCTAAAGCGGTCCCTGTCTGGATTTACCATTGAGTGCCAAATTCTAATTCTAATTCGTTCCTGTATCAAAGGAAGGGAAGATATGCCCGAACAAATTAAATAACAGAAGAGTCATTTTATAATAACAAACAAAAACAGGCTTTGCATGGGATGCCGCAATTAGGAGAGTCCTAATGATGGTAATTTAAGTTTTCATTCTGATCCCTCTAGTGACAGACAGAGTCTATCAATTACTGCATTAAACCACAGAGCAGCTGCAGCTGCAGTCCCCCAAATTGTTGTCTAAACTGCTGTCGTCTCCTTCCCTTCCTTCTGCCTTAATTGCAGTTCAAGCAGTTCATCATAATCTATTTGCACACAGCCAGTTTATTCCTCTTTCTAGGAAGGGGAGGTCAGAGGTTTCAGTCATTAGTGTGCTAGTCGTCAGGTGAGCATGACACTTCCTGGGACAGTTGATCTCTACAAAAAGAATCTGAAATAAAGGCAAAAATTATTTGCTAATAAGATGCTTTGCTGTTTAGCATTAGCCTGTGCAAGGTGCATTTTTTGCAGTCGCATTTACATCTTTCCAGGGCTACGTTCACCATGCCGACTGGGGCTAAATCGCGTGAAATCTCCAACCACAGTCTGACTGCAACAGACAAAAATACAGGCGCTAGCTGCCAAACACTGCTTAAACGTGGCCTTTTCCCTCATTTCAAGCCACAGCTTCTGCCTTTTGTACAAGCACTGATCTGTTGTAGCAGGGTTATCAAGTAACAGATTTCTGAAGCCTGTATTTGACTCAAGGGCCTTCTCCCCACGACTTCCTTCCCGAAACGCTCCGGCCCAGTAGACCATGAAGCTCTCAAAAATTCATGCATGTCCAAAAGTTTCCAAAGGAGCAGATGAAGGTAGCCGGGGAGAGGATCAGCTGGCCTGCGGTTTTCTTCAGCGTGCCAGACCGTGGGATTGGCTGCAGGGCTGGGGGCCATCTTGACTGGCTGGCAGGCAAGAGGCTTGAACAGTTTGCTTGTGAAGAGCTGTGGAAAAAGAGGGAGAAGTGTGTGGGTGTTTATATGTGCAGATCTGCTGGACTGGCGAGCTGCAAAATGAGACAAAGCAAATGCTTACATGTGTGTCTCCCAGTGCTTATGATACTTTGAATTTAGCTGAATTAATTTTGAAATTAGTGATGTTCTGCAGTATGCAGTAATCTATGAGAATGTTTGATCTGATCCAAATCTAATTTCTTGTTTTGTCTTTATTGTAATATTAAAGCTGAAAATTATTTTGACAAACATCTGTTTAATCACTACAACTTACTATCAATGAAAGATTAAATGAATATAAGCCCTTGTGAGGAGTGTGTGTGTGTGTGTGTTGTGTGTGTGTGTGTGTGTGTGTGTGTGTGTGTGTGTGTGTGTGTGTGTGTGTGTGTGTGCGCGCGCACATGCGCTAGTGAGCTTGAGTCTCAGATGGTCAAGCACTGCCGGAGGAGAGATTGTCAGTCTGTGGACTAAAGCAGCTTGCCAGAATAGCAAGTGCAAGCTTTAGGCTGTAAGTGGGGACATGGCTTGGGCGAAATGTTAAACCAAGGTCCTTTGTGTTATTGCTGACACTGAATTCCATCCCTTCCCCTGGAGGTGCAGGCTATGATTGGTAAAACATGGTCCAAACATCCCGGCAATATGTAACACCGACACTCAAGAAAGAGTCATTGTGTTCAGCTTTTTAGAACAGCAACATCTTCACACAGCACATCTTGTGTTAAGATTCTCTTTAAATAATATTTTTTGCATTTCACTTCTAAAGAGTTTGTTTCATTTCTTGAAAGTGCATAGGATATGTCCTTACTTGATCTCTAGTAACCCTTGTCTGAAGTCACAATTCCTATCAAAACAGAAAATGTTTAGATAAAGGCAGAAGGTTTTTCTTACAAGCAGTAACTTTCTCCTTATTTCATATTCAACTCCTATCTGATCGGACAACTTTTGTTTACGTGCAAATAATATGTTTCAAGAGCCACCATGTTCACAACACCACCTAAACTATCTTAACATATACTTGTAGAACAATTCGTTGAATAACAGTGGTTTATGCAATTTGGACATTAGATCCTTTGTCTAAAGGCTATTTATGCAGCGAAAACTGCTGTGTGTGATTGTTCTCCTTGCCCTTGTGGAAGCTCTGCAGACTGAGAAGCTACTAGCTTCTGCGGCCCAAGATGTTTTCAAATCCTCTGTTCACGTCTTGCTGAGGGTGGCCATCTGTTTTTTCATCTCCTGGTGAAACTGAATCTGTATGCTCTCTCACAGTGTTTGTCTCTCTCTTTTTATTTCTCATTGTCTTTCAGGTTATGTGGACATTGTTAGCACACAGCTTCACGTTTTCATACAGCTATCATAGATGACAAAGCTATTGTTTATCTTTTGGTCTATCTGCCTTTTATTGCATGACACAGTTTAGAAATACATAAAACACATGAATACATGAAAAAACTGTGAAAGAACTGTGTTATTTTATATCAATCCCTACTATATTTGCAATAGCTTAAATGCGATTCTAGGTCTGTTTGCTTTTTTAATCATATTATTAGAGAATGTCAAATCTTTCTTCATTTTTTTATACCTATTTACTCACAATAAATAACATGTTTCAAATGTTTTCAAATGTGTTGTTAGTTTTAATCATTTTAATATCATTTTATAATCAGATTCTGTATTCTCTTCTAATAAATCAGCACATACTAGATTTCTGATCCTGAGAACATTATGAGTTTGTCATCCCTCACAAAACTCCTTTTTCCACATGAGAAGATTAAGCATCAGGGGTTGTCCACTTGAAATGTCCGACCTGGAAAGTCAATTAATTACTATTCAAATTAATCAGGACATTAAAAAGCAAAAGCAGGGTCACAGTCAGGTGCTTCTTTCAGTAAATGTGCTGATTCCAATACTAATACATGAAAGGGTGACTTCAGCCATAGATCAAGGTAATTGCTGTATTAGGCAGGAAATTGGAGCTAGAATAACCAGATGCAAAGGAGATGGCCATATCCCACTTGTGTGATGGTTATTGTAAGTTCAAGGAGAGTTCAAGCATAGAGGAGATAATCACAGAGGGTCAAGTGCATTGAGACACAGAAGAAATTATCTTCTGCAAATACATGATTTTCCAAAGGGAATCATTTTCTTTGTGCTTATGGCAGTTCATACCTCATTTGATTTTCCATAAGTCTTTATTTTCCCTTCTCTATTACAGACGACTTTCTATAGCGTGGGTTAATGTGTTTCCATTTCAACATGCGGAGGTTCCATCCATTGCATATGTGAGCTGTAAAATAAATATATATGCATTAAGAGCATGAAGGTTTGTGTCACTTTACGAGAAACACAGATATTGACCATTATATTGTCAACAGTCATGGTCTTCAGTGCAAGTGTCTGAAATCTAATCTAATAAATACACAAGGTATCTCAATCCAAAAATGTTTGAGACCATATGTGTGTGTGTGTGTGTGTGTGTGTGTGTGTGTGTGTGTGTGTGTGTGTGTCTAGCAATGAAAAACAATCAGAAAACTGACATTTTGACAAACAGAGACACACTAGATATTATTTCATTTCAGTTCATCTTATAGCCAGAGAGCAAGTCAAGCTTGACAAAAGGCACTTGGAGGAGAATTCCTGCTGTGAGGTGCGACTAAACACAATCAACCTCTCCGCTTCCTCCCACATCAGCATGCCCTTCAGTCTCCTGCTAATTAAAGTGATACAACATCTCACAGGCCACTGCACACATCTAATGGTCTGTGTGACACACTGAAGTCCCTCTTCCTCACATTCTGAATTTTCTGTATTTAGATTTTCTCTTTATGGTTTAGGGTCTCTGCAGTTTCCTAGTTTAGGACTAATAAAATAAATGGCATTTTCCATGATTTGAGTACACATTTGTGTCTCATCACTTTATATAGTGTGTTTTGGTGTGAGATCTATTTGATACCATGTTTGTTGAACTTAACAAGTAGAAATTTTGTGTACAGTACATGAATTATAATGTTGAATATGTTTGTCAAGTTCTACTTATAACTATTTAACCCTGTTATCCAAGTTATTTTTTGGAAAAATGATCAAACTTTTAATTTATTCATGGCATATATAAATGTATTAATGACTGCAAACCACCATTCGGCCCCATACAGTAGCCTGTGGCTGAAAATTTTTAAAAATTATTAAATGTAAAAATGTTGTAATAAATTCTAATAATTTAATTCTAAAATGTATTTATACATTTATTTAAATATTTATTATGAAATCACACAAATCAGGATTTAACAGGGCTGCAAACATTTAAAATGTATAAAATGAACAGGGAAAAATACAGCACATATTTAGTTTAGGTTGAAAAGTATGTTTTATTATTATTGGTTTCTTATTTGCCTATTCATGGAAACTGCCAAATATGAAAATAGAGTATAAAAAGCCATAGTCAATAGAGTGAAAAGGTTGATTTTTGTAAAAGTTCATTCTTATATTCCCAAGGTACATTTCAGTCAATCAGGTGTTGCTGTTGCCTGGGGAGCTAGTCAAATCTCCTAAAGTACCAGCTCAGCTACAGTGTAAGCTACACTGAACAAAGTGACCTACTGTATATGTAATGTGTCCCTGACTCACCATTAACTTTGCTGAGATAACAGTTTTGATTGTATGACTAAATTGGGCCTCAGATTAGAGCAAGTACTGGCTACAATGTTTTATACCCTCTGTCAGTGAGGTTCCACCACATCAGCCTCAAACAAAGGGACGGTGATTTATCCACCATTTAAAAAAGCCAACTAGGAATTATCTGGAAAGGTCATCCTCAATTTCAGTATAGAAATGATCTTTTCCCACAATGTAATAAACATTTATCTGATCCTTTTATTAGCTTGATTAGAGATGACAGCTTAGTTAAGCCGTTTTGCCTGGCTGTGCAGGGTCATGACAGTTAACGTTGCGAAAAGTTTCACTGGCCAGGTTTGGTATTCATTGAGGTTTGGAGAGAGAGTGAAAAAGGCAAGGACGGCATCCCGACTCTCTATTATTACTGATATGGGCTGAAGGCACTGCCTGACCTGGTCATATTCATTTAGATGGCAATAAATGTAGCCTTTCATCTTCACCTGATGCTTGCTCTCGTCTACAGTGTGTGTGCGTGCGTGCGTGCGTGTGTGTGTGTGTGCGTGTTTGTGTGAAAAAGATGTCGCCATTTCATTGTGTTAGTTCAAGGTTTTATTACATGAAAAACTCTCATAAGCATATTGAATAGCAAACGATGTTCAATGTAAAATCAGTTATAGGATTCTGCTAGATTAAATCTAAAGCATGTGATTTCTGTGGCAGGCTGGTCTGTTTGCTTGTTGGAACAGTGCAATCATGAAAAAGATCTGCAAAATTACAAAGCACAAAGTCCACTCTAAATTAATTGCAGTTATTCTCTATATCAGAAAATGTTTTTGAACTCCCTGAAACGCCTCGATTTCTTGGGTTTTCTTCCGGGAACGTACGTCGCAATGTCCCTCATTTAAGTAATTCCCATGTGCAAAAAAAAGGTGAGGCCTGCTTGACTTGCATTAGTAGTGTGTTGAAACTCGCAGTAATAGTTAGAGGCGTGACATTTCCGAAACATGCTTGAGGTGACCAATCACTGTGGGTGACCTTTTTGGAAGGAGAGGCTTCATAGAGAAAGGAACTAACTAGAGCCCTACTGACAAACTGGGAAGAGCATTGCTGCAACAATTTAAAATATGTGAAAACATAATGTTTGTTTTGAACATTCAAGCATTCTAGTAAGAACCCCCCCCCCAAAAAAGACAGTACTTTGTAAAGGAGCATAATATGGCCTCTTTAAGCAAGGATAAGAGAAAGATTTGTAACATCAGTTAAGTGTACAAATGACACACTTTAGCCTTAAATTGACTAATTTAACTCTGTATATATGATGTAAATTATATTGCATAATGCATGTGGTAAAGTAGATCAATTCATTGTAATCTTGGGGCCTATACCATGATTATACATCACTGCTCTCCCTGCTCTTATCCATGCTAGGCTGCATGGATGGGCAGGGAGTTTTTGCCCAGAACGGAATCATACCACCAATCCAAACAGTATGCTAATCGTCAATCATATTTGCCAATAGTGGTCCTAACAGAAATCATTTTGAATGGTTTAGAATATATATTATTTATGTAACTATTATACCATTAATCAATGACACATATAGACTTTTAGTTTATCAATTATTATTAAGCACTTAGTTTAAACGAAAATAAATATATAAAAGTAATGTAAATACGTTTTTGAATCAATAATATAAAATGACTATAATGACACTATAAAAATGACTATGAGGTTAAATGTGCAATGTTCTATGTCAGGGATAGCCTAGGCCTATGTGTGTTTGCCTTTGGTTTTAGATTTGTATTCTGTGTTTTCCGTTTGACCCAGTTTTCCTCATTAGTTAATCCCATTCACCTGTTCCATGTCAATCACCTCATTAATTATATAATTTGCGCCCTTTTTTGCTTTGTATATTAGCCTTCAGTTTGAGTCTTATCTTTATCCTGTATCGATGTTCATGTTTCCTGTGTTAGAGTGTGCTGTCCTGTTTCCCTATTTGTTCCCTTCTTGTTCCCTTCTTGTTCCCCTCCCTTATGCTTTTAGATGAAAGATTATTGGAATTTAATCCTTCTTTGTCGTGTGCTTCTCTTCAGCCACTTATACCTTCCTGGAAAAATAAAGGAAATAATACTAATAATAATCTGTGACACTCTGGGCCACTGTCCTGCAGAGTTTAGCTTCAGCCATGATAAAAACTCACCTGGCTGTATCTATCCAGTAATCCTGAAAACATTGATTGCCTTGTTCAGGTGGGTTTAATTATGGTTGGAGCTAAACTCTGCAGGATAGTGGCCCTCCAGGACCGAAGTTGCCTATCCCTCCTCTATACCTTTATCAACTATTTAAACTAGGGCTGTCAAATGATTAATCACGATTAATCGCATCCAAAATAAAAGTTTGTTTTTACATAATAAATGTGTGTGTACTGTGTATCATTATTTTATATATATAAATACATACACATGCTTGTACATATTTAAGAAATATTTGCATGTATATACTATATATAGATTTATATATAATTTATATTATATATAAATATAAATATTTTTTATATCTAAATATAAATAACTTTTTTTTTCTTATTTTTTTTTCTTATAGTGTTCCTCTTTCACAGACAGTTATTTTCTTCTTGCTGTGTAAATCTGTTTAAATTCATAATATTTTTCAATCTCGTAATGTTCTGCAGAAAAGAAAATCACGCTGCTTCTTTCTCGAGAAGTGAATCGCACTCTCACTGTCCCACGGCATGTGATTGGCTGTTCGCTGGTGTCACACCTAAACTCAGGATCTAAGCCTGAGCTGACAGAGAAAGTTGATGATCACCGTCATGGTACCAATAAAGCCTGATTGGATTGGCTTGGTTTTGTCAACTCAAAACTAATCCTGTAACCCTGAGTTTTTTCAGTTACCATCATTGTACCAGCCCTTGGAATACAGAAATACTAACAACGGTTTGGAAACATTTTGTTTATTGAAACAAACTAAAAAGAATTACACCTATTATGTGCTTCTCAGATATAGTCCCCTTAACATTACTGTTATCGTTTGAGAAGATAATGTCACGGCACAGCTTTCAGTCAAAATCAGTGGCTCACAGGGGAGAGGAGCAGTGGCACGGGATCATTTACCTTGGAAATAGATTAAATAAACCTTTCATTTCTTTTCACGGCTCTATCCTCAAGGACGTCTCCCTCGCCTCTCAGATTAAATGCATTCTGTCTCCTTTTCTATCATTTGCACAGATGAATGTCAAGAAGCCTTTGAGAAGAGCCATTATTTGTCTGTTTTAATGTTGCAGTATATTTATTCAGCTGTCAGGCACAGAGTCAAATTACGAGCCCGTTTTCACGGATGTGCTGATAATCAGAGTGCATATTTTAAAAACCTATAGCACAAATAACATAAAAACACAAGTGAATCTGCGTCTGGCCTCGGTGTTCGTATCTGAAAAAGAGCCACTTAATGAGATTTATTGCAGACCTTGCCACGGTTGTAGTGGGTGAGGTGTCAGAATTAGTCATTGCCCTACAAGGTTAATTAGGTGATCATGTCTTTAAATAGCAAGATCACATTGCTCTTCATCATAGCTCCTTTCTCCCTCTCTCACCCGTCTCCTTCTCTCTCCTCCATTCTTCTTCCTTCCCGTGGCCAATGCCAGAGCTCGGGGAGCCCCCACTCAGAGAACCTGTCAGCCACTTTAAGAATGCTTGGCGCCCCAATGCAGGGCAAACGGGTAAGTTAGTGCGAAAGTGAAGTTGTCACTCAGCGACAGCAGAGGTGCAGTGTGGGACGGAGGAGCTAACGGCTCCTGTGCTACTCTGAATCCAGACCATCTGTGGCCCCAGCTGGAGCTCCGGCAATGGTCTGGCACTTGTTCCGTGCCATATTTACAGATCTAAACACAAATGGCTACTGCCTGATTGTTTCACGATTCATTAGTCAGACAAGCTCCAGTCTCTCGCCAGCCCAGCTGTTACAGAGTGAACCTTTGTCACTTAATAGGGCTGATTATAACTTTCCATCAAAAGTATTGATCTCTGGCCCCAGACCTCGATGATAGCTCACAGGAATTGTCAAAAGGTTACAAAAAAAACCAGGCGAAATTATATATATATATATATAAGTTGATAAGTAGGCTAATTAAGTAATATAGTTGATAAGTAATATGTTAAATATATATATACATATATATATATATATATATTACTCATGAACATATATATGGTTATATATACATTATCAACTTGTATCTTACCTAAATGCCTGTTATGATGCTCATCCACCTAAAATAGTGAAGGAAGCAAGAAAGCATATCTTCAGGTCAAGCGTTTTATTCCACAGGGGCCTATTGATTTCACATTAAGGAACAATAATGGCCCACAGTAAAATAACTCACTGATCTGGGACTCCAGACATGAGTTTGTATTGGCTTTCTGCCATTCTTGATCCTGCTCAACACTATGTGTTTAGATCTCTGTGTCAAAAAGGAGCAGGAAGCATATGGTGGTTTAAATGCCCATCTGCAGGACTGATCAAATCTTCATTTATGACCACTTTGCTTTGTTAACACACTGTGATTGATCAGAGCTGAGGAAATCAGGCGACACACTTCAGAGGAAGGAATGCCGTGTTTAACATTATGGGAGTAAATGAGAGAAAGAGAACACTTCAAAGAGTCTCCTCCTCTCTCATACTATACTAGACAACAGCAAGAATGCCTTTATGCTGCCTGAAGACTGAGGCTTGCACGCTAGACTAAGCATTTCATGCCTCAGAACCTTAAATAAGATATTTAATTAACATGTTATCAGCTAATTAGTTCATATTGATTAATGCACTATTAATTTTCTCCAGACTCAAATGAGTCTTTAATGACTACTGGACATCAAAGTACCGGTTGTATAATTAGTGACACAAGGCTTTTTCAGTCATTCGAAATGTTGGACATAAAATAGCATTAAAAATTTAATTATATTTTACACACAAGGGAAATGTAAATGTATTAATATAAGCTAAAGCTTATTCTTAAAGAAGAAAATAAATCACCACCAATACAAATTTTTTTTTAAACTGTCCTGTCATTTTGGTTGTATCTGAAAAGCACAATTAGTTTTCAATCTGTCTTCATTCAGTAATCATTAAACCAATTATTTGTCTGCATATAACTTCACTGTGGGCTATCAGTCATCAGGTGCTGTTTGATCTTCAGGGACAGACGCATGACAAAGTTAATCCAGTTCTGTACACTGCCATTGCACTTGAACTTGGCTCTTGTCCCGATGTAACCCCAGAGACACTGGACACTCTGTGCATATACACAGCTGCAGGAATCAAAAATACAGACGTCCAAAATGACCACTCTGACCTCTTTTTCTCTTAGTGCTGAATCAAAAATGCATTGAAGACTTTCTGCATCTGTTCAAAATTTTGCACTGTCAAGCTTGAAGGGGCATCAGTTCAGGATGGCTTACAATCTTATCATTTCCTCTTCTTCAATCCCACGTAAGTGCCATGTCTCAAATGGTCCAAAGTGCATTCTACAGGGACCCTTCTGCCTCCAGTGCATCTGTCATGATGGTGACAGTTCCGGCCCCTCACACTGTTCTAAGTGATGTCTTCAGTATGGCTGCTTAGGAAATAATTGATGGGGTGCTTGGGATTTTTTAAGGCGAGGAGCCGTTAAGCATCCACTGAAGGAGCAGTTCTAATGTGACGCGTGATTCACTCTTTAGTGAGTCATAAAGGCCGTGACAGAATAACAGAGATCCCTCGCTAATCAGCCACTGATGCATTCCCTCAAATTTAGCCTAAAAAAGGAATGACGTTGTGAGCGTCTACACACAATAATGGGTTTGTTCCGTGCCACAAGAGGAGAATAATAAAGATAATTATGAATATGCTCAGTTAGACCTATTTAAATGGACTGATACACTTTTTGGTATCAGGTTAGATGTGAACTACCAACAATACCAAGCTCATTCAAAAATACCTTCTGGATATCTTTAGAATTTTTTTTTTTTTACAGAACAGAGGAATAATTTGATTTAAGAACCAAGACATGCAATTAGCACAAAAAATGTGATTGACAAAAAAAAACCACAAACAAATGAACGGATGAACAAATGAATGAATGGGGCCAAAATAGGCAAATAAAAGAACATTTTGCTCTATCACACCAATCAGCCCCCACAGCACCCGCATCACTACATCCTGGCCCAGTGAAAACATGTTCCAGTGCAGAGGTGTAGCATACTGGCACTGAATCTCATTGCCTTCCATTGGTGTTATTGTCCATCAGGCCGAATGAAAAGGAGGAAAGGCTGCAGTACCTTCCCAGCAGATGGACACCAAATATGTGCATGATTTATCTGCCCAGTGATTAACTGTGAGAAACAACACCCCACCACATGGGTGAGATATATTCATGAAATGCATTTATTAAAAAAAAAAAAAAGAGCAGAAGATGAAAAAAGAGAGAGAGAACGATTATTGTGTTTGAAGCCGAACTCAGCAGATGAGTCAATAAAACAGCTTAAATTGACAAGCGCTTGTTATATGGACAGCATTAACGCTAGCAGATGGAGCTACAACAACTCTGCATCATGCTGATGGACTGTGGAAAGAAGAGTGGGAGTCCCTGAAATGTGTTGTATTGCATTTGAAATATCACAAATGCATCTCTTAATTAAATCTGTCAACTCAGAAAGTTTTTCATTAATTATTTCTTATTCTACTCTAAGTCCTATTCTAAGTTTTATTTATGTAATCAGTTTATATAGTGAGTGGGACAGAAAGAAACATTTCACCACCTGAGGCCTTTTTAAGCCATTGACAGGTTGTAACAGGGATTTGGCTACTGCTGAAACACAGATAAATATCCACCATTATTTCCACCAGTGTGTCTGGCTTTTGGACGTGAGATGCTTTGGTCTTTGGCAAAGTATCGGGGAACATCAGCTCAAAATGCTAATTAATTATTCACTAACAATATCCAATTAAAAATGAGAGGATTAGTTTTGTTTCGGCTGTTGTTATTTGGAGAAGTTTTGCAGGGTCCAAATTAATGAGATGGAAACCAAAATGCACTGCTGAGGAAGACAGTGTCTTTCACATTTGCATGTTGCAACCATAAAGCAAATAAAGCAAAAACCAGATTGTGATAACTTGTGCAATATATTTCATCTCCTTTTTTTCCTCAGATATTACTCAGATATTCACTTACCTTTCTTATACTGGACAACAGGAAACCAATTTATTTCTCCCCTGCCTCCAGCACCATCGTGCTCCTCTCTAAATATCCATTGGATATTGGCTGCCAAAATGAGGGCGAGAGAGAAAGCATTATACCTAATGGTGCTTCCCTCAGAGTTGCTGAGTGTGAGACCTGGCGTGAAACAGAGATATATGACCAGCGTGTCTGTGTTACCGAGATGATGCATGAACTCAACTGTGAAGATGGACCACTGCATGAAGGTCAGTGCTCAACCCCGGAGGTCCTGCAGTACTGCAGACATGCCACCCTCCTGCCCGGTCCAAAAGTCATTTGGAAGGAGACACCTGCTATTCGCAATCATATTGCAGGCACGCAGTGAGAATATGAATATTTCATATCTTAGAGTTGGTGTCAATTATTCAGATAACCCCCACTTGCAGGCTAAATTAATTATGTTGATAGAACGAGAATAGATTTTTGGAGGTTAATATGATAATGTTTATATTGAGTGTGGCGTGATGGATACAAGTCATTACTATTAATTGAATTAATGACAGAACAGAGACATGAGGGTCATTTTGTCTTTGTATGTTAGAATGTAGCCTACTATGCTGTATGTCAGTTTTACACAGCTTCACACCAAATAAACTAATAGATGGACTTTTTTTATTTGAGCTAAGATTTTTTTTTATATAATTTGTCCTATTGTCTTAAAGTTTTCACCAAGAAAGAAAAAAGTAAAAAAAAAAAAGTAAAAAAAAAAAAAGTCTGCATTAAATCAAAATGGGCCCTATTTACTTTGTATATGCACATTACTAGTCTTGTAATGCACAATTAATCTGGGTTACACTTTATTTTACGGTGACGTAGTTGCATTGTACTTACTCAAATAAGTACTGAGTAAAATTTATATCAATGGTTACAGTATAGGATTAGGGTGGTTTAGTGTTGGTTACTTGTAATTATGCATAATTATGCATATCAAAATCAGAAAATTTGCTTCCGCTCTGGAATGGCATTTCCTCTCTGGTGACTTCAGT
Organism: Semotilus atromaculatus; assembly: GCA_031834385.1. NCBI lineage: Eukaryota > Metazoa > Chordata > Actinopteri > Cypriniformes > Leuciscidae > Semotilus > Semotilus atromaculatus. The sequence goes on from JAULUF010000035.1 coordinate 7,578,201, forward strand.
TTGACGACTTGGTTGAATATCCTTAACCATTCTAACTGCCAGTCTGCTGTGAGTTAAAGATGGTGATGAGGCAAAAGTAATTTAGTGAATTCCAGACTGTAGATCAATGATTTTTTATCTACAATACTGGAAACATCTACCAGAATGTTTTAGATGTCTCACAAATTAAAACACCTGATTCAAATCAGCTTCTTAGAGTGTAAAATAGGGAGATATCTAAAACATTATGGAAGTGGACCCCAAGGGCTGGAGTGGAGAAACAATGTCTAAAGCATTGATAGGCACAATGGACCATTTTCACAGAACAGTAATTTTGACATCTTTCTCTCGTCTGACTGCTGATCTCTCTAAATTGTTGCCCCATGCTTGCAAAGTTGTGGAAATGCAATAGTGCTATTTACAAATTCTGTTTGCTATAATCACCATTTCTTTATAGAAATTTACCCTATAGTTTACTTTCACGTTTCAAAAAATAAATTAATAGAATAACTGCAGTTTATTTTGAGAACAGTGGGATTCCTGCTGACTATAATGCTAAATTTAGGTCCTCTCTGCAAGAATTTGATCAATGACCTTGCTCAGCTCTTAATGCTGGGATAGTTCAAAGATACTAAATGTTTAACCTGCTGGGTGGGAGTTTCTGTCTCAGAAAAGCTTAATTAGCTCATTAAAGCATTCTTCATTAAACAAAATGAGAAAGGAATAAAGATAGAGTGGTTGGTGTTTCACAGATGTCCGCAGACATTATTAACTGCCAGTAATCCCACATGTAGATGCTTAACAAGGAATTTTCTGGGGCGTATGAGCATCAGTCCCTTTTTAAAAGCTCATTTAAGGGTCTGTGTAATGCATGGATTTTTGTACAACCCCTAAGCCAACATGTCAGATCTTTAAAATCCTATTCACCAGCCAGATCCTGCGTATGAATTTCCTCTCTGTCTCATCACAGCACTATGCAGTACAGCCTCCTCTGACTCATATTAGCTCATCATACTTAATCTTGAGTAAAATTTCCTAGTCTGTGCTAATGACTTGCAGCCTTCATAGAGAAGATATATTTATTTTTCTCATGGCTAATGACCTGTCCCTTGGACCCACCCTCTGATGGTTATTTACTAGGGCCCAGATGCTTGGGCTCAAAATGAGTGGTTATGTCAGCAGGGGCCATCCGTCATGGCTTCTTCCTGATTGAATCTGAGAGATCCCATTGACATTGACTCTGTGACTTTTAAGGCCATTACCTACCGCCACTGCAAAATGATCGCCTCATCATCACTTGTGAGCTGACAGCTGATTAGCAACAAATTACCATCAGGACGGCACTCTGACATCCAGGGGGGAACAAAGCAGTCGAGAAACAGTCTGAAGTAATAGGCCGCGTCTGGGTTGCAGCGGTAGGTGTTGTATACGTCCTGAATCTTATGATAATGTTGTTTGTTTACAGAAAGAGCAATGCTGCTGTTGTTAAAGTGCATTTGGTATGCATTCCAGATTAATGGCGAGAGACACAATTTAAATCGTATAAAAAGAAGACAGTCAAAAAAATATTTGTCAGTGTTCTGTCTCACACTGTTTGAAGGTTCATCAGGAGAGTCAGGCGACAATTTCAATAAATCATTATCCACTCAGTATGTTCAGGACTTTGTTGAAATACATACAAATTCCACATGTAGTAAAGACAGACTGACTTCTGCATTCATATGCTTATGTGTGCATTTATTCTCTAATGTATTAGTGAGGTCTTTTCTTAACAGCTGTCACAGATTTCCACTAGGAGCCGTATGATCTCTGATGAGTGGAGATAGTCCATTTAGTGGCTGGGATTCATTTTTAATGCCTCTGGTGATCTGAAACTCTTTTAATTGTACAAAGCTCCCATTGCACCTAGAGTGGAGAAGTGCATTTCCCTTTTCATCTTACTTTCAGAATCTGAGCTGAAGTGATTGAAGTACATTGATGGTGATTTTCTGTCCTATTTGAAGCCCACGAAGACACTTCACTTTTGCAGTGTGCTTGCATACCCACCAACCAACTGCTCTATCTGTAAAAGCAAAATCCCTTGACTTGAGCTCCTAGTTATCAAAAACTGGTATATAGCTTAAATAAAGACAAATATGGACATGTGAACTCTGAACTATACTGAACAAAATTATAAACGCAACACTTTTCTTTTTGTCCCCATTTTCCATGAGCTGAACTCAAATATCTAAGACTACACAAAAGGCCTATTTCTTTCAAATATTGTTCACAAATCTGTCTAAATCTGCGTTAGTGAGCACTTTTCCTTTGCCAAGATAATCCATCCACTTCACAGGTGTGGCATATCAAGATGCTGATTAGACAGCATGATTATTGCACAGGTGTGCCTTAGGCTAGCCACAATAAAAGGCCACTCTAAAATGTGCAGTTTTATCACACAGCACAATACCACAGATGTTGCAAGTTTTGAGGGAGCGTGCAATTGGCATGCTGACTGCAGGAATGTCCACCAGAGCTGTTGCCCGTGATTTGAATGTTCATTTCTCTACCATAAGCTGCCAACCGGCCTCACAAACGCAGACCACGTGTAACCACACCAGCCCAGGACCTCCACATCCAGCATTTTCACCTCCAAGATCGTCTGAGACCAGCCACACGGACAGCTGCTGCAAAAATCGTTTCGCATAACCAAAGAATTTCTGCACAAACTGTCAGAAACCGTCTCAGGGAAGCTCATCTGCGTGGTCGTCGTCCTCATCGGGGTCTCGACTTGACTGCAGTTCGTTGTCGTAACCGACTTGAGTGGGCAAATGCTCACATTTGGAGACTTTGGAGAGGTGTTCTCTTCACGGATGAATCCCGGTTTTCACTGTACAGGGCAGATGGCAGACAGCGTGTATGGCGTTGTGGGGGTGAGCGGTTTGCTGATGTCAACATTGTGGACATTGTTATGGCGTGTGTTATGGACAACGAACACGGGTGCCTTTAATTGATGGCATTTTGAATGCACAGAGATACCATGATGAGATCCTGAGGCCCATTGTTGTGCCATTCATCCAAGACCATCACCTCATGTTGCAGCATGATAATGCACGGCTCCATGTTGCAAGGATCTATACACAATTCCTGGAAGCTGAAAACATCCCAGTTCTTGCATGGCCAGCATACTCACCGGACATGTCACCCATTGAGCATGTTTGGGATGCTCTGGATCGGCGTATACGACAGCGTGTTCCAGGTCCTGCCTATATCCAATATAATAGAGGCCAATATAATAGAGGAGTGGATCAAAATTCCAGAGGCCACAATCAACAACATGATCAACTCTATAATAAGGAGATGTGTTGCACTGCGTGAGGCAAATGGTGGTCACACCAGATACTGACTGGTTTTCGGAGATAACATAATTAACATGAGTGGCGAGCATTCAGGTAATCAATCCAATTAACGATAAGATGTATATACAGCAGACTTACCTCTGTTCGTTGACAGTTTATCAGCATTCCTCCACCACCCCATTTCTACACTTTTAGATCTAACTATTCCTAGCACGGGGAGGAGTACTCTGGGTTTGGGCCAAAATCTCGGATCCCTCCCCCGGACAGCACGCCAAATACGCATAAACCTTTACTCTATCTAATTATATGTAAGTGTGAACTTGTGAATAGAGAGAAAATTCAGTTTTTACAAGCCTGATCCGAACCACCTTTGTACAGAAAGTGTTTTGAATTTCTCTAGCTGTAGCACAAACAGTAGAGTATAGCACTTACAATGCCAAAGGTCATGGGTTCAATTCCCATGCCATGCATGCATTGAGAACAAAATTATACATCGAATGCGATGTAAGTCAGTTTGTATAAAAAATTTAAATCTAAGTAATAATATCAGATTATATTCACCGTTTATATATTTTACATCTGCCTTTTCAGTTTTTAACATTATTTTCTGCAAAGAATTTGAATCCAGCCTTCATGAAAAATGGCGAAGCATCCATTGCTAAAATCTCATTCATTATGAACCACATGAGTTTTCATCTTTACTATGACAACCAGTGTGGACAAGCAACTACAGTACATGTAACAGAAAAAAATCAGATCTGGCCAATCTAACAAAAAAATCACTCTATCAATCAGTCAGTCTAAAAAAATCTGAGCGCAGGATGCATTTCAGATCATTTCCTGCTCACTGTGGCTCCTCAAGCACTGCTATGCATCTGCTGCCTGTTCAATAATTGTTGGCCCTTCATGGATGGGCTTAGAGAGGCTTAGGGACGAGGGTCTGTCTCAGGGCCCCTTGACACCAGTCAGTAGTTGGAACAGTGATGGAGTTCCCCATAGCGTACAGTACACTGGCATGTCTGACACTCCATCAGGGCAATGCTTGCCTTAGTAAAGCTGACAATGTGGCCGCCCTGGGACTAGCCGTGCACATGCTAAATTTCCATTTGTCTCTCTCAGTGGAGATCCTGGGCTGTATTTCAAAACATAGCATCGCTGTCATTCCGAGATGCTACCAACAACACGAGGCCCCTCATAAAACATCATATCCGAAGAAGTGCCGCAGATACGGCCGAGGAGGCCTTGTCAATCCAAACGGCCTTCTTGTAAGTTACTTCTCTGACAGAGACTGGACAGCCACCACATAAACACATTTCAGAGCGAAATGATAGGTTGCCCTGTTGAAAACACAACATGGACCACAATACAAGCTGCACATAGGGTAATAGAGCTGTAAATGCAGTCCTACTTTATGTTGATTTCAAGTCGTCCTTGTGGCCGACTAATGACCCTTCTTTACTAAACATTTCCAATGTGTTTAAAGATATGTGGGGCGTGAGCCCGTGTTGTAAGGTAAGACTATGCAAAACAAAGACATATTTGATTGTCTGATTTTGGCATGAAATAATAAATTGCTATCGTCTTTTTTTCTGTTTCTTCTGGGTACATGCATCATCAGAGAAGAGATGTCCTTGCAAGGAGAAGGGGATGTCAATGTTTTTGATGAAAGATTATGAAGGCACATGATTTTGTGCATCAATAAGTCAATAAGTCATGGCAATATTTTTTAACTCATTAAAACAAGTTTAGCAACTTTTTTATAAGCCATACAAGATTCAACTCATTTGTTTAAGTCAGTTTAATATAATTTATATAATTATATTAAACTGACTTATATATATTTATATAATATATAATTAATTTATAATAATAAAGGCAGCCAGTTTTTTTTTTTTTTTAACAGTGTCATTTATAATAAACACTTCAATTTTATTAAAAAACAAAACAAAGCAAGAATGGTCCATTTAGATTTTTATGTGATTCATATTTTATGTGAATAATATGTAAATATTAGGGCTATTTATATTTCACATCTAACCGATCCATTAATCTATTAATTGGCACCAACCAATCATAGCCTATATACTGATTAATAAAGCAAATGTATGTTCTATATTTTAAATGTATAGATGATAGTTTGATTCATAGATCTAAATGTAGATATATTTCAATTGCATTTAATTTTGATCAATGATGCCACAGTGTTCCTAGATATTATCTTAATCCTTGTGCATTTAGCCATTGTGTTTTGGAAATGAAGGTCCCAATTCGAATGCCTGGTAAGGTCTGGGACAGAATCCCTTCCATTTCAACCCTAAACAGAGAAAGATAGAGAGAGAGAGAGAGAGAGAGAGAGAGAGAGAGAGTATACTCTGTATGCGTTATGTCCACATTGACGTGTCAAGTGTTAGATTAACTGCCCTCTCAAGCTCCTTTTATTTCCCTGTTCCAAGGCAGCGCTCATTTACATAAACAGATAATCCCTGATAAAAAATTCCATTAGACAAAGGTGAAATGGATCAATTTTGTCTGCCAAGATAAATCTTACATTTTACACCGACAGGGTCATTACCCAGGCCACATTTCAGAAATAATGTATTTAAAAATCAGCCGATAGCAGCCATTTCCAGGTTTCCAATTACCTTTAAGAAAAGCTTATTCTGTGGACAATAAAGCACATTACGGCACAATATGATACAGTCCATAAAGATCACACTGTTTGATGAGAGGTGAGAGAAAGCTCAGCATATTTAGGGGGAATGTCACAACCCCGCGTTCCCACAGACGGCTCTCTGCAGGTGCCAGGCAAATGTTCTATTACCCCAGTCCAAATAGATTAACAGTCCTGTTAAAAAATAAACAGTATTTTTCCTCCGTTTTCTTCCGCCTACACCCCTCTGTCCTTCTCAGTTGATGAAAGGTGGTAGATTGACAGGGGGTTGCAAGGTGATGCCACCAGCGCTGGAGAGAAAGAGAGAATGAAAATCTCATTAGTCTCTCCTTCCACCCCAATTCCCAGACCCCCCTAACTGACCTTGAGACACCCCCACCTACCCAACCATCCCTCCCCTCCCCGGTTGAGGTGAATCCCTCGCATCGCCTTGGGTCTTCTCGGAGCTCGGAGCGCTGCTGCCGCTGAGGTCAGACGCTGGCGCTGCTGAATTAGTGCCAATCCCGCAAACAAGCCTGGGCGTGAGGTAGTCCTGTGGCGGGAGGAGAAACAGGGCCGTGGAGGGCAGACGGCCCTCCCTCCCTTCCACCGTACTGTCTCTTGCTCTCCCCTTCATATCAGGGAAAAGCAGCAGGTCCTAGACAGTCTACCTCAATCACGGCCGTCGACGTGCAAGGATGCATCAACAACATCAGCGTAATTCGGTCGCTCAAGAGAAGGCTATAATTTTCATTGGCATCTGTGCTAGATGGAGTTATCGTCCACAAATGAAAAAAGAATCATCATTTATGCCCCGTGATGGGAGAAATCCATTACTGTGGGTTTGCCAGCTAATGCTAATCTTTGCAATGAAATGACCCCCAGAAAAAAAACAATAATTCAGTCGTATAGTGTTTGAGGCCAGAATGACAAAACACATTTCACATTTCTGTGATAAGGGTCAAAGCTCTCTCTCTCTCAAAAAAAGTATTTCTATTCATATTAAATGCCTGAAAATGTTGTTTGACAATTGACTCTCTCAGCTTGGTTGAGCTTCTTACTCACATTTGTTTTATTACAAACTAATTAATACATTTAGTTTCAGATTCCCCATAGTGTTTGATAATGTTTCCACAGGACTGTGATTGTATGAAATATTCGATTCAGAAGTGAAGGAAAGATTTTAGCCATTTAAATAGAATAGATGAGCGGTGACAGTAAATAAATGAGTTACCACAGTACCATCTAGTGGATATTCTTAGATCTACAGATCCACAGTTATCACTAGACTTCAGGTCGGCACACGAGAACCGTCATGTCTTTTGAGACACATTTTTAAAAATCACTGTTTTAGCAGAATTATGTTAATTACATTTTATAAAATTTTATTAAATAATTCAATTTAAAGTGATAAAATACGAAACTATCAATGTCAGCAATTCATTCAGACTTGTAGGCTATGCTGTTTAGGCTAATAACTGCTTAAATGTAGTTTATGTTCTTCGTGAATTTATTTTACAATTACAAAATGTATAGTAGCCTACATTGAATGTAGAGTATGAATTTTTGTAAAAACTGTTGTGTAGCAGAAAATAGATACAGGGTGACATCTACAGGAGGAAATATGATTTCACTCAGTATAGCCTATCCTTTGCAAATTCTAGCATTTACGGTAAAATACCCATTTTAATCATTTAAAAATGTACATTAAGCAAAGTTCAGCATTTGTCGAGCATGTTTAGTAAAAAAATAAAATAATAATAATTATTGAAAATCATTGATGTGCGATCTGATGGGGTTTTTTTCAGGATCATATTGGGTCCATGTCAAAATACATTTCTACTAATAAATGTAAAAAAAAAAAAAGATTGAAAAAAAAACACAACAGAACTTCATTGCTGAACCAATTCCCCCTCAACAGCTGGTCTTTAAAATCCCTCAATATTCGATTTATTTTACTTCATCAAAGAAAAAAAGGGTTTTGAAATGACAATATGTAATAATAATACTTTTTAACGAAGTGCGTATTTGGCATTGTTAGAGGGGTTAAAAAAACGAATAATAAGTACCCAGTGCCAAAAAGCTTAGCATGTCTGCTGGAGTCCCATAGCCAGGCTTAAGATTTTCCCCATAAATGAGGATTTAGAGTATTTTATGCTGACAGAAAAAGTGACACACAGCAACTTAATCTCGTTCCATCAAATGCTAAATGCAGAAGAACAATTGTATTGTCTGATCTAATCTCTTGCTTATTTTGGAAATTGTTTTCCCTTTCTTTAGGCCTCTGGGGAATTATAGTCTTGGGGGCAGATGTACATCTTATTGAAGAGATAATTGTAAGTGAAAAAAAGAGGATGCCTTTATATTAAAGCTCAATTCCTCCCAATATTGTTATGCAGATGGAACTTTTACTAAGCTAAAATCTCTGATCATTGTCTCAACTGAACTTCTGTGAAACACAATAAAAGACTGGTAGTACATATAAATGTATTTCATGTGGTAACATGCCAATTAATGGTTTTGATAAAGTCCAAATTATTATTTCATATGACTGAGTACATTGGGTAGGCTATACATATTGCAATAGCTATAACTTAGGCATAATTGCATGCAACTAACCCTAAACCAACCCCTATTCCTAACACTTACCCTAGTAAGTACAGTTAATTATTATTACTCAGTATTTAAATGTATAATTACATTGTAACACAGACATATTCATGTGTAACTCATTTGATGCTTATAGGTAACAACTGCATATATTCACCCACAATGCAAGTCAGTGCACTAATAGTATTAGTCATTTACTTGCATTGTAATTCATAGTTATGTTCATGTAGATCTGGACAAGGGCCTCTTTTTGGTTTTATTTAATGAAATGATGACCATTTCTCTTCCACTATTCACACACATACAAGTGAATGGTTGGTGCAATCTGAGGATAGGTAAAAAGGGGTTACAAAAATTGAATTAGTCTAGTTATTCCTTTGAGGAAAAGCGTGCCAAGTGACATTTGAAACTGCATGTGGTCTTGTTTTTGCTCAAAAACATAAAACTGCCTGTGCCATTTTGCATCAAGGCCAGTGCAGTGGCCTGCTTGACTTCCCACTGTTCAGGAACCGGCGGCAAAGGCCTCGTCAGATGGCTCCTGAGCTCTCTCAAAGTGTCAGCTCCCCAAAATAGTCTTGTGACCAGACTACAGACACCAAACAAACAAAGGCACTCTGATCGTGTAAGTATCAGTCTGAGTGCTCCCGAAGCCTCCCTCCGTTCCCCGTATCGTGTTAATCAGTCTCCAGGGAGCGGGATCGGACACGACACACATCCTATTGGAGCAAAGTGTGGTGTCTCCCGCCTGCGAGCTGGACTTCGGTGCAGGTTGCGGTGGAAACGTTGATGTGCACCCTCTGTGTGGACGGCAAGGACAGAGGCACGGCGGCAGCAGATGTCTCGTGGCGGAGATTATAAATAAAAGCGATCAGAGCAGGGAGCACTGACGGGCCTTAGTGAGGCCGCTGTCACGGTGGCAAAGTCTTTTACTCGCTGGATAGTTTCTCAGCAAGACACTTGGCCAACCTCTTCTAACAATGACTGTGTCCTTGTTATTGGACTTGATGCCTGCTCTTGGTTGGGGGCAATATCATGGGCACCAGTGGAGAACCGTGTGTGGCGGCTGGCTTGCTACAAGAAACATGAGGTTGAGAGGGCGAATCGTAATGGAAGAGGTTGAAAAAGGTCCAGCTGTATGAAGAATTTTGGTGTCTCCTCGGTGACAGTAAAGTCAATTATAAATCCAGTCAGTAAGGTCAAGACAGATATGCAACCTGTTTTTAAGATCAAATCAGACACTTCTAATGTCTTCTCCGTTTCCCCAAAAAAGGAAAAATGTGTTTTCCGTTTTCCCTCATAAAAAAAAAGAATGCTTTTGTAAATCCTAATTATGACATAGCCTAAAAAGTTTAAATTAAGACAAGACCAAGTTAGTTATGAGATGAGATGAAGTTATGAGTTTCACAGACAGGTCTTAGATTAAGGCAGGATTCGTTTAAAATAAATGCATCTTGAGACAAAACAAAACAAAACAAAAAAACAAAACGAAATCTTAAAATATGTCAGTGCAAGTTGCTTTTAGTTAAAACAACTCAAACATGCATTTTAGTCTAGGACTTATTTTTCACAGACAAGGCGGGGGTAAAAATTATGTCTTAAAAATCAATTACATAAAAAGAAGAAATGATGGCATACTAGTCGAAATTATGTCACCAGTCAAAATTATGAGACAAAATTATGACCTAAGTTGAAAAAAATAATAATAAAAAAATAAAATCATAATTATGACATAAAAAGGCCATGACAAAACTAAGTAGAAATTATGCTCTGTTGCTGACAGGGTGGATTTGCTGCATTCAGGCAAATTGTCTTGGCAGTGCTGTTGACAGCCTGTTTAAGAGTGAAGTGCTGAAAGGTGAATTAGGAGTGCTAATGAAGAACACACTCCCACTTGAGGAGGTAATTATCTTGGGTGTAATAGCTGAGGGAAGATTTAGTGTGATTCTAGCCCCAGAGGAGTATCACACAAGATTACACCTGAGATGTTTATGAAAAGAGAAAGTCTTCTTCAAAACGTGTTGTTGACAGCAGTCTGCCACCTACAGGTCTCAATTCAGTCGACGAAATATGAATGCTATTGTGGCTGGTATTTCACTTCCAATAAACATCCAGCAGGAAGGAATTTTTTCGAAGACACAATTCAATTCTTTCAGAATTGATCAACAGAGAACAAATAATAGAGTGTGCCAAATTTCTAAGGTCAAATGTGAAAAAATAATAATTGTATTAAATGTAAATGTAAATGATTATAAAATATTTTTATATAGCTAGAATGTGAGATAATAATAATAAAATAATAATAATAATAATAATAAAAAAACATTGGATAGAAGACGGATTTATGCCTCAGGTTACATGTGACATGAAATAATCTCTTTATTAGCATGTTAGCAGCTAGTAACAAACAGTACAACTTCCTGCTGCTCTCATCGGGCTAACATCTGAACATGCGATATTAATGTTACCCATGAGCCTTATAGACACAAACGCGGATTCTTCGATGCAGATATTTATCTAATCAATGGTAAGTTTAGGATTAAGCGAACACTCTAATCCGTTTCTGAAATAAACGCACTAGCGTTACAGTAGATGTGATTAGCATTTAGCCGTTTACCCATTTAGACAGTAGGCTACTGTGAATTTGATAGCTAATTAAGTGATAACTTATGGGTAGTTAAGGTATTTATTTTATCTAAATAAATAGTTTAATAGCTCAGCAGGTTTATACGCTATTTCGTTTGCCATAAGCGTTGGCAACTTGTTGTTGGACAGGGACAATGACGTCTCAGCAATTTGCTTCGTTTCATGTTATTTCACAACAGTTTTTGTTCAAAATAAGGTGTGACATTTGTATACAGCCCCGATGCTTTGTTTTTCAAACAGTGTAACATTAGCCATGAACATGAGCAGTAACGTTACTCGTCTCGCACCGGACAAAACCCCACAATTTTTCCTTGCTATTGCCTTGTAAAATATTTACTTTTAAATTAATCTATTTTGTCAGTGTCATGCAGTGTTATTTTAGTATTATATACTTTTATATTTTATGTATTTAGTAAATATTTTGAATTGTTCCCTTTTTATATTTTGAGTTTTTAGTGCTATATTACATTTTAGTACTTTCGTTTTTTTTTTTTTACAACTTCTGTTCATTTCAGTACTTCAGCTTATTTTATTTCAGTTAGTTGCCAAGGCAGCATTTCTAAGGATTTTTTTTTCTAATTTATATATATTTGTTTGGCTTTATTTCAATCAGTGCAAACCATTTTTAATAATCTTAGTTAACAATAACAACACTGATATTATGGCATTACATATCATTCACTAGTACCCTTAAAACCATCTGCCCTTAGATCATAGCTCAATCCTTCATGAAATAAATAATGAAACGCCACTAGAGGCGGGCAATTAAAACTATGATATTTTATACAATTCCACTACACTACTGTCCACTTTTTGTCAACATTGTCAGATATTTATGGAACCGTATATACATTAAATGTTGTGTGTCTGTAGGACTTTGAGCTTGAGACTGGGTGACATTACCATCATGCCGTCAGCGAAGGTGCTGAAGAATGCCCAGTACATTGAATTGGGCAGTTACCAGTACTGGCCTGTTCTGGTGCCCAGAGGAATCCGCCTGTACACTTACGAGCAGGTGCCGGGATTCCTACGGGAAAATCCATATATCACTGATGGCTACAGAGCCTATCTGACCTCTAGACTGTGCATTAAAAGGTATGTGCGTGTCTTATATGTAACCACTGTGTATTCATGTAGAGTGTATTTTTCAATAGCAATATGTTTTTGCTTAATATTAATTATGTAATATAGATGCATTGCTCAACCTCTTGAAAGAATAACATGACCTTAGCTATTGGAAGAAATGGTGATATAGACGCCTGTTATCTCTATGTTTTGTAGCCTTTTCATTCTATCCAATGAGACGGTAAACATCTGGAGTCATCTGTTGGGGTTCTTCCTGTTCTTCACGCTGGGAGTTTATGACTTGTTGGTGGTGTTGCCGATGTTAGGAGCTTCCAGAGAAGACTATGTCATCTACTCCATAGGTCTCTTCTGCTTCCAGGTATGTCCATGCTGTTTTCATCATGCCATCACAATATCATGTTTAGGTCATTCAAAAGGAGAAAAAAACCTAAGCAGTTCAGAGGTGAACTTAATAGTCTCTGTATAAACTTGAATAGTTAAAACAGTAGTTAGCGGTGGATAAAGTGTTTCTGTTTTTTGGCATGACAAACAAATTATCTCTAACCATGGTTGCTTGTTTGGATCAGCTCCATCCTTTTCTATAAAAACTGATCTTAGATCTGCACTCTCCATCAAAAAGTCTTCATATGATCTTTGGACTGTTGAAGGCCTTTGATAGCAGGCTTTCCACATTCACTGTTGCCAGGGATTAGAGTTAAAACGTATGATTTTACCACCTAAACTCAGTTCCGCCTAATTCTAGATCCGTTATCGGCTGCTCCCTCCCGTGCCATCGTAATAGACAGAAATGGAAGCTTCTATCCTTGGCAGCTATTCACTAAAGCATCAGGATTAGGCAAAGTGCCTCTACACCACCCTTGCATATTCTCTCATGAAGACATAATTATAGCATCTTTGTTTGGCTGTATAGGTTCATCATGTGAGTTTGAGCTTTTGTATTGTGAAAACTTTGCATACATCAATCTGCATATATGGCCTACAAAATCATCTGTATCTGAACACTTCACATCTTCTGCTTAGGTGTGCATGCTGTGTTCTGTGGGCTTTCACCTATTCTGCTGCCACCGATCTGAAAAAAACAGCCGCCGATGGATGGCACTTGACTACGCCGGGATCTCCATCGGAATCATAGGCTGTTACATTCCAGGAGTGTTCTATGCATTCTACTGCAATAACGTACGTGCAGGGGGCGCTGCTCCAGTCAAATGCTATCTGATCATTCCCATAATTGCCCTCTGGTAAACAATATAGGTTACCTGTGTGCAGGTACAATCAGTTGAAAGTCCAAAACATAGGAAGGCGGAAAATTAAGTATACCCGGGCCTTAAGAAATCCTTTATACCTACCTCAGTCAGAATAAGTGAGTGTAATCGAATTTTTTAGGATGTATTTTTACGTTGTCTAATAATGCTATAGGTTTGCAATTCTTTTGCCCGCTTAATGACTTTTTCATCAGTAAGCATTGTGTTCTAGCCATTGTGTATGGTCATTGTTCAGTGTGTATGTTAGTGCCATTAGTCAAGACAAATTTCCCTTTGGGCAAAATAAAGTGTACTGAAGTGAACTAAACCATTCTGGCTTGGGGAGGTGAAGGTGGCACTGGAGGTAGGCTTCCCATAACTTCATAAAAGAAGTAATAAGTGTTTATTGGTGGAGTCGGATCCAAGTAGGACACATAGGGTTCCATAAGAATGGCATGGAGAGTCTCTACTGTGCATTCGACGGTCATGGCCAATGTGGACAAGGGTAGATTAATTAGGTGGCTTGAGGTGCATCGTCCCACTGTGGTCTCTAGCAGATGGTTGCTCTGCTTTTTTTGTGGGCATATGTTACCTGTGCAACAGATACTGAGCCAGAGTTCAGCTATTCCTGGGGAAAACAGTCTGGTGTGTGTGTGTTTGTGTGTGTGCGTTGTTAATACTACATGGAGAGACTGTTTATGTGTTTAGTAAAGACCATTATTCTATTGGAGTGCACATTAACATTTATTCCTTTAGCAGAAAGTGACTGAAAAGTCACTCACCCAAATAGGACCCTTGTCATCATTTACTCACCCCCATGCCGTTCTAAACATATGACTTTCTCTTTTCTTCAAAAGAAGATATTTGAAAGAAGATTGGAATTCAAAGATTTCATTTTTTTTCAAAATATCTTCTTTTGTGTTCCACAGAAGAGAGTCAGATAGATTTGGAACAACATGAGGGTGAGTAAATGAACTATTCCTTTAAAAACGAGGAATAGTATGAACGATTTAATAGGAAAGTTGGAAGTGCACACACCGAGAGCTGTCGCATGTTGACTTTTCCCGTGAGATTACTGTAACACTGTGATAGAGTATCTTTGATTATGTTGTATGATAGTTTATTCCTCCCTTCCTGTTAGTTTGCACAATGGACCCCCTGTGAAGCGGCTTTGTACTGCCTGTATAAAAACTACGAGGTGCCGCTTGGCGTGAAATCTTCTTTGTTTCAAGATTTTGGTGCAGTTTTCTGAAAGCTTGGATCTTGGATATCCTGAGCAAGCTGATTGCTCTCGTCCCCTCTACTCCCACTTGCTGTTTGCCGAGCACCAGCGCTTTTGGCCACGCTGCTCCACATGGTTCTCCCCACATATTGGAAGTGCTGGCTTATTGTGCCCCAGAATGCGGCAGAAATCTGCTCCAGCCCAAAGCAGATGGCCGTGTTCGTGGACCCACTCCGTCACTCCTGTTCCCCACCATATGACATTCACACGTGGGTGAGCCATCTCCACTCTCCCCCTGCCAAGTGTTTAGCTTTGCTTTTTGGATGACTACTCAATCAGCCAAGCGCCCCAAGAGAAAGAGAGACCGATTTCTCCATCGCTTTTTTTGCACAGTTTTTTTTCCCCTACAGAACAAGTGATTTTTTTTTGTGTGTGTATGTGTTGTGCACATTAAGATGAATTTTGTGCGTTTTTGGTTCATGTTGTTTTGTCTGGTTTGTATATCTTCAGTACTGGCGGCAGGTGTACCTGGTAACCGTTCTGGCCATGATGCTGGCAGTGTTCTTTGCCCAGATACACCCTCATTACTTGACCAAGAAGTGGCAGAAGCTTCGCTCTGTTATATTCTGTGCTGTAGCGGGATACGGCCTAATCCCTACCTTTCATTGGATCTGGCTCAGTGGGGGTTTCAGCTCAGACATAGTCCAGGTAAGAGTCAACACAACAGTTTTTTTTTTCTATATGCTACTAATTTATGTTGATAATAATGTAGACTATACAGATGTTTTATTATTATTAAATGTATAGAACCATTCCCCCATTTTTAAAAATATTATTCATTCATGAATAACAGCTATAATAATTATTAAATGTATCTTTGCCAGACTTGTACCCATTTATTGTACTTACCATATATACACCTACCAAAGTTTTTTCAATTTGTTTAGGAATTTATTCCCAGAGTGCTGATAATGTATGTACTTGCTGTAGCTGCTATCATCTTCTACATGTCCAAAGTTCCAGAGCGTTATTTTCCAGGTACTGTAAAATTGAATTTTTAATTTTTTCAGCTTTCATAAAAGCAGGGCTGCGTCTCGCTTGTCAAATGTGATACTGTAAAAGAATGAGGTTGTTCAGCGCAAGACCACACCTGCCTTAATTAAACCAGAACCAACCTCAGACAAGTTAATTAATGGTTTGATGCTCTTTTTGTAATCTCTAGGTCAGCTGAACTACTTGGGCTCCAGCCATCAGGTCTGGCACATACTGGTGTTGCTCATGTTCTACTGGTGGCATCAGTCTGCACTTTTCATAACCAGCTACCGTCACTCTCACCCTTGCCCAGACTACCACTAGAAGAATGTGGGATCGGAGGAATACTGAAGACGGCTGTATTTTAAATGATCTTTAAGCTTGAACACATTCAGTGTTTATTAAATGAGTGAGTGGTGTATGGATTTTTATTTTTCATTGTTAGCTATTTTGACACTTTTTATACATTTTAAGTGCCTAGATGTGTCAGTCTAAATAGAAATAAATAGGCACTTGATAAGGTAAGCAGTGTTAGGCTTTTAAAAATCAAGGTGAAGCATCATTTTACAGCATCTGCATGCGTGGGCTTCTACAAGTACTTCTTGAGTTTTGTGGGGCAAAGCATTCAGTATTATGTCTGCTCAATAGTATTTGTTGTTTACTGTTTGTATTTGAACCTAAAATGTAACGATTCACAAGCTTAATAGTTCCACATTTTGATTTGATTTTTAAATAAATGTATACAAAAGTCTAAATGAGATTTTGTTATATAGTCTTGTTTACAACATTGAATAATCCAAAGAGATTTGTTCCATATTGAAATAAGCAAAGGTCTTAAAATGGTGGAAATTTTGCAGGTTGCCGCACAGCATTGCCATGTTGTAAATACATGCATCAGGATTATTTGTATTGATGTAGGCTGATTTTTTTTATTTATAACTGTTTATCATTACCAATTTAAAAATTCTCTCATGCAATTAATGCATTCAACACTACTCTGTATATTGCATTTCAGTGGTTTGTAATCTGTTGATGAAATCACTATGTTAGGACTGTAATTAAAATACCGTAGTTACATGGTTTCAGTACAGTGAACTGTACAGCCATGCAATTGTATTTGTTTTTTAACCATAGAACAATGTCTTCAGCGTTTAATGGGCACAACGTAACACTTTTAACTTCTTTTTTTACCACATTGGTAATGTTGGGATATGCATTTCTACAGTACAGCTGAATAAACTTTCACTTTGTTTTTTTCAACTGAAGTTGTAATAATTATTGTCTGTGAAAAAAAAACAAAAAAACACATGGACTCATGATCTCCAAAAGAAGCTTTTATTGCATTGTTAGAGTGTAGTACTATGTAAAAAAAAAAAAATCTCACATTGTTTGAAAACAAAATGCTGTTTTTGGTCTTGAAATTTTCCAACTGCAAACATTCAGTGACATTATAAATGTATCTAAATGGCCCTTTTAAAATCAGTTAAATCGTGATACCCTTCATGCGTCATACCTTTGGTGACTAAAATTGAATTTTAAAATTAGCTTCAAACAAATGCCGTATATAAATACACAAAACTGCTTTTAGCACATTCTTTTCCCTTTCTACGAGAGCTCTAATTGTTCACTATTGTAGGTTACCGGTAAGTACATACAGACGTAGTGGAACATCTGATTATTGATAACCAACGATGTTAGGTTTAGCTTGGGGAATTATTTCTACAAAATCATAATGAATACAAACAACGACAGTTATAACAATATTGTCCAATAAACTGCAACTTCTCTGGTGTGGTCAATTTCTGAAAAAAAAAAAGGGAAAATACTATTAAGTCCCTTTTACTATATGTAGACAGGACATTGTCACAACATAAGAATCTAAACCATTGAATGAAACCAAATGCATAAAGTTGTCTATGTGAAATACTTTAAAATGGAGAATGCCTACACTCAGATTATTCCACTGACACAAACAGGCTACAGCCATTGTGTATTTGAGGTACTGTTAAGCAGGGCGGGGAAAACCCAGATAAGGCTTCATGGTGTTCATGTTGGTAGATTGGAGTTTTACCAACTCAGTGGTCAACAATGGAGTACAAACTTAATAAAAATGCTGTACTAAATTGGCATTTTTCCTCTTAATCCTATTCAAATGAAGGATTGTATACCCATCTCCAATGTTTTTTTCTTCTTTATTTTACTGAGCTCAGAGCGCTTATTGTAATGCAGCATAGAAGGCCTTCTAGCAAGTAAAAGCTAAAGAATATGCTTCATAAGCCTATTCAAAATCATCAATAAACCACAGGTTTAAGACCCCAAAAAGTAAAAGAGGTGTTATAATGGTCCAGTTAGGTATTAAAACTCTTGAAAACTACAAAAGTTGAATGTTATCTAATTTAAAGGCCTGCATCCCAATGGGCTGCACATACATGGAGATCACAGCACAAAGCTGCCATCCGTTAAAGACATTTCAAAGGCTGCTAGGACTTTGCATAATGTAGCAGTGTGTGTGTATCATTTCTGTGTGTGCCGGAAGACAAGACATTCACTGCTTTGAGGGGAAAGGTGCTGCTCCAAAAGGGTCGAGATCCATTTGTGGGGTTTGTGGAGCTCCGCTTTGGACCACCATTTCTGTGAATGGTACAGCTCCAAAGTCATCGATCTTATTTGAGTCAAACACACTGTGCAGGGAGCTGGCCCTCTGCCTGCCATTGGTGGAGTTCATCTCACTTTTGCTGTCTCCCAAGCTCTGGTGTCGACTGCCATCTTGCGGATGAAAAGGCTTGGCTCCAAACGGATCCAACAAGACCTCCTCTGGGGGCAGCGCAGCTCCTTTTTCCATCACCTCACCCAGGGAAATACTGATGTTCTCTTTGGAGTCTGACGCGCTGAGGAACTCATTGCTACTCTGCGAGTCCCGTCTGCCTACCTTCTTGTGCCTTCGCACCCGCTCGGGGGTACGGAAACTGGGCTTGTTGCTCTTCCTGCCGCCAGTGGGTGTGCCATGGTGTCGCTTCCCATTGCTGCCACTGGCCTCTTGCTTGGTGCGCCTCTGACGTGAGGAGAGTTTTTGAAGGTTGCGCTGCTTCTGCCTCTGTTGGGGACTAGATGCTTCATCGAAAAGTGTTTGGCCAAAAACGTCCTCCTGGTTACAAGAGGTCGGTATTTCTTGGCCGGGCTCGAAAGGCGAAAATCCGAATACATCCACGCTGTCTGGGGAAATGGGTGGTGTCTGGCCGCTGGGTCCATCGCCACTCCTGCTGGACCTGGATAGGTTTCTGCTGAAAGGAGCTTTGGTGAATACGTCAATATCTTCCGCAGCGTTCTCCTGGCTCACCTGCCTAAAAGGGGCTTTGGCAAATATATCTACGTTCTCTGGTGACACTCTGGGCTGACCACTGCCAACAAAAGGAACAGCACCAAACACATCCATAATGCTCACGGCAGGCATGGCGACACTTGGCGAATTGGGAGGGGTGATCACACTGGCTCCA
Source organism: Semotilus atromaculatus (assembly GCA_031834385.1). Lineage (NCBI taxonomy): Eukaryota > Metazoa > Chordata > Actinopteri > Cypriniformes > Leuciscidae > Semotilus > Semotilus atromaculatus. The sequence goes on from JAULUF010000035.1 coordinate 7,597,496, forward strand.
GATTCAGCTTTCACAGTTCCCGGAGGAAAAACCGCAGCCTTCTCCTCCGACGGCCCAAGTTTCGCTGTCCTAGACTCACAATCTGAGTCTGAGCTGTGTTTGTCTTCCTCTTCCTCTATCTCTTCCTCAGAGTCCATGAGCAACGGTCTCTGACCCAAGTTCTCAGGTTCGGTGTCTTCGTGTTCGCTGTTGAGACCTTCCTCTTCTTCCACCTCCTCCTCTTCACTACTTTTGGGAGAGGGCGGGTCGGACTCAAAATCACTGTCTGATTCCTCTCCTGCTTTCTGAGGCAGTGAACTAGTGGAGCTACCTTTTTTTGTCGTTTTGTGTTCCTTGACAGATGGCAGGGTTGCGTCTTGCATGGCTGGAACAGCCACAGCAACACTGGGCTTCTCAACTGGACGCTCCGCTGTCAGCACACCAGCTCCTGCTAAACGAACACACAAAGTTGGCAATGAATGTCTAATGTACACAGCATGTAAATGTAATATGCTCTCCGCCTATACTGTAGTTCTCACAAAGAAAATGCACATACTTTATTCCACCCTTAGATATTTTATATAGCTTTGAAAAGAAAGAGACCTACAAGCCTACAACAGAAGGTTAAAATATAACAGTAAATGAAATGGTTGAACAAAAGTGTTTTTTTGTTAAAAGCTGACACTAAGAGAAACATTTTCATCGAAAACTGAAAAGTACCTGGTAAAACTGAAATATAAATGTTCATATCTGCCAAAATGGTAATGTATATTACAAAACTGGAAATCTTTACACAATATATTAAACATGCCACTAGATAGCAATAACACCAGTGCCTTAAATTTGACAGCTCTAAAAAATGTATAATCTGTAAAAAAATATCTGAAATCTGTACTTCTACTGCAGTCTCGCCCGACGCAGCGTTCAGTGCTCCAAAGACAAATTACCCTCAGTCAAGATTTTGGCAATTGTGCAAAAGACATTTTTGATTCTTATTTGGTAAAACAAAAACAAAACAAAACAAACAAACATTGAAACTGATTGTCAGAGACATTGAAACAAAAATGTACAATTTATTACTTGTTCCTCATGTAATTAGTTTAAGCTGGTATATCTTACTACAGCATATCACAATATTTGTCAACATGTATAATTATTGAGATATTTGTCTAATTTCAAAAGACTGAATTTCTCAACATGCTTAGGCATTGCCATCCTCCCCCTGCTGAGCAGGCAGAGCTGCGGATCTGTTATCATCAAATCCATCCAAACTGGCAGAGCAAGACACAGAATTAGCCAAACCCAGTTCTTTGTATACGATGAAGTCTAGAAATATATAAATAAATCCAAGTTAAGTAACTAATTAATTAACAACAACAACTACTACTACAATTATTATAGTTACTAGTGGCTGGGGGAAGGGGTAAAGAGAAGCGCAGCATGGGAGGAGGAAAAACTGGTGATTTTCAAAGAAATCTCAAGCTTAGAAGAAAAAAAATATACAAGCAGACTGTTTAGGCTGTCCGGATTACAACACATCTAATCACGCCTACCTCCTGGAATGCAACAATCCACAGCACAGCATAATGGAACATCCTTAATCATATAAGAAGATCGTAAGAAGAATATTGAGTGTTCTTTTCCAGGCCCATGCGATTACACGCTGATGACGGCTCGAGTAAAAACAGCCAGAGCAAGTAATATCTAAGCATGTGGATGTCCAGACCTCTCCCTGCTTTGCTTGAATCAGGAACATAATGGAAATGTCATATGAAAGCCACATATCCATCCAGTGGATTACCCAGACCTCCCTTCATCCAGCTCAGATGCTAAGCTGATTGTCTTTTTGTCTTCAAATCTTTTGCATATATTGTGAAGACAGTCGGATATGCTTCAATAGTTCATTGTTACCTCATTATGTCCAAATGCCTCTGTTGTACATGCAACTTTACCAGGCAACCACAATATATAAATTGAGTTCATAAAGAGATATTGTTTATTCTATTGTTTAAAAGCCATTTTAATGTTTCCCCCACCGATGACCAGTTAACTGCTTAATCAAGATTTAAGGGATAAAGCTTACAAATCAACAGGACAGCCACAGTACATAATTGGTCTTAAACGTAATCATACGTTTTGCATATATTAGACTTAAGGGCATTTTCAAAATCAAGGTACTCCAATAGGGTCCCATTCAACCATTGTTCCAAAAAGGCTCCAGTGCATGCAAGCTTTGTTTTACCGTATTAAAGGGGGGTTGTGAAGTCTTGCAATAGATTCATTATTTATGAAGTCCAAGGTTCTGAACACATTTTATATTAAAGACCTCCAATGGTAAAAATCAAGTTTATGTCGTTTATACGTCCATGTGGTGTTTTTAATATGCTTTAAGACAAACCATGTGCAAATTCATGTCAACACCATTGCGGAGTATTTTCTCTTTAAAACTGCGGTGGGAAAAAACACAGGTTGAAATCATTATTTTTCTGTTGATATAAATAATTGGGTACATTTAGCAATATAATGGGTGAATTATGTATATTACGATGTTATGATGAACTATATGCCTTTCTCCACTGACGTTCTAAGTTGTTCAAAGTATTTGTAAGGACGCTGATTTTTAGAAGGCAGACTGTGATGGCGAACAGGAACATGGTTTGTGTAACATTAACAGTTACAGTTATGAGTTCGACGTTGTAGAGAGCGATACATAAAACGCATTACCATTCTGATACATCGATTTGTAGACGAGCCTGTATGAGTGAGTGGAGGCTGGGCTCATTTGCATATTAATGGAACGCGCAAACTAAACGAAGCAAGGGTGTAATTACATTCAATCAATCTATTTTAAGGAATTAACACATTTTTTTCACAGGAAAAAAAACATTTAAATATATGTCATTTTGGTGATCAAAGATGAGTTTTAAAGGATATAAATTGACTACAGGGGACTTTAAATGTACATGATTATAAATGATATATAGTTAAATGTTGGCATTAAAATGTAAATTAAAACCTGTGATTTGCTTAAGATACTGTTGACCCCCCCAAAAAAGAGGTCAGTGAGGCATGTTGAAGTCACTTCATTAAGTGAGTAGCACAGTCTTTATTCCTTATAGATCAAATTTTTATATGAAAAAGGTCTTATTATGCTTTTCCAAAGTAAAAAATGAAATAGATCAATGTTATTCAGTTTAGAATCAAATTGTTAGACAAAGACAGCCATGCTATTTTATAAAAGGAGGAACATCTTGCTCTAGTGGTATAAAGGTGGAAGACATCAGAACTTCTTAAACTCAAAGCATTAGTCAAATGCTCCTGATATGAGCCTCTATAACAAAAATCAACAAATATAGCATTGCTTTTAAATAAGCTTTATTTATAATTAGCATTGTATAAAGAAACATACATTATGATACATGAGTATTTACATCAGTTTGTCAACTGAACATTAACAGCTTATGCAACTGATGCTGTATCTATGCATGCAAGTATGTACATATGAGAGGTCACTGAGGAATGGTGGGGTTATGAACTTTTGTCATCTACAGAAACATATGCATGAAAACAAACATTACACAGCTCGGACATCTGTACCATGATTTCTGGGGCAACATAAGGCATGAATTGAAAGCTGTTATAGGAGAAACTTTTTGTATTAGCGTCAAGAAAACTAATAAGAAATACTAAAAACAACAGTATCCTACAACTCCAATATGCAAGTGGATTTAGTCACTCAACAGATGTTCTGCTTACACTCGCTCAATAGTTTACAATATGGCTCAATACTTTTAATACAAGTTCACAAGTCAGTTTTAACTGTCCACCAATATCCCACTCAATCAAGATGTCTCTGAAAATGGCTGTCTTTATCTAATACAAAATGGTAACACATTAAACTTGAAAAAAATTTAATAAAAATAAAAATAAACCCCAATGTTACCAAAAATGTTGTGATAATGCAAAGTAACTTGAGTGGGTGATGAGATGAATGAGAACATCAAATAGGAATCCAGCACACGGATTCGCTAAACTTTACGGTCAACTTACCGTTGGGAAAATAAAGGTTCAGTAAACATTATGGTAAGCCCTTATGTAAACTATTACTAAATGCATTAAAAAAAAAAAAACCAATATGTGCTGACAAAAGAATACATGTGACATTTGCCATTAATTAAGGCTCAATGCTGCCAACATGAGAGACAGCAAAAAATGGCACGTGATATGTCTGTGGTGTGGTTACCAGTGCTAACATGTAAAAAGCCTCATAACATTATTAGACATAGCGTTTTCTAAAAAATCATCTGCGACCAGAAAAGAGTTCTAGCATAGGCTACATAATAATAAGACATCACATTACGCAAAAGAATGAAAAAAAGGGCTGCCAACTCTTAGATGCTTCTGTAGATGCAACAGTTTCTGATTATTCGGCTAACCTCCCTCAAGTTAACCTGCCAATGTTCCCTAAATTGGCAACTTAAAGTATCTTCACAGTAAATTACAGAAAGAAAAAATAAGTCTCAATGAGGAATTTAAAGCCAACTCTTAACACTGGAAAAGAAGAGACTCGTGTTGGCATTTTTACGAGTAAACAAAGTGAATATGAGGATAGTTGGAAATTTTCTATGGTCTGAGGTCCATAGAAATTGTACCTGAGAACTTTTGGCACTCACTTTTAGTTGCTATCAACAACTTGCTATCAAGCAGATAATGTAGCTAACTGATCGGAAGAAAAGAAAAAAGACAAACAAATTCTAGTAAGTGGAAAATTAGGTTGCTCAAGAATCTGAAAATCTATTCTATCATGCCAACCTGATGCCTAAATGCCAAAATAAATTCCCTTAAATTCATACATTGTCTATTCTGAACTAAACACTTTTTCTGCTCTGTTCAATAAAAAATATTAACATAAAAATGTGGGTCCTGAGAGAGAAAAAAAATCTAAACTGACAAAGCAAATAAAGTCTAGAGTACAATCCACACCGATAATAAGATTAGACCCGCACATACATACTGTAGTAAAACTGCACCACTATATAAGAGTTAGCCCAAACAACTAAAACTAAATCTATTAAAATTATATAAAAAAAAGATGCAGATGTGAAGAGCATAGCACAAATTTACAACTACAATATTGCAAGTGCACAGACAAACAAAAGTTAAAGCTTAAAAAAAAAAAAAAAAACTACAAATAATAAAAGAAAAAAAAATACATGGCATCAGCAACAAGCATAAAGCTGTGGTTTTGTGAAATATAAATAAATCCTTAGGAGAAAAAAAAACACTTAAACCATCGTATCATGCAAGTCTATATTTCTTATCTCTTATAGTTTCAAATGTATTATTTGCATCATTTTATAATCTGCAAATTCTCTTTATTTCTATGGTTGCATTTTACTGTTGACTATTTCCAGCCGGTCTTATCTATACATAATATCTAAATCTATGTATGTACCAGATATATAGTGTCTTATTAAATTCTTATCTTATGAACAGTGAGAAATAGAATCAAATGACAAGCTTGTAACTGTCTAAATGTACTGTATATATTTAAAGTGGTTAAAGGAATAGACGGTAACATTGATTCTGTTTGTCTCCCGACTCCAGATGTGACAGTGATATGTGGTGTAGAGGCGACACATCCAGCGAGCAGAGAGACAGAAAGAGGTTCGGGAAGAGCAGGAATAGGGGAGCACAGATATGAGGAGAGAGGAGGAGGACGTTAAACAGGGAACTTTGGTGAGGGTCCTTTTTGAGCCGGCTGCTAGAACTTGCCTGCGTTGGCCAGGAAGGGCACAGAGCCAAACGGATCCTCGGGGAGTGAGGGCTGCAGTACCGGCTGCTGTCTGTCTATGCTGCTGGCCTCCATGCTGACAGATCGCTCGACTGGCTTTTCTGTGGGGAACAACGGTAGCAGACACACAGAAAGAGTTAATGTAGCAATAAAGCAGGATGTGTATGCCCTCTGCTGGAGAGGATGTAGAATACTAGAAGAGGATAGATGTATGGATGCATTCTCAAAACGGACTCAAAGAAAGAGAGATGGAGAGAACTCCATTGAAAGCCACTGTGACATTTAAAATGCTCATGATCTACAAAAAGACACACAGAGACACTTGCTTGCTCTTAGAAGGTCAAACTCTCGATCGAGAAGCTCTTCTTCTGTGAGTTTGGAGAAATTGTCTTCTCCAAATGGGTTCCATCCAGACATATCAGGAGGGTTATTGACAGTCTGAGGAGAAGGGCTCAGGACCTCCACAGTGGACACTGGGTTTCTACTACAACAGAAAAAGGAAAAAAATCAGACATGTAAATAGTTGTACTCAAATGGGTGTCTCTCTCTCTCTCTATATATAAATATAAATATGTATATAAATAAACCACACATACATATACATTTTCTTTTTTGTTGTGCTATTCAAACTACTCATTCATTATACACTACCGTTCAAAAGTTGGGGTCAGTAAGATTAATAGAAATTATTGCACGGCTCTGTGGAATACTTGATTCTGATTGGTCAATCGCGCCATCCAGCGCTATGTTATTTCCCGATAACAACCACTGAAAACAGATAACAGGCTCACCCGGGTTACTGAAGTCAGCAGCGCTATACGCTTGCTAGGAATGTTTTTTCTTCGTAGAAGTTTTACATTTGGTGAGCTAATAAAATATTAAAACTCAATTAAATGACTGTACACAAAATATTGATTTTGACTTTTTGTTTTACAAAAAGAAGCTGCTGCCATTTTGTGATTATTGTTATGCATCCGTTTCGATTATAAAATAAAAAAACAGGTACGATTTAATCTCAAATCAAAATCTCTTATCCCCATAATTATTTATGTTGCGAAATGCCGTGTGATAAGTGCCCTCTGCCAGACTGATCTCATGAAATAGCGTATGTATGACACGCCAATTCGTATTTCCATTTTTGGCGTGCTATCAACACGCATAATCGCTTTTCAGCGTGTTTATCAACGCCATTGACTTAACGTTACATTACTATATATAAATATATGACCTACCCCAACGACGTCCCTAAACCTACCCGTCACTTGGGTTATTAGCATTTATGACTCTTCCCCTACCATCCTAGGGAAAAAAATATCGCTCCCCAGATGTAGATATTCATTTAGCTTAGTTTCGCTCGGAAATTTAACGGCGTACACATACACGCGGCGTGGACATACACGCGGCGTACACATACACGCGGCGTGGACATACACGCAGCGTAGACATACACGCAGCGTGGACATACACGCGGATAGCTGAAAATGCGTATAGATAACACGCCACTTGATTTGAAAGTGGCGTGTATGTTTACGCAAATTCATGATGTCATGTTGCCTCTGCACTTATTGCTTACTGCACTTATGACTGTACCGTATCCCTTAAATGTCTGTCTAGTTTGAACTTGCCTCTTGCTAGCAACTGCTTTCTTTGTGGAAGCTTTGCATTTAAAGACCCAATAAAATATTTTGACTCAAATCAATATTTCGTTTCTAATTATTCACTTGTGGCAAGTAGCCGTGTAATAAGCGGGATATCCAGCCGGTTGTCATCTCAGAATAAACGCCTAATCACTCTGTCGGTTACAACCGATTATCCCTTACTTCATTTAATGTGTCTAAAGTGAATAAAAGTATTACGAAAAAGTGACAGTAATAGACAAATAAAAGATATTCATTTCAAATAAATGCTGTTCTTTTTCAGAATCATGTGACACTAAGTATTCAGCAGTCATTACTCCAGTCTTCAGAGTAAATGATATTTTAAAATGTATTCAAATAGAACAGTTATTTAAAATTGTATTAATATTTCACAATATTAATGTTTTTAAAAAAAAAATTTATATATCTTTTAAAAAAATTTTTTTTAATTTTTTAAATATCTTACTCGCCTCAAGCTTTTGAATGGTAGAGTAATATTCATTCTGCAGCGAAATTCTATAACTAGGATTGGATATCGGTTGGAATTTTAACAATTTCGACTCGCTTCTCGATTCCTGATTTCGATTCCAATAAGGTAAAGAAAAACGTTTTTGGGATATCATTCACGTTTATTCTTATTGCAAAACATTTCATTTTAGCTGAATACCATACACAAAATTCAACAGGCTAAAGAACACTTACACAAGGAAGTTTTGCATATAGTTTAAAAATGCACAGAAAAACGCTGCACGGGTTTTCTTGCGCTTATTAAAATGCATACAAAGGAATCGATAAGAGAAATCAAAATGCGAGTCAAATCGAATCCCAGGTTTTTGGAATTTTGGTACCTCGATACTCAACCCTATTTATGAGCGTGATTTTTTTTCCTAAACCACTTCAGCGGAAATCCCGCCCTGCAGCCGATAATAAAGTTTTCATTGGTCATGTCAATCACTGTACCGATTGCCTACACCAAACACTGATCCCTAAACCTACCTACTGGTCACTGTAACCTAAACCAATGAAATCGGCTGCAGGGCGGGATTTCCGCTGAAGTGGTTTGGGGGAAAAAAAAAAATCACGCCATCTATGACAGGACCAAAATGGCATACTAAGACAAACATCTACATCAGTAATAATGTCCAAGGAGCTTGCCTGATGTTAGTGAAGGGGGTCTCTACTGGAGAAGGTGCGACAGGGTTAAAGGAGCTCAGCGGGGCCTGAAACTCCAATGGGGAGATATAGGGCAACTGCTGGACTGGAGCACACTGCTGCTGCTGAACAAAGGCCTGCTGGTACTGATGCATCTGTAAGACAGGTTACTAGTTTGACAAAGTTCTTTTGCCTATGGCACATAGGCCTGCTGTTGTGTGCCAGTGCTCAGAACTTCACTTTGACAATATACAATGGACATGAAAGTAGAACGAATATCACACCGCAGTTATATACTATTATTGCAGAATTTGTTGTGTTGCTAGGATAATTGTTGCAATGGACTATCCTAGAGGAAGCTTTAAGATAAACTGCTACATCACTAGAGAAAAAGGAATGTGTATGGTAAAAGTAAAATAATGACAAATGTTTTTGAAACAAAAAAAGCTAGTTGAATTGCACTAATTGAAAAAAATATGTATTGCATTAACCGTGCTTGCATTTTAATCCTGGATATTTTGCGATAATGGCTGTTCATCATCACTTTCTTAACTTTCCACTTAATATAAAAGTGTGCTTTCTCCATACAAAACGACCATGAGGACACAGGGAAAAAGAAAAAGAAACAGACAGAAAGAGCACCACCAAAGCCTTTGAATATCCCTACAGTGTAATTGCCTCATATGTTACAATTTAACACAGAGAACCGGTCGATTTCACCACACCATTCAATCCCCTGATGGTTTTGCAAGGAGCAGATTGCATCTGAAATTAAACAGATGGTAATCATTCGGTGGAAAATGAGCTAAAAATTGCTCCGCCTTAACATTATGTATTTAGCGAAAGTCAGTTAGTAACATTTCCCATTTTAGCGTAAATACAATTCAAAGGAATTATTGACGGTTATGATTGGCAACATTCACTTGGATGGAGAAACAGTTTGGCACCGCTTCAGTGAGTGAGTGGGGCCAAATGAATAAGGCAAAGACAGTCTAATTTCAGACTTAAGAAAATGTATTAAATACAACATAACCTACTGACATAGTGGATAAATTAATATTTAATAAAGCAGCACCATCCTTCTCAATGCAGTTTACATTCCTTCATGTCATTCATTTCTATATAAATCTCTCCTATATTAGAACTGCATTATTTAAAATCTGGCAAAATTCCTCATTAAAAAGCGAATAAATGGCCCTGCCACTAATGTTGCGGGTGTATCCGTCTCACCAGGGCAGTGTAGTGAGCCTGCTGTTGCTGCTGGGATTGATATATGGGCTGCTGCTGCATCATCATCTGCTGCTGAAGCATATGCTGCTGCTGCTGCATCTGAAGACTCTGTTGCATGGCCTGATGATACTGCCAAAGAGAAAGAGAGAGAGAGAGAGAGAGATGTCAGTGGACAGTCGTGATGAGCGTGGGAGTTTAATTTATGCTTCTCAATATGTTCAGTAACACAGTGTTATCATAGGGTTTATACCATCACACGGTACAAACCTACAACACCATACATTTAAAATTCAGGGCAGCAAGCTTGAACTCGAGACAACAGGACATTTAACACGGAGTGATCACAACACTGACAATTCCTTTGCAATTGAAATGAGCACTAGACTGGCAGAGACTGATTTAATGTTTCCTTTAAACAGCATTTTGCAGTGAATTAGAAAGCACTGATTAATTAAATAAATTCAGCATGAAATCAATTTTCGACACTATTTACTTTGTTAGCGCACATTATTAGTCTTGTGAACAATTAACCAGTGGAAGTCAATACACAGACATTTTTTTTTGTCATGGTAATCTGTATGGAAGTAAAATCATGACAAATGTATGTTTGTAAAAAAGCATTGTATTTTTAGGGCTTGCATTTTTATGGGCTGAAATTCAACATGGTCGTATATTTAAGCTGTGAATATTTCAATTCAAAACATTTCACACACATTTTCATTGTTAAAAAGTCAATAAGCCATATTCACCTTTCAGATTTCATTTCCAAAATGTTCATTCTGTTTAAAAATACAACCTATAATATGGGACAGGCAATTTTCAGTCCATTTTATTTTGCTTTACAATTCGCTTCCATAAATTCAGTGGTTCAAATTCAACAGCAAATTCAACATAGCAGATGGAGATTATGAATTCCTGCAGTTCCTGGATGTGTTGTTGTCGACCTTACCAGCAGGGGGTGCAAGTCATTCATAAAAACTGATTTACAGAAATGGAGCAAGCAGTCAGTATTTGTGATGATTATCAGGACCAGTAGTAGTTATGGAAACGCTGATAGAGGCACAAAAGCAGTGTTTAAGTCTTCACGGTTACTTTTGTACATGTAAACAGCTTTCTCTACCATGAACGAGATTACAACGTTATTCCCCGATGCTGACCTACAGATCAAACGTTAAATCTGAGGTAGTAGACATATATTTCTCTCGGTTGTTTAGATTACTTAACTTTTTTTCGGAACACTTAACATTGCTTAATGGACTAATACAGTGATATAAAAGATTCTCAGACTCGCACCTTATTAGGAATTTAGGCTATACTATATACAGGAACAGGCAAGCAGATAGATTCAGAATATAAACGTAACGTACAAATTTTCATGCTAAGAGTTTTCCAGTGAAATACTGGCATACAGTTGGCTTGACATTGAACGTTAGATATTTGCAAGTTAAGGGACCGTCTCTAAAGTTACATACGACATGGGTATACAGGTTTCTAACTTTAATATTGAAGAGAATGTCTTACAGTCATAATGTACACCTTTTAGATAGTTGATATGTAACTAAATAAACAGTCACTTTTTTTAATTATTGATATTTTTTGACTATTGCATGAGCTCATATTTATTTTAATATCAACAATCTTAACAAAAGTCCACCGGAAAAATTAAGCACAATAATGCATTTTGACGACTTTTGCTGACAAATAATCCTTTACATAGATACTGACATTGTAACAATGCTGGTTGAAAATCGGCAATTGTATCTTAAGATTGCTTTTAGTTTTAGAGTTGATCTTATTGTTAATTCATCCATGCTTTTTTTTGTTTTTTATACATCAAAATGTCATAACTTCTTGTTCCACTGAAACAAAAGACTTCTATCTGCTAACATATGCCGGACTTCTCTAATAATTGAACCAACTTTGGTTCTGTCCTTCATTTTTTGATTGGATTCTGGCTTAGTCGATTGTAAGAAATGGGTAGAATTAATCCCCACTCTACATTCTTTTTCTCTTGATAATCCATTTATCGTATGTAGAGAGATGCATGATTAACCAGAGAACCAGCAGTTGTGCATTGATAGTCAAATTACAAACACACGTTAGAGACAATACTGACAAATGTATTATTGTGGATTAACAGAGTATATTATAGATCACAGATTTGAGCCGTTTATTGATGTAACACCAATCAAATTAATGTTCTCAAACTAGGAAGTCATTCCTTAAAAAAAAAAAAAAAAAAAAAAAAAAAAGTGTGTATTGTTTATCACACAACAAAAATTGCAGAACGTAAACTGTTCCGCCATATTTTTGGTGGTTTATCATGTGTAAACAAAGTAGTCATGTGCTCATCAGAAGACCACAAAGTTTAATCCAAAAAAGAACCAACTGACTGTCATAGGTCACAACACACACAAACACAAAAATGATTTATGCCACTGGGATTTACCACAATTACTTAACTGGTTCAATAAAAATAAAACCCTGGAATCTGCGCTTGTGCCTAAATTGTACTTTTTAAAGATCTGCAGGAAATTGGTTGAAACATATCTACAAAGAACCTTCCTGAACACTGCTCGTGATCTCCTGAGGTCATTACCTGTTGCATGTACTGTAGCTGCTGTGCAGTGACTTGCTGTTGGTGGTGGATATTGTGCTGTTGCTGCTGCTGTTGTTGTTGATGATGTAATTGTTGTAGTCGAAGGTCACCAGGCTGCAGTTGCTGTAACACTCTGTTCTGTTGACTGTTACTCGGCATCTGCGCCGCCGACTGCTGCCCATTTCCAGGAGCTGAGACAGGCACACATACCATATACAGTTAAAGCTTATTTCTCCAGAGGAAAAAAAAATACAGAACACAGACCATATTTAAGAAAACATGGATTATATTGTTTACCTTTCTGGCCGTTGCCAACCGTATCTGAGGATACTGTCATTTTCACAGGAGTTACAGAGCTGGACAAGGGCAAAACATTAGTATTTGCAGCTTTGGGTCTTTGCCTGGGTGCGATTGATGTTTCTGTTGGTCCAACTGAATCTGTAATTCTAATGAAAAAGAAATGAAAACATGCTACTTAAATGGTTTGTTGAATTCAAATAATCTGAAAACAACACACAAAGCTCTAATATGTTACCTGGCTTTTGTCAGGCTCTTCTTAGCAGCAATATCACTAGCAGTAAGTGGATCCGGCAATGAGGTGGGAAGGGGTGAGTTCTGTGTGGCAGAAAAAGAAAAACCTCTGAATTATAATTCTGAATCATACTAGGGGAATAACAAAAATAACTATCAATTCAATTCATTTACAATAATCTATGGCTACACGTCTGTCCATATTTGTTATCTAAATTATTGATTATCCTTACTGTGTATCGCAACTGTTCAGATTTGATTTTGTGTGTTTGTTGTGGTGCTCTTTGTTTGTTTTTTTTAGAATATCTGTATTGGTCTCTATGGCAATGATGTTGTGTAGGTGTGCCAATGCCAAAAAAAACAACAACAACACAGTTTGCAGTACAGAAGTTGTCTTGTGTCAACATGTGGTCTCGTAGGAGGCTGACTAGCAATATACTGTAATTTTCTGCTCAACCTGCACTTCGCAACACAACCTTGTTTCTGAAACAACTTTCAGCATGTTTCCTACAACAACACCTGACGTTTACATCTTATGTGGCATGAGAAAGCATTGAAAAGCCTCTGAAATCTGAGCAGTCGGACATGTGACTTAGAATGGATTTTTAAAAATGGTATTTCATGTAATTTTTCTGTAGTTCACACTAGCTAAATAGAATTGGATTACAGTTGGATATGCAGAAAAATCGAATTTGGACTGACACTCTGAACAAGACTTATGTGTGAGTAACTTACAAAAAGATTTGGCACTGGACACTCCTTTCCAGCTAACCGAAAGGCATAGTGAGAAACTTGATAGATGTCAGGTCTCTTTTCTTGATCAGGCTCTAACATGTATCCTGTGTAAATGAAAGAAAATGGCTGTTATTTATCAGATGAGGGTGCTTATTTTCAATTTCAATCTAAATGCACGTTCAGGAACAGACCCAAAAAAAATTTAATTCAGTCATTCATATCAAATGCAAAACAGCGCATATCAACACTTAATACTTTCACGATACCTGGAAAATGATTACAAAATTGTCCTTTTTGGATGAACTACCCCTTTATATAGAAATATATAAACAATCATAGACACTCAAAGATTCTAACCAGCCCAAACATGTGCCATGCAATGGTAACCTTTCTAAATATAAAATATATATATATATCTTCCTTTATGTTTCAAGAAAGTCATACAAGTTTGGAATGACCTAAGAGTGGGGAAATTACAGAATTTTCATTTTCATTATCTCTAAGTCAAGAGTAGCTGTGACAAGTGTGCAGTACCTCAATAATACCAGGGGGTGGAGCTATTGTTTAGCTTAATTTCAAAACTCCACCACAGCCTGTGTACACACACCCACATTAAACCATCTTACACAAGATCATTTCAAATCTCATGGGAATATTTGAAAGCTGCTTACTTATTAAACAGTGCAACTTAGAGGAGAATTTTGAACCGTCCGGAACAGCAAAGGTTCCATCACATATGGCAACTTGACTCTCCCCAAATGGAAGTGTGAAGAAACACAGCTTGTACAACAAGCATCCAAGCGCCTGGGAAAGAGAGAGAAAACAAGAAACTGTAATTCCACACAAAGACATTCAGGTTTCACTGCTCTAATAATTAAATACTGCACTGTGACAACACTTATAATGGCTGACAGCTGCTCTGTTTCGTACAGGATGAATTCTGAGAATTTTTTCTATTTTCAGATGGAACAAATGTGCAGGAAGTATTGTCATACATTTCCTCTTCCTACCCGCGCAAGTTCTGACACGATGACCATGAACTGCTACCATCTGTACTGGTGAAATTTATCACAATGTGAGCTTTACACTGAAGGAGCTGGTTCATGGGAACTGGCTCTTTCTTTTCTATTCAGTCCAGCATTTGTTTGGAAGGAAGAGCAGTGAAATAAGGCTAAGCTATTTAGCTTTTACAGCATGTCAAGTTAAAGAGGAAGTATGCCTTCATGAGGCCCTCATTCCTGTCTTTACAACACTGGAAACTCTTTTCTTTACTGCTTTCCATCAGGCCCACATGCACATAACACTGCTCCTCAGCTCTAGTAAACATGTCTAAAATATGTCTGACTGCATCTTGTTACAGAATAACTTGAATAAAATCTACTCATTTCTACACCAGTGCACCTTGATACATGCCTAAATGTTTCATGATGCAAAAGAAAAGATCAACAAACGATCAACTTTGAAACAAAGCCAGGATTTCAAAGATCGCTGTAAAGCACACCCCTGAGAGCCCTCATTTATGGAGGAAAAAAGTTTCTCATCTGTCTGCTGTGTCAGTCTGACCAAACCAGCTCTCCAGCTTGTTTCTGTGTTGGATATTGACATGGGAGGGAATAAAAGATAATTACTGGGTGGAGGTGAGGGAGAGAGAGTGTGAGTGTGAGAGAGTGTGTCCAGTGCCTACCCAGATATCAGCCTTTGTGGTGATGGCTTTCCCTTGGTACAAGTTAATCATCTCTGGGGCACGGTATGACAGAGTTGTGTACCTAAGCAGAGAATAATGAAAACAATGGAAGGTTTAAAAGCACTTACTTCCTGGCACCAAAACATCATCTAGATAAGCTTAACATATTTTGTAAATTCCTTTACATTACATGGACAAAATGCAAATTTGCTGCATACCGGTATACGAGGTTCAAGACAGAGCAAATCAACCACTGCTCGATTTAGTCCACTACAATATGCATAAGCGTGACACACTCTCTAGATTTACAATGCTCAACACACACACATGCTTCCAGAACGGTTTAGGATTGATTTGAAAGTTTTAGTGTTTACTTATAAATCCTTAAATGGTCTAGCCCAGACCTACCTTTCTGACCTTATACAACATATCCCGTCGAGGTGGCTTAGGTCGGCAGATTGCATGCTCTTGGCTGTCCCTAGAGTGAGGCTGAAACATAGGGGAGAACGGGCCTTTGCAGTTGCGGCCCCTAAACTATGGAATAATGTACCATTATCTGTGAGGCTGGCCCTAACACTCTCCGCTTTTAAATGTAGTCTTAAAACATTTTTTTTCTTTGGCTTTTACTCCAGTTTGAGAGCTGTGTTTTTGTCTTCTTGTTTTTTTTGTCGCACACACACACACACCACACTTTTTTTTTCAAGGCATTTATAATGTTACAGATGATTTTTTATTTCAAATCAATGCTGTTTTTTTTACTTTCTATTCGTAAAAGAATAGTTAATTTATAATAATTTTATAAATAATTATAATAATTTATATCACAGTTTCAACACAAATGTTAAGCATTTTTTAAATGTAAATGTTTTTAAAATCTAAATGTTAATAATTTACATTTTAAAATATATTACAATAAACCGTTATTTAAATTTCTAATATATCAAAATATTACTGTTTTTACTGTATTTTAAAAATAAATAAAATGCAGCCTTGGTGACCATAAGACTTACAAAACGTTCTTACCAACTCAAAAAATTTGAACGGTAACGTACAATCGCTTATACAATACCCCAGTAATATCACTTAAACAGTAACTCTAATGTTAATTGTTATATTTACACTATCAGATCACTTTAATAGATACTAGTTTAGCAGTTAGAGGAAAAGTCATACATGTAACGTAATACATGTAAACGTCAACACTGGACACTGATAACATGAAACTGCATAGTAAATTAATAGGGTTTATCAAACACAGGTTTACCAAACAGAATATATGATGGCAGAATGACCCATCAGAATCAAGTTGTCCAGAGAGCTGTGTAATAATAATAGTAATAATAAAAATAATAATAATAAATGAAGCTTGATGTTTTCTGCAATGCTCACTAGTTCCCACTGTAATTCCGAACTCTCCACTGTACTGTAAAAAGTCTTACTTCTTGATCTCATCCTCCACAGCAGCTATACCATCTTTATGTGGAAGCAAAACTTTGTGTGTGGCACTTCCAAAATCACACAAGACGTAGTTTCCCTGGTCATTCAAGAGGAGGTTTTCTACCTGTGAATACACACATTTGTTAGTCATCTTTGTCAATAGGTGCAACTACTGTAAACTCCGACAGTCAAGAAACAAAGGCAGGAGAGGAAGAAAGTTAGGTTGCAGTTCTAGAAAATGGTGGCGCTGGAGACTAAAGGGGTCCTGATGGTTTCACACCTAATTCTTCACCTTAATTCTTTTGCAGTTAACCTGTGTCTTTTCTTCTCCACCTGTTTTTGTCTGACCCTGCTGACCCCATGAGCATTTCACTGTCCAATGGTCATGTCTTAACTGCAATTCCTAGTATTGCATCCTTCTCATGGACATTTAATAATTTGTGAATTTTCAGTCGGAGTTAAATCTCTTTTTCGGCTTATTTTATCTGTAAAAGAAAACGTGCCTAATAATTATGCACCACTGAATATAAGGCGTTTTCATTTCCAGCCTTCATGAACAATTATATATCACATATATGATTAAATACAAAAAGAATAATAGTTGATAAAAAATATGATCAGAAAATCAACGTGCCTAATAATTCTGCACACACTGTATGAACCCCCAGATGTGTTCGAGAACTTGAGGATTGATATTGACCCCCTTTGTTCAAGGTCTCATAACTCGTTCACATTCTGTGAAATGCGTTTTATGTTGTTGTCTCAGTTGATGAAGCATTTTGTGTTCATACAAGTATTTACACATAAGAAATTTGCTGGAAATAAAAGATGTTGAAAATGAGGATGTTGTTTCTTTTGTTTATGTATTTATACATATATACAGTAGTCAACATTTGTGGATCAAAACCTTTCATCAGTTATACATTAATTTTGAACAATACTCGTTCTTGTCTTAGGACAACTTTGATGAACTTTTTTGATCCACTTCAAATATTGACTTCTACAGGTGAAACGAAAAAAGAAAAAAAATCTGAATATCGTGCAAAAATTCAACTTAAAAGGTGAAACGAATATATTATATAGACTCATTACATGCCAAATGAGATATTTCAAGTCTTTATTTGTTATAATTTTGATGATTATGGCTTACAGCTTATGAAAACCTCAAATTCAAAATTAGAATGAAATTGTGAAAAAAATTGTGAAAAGGTTTTTATAGCTGTAACCTGTAAAAAATATCTCACTTTGCATGCAATGAGTCTATATATTATATTAGTTTCACCTTTTAAGTTGAATTACTGAAATAAACTTATTCAAATTTTTTGAGTTTCACCTACACACACACACACACGTGTATTCTGTATTTTTATTCTTAATTGTTAATCTTAATTCTTAATTGTTAACAATTATTAATCTGCACGTATCAGCGTTTCTCTTAAGCCCTTAACGCCTGAATTTATATAGCTGTATATAAAAAAATGTTTTATGTGTGTTTTTGCCTTTAAGTAGATGGTAAATAATGTTGAGATTATCAATTTCACTTTTGCACAACAAATTAATCGAAATTTTGGTATGTTGCAAATTTGCAACACCGGGCATTTGGGGTAAATTTGGTATGTTGCAAATTTGCAACAACGGGCATAATGGTCAATAATAAGATAACAAAAAACACAGTAAAATAACAGTGAAATTTTTTTTTTTTATTTATTCACCCTTTTTTTTTTTACTTATCCCCTTAACGCCCACTGTCATAAATATGCGACTAACCGTTTGACTCAATCAACCAGCCGAGATAACGTCTGCATTCCCCCAATCCCGGTTAGTGCATATTCGCTACGGACCTAGGAACCTTCGACAAGCACTTGTTTCTAGTGGGACCGCAAAGTGACGGACTTATTTCCTGTTTACACAGGAGGATTACTCCGGTCCCGAAGTTATGGATATGAGTCGGGAAAGTTTGATCCTGAGGTGTATATAAGGTAAGTTGTGCTAAGATAAAAAATACTCACCTGCTTATTGTGTGCTTATGGATCTGCATAAAAATAAATAGCTTTTGTATTCATATCACAGCATGGTGTCTGTATACAGACTATTGAAAATAACTAAGCAAAATACAAAGGATTACCTAGATAAGCTGTCACGAAAATAGTTTTTCTATATAGCACTGGTTAGCGGTCAGAATTGGCCTTATGGACCACTGTCGCAAATATGCTACAAAGCAAAATATTACAATAACTTCAAAAATACTTGTCACACATATTTCACCTCATTACGTCGAGTGTATAAGCACACAATAAGCAGGTGAGTATTTTTTATCTTAGCACAACTTACCTTATATACACCTCAGGATCAAACTTTCCCGACTCATTTCCATAACTTCGCGACCGGAGTAATCCGCGTGCGTAAACAGGAAATAAGTCCGTCACTTTGCGGTCCAACTAGAAACAAGTGCTTGTCGAAGGTTCCTAGGTCCGTAGCGAATATGCACTAACCGGCATTGGGTGAATGCAGACGTTATCTCGGCTGGTTGATTGAGTCAAACGGTTTGTTGCATATTTGCGACAGTGGGCGTTAAGGGGTTAAATTACTAATATAGGTTTATGCATTAGAAAATAAAGACAGCTAGTATTAAATTGCATTACCCTTCTATTTATTTGTGACCACATGAAGGGCTCAGATAGGACATTTAAACCCTCACACACCGTTCCACAACAACAAACTTCCCCCAACTAAGCACACACATTTGAAAACGTACGACATAGTATAATGGCATAATATAGCGATTAGTTTACAAGCGTACATTTAGCATTGTAATATACATGCAAGTTGTGTAAAGCAGCTCTGAAACGATATGCATTTTGAATAGCGCTGTACAAATAAATATGAATATTTGCATAGATATACAGAGATTACAGACTGACCCTGCAATGCAAGTGAAATGCCCACTCATAACCTTCCCGGACAAACCATAAGTACATTTTTGACTCCTGTTTGACTTGCTTCATCTGCACGCACCAAACACAAGACAGATGTCATCCACATTGTACGAATAAATGTTCCCAACCTTTCCGCTAGGAAATTAATTATAAGCATGCAGACTGCGAGCACTACACGCAAGCAGCCGCAACACGACATCAGATAGTGAGCCGTCAGACTATACAGGTAACTTAAAAAGTTTACACATCAAAGTCTTTTTTAAAGGGTCCGATGATTTCAATCATCGTTTATTTTCAGGTTTTGGAAATACTTTAACTGTTGCCTTTTCGCTAGACTTAAAAAGTACGAGCAGAGCCCGGTACGACCTTGTTTTCACATATCTGTGGTTTAAAAATGGCGCCACCGGAAATGCTTCAGGGCCAGACATGCGCAGCAGCATTCCAACGCGTGTGTTATCGTTTACGTCCTTGAAATGGTCTATATAGGTGTTAATATTGGTACTGATGTTTTTTAAAGCGCAATAACATTTCTCAGCATATTCTGCATACCGATATTCAACACGTTAATGACTTTTTGCCAGCTTTTTAAGGAGCAATCTTTAATTAAACAGCTCTAATCATGTGGCTACTTGTCTTACACCACCCAAATGTTCAAATCAAGACAGTGTTAAATTACACAAAAAGTAGTAGTAAGGAGGTTGCAACTTGCAACTACTTCATTTGGAACATCTTGAGAACGTACTCAGTGAACATAAATGCTTCTTGGAGTGGACAATCATGAGATCCTCCTGGCTTATATTTGTTTTTCAACACGGTTATACTGTGAAAAAAAAAAAAAACCCTGTTTTACAGACAAGGCTTAAGCCAGTTCCAGACTAAAATGCATTATTGAGGTGTTTTAACTGAAAGCAACTTGCACTGACATATCTTTTTTTTTTTTTAATCTTAAGATCCACACCAGTAATGTTGTTTTCTAAGGCACGTTTACAAAAGCTACTAAGGCCTAATCCTGGCTTAGTAATCCAGTCTGTGAAACCAGGCCTAACAAAAACAACATCCTAAGTTTCTCCTACAAATCATATGTCTTGAATGGACTATTCTTATAGTACTTTAATGTCTTTTTTGGAGCTTGACCAGCGGTGGTCCTCATGTCTTTATTTTTACATGAAAAACAACAGCCCTGCATGACAAACGAGTAAACAAACGCATTTCTTTCGCTTCAGTGTTCAATAATTTCCCAATTATTTTAGACTGATTGGTTTTGACTGGTGGGAAAAAAGTGTTCGTTTGAATGGCACCATTGGCCTGTTCCCACACTTTTCTGCCAAAAGGGCGGACTTGTTTCTTTCAAGCACTGCTATTTTTCACAAACACAGTATAGTCTTTGCCTGGGTTTAACTAATGCTTGCCACTAATAATGTTTGTGAGCAGAGTAATTGGTTTGGAAGATCATGTCTGGTATCACTGTGTTGAACTGGTATGGTCAGAACATGGTTCCCAAAACTGATAAGGAGTGTCCTAAATGTACCCTTTCAGCTAGTCAAACACAGCCAGACAAAAGAGAATCATTGATCAGTCAGAGTGCCTTATACTTGCTATTTGAGATTTATGAAAATCACACAGATGAAAGTGCAGACACGTCAGTGCTTGTGTCTACAGCTTTACATCTGCAGTGAACTTATTTCAATGCAAATCATTTATATCCATCTGGAATTGCTTAGAAATATCCTGTAGTTGTCTATTAAAGCAGTTTCTGAGCTGTACCTTCAGGTCTCTGTGGATGATTGGAGTTTTACACTGGTGGAGTCTGGCAACCGCTTCACAGGCATCACAGAATATGTTGAGCACCTCCTCTTCAGTGAATCCTACGCTCAGCCGTTGGTTCATCTGCTTCACCACCTGACCAGCTAGATGGCACACATTCATTCAGTCAACAAAGTGTGTGTGGGGGGGGGGGGGGTAAGGAAAACCAAGGCCTTGATATAATCAATTTATTCCAGATTTGGTCAGGGTTATTTTAGAATTATTTATATACTATTAGAGTATTTATAATTTTTTTTTAATTTGCCTTTTTTTAAATAATTTTCATTTTAGAGTAATTTTGGTATGTGATTTTGTTATTTTAGTTTAGTTTTTTTAGTTTAGGTTTCCCATTAACATTTTATTTCAATCAACATTTTCGTTTTCGTTTCTGTTAACAACAGCAACAATGGATTTGTTGTCCAACTTTAGTTGCCTGCAGAAACCAGTCTAATCTTCTAGATTAGAACATCAATTTGGGAACCAAGAACTGGCTCTTATTCAGAAATACCGGAAATTTCAGGACGTTCAGTTCTGTTAACAGGCCTCTAAACAGGATGTAAAAATCAGAAAAGGTACGAATTTAAACTTGTATTAATTTGTTCATATTTACAGTTGCACTCTTCAAGTTATTCCCTTTGTAAAGGTATTTCACTTTAAGATTATAATGAAAGTCGGACAACAGTCAGAGGGATGTACTATGATGCAAGTATGAATCACACAAGGACACACAGAGATAACATTAGATTAGTGGTCGACCAATATTGCAAAATATTTTGATGGCCGATATCTTAGAGAGCTGGGTGGCCGATGTAAAGCCGATATGTGTGTGTGTGTGTGTGTGTGTGTGTGTGTGTGTGTGTGTGTGTGTGTGTGTGTGTGTATGTATATATATATATATATATATATATATATATATATATATATATATATATATATATATATATATGTGTGTGTGTGTATATTTGACCTGAGAACAGTGAGAAGTAATTTTTTTCACATGGATTTTTAGTATACCATTGAATAATGACTGAATACATAAGCTTAAGCAATTTTTGTCCAAAAAAAAAAAAAGTCCAACAGACCAGTGCAATTTTTGCCATTAAGTGTACATTTTAGAAATTCAGGTAGCCTATAAGTAGGAAGACCTTCTGTAAACTGTTTTTTTTTTTTAAGTAAAAAAGGTTTCCAGGGTGACGCGTCAGGCTTGGCACGTGATTCACCACAGCCAAAATAGCGCCGTATGACAGATGTAGCGCTTTTATTTCTAAATATTAACAAACTTGCCTACCATGTCATCAACTTTTTTCTTTTCCGATTCTCCAATATGTGTAAGTGAGTTTGTTTTGTTGTTTAAAAAATCTTTATAAATTATCTGTAACGTGAGATGGGCGCCGTGTTTGGGCCGCAGTTCAGAGATTCTGGTCTGTTGGATTTATTACAGCGCGTGAATTCATCAGTTTCTCCCGAAATACATGAAAGTAAGTGGCCGGTGAACTGGGAGAAAAATAGAGTTGACTTTATAGTTATTTACACTGTGTGTCTGATATGAATAAAAACCGTCGGCAAATATATTTGAATTAAGCCTAACGACTTTTTTCTCGAAACACAACGACTTCATTCTCGATATTTAATGAGTTTATTCTCAAAATTGTATTACAATACATACTTGCCGATATATTGGACGACCACTACTTTAGATTGCATAATGTTTAGACCATAGTTTTGTTTGCATCAAAGCTGTATTACCCTTGCAATACTCCATCAGAATCAGAACCTCCCATACACTGTCTCCCACTGCATTGGTGGTTGAGTCCAGATACCGCACAATGTTCTTGTGGCCCGACAACTCTTTCTGTGGGCACATAAGAAAAAATTATTTATATATGTGATGTACTGGTGTACTCACCCAAAAACATATCGTGGCTTGACTCACCATGATTGTGATCTCCCGCTTGAAGATGTTCAGATCGTGGATATTGTTCACATACATCCTTTTCAGGGCACATCTTACTCCACTGTGCGTACGGGCCAAAAACACCATGGAAAAACCTCCTGGACACACAAACACACATACAGAAGGTTAGTTCAGATGTTTATCTCAACACATCTTAATGAGCAGTTTGACCAGTAATAGCAGTTCAATAAATCACTTAAAAAAAGTTTCCCAACCAAGAAATTCAAAGCAATTTCAGGGGAATTCTGACATTAGATAATGTAGACTTTTTCATAAATTATCAAAATATAATATGTTACGTTGATACAATGATAAATTATAAAAGTTACATTAGCCTACTTTATTAATCTCAAGGGAAACAATGTACTGCATGAACATTTTTAAATAATGTTGTCTGATACAGCAAAATTGTCCTATTGTCAGCGTGTGAGATCGCCAATACACTATTTTCATCAGGGGTGGGAGGGGGCATTTTTTGCTACTTTATTTGCGAATTAATTTACTCATTTATTTAATTATTTACTTTTATCATCACAGGAAAAGATGCACAAAAAGTGAATCGTTGTCCATTTGGCAAGCAAAGATAGAGTTGGTGATAAAGAATGGTAAGTCGCAATTATTGTATGCAGTATTTTGTGTAAAACTTGTCTTTGAAAGTCAGTGTTTGAAATGGAAAAAAAAATACTTTTAATTTTCAGTAGATGCGTTTAAATGGTTCAATCGGAATTAAATCAATCCGATTGATGAATCCGAACACTGTTACATGAACGATAAATAAAAGTAATTGGGTTGATGTGAGCGTTTATGTCTATGTCCGATTAAAATCGGAATTGAATTTTTGACATGCGCACACTGCCCGAATATGCCGCTGTTCGCGCATAACTATTCTCTTCTATTGGTTCTTTACTTGTTTTAAACAGCAGACTTAATATTTATCCGTCTCCGGTCATGATTTGGAGACGGTGAGCATGAACAGTTTTGCCGTGCTGCTTATATTGATCACGCAGTAAAACTCTGCGCACAAAACCATTCGTGTGTGTGTGTGTGAGAATCTGGAACAAGCACTGGTGGGACGTTGTTCTGCTTCACTTCACAGGCGCTGTGAAATGAGAATTTTTAAATAACGGAACACTCATTTATGACACTTTATTCAACGGGAAGAACAGCTCGTTCCGTGCGTCACACGTCATTACGCTATTTCAACTTCATTGTCACACGTCATTACGCTATTTCAACGTCATTGCACATGCGCAGTCCTTTCAGTTTCGGTTTTCAATCCGATCAAGTGTTTACATGTTCTCTGGATCAGATTACACAAGGAGTAAACCACCCCTTTCAATCCGATCGAAATTTCAATCAGATCGAGCAAGGTGTTTACATGAAGGTTTTGTACTCCGATTGAGCCGTTAATCCGATTATAAGGGTCCATGTAAACGCAGCTAGTGATGACTGTTTAAAGACTTATTATATCATTTTAATTATATAATTTATTGTATAACAGACCTAAAGGTTTTCAATGACGACAATGAGTAAGCCAATCTATCTTTTATTCTCCTAGCAGTTATGCGGTGATGGAAATTAATTGTAATAATTTAATAATAATTGTAGCCACATAATAATAATAATAATAATAATAATAATAATTAGGGCTGTCAAATGATTAATCACGATTAATCACATCCAAAATAAAAGTTTTTTTTACATAATATATGTGGGTGCACTGTGTATAATTATTTTGTGTATATATATACACATATATATATATATATATATATACACACATACATACACTCACCGGCCACTTTATTAGGTACCCCATGCTAGTAACGGGTTGGACCCCCTTTTGCCTTCAGAACTGCCTCAATTCTTCGTGGCATAGATTCAACAAGGTGCTGGAAGCATTCCTCAGGGAGTTTGGTCCATATTGACATGATGGCATCACACAGTTGCCGCAGATTTGTCGGCTGCACATCCATGATGCGAATCTCCCGTTCCACCACATCCCAAAGATGCTCTATTGGATTGAGATCTGGTGACTGTGGAGGCCATTTGAGTACAGCGAACTCATTGTCATGTTCAAGAAACCAGTCTGAGATGATTCCAGCTTTATGACATGGCGCATTATCCTGCTGAAAGTAGCCATCAGAAGTTGGGTACATTGTGGTCATAAAGGGATGGACATGGTCAGCAACAATACTCAGGTAGGCTGTGGCGTTGCAACGATGCTCAATTGGTACCAAGGGGCCCAAAGAGTGCCAAGAAAATATTCCCCACACCATGACACCACCACCACCAGCCTGAACCGTTGATACAAGGCAGGATGGATCCATGCTTTCATCTTGTAGACGCCAAATTCTGACCCTACCATCCGAATGTCGCAGCAGAAATCAAGACTCATCAGACCAGGCAACGTTTTTCCAATCTTCTATTGTCCAATTTCGATGAGCTTGTGCAAATTGTAGCCTCAGTTTCCTGTTCTTAGCTGAAAGGAGTGGCACCCGGTGTGGTCTTCTGCTGCTGTAGCCCATCTGCCTCAAAGTTCGACGTACTGTGCGTTCAGAGATGCTCTTCTGCCCACCTTGGTTGTAACGGGTGGTTATTTGAGTCACTGTTGCCCTTCTATCAGCTCGAACTAGTCTGGCCATTCTCCTCTGACCTCTGGCATCAACAAGGCATTTCCGCCCACAGAACTGCCGCTCACTGGATGTTTTTTCTTTTTCGGACCATTCTCTGTAAACCCTAGAGATGGTTGTGCGTGAAAATCCCAGTAGATTAGCAGTTTCTGAAATACTCAGACCAGCCCTTCTGGCACCAACAATCATGTCACATTCAAAGTCACTCAAATCACCTTTCTTCCCCATACTGATGCTCGGTTTGAACTGCAGGAGATTGTCTTGACCATGTCTACATGCCTAAATGCACTGAGTTGCCGCCATGTGATTGGCTGCTTAGAAATTAAGTGTTAAGGAGCAGTTGGACAGGTGTACCTAATAAAGTGGCCGGTGAGTGTATATATATATATATATATATATACACACACACACACACACACACACACACACACACACACAATGCATGTATATTTAAGAAAAAAATATTATTTATATATAAAATATTTATATTTATATATAATATAAATTATATATAAATCTATAAACAGTAGGCCTATATACATGAAAATATTTCTTAAATATATACAAGCATGTGTGTGTATTTATATATATATATATATATATATATATATATATATATATATATATATATATATATATATATATATATATATATATATATATATATATATATATATATATATATATATATATATATATATAACATAAATTTTTATATATAAAATTATACACAGTGCACCCACATATATTATGTATAGAAAACTTTTATTTTGGATGTGATTAATCACGATTAATCATTTGACAGCCCTAATAATAATAAGAAGAAAAAGAAGAAGAATTTAATACATTAATTGGAAATGCCAAATCCTCTTGATCTCACTGATAGCTAATGCTTTTGACGATACCTCTGGCTGTCGTCAATACACAATATCATGGTCTATCGGCACAACCCTATAGTTTATACATAATAAATTAAAATAAAACAAAACAAAACAAAATGCTGAAATGCTTTGGAGGGTGGGGTTTTGGAGAGATGGTGTGTGGCTGAAATAAGCGAAATGTCTGATATCACTGGCAGCAACTACATTGCCATTTAAACAGAGACAGCTGTGAGTAGCACTGTGCACCAGAAATGAGAGTCAGTCGGAACTGAACAATTTAAAACCCATTACAACAGCCCACGTCTAATTTTTGAAGAACATGGAAGACATCTTTTGTAAGAGAGTTCTTTCATTCTGCTTTTTTTCTCATATAAAACAGGAAGATGAATGCTCCCTGCTGAATGAGTGGACAGAAGGACAGAAAAGGCTAAACTTTATATCAACCCAAGATGAGTTCAGGGATCATTGTGACCTTCTGTGAGTCTGGCTCATATTAAATGCAGGTATGAGACAGAGTTCAAGATGTCCTCACAGTCCTCTGATATTGCTTAGTTGCTCAATACATTATAATGGAGTGAGGCAGTCTTAAGTCAAGTTAGGGATGGGCTCACTGTTGGCAGTCACTTGTGAAAAAAGTTAGCCTTAGGAGAAAGACAACCTTATAAGGTTGGTTCACCTAAAATTGAAATTCTGACATGTGTTGTAGATTTTTCCCTAAACCTAACTACTCTAGCAATAATACTACTCTAGCGGGTCTACTCATCCACGCTCGGCCAAGTCCTACCCTATACCCTAGCTAGCGCGTCTACACATCGACGTTGGCTGGGTAGTACTAGTGATCCTAGAACCCTAGCGCGTCTCCACATCTCCACATCGAAATCGGCTGGGTGCTAATAATTCTAACTTACTTGTTCTTGCTGCGCAGCTTTAAATTAACAGACAGACTTCAGCAATTGTCCTCTACTGCTCTTTATTACGGACAGGAGTTCTCGAGCAGTTTTCAGAGAATCTCCCAAGAATAAACAAGGCCGGAGGATCTCAGTCAATTTCCATTGAGAATCCCACCGAAAACACGGATACAACCGTTTTTATAGAATATGGAGGTATAGCAAATGACATTAATTTGATTGGTTCTTCATAGGCAGACTCTTCTGTTTCTAGGTAGAGGAGACTTTGGTTTAACGATTACTTCATTGTTAATCACAAGTTCTAACCTAGTCATCTGTCTAGTTTTATTTCCCATATTTGTTATTTATACACACAATCAGGGGTTTGACACGCATACATTCATCTAAAGTACATAATGTCTTAGTTAGTACATTGTTTCAGATTGTTAGTAGGTTAAATGTTAAAACATGGTTAGCTTAATATTTCCACCACACGTTTACTCAACCTCATATTGTTTTACACTCTTTTGACAGTTTTTTTATTTTTTTTGAGGAACAAAAAAGATGACACTGCTTTTTCCCATAACACGGCTGTCAATCCTCAAAAATGAAAAAGGCACCTTACAACTTCTATAAACGTCATAATGATCATACAACTTGTGTGGTAAATTCCAACTCTTTTGAAGCCAAACATTATCTTTGCATAGGGAAAATACAGTTGTGTATTTTCATGTATCATGTTCCAGTAAAGGTCACAGAGATACTAAAAACATGGAAGTAAACTATAAAAAGCAATGAGGGTTAATAAACTGAACTGATTCCATATGGGACACAGCTACAGCAGCTTGAATTTAAAATGGTGAGTGAATTTAAAATGTAAAAATGCTTCTCATTAAAAATAAACGGCGATAAGTAATAAAAAAATAAAATAAAATCCCACCATTTTAATATCTACCCACCTTGCTTAAGCCTCTGTGATTCAGTGAAACTCAATGAATGCGAGTACTGACCGCCTACACAGTGGTGAGGGGCTCTGAACCAACATGCAGCAAAGAGGGGCGCCATGCCTCCGCAACACTTCTCCCATCAGTTCCAGGGTGAATGAATCCTGGCAACGTATGACTGGTGAGCATTTTCTCATTAACAGCATGCTGAGTCACGGAGCGGTCCGCAGAAAGAGAGTGCCCTGGAACAATGGAGGACCCACAATGCCGCACTTGTTGCCTAACAAACTCATGCTTGTTTAGCTGCCCTGAATTGAAAATGTATTTGTATGGAGAACCACTAATAAGGACCTTGAAAAATGTAAAGAAAAACAGAGAAATCTCAACAAAAACTTGGATTATGTTTAAAGACTACAAAATAATTAAAGTTGACATGAAAATTAAATTCCTTTATTTTGTAAACACATATTGAATTTCTTATTGTGAAATATTTATCATGCATACATTTAGTTTTTTGACCCTTTTTTACATCATACCTTGATCTTCTGGTAAAAAGACAGACTTCTATCTATTGACTATAGACTTCAATTATTTAGTCTGCTTAAATCCTGCCTCTTTCTTGCAATCACCCTCAAGCTCGCCTTCATATGAATGAATCGCCTCCATTTAATCAACAACTGATCGGTAGAACCAAGCCTCCGCCCTACATTTTTTCTTTTTCAATAATTCGTTTAACTCGGAAATAACAAATGACCTGAATATATTTAGGTTACATTTCTACTTAAACCATGTTGGAAAGGTGTACAAAAGCAATATTTACAGTTTACTGTATGATTACTGGATAAGGATTTTTAAAATCATTATTTTTAAATCAAAGCAACTGCATTCACAAAAAGCAATCTCTCCTTGACAAAAGATAGCATAACTGGAACGATATATCTTTTTGAAGATTATTAATTTCCCTGACTTTGTCAAACCTAGTATATTGTGCACTTATATCTATGCACAGTGTATAGTACGTCAATTGCAAAAAGACACAGGTTCATGATAGTGTGGGCAGCAAAAGGGAGGGGCATGACAAAGCTTTCTTGGCAACACATGATGGGCATCTAATCCGTATCCGTATTGTGCTCCACATCCAGACACAAAAAATACTTAGCCAGGCTGCTACTAAAAAGATAACTGCCTGGCACTCTCTGCCAAATATCCCCTTTGCACTGGCTCACCTTCACTTCCGCTACAGAGCTTTGTGTGAAATCTCTCATTCTTCAATTTAAAAAAAAAAGAGCTGAGTCATCTCAGTAGGCTACATGAATACAAAAAAAAAAAAAGACAAAAAAAAAATATTAAAGCAATCCCTGCCTGTTCAAAATGAGTTGACTATACAGCATGACATCCCACAACAGTTCCACTAACCATGTGGAAGCACAAAGAATGAACAAAGTGCACAGAATAGAGAACTCCAACGCAGCTCAGAAAGTGTGCCATGGTTCACCCGGTCGTTGAGCAAGGAAAGCAGTTGCATGCAGCTGATGACTAATAATAGTTTAGTCTCACACTAACGACTAATACAGACAAATAAAAGTTCAGTCTCACACTAACATGCTTCCCATTACTAAGCCCAAGTGCTTCCAGGTGCAGAAATGCACACACAAACATTGTTGTTTATTGTGGAGTCTTCATCCAAAAATGAAAATTCTGTCATCATTCACTCACCCAATGTTGATGAAAACCTATGTGACTATTCTTTGGTTGAAAGACAAAGACAAAGACGCACGCCATTTAGAAACATGTTTTTAAAAGTCAGTGGGGTCCAATGTTGTTTTGGACACCACTGATTTTTATTGTATGGACAAAAATAGTTCAAAATATCTACTTTTGTGTTCTTCAGAAGTCATACCAGTTTAGAACAACATGAGGTTGAGTAAACATTAAAATTTGTGGGTGAACTACAAACCTACAGCTACAGCTATCTTTTGTACAAGCAGGACAAGAAAAAAAAGAAAAAAAAAATGCAAGAATCACAAGACAAGACATGTTGTGCAAGCAGGCAGTTTTTTGTTTACGAGAAACAGGAAGTGTAGTCAGGACATAAAATATTCCTGAACACCGTCCTAAATTACACTGGATTATTACTGATATAGGTCAGGTGCTATTCTGACATACTTGTCACGTATTTCTTCCAGTGATCTAGAACAGTAGCAAGAGACTGATTACACATCATTCTGTTAACCTAAGGGACATCAGGCAATGAATGAAGGCGGCCCCTGATTCCTCACACGAGGGCTCATGGTAAGGCAAGCGATTTAATACATCCAAAATGTTGGAAGTGTCAGTGGTGTTGATGTCCGCTGATGGTGCCCATATGGTACGGCCTGAAGTTCTTAAATCAGGCCAGAGGTTTGGCTTCCTCTTTTGGTGGGATGTCAGCATTAGCTTCATGTCATGGCTCATAATCTGGCAGAGAAGGTGAAGTTCACCTGCGAGATTATGGGATTGAAGTGTTATGCTTAAGCAAATGTTCTTGTGCATTTTTCACCCAAAAACACGAAATAGAGCAGTTTGGGTTGGTTGTATAGATATAAAACACAGACTTCTCAAAATAACTTATTTTTGTTCCACAGAAGAAAAGGAAATAGCCAGTTCATTCTCTGTTTGGTGAACGTGAGCCTGTTTCGACCACCAAAACACACAAATAGCTGGTCAGATCTACGCCACTGGGCTGCGCGGTCGACATAAATCTTCAAAGATTTAGAGCCCAAGAGGCCTCACATCACTCCCAGTCCCCAAGTCAGGAGAGGAAAAAGCCCCCAAGACTCCATGCTGGAAGCGAAATGGGATCGAAGGAATATACCTTGGCCAAGGTGAAGCAAGACTTTAACCAGACTCAGGGCAAAGTCCATACAAGAAGGGCTGATCGAAAGAGCCTGCAGGTCTCCTCTTAAGAGAGGATAAAACAATATCTGATGGCAATACCAGGTGAAATCACTTGGGACATTTGCTCCTTTTGAGCTCTTTAACTTTTTAAAAAATTACAACACAGGCATATTTAAGCATTTCTATACAAAGGTATACCTGTCAGTACGTTTACATGCACCCTCATAATGTGATAATGGGATTTCGGCAATGTTGTGATTAACTTTACCTCATGTAAACACAATACTTTGATCAAACTAATGCGATTAAGCTCATAATCGTAGTAACCATATTCGCATTAAACTGTGTGGCGTAAGCCAATTTTAATTGCAATTAAACAGGCATGTAAACACCTTAAATCACATTATTACCATTCTGACCAAAGTGCGCATGTGCGTGGACATACATGGATTCCGTGTGTTGTTCACACAAATTCTTGAATGAACTACATGACATTATTCTGGAGTTATCTCTTCTCCAAATTGCTAAACTGTGTCAACAGCTTGCTGTGCAGTGTCTGCTCCATATCTTCATCCAGACAGCGCAAAGAACGCGACGGAAGCGTAGGCAAACCCGCTTTTGCAAGGTTCATCACTGCAACGCATATCCAGAACGTCTATAAAAATTTATTTTGAATTTGATGTGAAAAGATTAAAACAATGGCCGGTAACATACATACTGTATGCCTATCTGGGTGTGGTATAACCATACTTATTAGCGAATAATCATAATAATGAAAATTGCATGTAAACTGGAGTGAAGAGTTCTGCTTGTACCAAGTAAACATCTTACTGCAATTAAGACCTTACTCTGATTATTAGAAATAATCACATTGTTGGTGCACATGTAAAGTAGTCTATGAGAAATATGCTCTGGTGAAGCTCAGGCACTTTAATTATATGGTTGGCAAAACAATGAACAGGATGAAACTTAACAGAATGGAAATGAAGAAAAGAACAGGATGCTGAACTGACCCAACAGGATGCAAAGCTAAACTCCCCATGGCTGAGTGAGGATTTGAGAGTTAACAGGGTTTCCCCAGGTTTGATCACCCCAAATATAAGACTTTAAGACCTTTTTCAGACCACTTTAATGAAAATTAAGACCTACATCGCACCAATTATGCAGCCGTAAAACACCAGATCAAATCCCTATAATGACTATTACTAACAAACGTTGTGTTTCACGCTCTTCATGTGAGACTCCAAAGCGAGATGACCTAATGTAGTCAGCTTGAACGTTTTCCGACACACACAGCATCGTGCTTCGACGTTGCTTCCCGGAACCTCCCTCACCCAATCTCTATACCTAGCATCTAAGAGCCACTGTGTATTAACGACACTTCCCCAAGTCTCTCCTCTCGACTGATTGATTAATGTTGATCGCCGCCGGCGCGAAAACCCAAACTATTGTTTGAGCATACTCCAAGAAATTAGACGTTGACGTTACGCTAAACCACGTTGTTGTTGTTGTTGTTATTCCCCCCATTTCACCTCACGTTGCAGTCTGGTTGACTTTGAATAAATAGGCTAGAATAATGAAATTTAAGACCTTCGTTTAAAAAATTAAGACTTGGACAACGGAATTTAAGACTTTTTAAGGCCTTAATTTAGGAACATGAAATTTAAGACCTTTTTAAGACTTAAGACCCCGCGGCTACCCTGGTTAATATAAGTGTGAGGGTGTCAACTTCAAGACTATCTTTTGAAATGTTAACAGTATTTTATTGTGTAGGTATCGTATCAGTAATTTGAATCGAACAGCATGAAACGTTTGAGAGCAAGACCAACCACATGACAAAGAAATGGCCCACTTCACCAAATTAATGGCATGCTGAATCTCTGAGAAACATTACTTTTACATTCTATTTATTAAGCCTACTTCTCTACACACCATCCTCTCAGAATAATTTAGAGGATTCACAAATCTGGAGGAATGATAAGTACGATCACAAATGTTGAATCTGCTGTGTATAAGAGGGCAAACAGAGGTCATTTGCCTGGCTGTTCTGGGTCATTCCCACAGCTCTGAAAATACAGATGACTTAAATTAGAGCTGGGATAAAGCTTAAAAAAATGATGGTGTTTGAAGAAAAAAAAAAAGTGACAGATCTTGATATTTATGTACTGGTCTGAAATGCCTTGAAAGGGTTTTGTTTTTTTCTTTTCAATCAGATGAGCCAAGATTTATATCAAACAACCACTGCAACGAGGTAGATTCGAAATGCTCAGAGTCAGAGAAAATAAATATGCATTTAATATTCATTTAAGCTACTGAAATATTAAATCTCACAATCAACTTGCAGGTCTCTGTCAAATTTAACACCATAGACCATTTTCCTAAATAGGCTATATGGACTATTACAAATTCAATACATTTTTACTTAACCTTTTACTGATGTCTTCATTATTTAATGTAGCCTATGTTGTGTTTGAATAAATAAAAACAGGTGATTGCAGTTTATTGTCATTTAAATGTTTAAATAAATTTCACCAACCAACTGAGGTGGTATCAAACAAAAGAAGCAATTCTGTTACTGCCTCATGTGCAATTTAAATGTTTGTACAACTTAGTTTTATCTATTTGCGTGTTGATTATTAAATAAGTTTGATTGATTGTTAATTTATTTTTTTATTTATGGCCAAGTATATCCTGAATTTTTGGATTTGACCCAGAATTTTAATTTCGGTGCATCCCTACAAATATCTGTTAAAGAACACTGCCTAATCAGTTTCCAACTTCAACTTACACCACAATGATGCTCACAAATTTATCTCTGGCACAGGCCGACCCTCTAAAAATAGAGACACGTCTGCTTTTGGAGAGAAGCTTAGAGATTCTGCACTTTGCGACAACCTCCTTGATGGCAACATGAGGTTGACTTCATTCTTTTTTGAAACATTACAGATTGTCTTAATTTTCTTTCTCACAGACTTGATGAATACAACAAAACATTGTTATTTATAATATTATATTTTTCATGAAATAGTTTACTCTATATGTAGCCCTGATCATAGCCTTGGCCTCTAGTCTGAGCCCAACTATTTATTTTAGCAGGTAGGAAATGCTTCATTTACTTTGCCATTCAAAAGTAAAAATCCATAAATAAAGTGAAAAGATTTGTTTTTTAATTTTATAAAATCAGTCTATCACTCTTTCTTCATTTAGGAATGTGTGAGCTTTTGTTCCTGCATTCCAGAGCAGAGCTTCACAATCATGATACGAAAAAGTACACACACACCCATGCAATGCACAACAAGAGCATGCATCCACTATTTTTAAAACCACTTGTCCATCTGTGGAAATTTTGCCCGAAAAAAAGAATAGCTGTGTGATGCGAAATAAGATTTGAAGTGCATGCTATTAACAATTTCCTTACTTTATGGTACGACAGTCTGCTCTAACTCCCCATCAATATCAAATGTAAAAGACATCTAATATAATAAGTCTCACTCTGCCGTCTAACTCTACATTGTTCAAGACGACAAGTGGGTCTGGTCAGATGCCAGACAAAACAGTTGCCAAAGACGATTCACCACATGCAACCAACAACATACTGATTTAGACAAGGGGATTAGAGCTAAATCACAGTTAGATAATCTTAGAGTACTAGTGTTTTGACAGAATTGCTTAAGGAACTCTTTTGAGTCAACACACTGTGTGAGATGCCAACCCCACTCTGGCTTACAAAGCTTGAGTGACCTATTTTCTCAGAGCAGTGTAAGAAATGTGTGTGTGAGGTACAGCTGAAATGTTAAAAGCAAAAATGGGTCCTCACAGAAGAGTGAGGAAAACCTGACAATCATGTCTTTGTCATCTTTCACAAGTGCCACTGGCAGAATGTCGGCTTGGGCCAATGCAGTCAGACCAAAGAAGTTTCTATCATTTTTAGATTAGTAAAATTAAGCAAAGGGTGGTTTAATAGAGAGGCTACACTTCTGGTTTCAAACCTTTATCTGGGCAGGATCCTTTGAATGATTGTTTTAATTTACTGGCATACTGCCACTGGAGGACTGTGCTAAATGTTATGTCATCTGAAGATGACACCGATTTAACAAAGGGGAGGTGACACACCAAAGAGAAACCATAAGATAACAGACACACAGCATTAGCAACCATCAATGACAAACAGGACAGGGATGAGGTGTGAAAAGAGGAGATTTTACAATCAAGTGCTAAATGAACTTAATTTCAAGGTATTTTTCCAAGTAGGCCTAAGTCATTTTACCATAAAGACATTTACAATAGACCAGGCTTGCTGCGGAAGTCAGTGTCCAATGTGAGACAGTGTTCGGAAATACACAATTACATTATTTGGCAAACATGGCATTGGCACCGCCCCCACATCATAGAAATAAAAAAAAACATTTAGTTCAGTTGGACAACGGATGCTTCAATTAACTAAAAGTGTCTGCTCTGCTCAATACAGCAAGAGCTACAGAGTCACAGCACAGTGTAGGAGTCAGATTTCACTTATCACATGACAACAGTAAGGAGGAGAGATGACTGACAAGACAGTCTCCATATCTTTTCACGCAATGTGCATCTTTGCATTCCTGCCAAAGTGTGCAATCTCGTTTAAACTCAACTGTCAGGGCTCGACAAGACAAAAAGGACCTCCCAATGAGTCGGGGCCAGCGTGAAAGACGATTGGGCCAGTGCAAATATAGGCCTAGTCACAAAACATTATCAGTTGCACATGTTTTAAGTCTTAAAATTTAGGCATTCAAGTGCAAAAAGACACAAAAGAACACATTTCGATACTTGCGCACTGTGTGAGAAGTTTTCTGTGCGCACACATCCGTAGCAAAAATGGACAAATCAAGACAAAAGTAGCTATGTCA
The DNA here is from genome assembly GCA_031834385.1 of Semotilus atromaculatus. Classification (NCBI taxonomy): domain Eukaryota; kingdom Metazoa; phylum Chordata; class Actinopteri; order Cypriniformes; family Leuciscidae; genus Semotilus; species Semotilus atromaculatus. The sequence goes on from JAULUF010000035.1 coordinate 7,634,072, forward strand.
AAATGCCCATCATGGCAAGTATCCTCGTAAACACAGTCAGTTATGTCTTAAGAGAAAGTAAACATTTGAGAAAGATAACACATATAAACAGTACATTGGATTCGATGAATTCGGTCTTAAAGTGACAGCAGCTTAATATTCCTTCTGCTGTCTGTGTCATTAATGTTAATCAAATAACAAAAGACAAAGGTCTCACTGCTCTTGACTGAATAACTTTTGTAACTTTATTAAGGATTAAACTGTTTCATTTATACAGTGATGACTATAAAGTGTGTTTTTTTTTTTTTACATTTGATTACTTTATTGAATTCCTGTAGGCAACCCAAAAACTTCTGTTAGATCTGACCTGAAAAAATTAAAAAGCAGTTTATTTCAGTTGTGTCTTTGTTCTACTGTATTTGTCACTATTGCTTGTATTTTGGTTATCTGTAGAAAAGATGCGTAGCATTGAGCCCTGCATGTGCCACAGATTGTGATATACTAGTTGCAGCCAAAAAATAAAAATAAAATAAATAAAATAAAAAATAATAATAATTCTCAAATGTATTAGCTAACAACTTAGAAATCTCACACAATAAACAAAACATTGTCTAAAGGACCACTGACTTTTAAACAAGTTCAACATTTACTAAACAACACAGGTGTACTACAATATTTGAGTTATGGCGGTTATTAAAGGCGGTCTGACGGACAACACGGAGCGTCCTAAAATGCGAGCACATAGGAGTCCAGGTTAGCCTGGTTAAAACCAGACCCTTCTCAGTTGAAACTGAGTAAGGGTCTGGCAAAGCTCCATAGACAAATCATTTCCAAAGGGGCGTCACCAACGGACGTCCCTCAAATGCCTCTTGGCGCAATTGGATAGACGTAAAACCAATCAGAGCGATGAAGGAGATGACGTATGCAGAGGGCTCTCGCTAGCTAAGACAGTCCATGGCTAAGACCCACCCATTCGTTTAGTATTGACCAACGGGGCTCGTTGTTATGGGAAGGAGGCGGAGGAAACCGGCGAACGTTCACACATTTTAATGACAAAATAAAACAAATACAAAGTCCCTCACGGTCGACTGCCACCACACATAATAAAACAAAACATCAAATAAAATTCAGGCCTGTCCTCTTTCGATCTTCACCGTCGTCGCTCCTCCTTTTATGCTTCCCGCTCCTCCGTGAGAGATGCGAGACCGGCCTCACTCACGCCGTTCTCTCACGTCTCTCGGCCTCGATCGTCCTGCTCGCCACACTGGTATATCAGAATTTTGCCGAATCCAGTCGGTAAGACAGCGCATCGATAACATATTTTTTAGACATGAAGGCTTTGAGTGTTGTTCTTTGCTCGGGTTATAACGAAAAGGAAATTTTTAAATCGCTTAAAACAGACGCGATAGCTGATTCGAATGAGTGATGTTTGACGGCGGCATCCATCTTTGTTGTGTAGGCTACAAAAATCTGCTTCAAAATCCCAGGGCTGTCGTCATCGTGTAAAGCCCGCCCCAACGTTTCTGATTGGTGCCGCGATTTCAACAGATTGGAAATGGGTTTGAATGAGCTCTTTGCCAGACAGAGCAAATCTAAATTTGCCGGAAGTTGTCTGGGTTTTCCCAGGCTAAATCCAGGTATGACACTGGAGGAAAATCCTACCATGCTTCACTTACTTTGTCATTCAAAAGTAAAAATCCATAAATAAAGTGAAAAGATTTGTGTTTTTTTAGTTTTATAAAATCAGTAACACCCAAGCCTGCCGCTATAATCAGTCACTCTTGCGCACAAGACAAAATGCCTGGCATTAGATAATAAAAGCACACAGTGGTAGTGATGAAAAATTGGTGTTTATTTTTTGTTTTTTGGACAATTCACACTTTCAACAGGTTTATTTTGAGTTTGAGTTTAGCAGATGACAGGTCCTGTTTTGATCCCTTAATTTTTTAGGGCTAAATGTTTCAGGACTTTGTTGCAACGCATTATCAGAACTTAAGGGAACTCTCAAGTAAATTAAGGCAAAATACTGAATAATGACAGCCTTAAAGTTCCTTAAGCTGACCTTTTTTTCCTTGCAGCCCATGTTTCACTAAGGGTGCCCTTCCTTAAGTATAACCATAAACCTTAACCATCCATTAGCAGAAGTTTAGACCTGTATTGATACTGAAAGATATTCATGCATGTGACAAAATATGCATTTGATGCTGGGCAACAAAAATAATGCTTTCCATAACTAAACAGAATAGAGGCCATAACATAAACACATGTCAAATGACAAAATTACTGAACCCTCCTTCACACACTTACGCACACCTTCAACTATCAATACGACAAAAAGGCCCATAACAGAGTAGTAAAGGAGAAAAGAAAATCAGAGCGGTTTTTAGAACAGCAATTCTACCAGGACATGCTCAGTGAGCGGGGCAACACCTCTGTACACGACTCATTCAAGGTCAGTCCAGTAACACTCCAAAAGTGCAGTAGAATGTTACTGCATCTTACATTAGGAAGGAACTGCTCTGAACCGGTTTGGTGTCAAGTGATTGGTCTTTGATCTTAAAAAAAACACAAAAAAAACCTAAGCAGATTCTACCAGTCACATATTGAAGAAGTGAAACAGGGGAAAATACAGAAGTCATGAGCAGTTTGTTGACAAAAGAAAGCAGTTCTTATAGGGTTTGTTGAGAAAGAGGTGAGCAGGTGGCTGTATATATTGACCACACAAAGCTTATTGGCGCATTTTGCATTTAATACAAATGAAAACCATGAACGGCAACTAATTTACTCTGAGAATATAAGAAAAGATTCTTATATTCCGACAGGTAAAAAACTCGCTGTTTTACAGCATTACAGACTTCTGTTCAAACCTCATAAAACATCTCATTACACTACAATCATATGGACAGGCTCTTTGAGAGCTACTTTACAGGGAGTAAATAACAGAATTAACCACCCATCCAGAATCGTAGTCCCTGCCTCGCCCAAATGCCAGCCCATCCTTTGCCAACTCCCCAGCTGTCTCTAATGAGTTGCTTGAAATAATTTATTGAAATAATAAAAAAAGGGAGCATGGTGGTCATTCAAGAAGGTCAGGCTCAATAAGCAAACACAAAAGAAGCAACTTCCATCACAGGATGGTGATCTGCATTGTGCCAAGTCTGCCAACATACTTTTAACAGGTGGTCAAACACAGAAGGGCCACAAACCACCTATCCATCACTCGAACAGCATGCAGATAATGTGCATGTGATTTTCCAAAACAATACAAAATCTGTCATTTTCAGACGCACATGAATTTGTTTTGTGGAATATAAAATATGTTGTTATTCAGAATCTCTCAAGTTTTCATTCATACTACATATTTTTCCATAAAATAAAAGTGAAAAGTGACTGAGACTGTCATAATCTCCTTTTGACCTCCATAGAATAAAGTCTATAGGCTTGAGCTAGTGTTGTCATTTTGTGCAAATGGACAAATTACATTTTAAGGAACACCTTTAAATAACATAAGAGTATAAAAAAAAAGAGATAAAACCATTTGATAAAGCACAAGTTTATATTAAAAAAAAAACAAATGACAAAGTAAGAATAAAAGCACTTCAATCTCAACAGTTGTTGTTGTTTGTGAGAGTGAACTTTTGTACTAAAGGCAAATTAAATTGTGTCCAGTCAGCAAGTTCAGGGCTGCCAAGTTGCTGTTCAGTGAAACTAACTCACAGAACTGACAACATCTAGGCTACATGGGAAACAAACACGCTAGCTCTAGTATTAGTCACATTACATGACAGAACTGTGAGAGCGATCAAGTATTTTACATTTTAGATAACGCTGAGCAAAACACTAAAACTGACTAACCACTGGATACTGAATTTAGCAGTTGAACATGCCATTAACTAATGTGCAATATCTGAGAAAGATAAGAGTCCAATGTTTAGAACTGCCCGGGGGAGATTATCGTCAAAACATCAAACTACTTAAATCTCTTGAGTGAGAAAAACTTAACTCTAAAAAGCAGTGCCCTGTAGAGAGAGGGTAAAATAACAGAATGATAAACTTTGTTTTACCATCTCAATATCTTTTTGTGTCATGGCAAAGTGTAGTAATTGTGTGGCAATTGGTCCTGAGCTTTTCACTAAACTCTTGTGCTTAAAGTTTAACAAGTACAAGATCATTAAGAAGGACATTTCTTATTTTTGTTTGGTTTGCAGTGACAAACATTAAGGCAAGATTCGGATCAGCCCAGCCCCAGCCCTCCTGATCCCAAACCATGTGATCAGCAACAGCGACATGGCTAAGAAATGACATTAGAATAGATAGACATTAGAAAAAGCATCATCTCTCAACCAATTTCTGGGAAGAACCGGGAAGGACAAACACCAAGCTATACTTCCTGTTTCCATTGCAAGGAGCTACATTACTGTTTAAAGCGTTGATATGGCGAAGTACAACCTGCAGTAAACAGCCAGTCCAGACCATCCTTTTTGAACTGCTCATTGCTCTAGAAAACGTGTGTGTGGGGTGTGGGTTGGGGGGCTTTATACACTTCACCAGTAGGTTTTGCCATTCATTTGTATTGGCCATAACAAATGCATTCATTACCTTCAGCGATCAGCTCCTCCACCGTCACTTGGTATCGACCGACAGCAAACACCTTCCCGATGTAGTTGCTGCTTCCAGTACCAGATCCAGACCCACCCCCGAGACTTCCGCTCTCTGACTTCGGCATACGCGAAAACTTCTTCATTCTTGCCTCTTTTGTTCCCGTCTTCCCCCAAACGGACAGTTCCAATCAAGCCAAAGACGATTAAAACGCCAATCTGCTCATCTCCGCTCTTTTGTCCAGCATGCTGAGAGAGCTGCTCTCCCGAGATGCGCCAGGCACTTCAGTGCTCGAGGGACGCAGAAAGAAAGGCGTAGCTGAATGCTTCCTTATTTCCCCCAAAGCCCGATGAAGAAACTGCATAGAAGTAAACCGCCCGTGCAAGCGTTTCGTCGTTAATGAGTGACAACAGCACGAGTGATAACGTCCACGCTGCTGTGTTCTCAGGCCGACTCCAGTTTCGGCTGGCTAGCGAGCCTGTGCGGGAGCTGGAGAGACCATTCGCCTCGCTAACTGGCTAACAACGGCGAAACGCTCCTTTTAGCCAAAGCATGCTTTGTCAGTGTTCAGTCGAAAGCTTAAATTGGTTGAGGTCCAGGTTATCTGAAACCCATGTGAACAACAAATAACGTTAGGCAGAAAGTGGGTGTGTTAGACGGAAGCTACGCTAGCAAAACTCTTAAACGATGACTGCTGCCACTTCCCCTTTGGATAGTTTAGTTAGCCAGCTCGCTAGCTGATTGGCTTCCTCTATCTGCTTGAAGATATCATAGTAAAAAGTACTACTAGAAAATAACCCCGAAAACCTCCGAGCGGCCGAACGTTTCTGGTGTTGTGAACAGCGTCTGTTGTTTCTTTTTAAACGGCAGAGCGGTTCCTCGTGCTCTGGAAGTCCCCCGTCACACTGATAAAGTTCGAACTCTCGTGACTCGCCGGAGAATTGGTGGGAGGCTTGTTATCGCCCAATCCGACTGTCTGACAACCTAACTTGTTTTGTCCGATTTCTTCCTATTGTCATGATTGGTGTGAGCGTGGCGCGTCCTGTAAATGCTCTTCTCTGATGGGATGGCACGGACGGCTGTCTCTGCCTGCGCTTTATTGATCAGTTTGCTTGATAAAGATCTTAACCAATGTGTTAGTCCGTTGAACGATGTGAATGGATTGGAGTTTGTGAGGTGCTGATGTAGGCTATGTAGCGCAACTGGCACATTCCACGAATACTGTACACTTTTCTGTCCTACGGGTTTTAAGCATCAGATGCACAAATCCAACGTTTTGCTGTTGTGAGAATTATTGGATAAACTATTATGTAGTGTACAATTAACTTGATTTGAAAAGTATCTTACCCTTAAAATGTGGATTAAATGAGAAAACTAATTAACAATATCGACTATTAGCCTACCAAATCACGTTCCCTTTTATTATTATTATAAATTTTTTTTAATGATGTTCACGGGGTCCCTACGTGGACTTTTGTACAGCATGGTGGGATCTGGCATGACAAATAAATCCCATTACATTGTCTCAGTTATAACACAAATTGTAGTGTCAACTATATTTCTCAAGTTCAACCATTCAAATTATTGTAAGAAAAAAACAATTCTTAAAAAAAAAATTTCACTAGTTCTATCTCCTGGGTGAAAATGCTAATTAGCAAATCCAGGTGATTGGAACAAAATACTGCAGAGGACTTTTACGTTCTGAACCTGGACTTTACACCTCTGATAACTACATACCATCATTTGGTCTCAAATATAGTGACATCTTAGTTTAGGTTAAATTGTCCGTGCAGGCTACCCCTTCTTATTTATTTAATCTCATTTTGAATTTGAATGCTTATTTAATGTCTATTGTTGGAAAATAACATAGTTTAGGGACCTGAATGATGTTGATAATTAACATTTAATCACCTCCTTTAATTTAACATTAGGCAACCAGTAGTGGGAACGCCCACAAGCGACCTCATCCCCAGCCACTGGCAACATGCAGTGACAAAGTTGCTTGTAGCTGCAGTCCGTAACTTTTAGCTCTCTAGGTTAATAAGCAGAACTGCATGTAGCTCTGTTTATGTATATGACGAGTCACGCAGGAACTGGGCTACTCTACAGTGGTACGACCAAACCAGTTTAAAATAGTCTGAATATAAACACTTATTATAGGTGTACCATAGTGATTCGAATAAGACAAAAACACGGTTTAGAAAGTGGATTCATGATGTACTCTGTCATTATATATAGTTTTTGTACGTTTTGAACAAAAAAAGTTACATACTGCAGCCTGCTGCATGGTTTAATGGCACGATATGTAAGATTTTTGGATTAGAATATCCAAAAACCACTAGAATAGTGTTATATATTTTGTTGACTTGTGTTCTCCGGAGGACGCAGCTTCCGAATTGGGACCAATGTTTAGAAAGCTTACGTCAGATTGAGACAGTCATGTGATGTTAACCAATTTGGACGGACAACACCCAAAGTTTGAGGGTCCTCAGGTACGTCTGTTAGACAGTTCATGAAAATGTCCTTCCTGCCCTCTAATGGTCAAACACTGCAAATAAGCAGGTACTTCCTCATCTTCCAGAAATTAACTGTACATATTAGATGTTAAGATTTGCAATGTTCATACCACTCACATTTTGTGGATCAACAACTTTTATATTGTTCATTTTTGGATAACAATCATATTTAAAATGTGCCCAGATCAGCTACACAAGAAAACCTTGAGCTATTTAAATTGGGATATTTAGAAAAGAAAAATGTCACGCGCTGTAAACCAAAATGCATACAAAGCTTGTACAAATGTGACGGCTATCTGATAATAGCTACAGATGTAGGTCGATGGAGAGGTAGAGGACCGAATTGGAGTCTGGGATTATTACATGGGATTAATGAGGATCTGCTGTTCCCTCAGGCACTTCTCCACCTCAATACAGATCAACTCCCCTGACTGTGTGAAGTTTCATCAGCGGTAACTCCCTGAAAAGATGACTCAACGATGTGCACATCACAAGAACACCCATACATCTTGGTTATCTTCATCATAATGCGTGCAGTGATGTTTTTTTTTGTTGATTTTTTTGTGGTGTTTTTTCGAACATAGTATATATGTTTTGTTGACTGTTCAGGGCTCAACGCTAAGGATTGTTTTCTACTGGCCTGGCTGTGCACGCTACTGCCCAATCATGTCCATCAACTGTCTCGAGTGTCGTTCACGCTGCCCCCGGGCCTTTTTTTTTTTAACCAAAATTGGGGTAGCTATAGGTCTAGTACACTATCTACAAGACGGGCAACAATTTAATATAAAGTAAATGTGCAATGAAAAAGGGAAGTTCAGAAAAAAAACCTCAAGCAGGAGCCAGAGGAAGGCCAGAGGAAAGCCATTAAGAAAGTAAAACATAACACAAAAAGGCTACTGGAGTCTAACAGACACTCAATACATTTTTCTTAATGACATTTAGGCCTACATCTGGCAAATTGTGCTATCAATACTTAGAAATTAAAGTGGGGCAAGTAAATGTAATTAAATAGAGACAGAAACAGACATGTAAAGAAGTGGAATAAATCATCTTACTATTATGCCCAGACAGCATGTAAAAACACTCTGCTGTAGTGTATGAAAAACAAGATGGCAAAAAGGTAATATGTAAAAAGATTTTGTTTTTTTTTACAAAAAGACTGAAATGCCGATATATGCACAGTACTTTATTTTTTGAATATTCATGATTTATCAGAATTGCAATGGGGTTTAATCAATCGCTTTGTCTGGGACATTTTTACTTGCCATTCACTACCATTAAATATGAATCATGAACTTCACCTGCAGTAAACCATACATATAAATGATATATTTCATAAAAAAAAGCTTAAAAAAAATGTTATTAAATCAAACTATTTGATTAAAGATTTAAAGTTTAACATCCGAAGGGCTTGCCACACAAGATACAATAGATCGACTTATTGTGAGAGAACAAAACAGGCCATCTTCAGTGGTATTTCTGGGTTAGTCTTCTCCTCCACAAATCATCTTCAGGCATTCACTGTAGCTGCCAGACACATCAGACTGAAATGAAGGAGAGCAAAGTCACCCACATGAACACTAAGACAATCAGGACAGACTGTACATCAGATACAAACTATCAGTCATCACCAATAAATGGGTTTCATTTTCATAGTCAGATTTGAGGAACGGACTGTGTCAAATCCTCCACTTGTTCATGTGCTTGTGAACTTTTCTAGTGACAAAATATTATTAATAAATAATAGCATCTCTTGAGAGCATGATTAAATAAACCTGAGGATCAGGAGGTCAGGTACTACTCAATTCAAAGAAAGATGGCAGATGACCTGAACCTGTGCTGAAGTATTTATATCAGCAGAGAATACATACATTTATTGCCTTGTTGAGTGAATTCTGATAGAGCTTCTTGAATTCCGCTCTGATGTCCAGCATGTCGATCTCTCCACGGCTGACCATTACTCTAGTCAAAGTGATTTCATCTGTACCTGCTCCCTGCAGATTCACAAATATAAAACATAGTCCTATTTTTAATACAAACATCAGTGTCGTACAAACACAATGATAGAATATAATGTGTTTCTTGCAGTACCTTCAAGCTTTTGTACAGTTTTTCAGCAAAATATGCAGGAGTACTCATCACACACTTTACTATAAGAAAAGTGTGTATGTGATTAAAAATATGTAGAGGTAAAAAAATGTATCAAATATTCTAAATATACTTTTTGTGTATTTGCATTCATAATTGAAAAAAATACCAATGGCAACAAGCAACTCCTCCAGATTTCCTGACATTTCCTTCTCGATGCTCTTCTGCAAAGTCTTGCCACTGATGTTTTTATATTCCAGTATTGCTGCAACCGGACATGTCAAGTTATATTTAAAACACATCTGCCATTGCAGTTCCAATATGAAACACTTGTGTTTATATATTGATGATTATGTTGGTACTTTGTCTCAGGTGAGGGATGCTCCTTTTACAGAGGATCTCAATGAACTTGGACTCATCAGTTCCCATTCTCTTCTCACCCGCCTGATAGAGGGCCTTTGGAGGAAACAGAGAACATGTAGATACATCTCACATATAATCGTAGAAAACATCATCTTTAACGTTGCTACAGGTGAACAAGTTTTGGCTTGCTGTCCATCGTGGTGGGTCTAATCATGTGGGCCTACAGGCATTGGACAAAATGGTGAGAGATTGAGGTACACAGTTGTTTATATATCTTGGCATTGTGACTAGCAAATTAAATCAAGACTTTGTGATATATGAAAGCCTGTCTTGAAATCCTAATTCAAAATTCAGCACAAAATATACTATATTTTTATGCCATAGACTGATTTTTTACCTAATGAAATTCTAATGAAAAAGTATTATGAACGAATGAATTCAGTACAGGATGATCTGTTAGAATATAAAACAGGATTTTTCAAAAAATATTTCTGTACCTTTGCGTCCACTTTAGCCTGATCTGCATTCACATTGGTGCTCTCGTCCCTCGCACCCTTACATTGAGAGACAAATGAAATATCTTCAGTTTCAGCGTATCATCTGCATTCATTAGAATAAACTGCTATGCATGTGTATTTAATCACCTCAGCAAGCAAAAGGATGGCTTTGCCAAAATGTCCTGAAATTTCACTCTTAAGGTTCTGTATCAGTGTTTTCTTTGTTTCTAGGGCAACGGGAAGAGAAGAAATTATAACAACTTTTTGTAACTCACATATTTTGTTACTACAATATTCCTCATCTCACCCTCAGAATATGCTGCAGACATCTCCTTGATTTGTTTATTTGTCCGTGAGGAAAGTATTTCTATCAGGATACTGTTGTCCGTTCCAGCCCCCTGGAAAACATCATGAATGTATTAGGAAAACAATGAAACATAGTACAAACATTGGTAAATATCAGGCAAATTATGTTCACAAATATACAGCTAAATTTGTCTCAGATTATTGATAAAATGTAACAACAACAAAAAATATTCAAAAAGAAAAACTGGGAAACATAACTTACTTTCATTGCTTTGATTAGCCATTTAGCATCATTGACTGCAGGAGGTCTTGCGAGCGCAACAAGCACCCTTTCAAAGTTGCCCTGGGTGTCACTTTTCAAGTCATTTACAAGAATCTACGATAAAGACAAACAAATTAGATATATTTTCATCATATAACATGGCACACACATACAATTAAGTATGAGCAAGTAGACAGATTTTACCCTCTTTGTGGTTTCTTGGTATGCCTTTGAAATAGCCTGCTTTTGACTGCTGCTCCTGTGGGTCAGTATCTCAATCAACGTCTTCTCAGTTGTACCTGGTAAGTTTTGGTGATATTAATTATCAAAAATACACAAAGAGATTGCAACAATAAGACTACAACGCCCTAAATAAATACTCATGTGGGCCTACACATAATGAATAAACATATTACATACAGTATAGATGCACTACAATGCACTTCAGGTATGTATGTACCTATGCCTTCAATTGCTTTGCGGAGAGCTGCAACATCTTCACTGACGTTGAAGCTAGCTTTGGCTTTAATGGTACCCCTTTCCCCTGGCTAAAGGAGTAATCAATCAATCAATCAATCAATCAATCAATAAATCTCTCTCTCTCTCTCTCTCTCTCTCTATATATATATATACAAATAACTGAAGCAAAGATATTTTTTTGTTTGTTTTTACCGCTGCTGTAAATGAAGAGGGAGCAGAATTCGCAACACTTTGCAATTCTTCCTGTAACATAAGAAAATAAATTCAAATTCATACTTAAACATCAACTTCCGGGATGAGTGAATCTAGCTTTAAGATTTTACTTACCCACAAGTCTGCCATTATGTTTATGGATTCTAGTGTGATAAAAAAATAATTTACAGTTCAGAATCATTAGACTACATTATTTTTCACTTTCTTTTTAAATAGGCTACATGTAAACGATTTCCCTTCATAAATAGATCGTAAAGACTTTACATAAAAATACGTTTTGATAAAAACAATGAAAACTAGTCTATCATGATTTCTGAGTCAGAAATTCCGATTATAAACGCACTTGTATCTCGATCTGCTGGACATCGATTGTACATCTAAAGCTGAAGTTATGTTGATCAGAATCTAATTAAGATTTAGCTTTGTAAGTGCTACCTGCATTTTTGTCTACTTTTTATTCAATTTACACTTACCTTTTGCGATACAAATGTACACTCAACGTGGCCCTCAATCTGGTTTAACTTCTCCTCACCTGCTTCCTCAAGGCGTGAGTGACATTATGTCATCGTCACAAAAGACTTGCATTCTTACTGAGCCTCTCCCTTCGTGATTATCCAACGAGCTCCCATATGAATTTAACATTTAACAATTTAACATTGACGTTGAAGTTAGCTTTGGCTTTAATGGTAGGCTACCACATCTAAATTCTTATGGGTACTGTAGGCTAGTTGTCACGTGGGGAAGTTGTAACAAATTCTATATTAGTTACTGTTTTGAGTCAAAAGTCCACTTAGGCTAGATACATTTATATGTGTTTGTATTAATAAATTAAACCTAATACACCAATAGTCAAACCTAAATTAAAGGTACAATAAGAATTTTGTAATAAAATATCCCAAAACCACTTGCACAGTGGGATATATTTCCTGCAGTGGTGTACTTACAATATCCCAAAACTCCCCAAAGATTTTTTATTTCAGAGAAATTTCAATTTTAAATAAGTGGCCATCCCGGAAAAAAATGTCACCTGTCAATGACGCAATATCCGCGCTATCCTCGGTTTCCACTCTGCTATAGCAATGACGTAACGTTTAGCGGCACGCTGTTCTTGTTTCGTTCAAACATTATAGACCATGGCAAGCAGACTTTGGGACAAAAAAGGAGAACTAAAATGAGGATCAATATCGGTGTGGCGTTTTCGAGATGCCGAGAGCTCCACGTCTGTGACTAACTTGGAGCAACACCGCTCTTGCACATACTTTATTAGACAAGTGCATACATGTACATAAAACAAATCAATGTTATATAGCTCAACATGATGAAATGTTAGAATATGATCAGTATGTTGTTCTAATGTTAATCTAGCTTACTGCTAGTTTCATATAGCAAACAAACTAACACATAGAATAACATTATAACTTTCAACACACTCAAATGCTGTTTAGTACGATAGTGTAATGTTAGACCAAGTGAAACAGCGCTGCGTTACCTCACAAGTTTAATTCATCTGATAAACTGACCTGTGTGAGTAATCCAGCACTTGCGGGTAGTTCTGTAGAATGAAATGTCCTTATTCCTTTATATCCGCAGGTCTTGAGTGTGGTGCTGATATCTGTCTCTTATTAGCAATTGCGACTTGCTTCATACCACTATAATGTTATAAAAACATGAATGTTTTCACTCATAAACATTATTAGATCCATCAGCTTGACAGCAAGTCCCATCATTCAGCTTATCACTGCATCATAAACCTACACCTTTGTTATTGTAAGAGGTTAGCGACCCATGGCGTCGAATTTTTTTTTACATATTGTAGCTTTAATTAAATATGAAATATAACCAAGATGCTCTCAAACTAGTTTATTCGCCACTGCTGTGAAGGAAGAGGAAGCATGCACAAAACTCTCCAAGTCATCCTGTAATACAAATTTGGATTCAGCAATATTCTTCAATATCACTTTATGGTATAACCATATATTCCAAACAGCTGCAAAAATACTGTTCTTACGACTAAATTAGATTTTAAAGACTCAACAAAAGGCTGTCATATTATCACTGATTCCTGATTGACTGCACACTTCAGGAATATTCAGTTTATTCATGTATTTTATTGCTAAAAAGGCACACAAGTACAGGCATCATGTTGATTATTTCACCATAAATGATAGCACCAAAAACTTTCCATTGTCTGATAGGCACTCACTTAGACACTTAGCAATGGACAAAACTTACAAAATTACAACAGAAGAGAAAGAGAGAGAGAGAGAGAGAGAGAGAGAGAGAGAGAGAGAGAGAGAGAGAGAGTGTGAGAGAGAGAGAGAGAGAGAGAGAGAGAGAGAGAGAGAGAGAGAGAGAGAGATGACTCAGAATGAAATAATAATCAGTATTTCCCATGCTTTCCACACCCAGTGCTTTAAAGATTCTGGATATTCTTGATCAAATTAGCACCATGTGATGTCGGATGACTTGATACAAAATTACAGATTTTAAAGTGAATAAAATCAAATACATGCCTTACATAATACATGATGTGACATTAATAAAATACAAAATAATCCAAGATAACATGAGTTGAATAATCTTAAAAAAAAGAAGAAAAAAAGAAAAACGATATTTGGTAGTGTTTGGTTATATCAGTACAGACAGCAGTCATATGCAACAAAAATACATTTTGTTGTCCAGTGTTTGAAAATATAAGATGCTACAGCATTTAAATGGAGTCAGCACACTGACAGCAAATCAATAGTGGTTATCAAATCTATGATCTATATAATCATACAGCTAATCGAAACATTTGTTTTCTTGTCTGCAAGTACCGAAAGTTTACACAAACTAATAAATGAGTCACTTTGGGCAGTCTATTCAGATTTGGAATTAAATAAATCGCACTTTACAAATATCAACATGGCACACCGGTGATCATCAGGCCAAAAGTAAATTACACAATGAGGCAGAGCATCAAAACCAGATCAAAATACAGGGATGACCATGTCATCCGATAATTGCACTTAATAAACGTATTTACATCACTCGCCCGGTCCAAAGCGTTGGCACTCATCCTTCCTTTAATACTTTCATGTGTTTTTACATGTGATAAAATAGCAGATGCAGCAATAGAAACTCTCCATTTATTTAAACAAAGTATCTGAGCTACCACCGAGCCATTGTATGATCATCATGATGATTTGAAACTGAGATTGGAAACAAGATCTTAAGACACCATTATGCGTTGTTCATTTATGTTTGAGGTAGCTCAGTTGTGAAATGATTTACACTGCATAGCTGGCAAGCATACTTTCCCTTTTGTCCTCATGGTCATACAAAAATACATTAACATCATATGTCATTATTACAAATATTAATAGAAAATGTTTTTTTTCTTTCTCAAATATTCTAGAAGGTCAGACTTCAGTGCCTTCATTCAGGTTGTTGTGGAGTTTGACCTCCAGATTGACCTGTTTGACCTTGACCCCATTGACTTTGTAGGTCTCAGTGTTCTTGTTTAGGACGTTGACGTTTCTTACAGAGCAGTGTTTGCTGTTGAGGTTTTTCTCCAGACGTTCTATGCAGACCTCCACCTTCGTGTTCAGAGGATAATCCTCCACCACCTTCTGAGGCCTCTTTTTTACAACCCTGCGGCACTTCCTGACCATGAGACAGAAAGCTAGAAGGACCAAGAAAAGTAGGACGAAGGCTGCCACTCCACCCCCAATGGATCCTCCCATTTGGGGATTGAAGGTGCCCGATGGTTCCACTTCAAGCTTCAAGGTCTTCATATTAGTGCCATTCTTCACCTGGTCACCTTCATTGTCATAGATCAGGGATTCATCTAGCATTAGGCGACCTGAACGGTCCACTAGATCTCGCCGACTTCGCTTGAGCTCATAGGTCACTGAACGTTGGACTCTGGGAGCAGATATGGACTCGGGTCCAATAACGTAGATGACCTGGAGGTACCATTGGTGCCCAGCCTCAACCTGAAGAAGAGTAAATGTAACAAATAGGATTTTTTCATAAACGCAAAAAGAAAAGATCTTGTCCTTTAATCAAGTTCCCTATAGTCATGGCAGGCTGTTAGTCTGGCAACTTTCCCTAAACAAACAGATTAAGGAATTTCCCTGAAGGGTACAATTGAATAGCTTTGGCTCTGACATTAGCCAAGATTTCTAGTATGTGTCAAAGAGAAGGTCTGTTAAACAGCTTGACTTTTTGGAAGAATATTACAGCCACTGACCTTGTAAAGGGCATCAACCTTCATTGTGAAGCCGTCTACACCTGGCATCGCAGACAAGGACTGGAGGTCAGGAATGTCAGATGCAAAGTTGGCTTCAAAGGGAACATCGTGGAAGTAGCGTTCGCAAACATCAGGCTGCTTCCGGTCCTATGCAATACATTTTCTACAATTATTACATGGCTCTCTGGAATACTTCATTCTGATTGGTCAATCATGGCATCCTGTTAACTATTATTTCTGAATATTCACTGTCACCTATGGCAATGCTAAATATAATGCTTAATACAAATTAAGATATATTTAATAGAATCCGAGAGCTTTCTGTCCCTCCATTGACAGCTACGCAACTTTTTTAAGCCCAAAAAAGGTAGTAAAGACTAGGGGTGGCACGGTTCACAAAACCCACGGTTCGGTTCGTATCACGGTTTTAGGGTCACGGTTTTCGGTTCTGTACGGTTCTTGTTGTTATTTTTTCTTTTAATCTTTAACACTCCAGAAATGTACTTCAGCATATGATATATGCTATAGCTTAATTATCCACAATTCAGGATACAGTATTTAAAAAAAAATTTATATCATGTAATCATGCACAAACTGAATTTGACTTGACTTTAAGCACATTATTGAGACCATCTCTGAGGAAAGCTAGGTGACATTTTGATACAGCAAGAGAGAAGACATTTATTTGGCAAAAAAGGAGAATGTGTGTTGCTATCTCTACAGGAACTTATGTGCATTTTTAGCACACAAAGATTAAAATTAACTTGCATTTATAAAACTGTCAACTTCAGTGTAGCTCTTACAAAATGTTTATCTTTTAAAAGAAAAAGAGAGGAACTCTTAAAGCACTATCTTTTAAATAAGTCAAAATACGTTACAAATAATTGCCTATAATGAGGCTATAACAATAGCAAAGGCCATAATCATAAAGTGAAACATAAGTTCAACCTCAACACAAAAACAGTATCAACAATGCTTCTATTCCCTGAGAGTGAGGATAAATTTTTTTCACTTGAAATTAAAGTGCAGTATTTGGAAACACGACTGGAGTTCTTATCTAAACTTACTGTCACTGTATATATTTAAATATCATAGGTAACATGAAATCCAAAATGTTCCCACACACCGGACTTATACGACGCTGGTGCATCCTCCAACTCCTGTTAGCCTTCCTTATCTCTCCCACTAGCCATTTCTATACGTGACGTGACCTGCAGCGCTGCACAGACCAATCGGTTTATGACATCAAAGTACTGCGACTGCGAGAGTGATTGAAAAGCATACGGAGCCGTTGCTATCGCGGTACTTTTATGTTATTCGTCGATCGGTCTGTGCAGCGCCGGTTCAAGTCGAACAAGCCTCATATGTATGTCCACAAATCTCTTATTTCGCGCGAAAAGTAAACGCACTGTCTGAGGTAACGGGCACGAGGTTACATTGCGCATGCGTCGAACGAACCGTGCGACGCACACACGTACCGAACCGAGACAAGCGAACCGAACGGTTCGGATGTTTTTTCATGTACCGTGCCACCCCTAGTAAAGACATAAAAGTAATCCATGTGACTCCACTGGTTTAACCCCTATTTGACTGTATGTAGCGACGCGAGTGCTTTGGTTTGAGGGTCTTTCTTAAGCAGCAAATCAGCATATTAGTACGATTTCTGAAAGATCACGTGACACTAAAGATGAAGAAAGGCTGCTGAAAATTCAGCTTTGAGTAATTTTTACATCACATGAGTAAATTACATTTAAAAATGTATTAAAATAGAAAACCGTTATTTTAAAATTGTAATAATATTTCACAATATAAATTTTTTTCTGTATTTAAAATAAATGCAGGCATGGAGAGCATAAGAGTCTTCTTTCAAAAAAAAATCTTACCCACTGTAATTAATAATATAGAATGTAATTAATAATAATATACAGTATTTTAAATCATATGTTATGTTTTCTCTTAGTTAATAATAATTTTCCCACCTTTTAAATTATTTTAATTGCATCTTTAAAACTTTCCCCTGTAAAATCGTATTACAGCTGTCGTCTCAATGTTAGTTCCAAGGTATACAAAAAGAGTTTGATCTTCAAAATTTCCATGCAAAAAAGTATTTCAGTTAAAACATAACCATATCAAGTGAATCTTGTTAGACCAGTTAAACTGGTCTGGGCTTGTTACAATAGACACATACCAGAAGCAGGAACCTGTGTTTGAGGTGCTTGTTCGGTTGAATGCACCCATACTGAGGGCCTTCGTTATACAGGGTCCCTGTGGGGTCGAAGAAGGGCACATAGCCATCCCGCCCAGTACACAAATATACTTTCTCCAGCTGCAGTTTGTAGGCTGAATTTAGGTTCTGGTCAGGATTCCACAGTACTCTACCATAAAGCGTTTGACCTGCGTAATATCAAACAATGAATAAAGGAATGCATAATGTTGGCAATAATCCTCTGTTTTCATTGATTTGCTAATTTTACCCATCGAAAAGGCCCCTTTATAATCCATCTCAGCCACGGACATGTCTGCGAGAGCAGGATCCATTAGAAACACTTTCTCGTTATTACAAAGCTGGAACTCAGTATTCAGCGAGTAGACTACAGGAACAGGGCGGTTGGTCTGCTGGAAGGCGATGGGCAGCAGGAACCTATCGATTGAATGAGAGTGTTACAAGCCCTTGCATGTTGATGAATACTCTCACATAAACACTCTGCGTCTGATGAAACCAGTAAAAGTGGATGACAACTGCAATATCTTTCAACCCTGCTGGCTCGGCTCAGAAAAATAATCTTCAAAACAAAAAGTCATTTAAGAGCCCTCAAGGAGTTATCAATGGAAAAGCTTCATGGTAACATACTTCTCTGGAGCATGGGCCGTGCAGGAAAGAGGCTTATCCCCAGAGTCAACCCATGCCTGTGTTGGCTGTACTGTGCAGGGGATGAGGAAGACTGTGTACTCTCCAGAGTAGTCTTTCCTAGAGCACAAGAGCAAGCACACGGTCAGTAGCATTAAGGTAGGTACACTTTGTTGATGTGACAGCATTAGACTTCACGCTGCTCACCTGCTGTAGGAGCTTGTGGCTCTCCAGAGCTGGTAGGGAGAATCAAAGGACTGTGCGCTCCACACCAGCTGCAGGTCAAATTCAATGCCTCCCAAGTGATCTGGAGCCATCAGATGAGACTTCTGTCCAGGGAGGGTATGATGTTCAGGGACAAATTGACCTAGAGGGAGATGAAAGATTTATCACTCACTCAAAATTCTGTCAAACCCATCCGTCTAGAAAAACAATGGAAAAGTAGTGGAATGGAGTGGAATGGCAAACCGCGCTCTGTGAGAATGGCCCCTTAGATGTAACATATTTACTTAAAGTATTCCCTGAGACTTTAAGGAAACAATATCCAAAATATGCATATTTTATTACAGTTATCGATTTCTATCTGTTGATTTAAATTACAATAAACATCTTTAAAGGTATTTTTCATTTTGACGCACACAGCACAACAGACTATATACTTATTTATATAAATCGCTACACTTAACTATTTCATGATTTTAATTGATTTAAATTTTACATTCAATTTAATTAATTATTAGCTTTTCATCAACTTTTCATTCACAAATCCCCTGCAGTTCCCCTGCAGAAACCCTGCTCAAATGCAATGACATTCATTTATTTTTGAATGTCCAATTGCATCCAAACACAATTTGAGGGCAAGTTATGTTCACAAATACAATGAAATGAAAACAAATAGCTAAAAACACAGACTACAGACCTCTGAACTTGGCATGGGTTTTAAACTCAATCACCAGTCGTCCATCATCCCTAATGAATATCCGAATGATCTGTAATCTAGCTGACAGCACGCTGTCGGTCTGAATTCCTAGAGTAAAGAGACGTTCATAAGCAATCAGTCAGCATCAGCTGCAACATTAACACAGTTAGATGATGACATCAGGTAATACAACACAGAGTGTACCTGAGTTTGTCCATTGGTTTTGGATCTGTTGATGAAAACACATGTACCTGTTCTCCATAAGACTGTATCGTAGAAGAAGGAGAACTCCATTTCTGTGTGGTGCTCCAAGGAGGCCCATCCACGAGGAGCCGTCACATAGATGTAGGACACATAGAGTGGCACCTGAACTGTCAGGAACGACTGAGCCGAATCTCTGACCTGCAAAAATGCAACCACACACTCATTTGAATTGCTGTATAGACTAAATCTGCCACATCAGAATTCAGCTAGACAGGAATATTTGTACATCATTTGGGATGCAAATCATGTGTTCAAACGAACCTGAAAGTCAGCAGTTACTGATCCTCCACATACATCGATAAGCTCTGTCATGTCATAATACGCATCAAATGTCCATATGCAGCTCTTCAGATTGAGATGCTTGTATAGCTGAATGGTTCTGGGTTCTCGAACACCGGGGTTGAACTGGTATGGACGGTCATATCCAGGGCCCAGGGATATGCTGTCATATAACACGTCATCCAAGAAGCCGGTTTCTGGGAGAATTTGCAACGTGTTTTCAGAGTTTAAAAATATGTTTTTATTCTCAATATGTGTAATATATAATTCTTATGTTTAACATTTAACTACATTAAATATTAAAGCATTCTTCTGTAAAGATAATTCCAATAATTCAACATAATAGGAGAAGGCAATTTTGCCGACTAATTCATGTGGAATATTAACCTTATTTTTCAACACAGAAGTAAGCTATTTCCAGTGAATGAGCGAGACTTTCGATTCATAAGTAAATAACTAGAAGAATAAAGTGCAGTAAATGGTAAAAACTAATTACAAACATGGGAATTTATGGTTATGATACTAAATTAAAATAATATGAATACAAATACCAGTTTGCAACATAAAGCAGCATAACAGTTAAGAAATACTTAACAGATACTGGAAGCCTTGCACAAGTTAAGTTAAAGATGGCGTTTTTACAATAAAACAGGTGGATAAGATTAGTTTGTGTCTGCCTTGATCTGATCTGGTCTACTGTGTTATGCGGCTACTCTCACCAGAAATGCCATGTAGGTCTTTAAGCGTGACCAGGTTGGAGCAGACGTGCTGCTGACGGTAAATTGACTCGGAGAGCAGGAAGTGTAGGTTATGCAGAGGCATGGTTGACACCAATGGAAGCATTCCATCCTGATGAGGGATCTGCACTGAGATATGGATCCTGTTCAGAGAGGGAGAAAAAAAGAAATACTCACTTTATAAAATGCTCTTTTCTTCTTTGAAGTACTGAACATAGGTTGGGAAATGTATTGGTTTGGATTTGCAATTGTCTGATAGGTTTTATTTTTTCAAATGTATAAATTCATTTTGATCTTGTTTTGCCCAGAGGCAAAAATGATGTAGTGCTCTACAAAACGAACAACGGCAGTTTCAATCGAAACCTGTTTTTAAAATCCTGTCTCTCCAAAAAATCGACTGGAATCTGTCCATTACGTCTGTAACATCATTTGCTTACAAAAAGTCTCCCCTGACCTGTTAGGATGCTCTTTGTGTTTGACATCCAGGTATTTTAGAGTGGCTATAAAAGACTGGGCCTGGAAGCCTCGAGCGGTTCCCGTGGTGACGGGGGTGTGACATATCGATCCCTCAGTTCCAATAGTGACAATGTTGCTCCTCAGTGGAGTTCCCAGATGCCCGGCTTTATCTCTGGCCTGAGCAACACAACGCACATGGAAGCGTCTGCTGAAATAGATACTGTCCAGGACCTGTGTAGCAAAATTATATATTTAACTACAGGAACTTAAAAGTTGCAAAAAGCGAAAATGCTTCCAGATCCTATTAAATATGAAAATATGCATATTAAATATGACTACTGACTGCAGTAATTAGAAGTTTTAGGTAACGGCTAGATTAAAAACGATTATAAAGAAGATAACAGACTAACCATGTGATTGACTGTGGTATAAGGTGTGTTATCCGTCACTGTCTCAAAGGGTGACCGTGCTCCGCTGGTGTCTGTGGGAGTTGCGACCTCCCAGCTGAAGTGGACAGAGGTCTGGTTGATGCCTGCCTCCTCACAGCGCTCTCTCATGACTGAGTATTTGGGGTAATGAGGGTCGCAGGGAGTCACACAGACCAGTGGATATCCTGGAGATGGAGACTTCTTACTGCCCTCTTTAGTGACCTCCTGGACATAGTCATAGTCTGACAGAGACACCACCTGTGAGGAGAATCAAATTAAATAGCATGACTCAAAATAAAAAGACTTCTGAGATCTCACAGCTATAATATTAGATTTATGGATCAACAATTGAATATAATACAAAATTTATGTCCAATGATATTGAAATAACATACGGATTTCTGAAGTGACTTTTGTGACATCTATGCAGTGATTGTCACAATACTGTAGGCAAATGACTTAAATTTCCAGACTTTTCGCAGAAAATTTTAGGGAAAATAAATTATATACACTACCATTCAAACATTTCAGTTCAATAATTTAAATTACAACTTTTATTTAACAAGGGGACATTAAATTAACCAGATATGACACTAAACGTATTTATGTTATAACATATCTCAAATAAACGCTTTTGAATTTTTTGTAAAAAAAAATTCTATTACAGTTTCCTCTAAAATATTAAGCGGCACAACCGTTGTCAACAATGATAAGTAAAAGTATGAAATGTTTCTTGAACACCAAATCAGTATATTAGAATGTTTTCTGAAGGATCATGTGACACTGAAGACTGGAGTAATGATGCTGAAAATTCAGCTTTGCATCACAAGAGTAAATTATATTTTAAAATATATTTATTGGAATTTTTTTTATTACATTTAGCAATACTACTGTTTCGATTTTGATCAGATAAATGCAGCCTGGGTGAGCATAAGAGAGAGAAAAAAAAAGAACTTTTGAATGGTAGTGTGCAATTAATTTGATTAATTAATATGATGCAATTCAATTAAACATTTTATTCAAACTGACAAGTATTTAGATTTTGATATAATAAATATCAGTCCCACAAGCATCTACTGTACATCTCTTACAATGGGTGGGGCTGGAAGGATGAGACTTCCTGCAGCTTCCTGATCCAGGATTGTGACTGTTGCCATGGTAATCTCTCCAAGCACAGCTTCAACAGGGTCGTCTGGACCAAGGACCAACGAGAAAGACTCATGCCACTCTCTGTCCTCATTGGACAGAATCTCTACCTTAAACAGGATGTGGTCCACACCTGAGGACACAACAGAATTTTTATCATTGATTAGAATAAAGATATAAAAGTAAAAAAAAATGTATAAACAAATATATGACTTACCAGGGCTGAACTTAAGGACTCGACTCTTGGGGTTATAGTCTACACCTGATTGGGCCGATCCATCCCTTGTGCTACATCGGATCTTGGAGGTGCGGTCAAGGTCTCCTTTACGAATTACCTTGATATTCAAAACCTCGATTCCATCTGGACCAGGGGGCTCACGAACTTGGTATGAGGCTTGTTCAAACTCAATCGTAGGTGCTGAAAAGCATGATGTGCACTTTTTATTTTACATTTATGAGTTTGGCAAACACTTTTATACAATGCAACTTAGTGCAATCAAGCTATACATTCTATCACCCTGAGATTTCCATGGCTTCCTGTTGCAAAGCTCTACCGGAGCTTTCTTTGAACATTTTCAAGGAAATCGCTCACCATCTTCACCTAACTACTCACCATCTTCATCATTTGTGATGGTCACAGTCACAATGTCGTTGACTCCTATCATGGCTCCAATCCAGTGGTCACCCTGTGGGCTTCCAAGGTGGACCTGAAACTCCTCTTCAGGCTCAAACACTGAGTCATCTTGAATCAATATAGTACAATTCTTCACCTGCCAATCAGAAGCAAGAGGTTTTAAAATTCTTTGTCCATCATTCTTTTATTCCAAAGTCAAAATTGTGATTATAAATGAATTAATGACAAAACACGTTTATCATACCTTCTCCCCTTTTCGGAAGGTGATCCTAGAATCATCTGCATTTCTCCTCTCCTCAAAGTCATCCATTACCATGGCGGACATTGTCCGTGTGAAACATCGGACGGAAGACTTATAGGACAGATCTCCTGTCCTAAAAATGGGGATGTGCAGGACACCATCTTTTTCCTTTATGGTATACGCCAGCTTCTCAAACTGCATGCTAGGTACTGTGAGAAGAAAGCATATGATGTTACGTGCTTGCTAA
Source organism: Semotilus atromaculatus (assembly GCA_031834385.1). NCBI lineage: Eukaryota > Metazoa > Chordata > Actinopteri > Cypriniformes > Leuciscidae > Semotilus > Semotilus atromaculatus. The sequence continues at coordinate 7,657,808 of JAULUF010000035.1, forward strand.
ATCACAGTGATAACCATTGTTATGGACAAGTAAACGCACTGTCTTGGGCGGTGTCTGTGATGTAGACAGAGGCTTCATACGGTTCAGTCAGGACCGCTCCGTTAGGAGAGCTAAGAAACACAATGAAGGACTCTTTCCCTTCAATTGTAGGGTTCTGAATGTCATCCATTATGGTCAAACTGCATGTCTATGCAAAAAAATAAAAAAAATAAATCAACATGATTTTATTGAAATGAGGCCTGTAAATACCAATTGTCTTACAGTTTGTCAGAACACATGTGAGAACAGTCTAGTTTTATTACCTCCTCCGTCTTGCCTGGTTTAAACTCCACCTTTTTGGAACTCGGGATGTAGTCAACACCGGGAGTTGCTGAATCTTGTTCTGCAGGACGTGTGGCACACCACACAGAGGTTACTGAGGAAAGGTCACTGCCCTGCCGCAGAACAGGGATTTCAATGGTGCCTGTGGGAAGATAATTCAGACTATTAATATTACATAGGTATTGTATTGCACAGATTACAAAACTGACACCCATGATATTGTCTACGAGAGAAGATCTCCACCAACCTGCATCTTCACTGAAGGTGAAGGTCCCGTTGCCCAGGAAGACAGTGGAGGCATCATTTGGCCCGTCTATGATGACTTTAGCCACGGTGACATCACCCATCCGTGCATTGTCTGAGGCGTCCGACAGCACCAGCTGAAACTCTTCAGAGAGTTCATACTCGCTGTCATCAATCAGCTTTACGTCACAGGTGGACATGCTCACACCTGGGCCAAAGATCACTCTGTTGTCACTGCTCATGCCACGGGTCTTATAGTCAGAGCCGGACTCCAGAGCGTGAAGGCTGCTGCCCCGGGCTGACTTAGGCACAGTGTAGCAGAGGGCCGAGACTGTGCTGGTGGTGTCACCTGATCAAAGACAAGAGATGACCTTTAGATGATGATGAAGATTATCATTTTACTAGGATTGTGATCATTTCTAATTTTGAGTCCTACCATCAATACACTATAATTTACAAATGTATACATGTACACATTAATATTCATTGGCTTTTTGACTTCAGACATTTTTGGCTTATAAAATCAATGTTTTTTAATAATTAATATTCAAAAGCTGATAACCGACAAATGGCCAATATTGAAATCTATAGTATTTATCCTATATTTATACTTCTTTGCCTACATAAATACTAATTGAGTAAATTCTGGTTGATAGGCCAATTTTTTCATGTTATGGTCGAAAACCGACAAATGCCCAATATTAAAATGTATCATATTTATATATATATTTAGGGATCATAATATTATAATGTACAGTGTTCAAATTCAAATCCAAATCATTTATTTTGAGATTAGCTAAATATTACATTTAACAGTTAATAAATGATTAGTGTTTATTAAGTTATTTAATGAAGCGAAAGTATAAATATAAAAATTGGAGGAAATCTAAAATGTAAATGTAAAATGTACAAAATGTTAATAAATGCAATACTGGCTGATAATGATAAACTAATCACTAATATAAGCTGGTTAACAATATAGCAGATTTATCGTACCTCTACATACAATTTAAACGATACACACAACAGCACCAACATTCAGATTAGGACGGGCCCTTAAATTATTACTTCTTTGTGCCCAATCTAAAATATGCAGTAACATTCTTGAGCATTATTGTCGGGAATATGATTTGTAACATATACATATCTGAAAATCTTTTAAAATCTTTTTTTTTGTAGGAATTGGTTCCACTGACCCTTTCTCTCAATAGGAGCAAAGATTAAGCCTTTGCTCTCATTGACGTGGTAGGTCTTCTTATCAAACTGCAGGGTGGGTTCATCCTCCGTGTCATTGATATTGACTTTAGCTCGGGTCACTGACCCCAGGAGGGCGTACACTGGCATACTCAGCTCCACATTAAAGCTCTCGATGTTCTCAAAGACCTGGTCATCGTTGATAACAATGGTGCACACCTTGGTGTCTTCTCTCTCATCAAACTGAACCTGAAGAACATTAAAAAGCCTCTGAATGTTAGAATGTTACTAATAATCCGTCTATCAGATCAAAGGGAATTTGATATTATATAGTAATACCTTGATATAATAAAGAACATAGAACATACCTGTCCAGCATACTCAACATAGTCCTGTTGTCCGACCCGAGAGCCCATGCTGGAGGTGGAGGTGGCAGTGCCTTGTTCGGTACGACACAGCACAATAGCATACTGGTTCAGATTTCCAGTCCTCTTTACTGTGACCGCCACGGTTCCATCTTTTTCACTCACATTGTAGCTGCAGACAGAAGACAAAACATTTAATCGATTCATGACATTAACGGGTTGGTTGGATGAAGACTTGGTCTAGAACAAAATTCGAGGCAGGCACACCTCTTGTGCTCAAAGCTGATAAGTGACCACTGGATGTGGAACACATTGTCGCTGACGATGTTGGGTTTGCTGTCCTTCACAAGGAACTTGAAGTTGTCCGTGGTCTCTTGAACCCCATCCTCACTCAAAACGTATCGGATAAGGCCTAGGTTTATGTCAGCTGCAAGACAGAATGTTACTAATGTTACAACTCCAAATGCACTAGCAGAATTTGATGCAGGCGTATTTAGTATGTAACGCCAGATGCACACTCTTAAGACTGAAGCTTGTCGGCCTGCACACTCATTTTGTTTTTGTACAAAATGAATCAGTCTTGGGGCCAGATTTACAAACAGCTTGCGCAAACCTTCTTTTGGTGTTAAAAAAACTACTGATTTACTAAAGACACGCAGTGAAAAATTAGCACCGAAAAGGCCTTGTTGCATTTGCGTTTGTAGGAGTTTCCCTTTCAGATGCAAAAATGTATAGGGTGATTTACTAAGGTTTGCGCGAGTCTATTTTCTGGTATTTGTGCCAATGTTTACCGCCCAAAAAAGCATGTCTTAAACCAGATGCTAATTTGCGCTGCTCTTGGGAGATTGCGATGGTCATTATGGAAATGATCCGTTTGCTTCTGTGTTCCTTAATTTGCACGTCTTCAGTAGATCACGAGCAGAACTTTCCACTCCCATCTGCGCTATTTTGGAATTGCGCTCTCACACTAATTTGCCCTGTTTAGTAAATCTGGCCCTTGGTGTGTCAATTACAATATCATTCTCCTCCCCAACTGTAATTATTATCCCAAAATTCACTCTCATACTAATTCAGAGCCAGAGTTGATTCCTGAAAACAGGTCATTGAACAATATGGTGGAAGGAAAAACAAACATAAAGACAGTGGTTAGGGAGACGTGGGCAGCATTAGTCAGGGTAAATTACATATTTAATTGGTTGAGGATTAAAACGAGGATGTCTATGTGTTAGCTATGCTTTGGGGTTTTTTTTGGTCACAGAATAGCTTCAGCCATGTAGTGTGCTCTTGACGTTGAGAGTTGTCCATAATACCTTGCGTGAAAGAGATGATGGGTTTGCCAGGATTGAGTTTACTCTCCAGGTAGCCGTGTTTAGCTTCTGTAGTGACTTCATAAGTCAGCTGTCCGTCATCCGTGTCTGGATCAATAGTGAGAAGCTCTTTCTTGGAGATCAAATTGGTGGCCTAAAATTGCATGTCACATTAAAATTGTAATCAATAATTTGGTTGAGCACTAATGCAAGATAAAACCAGTAGGAGGCAGAAGTGCACCGTTAATTGAGACATCAACATCTCATCAATTGATCGCATTAATTAATTGAGCTCTTATTGACTATACATACAAATAGAGTTATTAAAGTGACCTTATTTTCCATGTACTCCAGCCAGTGCAAGCCCAGGTTGGTGACAATACGGGGGGTCCCGTCATCAACAGGTGAAATGTCAATTTTAAACTTTTGTGGAGCAGCTGTGACAACCTGAAACAAAGGATATTATTTTACATGTACACACTATGTAAATCCTCCTGGCTGATACAAACCCTGTTTCATGTATTACCTAATAATATAGTATTATATACTATATAATAATATATAATAATATAGTTTAGTATAACCTAGTAATTGTTTCTCATTTACCAACAATGCTCACTTTAATATCCATTAAATCCTGGATCAAACCTATTTCAATTCTAAAGTGCTGAGTAATGGTGTTCTAGGACTTCCAGATTAAACAATGTCATAGGACTGCTATTTTGTCATCTAATGACAAGACGAGGTGCCCCTTCAATGTCTACCGAGAGACCATTTACCTCCCAGAACAGAACAGCTGACAGTCAGCTGACGCAGCTAGAAGAGGAAAAATACACTGCTGATGGATGGAGTTATTATGATGGAGAGAGAGAGATCTGACATGCTCCCTAAATGGCTATGTTAAACAAATGGACTCGATACCTTTAGGTGATTCATATGGTAATTTCTATTCCTTGTGTCTTTATGACTTTCCCATATGTCTTTATAAATATAAGGAAATGAGCAATACACAAACAAAAAAACACACACAAAAAAAACATACGTTAATGTGCATACGCTACTGTTCAATAGTTGGGGTTGGGAAGATTGTTGGTAAGTCTCTTAACTTCAAACTTTACTTCTTTGTAGTTCAAAAGAACAGCCTTTATTTGAAATATAAATATTTTGTAGTATTATGTCTTTACTGTCACCTTTGGTCATTTTAATGCATCCTTACTGAATTGAATTCATTTCTTTAAAATAAATAAATACAATTGTAAAAACATACTGACTCCAAACTTTTGATCAATAGTGTGTATTTATGTGAACTTTCCATTGACTTTTCTTATTCAAGTAAACATAATGTTGTTGTTTTTTTACCAGTTAGGACCATTCTCACAGAGAGATCACCCTGCAGCTCTCACAGGGTTTCCCACTGAAGCTAAATGAAGAAAGCTGAGGTTGTTGTTGAGAAAGATGTTAGAGAGGCCAGCAGGAGGCGCTCACCCTGTGGTCTGTGTAGGTAGTAATACTGCAGTATAATGAGGGGGCCAATATGCTTTAAAAGGCACTGTCCTTCAGATGACATCTTAAACTGAGGTCATGACTCTCTGTGGTCATTAAAAATTCCCAGGGTATTTCTTGAAAAGAGTATGGGTATGACCATGACTAAAAGAGTCCAATTAGTCTCTATAAATCATCTCTATGAGTTTGTACAATATTTTAAGAGGATATTTTCAGAAATATGATCCTCTTATATAACACTGAAGACAACTGGCCACATGGACAAACTCAAAAAACACAGGAAGTCTACCTACCTCTTTTCCACCCTCTTCGATGATGAAGAACATGTTGGTGCCATCACCGACAGTGAAGGTGAATCTGTCTTTGAGGGAGTTACTGCCGTCATGGTTGTAACTGATGCGATTCTGATAGATGTCGTCCATAGTGAAGATGTTGGTCTGACGGTAATGTTGACCATTACTTGTGCGCTCGATGGTCCCGTGACGAGGAGCCTGAACGATAGTGAATGTAACAGAGTCCTCCTAACAGAGAAGTGGAAAGAGAGATTGTCAAACAGATGTAAAATTAAATTAAATTTCCACTAAGAAGTGCATGAGCACTGAAGTTTAATGCGACGGATGTCAGCTGTATGCACCAGAATATGAGAGTCGAACAGGGTGACAGTAATTTCTCTCTCGCTCAAAGTGATCTGTAATCACTCCGGGTTTTCCATTTTCATCTCCTCATCCGCTCATGGATCACTCTCTGCATTGGTACAACATGATTTTGTCTATGTATATTAAATAACAGAGAGAGTTAAACTACTGTTCAAATGTTTTATGTCAGAAAGGATTCATTCAAACGATCAAGCAACAGTAAAGATATTTAATATGTTACAAAAGATTTCTATTTCAGGTATATGCTGTACTTTTGACATTTCTATTCATTAAAGAATCTGGAAAAATTTATCAGTTTTCACAAAAATATTAAGCAGCACACCTCTTTTCATTTAATCAAGAAATGTTTCTTGAGCAGAAAATCATCATATTAGAATGATTTCTGAAGGATCATGTGACACTGAAGACTGAAGTAATGATGCTGAAAAAACAGCTTTACCCTCACAGGAACAAATTACATTTTAAAATCTATATATAAAAAAGAAACATTAAATATTTTTGATCAAATAATTGCAACCTTGGGGAGCATATTGTAAGAGTTTTTAAATCTTACCGACCCCAAACGCTAGAGTAGTGTATTACAAAATGATCTTTCAGGCAAGTCATTTCACTCTGCGATTTGAAACACCTCTCGGGCAGCTATTTCAGTCATGAAAGTGCAGCTCCTATCTCTTTGAATGGGGAAACATCAAATTCTCAAATCATCAAAAGCTGTTCACCAAGATATCATCAAATTTAATTTCATATTTGAAATCACCAATGAAATCTGACAACAACTGACTAATAAATGTGGTTTCTTATGTTAAAGTAGCTTTAAAAAGGCTTATTTTTCAGGCTGGAGCAGTCAATGCACATGTGATGTCCTAAACCCGCATCTCAAAACAGTGGTTGCGTCCGAAATCGCATACTCTCTTGAATAGGTACTTATTTTGAACAAGTAATTACTTCTCGACCGCTAAAAAGGATGTTCTATATAGTATATACTATATAGAGTACAGTATACAGTATGTGTGTGGTACAGTATGAATGAATTTACAATAGTATACGCCACTGATTTTTTTTCTGACATATAATAGTTGCATTATAGGCTGGTAGCATGTGTATGCTTGTGATGGAGCAAGATAACATGATGCTCTGACTTTCAAAAAAAAAAAAAAAAAAAAAAGGAAAAAATGTTCCAGGCAAACCCATGCAATTCCACTCTCCACTTCTTCTCCACGGTGCAATCTCTGGTCTGAACTATATTTCATTTGCATAGAAACCCATTACAGTAACATTAAACAAAAAGTTCACTTTAAAAACTAACATATTCCACTTAAACCCTATGTAAAAGAAAAGAAAAAAAAAGTACATTCTTATGTTCATTTGTTGTTGTTTTGGTTGCACTTTACAATAAGGTCTCATTTGTTAGCATTAGTTAATGTATTAACTAACATGAACTAACAATGAGCAATATATTAACCTTTGTGAATGTTAGTTAATAAAAATGCTCATGTTAGTTCACAGTACATAAATGTTGACATAAAACTTTTGATTTAAAAAATGTAGTAGTAAATGCTAAAATTACATCAATTGGCATTTTAACATTTTAAATCCTGTAGAAGTTAAACATTATTGTTAGTTAATTTCATTGTTAGTTCAATGTAGTTAACTAATGTTAACAGATGAAATCGTACTGTAAAGTGTTACCGTCATTTTATACACTTTATCAAGAATAAATAAAGCACAACCACAGCATAATTGAAAGGAAAGTTGGGGTAAACTTCAGTGAACATTGATACCTCTGTGTCCACATCCGTAGCCTTCAGCTCAAACTCAGTGATGGTCTTCCTCACCCCCTCCTGCACCCTCATCCCTGGCACCTGTAGGACGGGCAGAGAGTCGTCCACAGGCCGGATGGTGATGTAGAATGTCTGTGAAATCTGGAGTACAACAGCACAGCAGTAATGAAATAATTAAATACACAGTGCTTAGTAATTGAATCTAGATACGAGCTCAATTGTTCTGCAGCACAAAATCTAATTTCCCACTAATTAGGTTTATGTTATTATCAAATCAGAGCAGAAAGAGAGAAAGCAGAAAAAAAAGCAGACCACTGTCAGCTAAAATGAAATAGATAACGCAATAACTAATCTTTCATAAAAGTTTGGAAAGAAAACCAAGAAAATTTGTAAATATATGATGTACTAAGTACTTTGCATATGAGGTATACTATATATATAAAAAACATGATTAAAATAATGTAAAGTTACATGAAGACTTCAGTCATCAGTAGCCTAACAAAAGCTATTGTATTTTACATGGAGCAGATCACCTCATGTGGGCCGCCATGTTGAGATCACATGACTAGCTGAATACTACTAACTTCATTTTTGTAACCATACTATAACTGGATCATTTTGCTTATGGGATAAATTAATCATGGCTGACTGTCTAAACGTCTATATGGCATCAGTATTGCTTTTGCATCCATGCCACTAGGTGTCAGTATAAGTCTAAGTTGACTGCCATATGGAAAAGTACACCATTAATAAAAAATGCATCTTTAATTGAGCAACACAGCACAAACACAGAGTGCATTTGAAATTCATTTTCCATAAAAAATGTCAGAGAGTAGTGTTTCCTACTGGGAGAAGACCCTATTGTGGGATAACTTGAATGCTCTGATATGTTAATCTCTTTCAGTCACTCACTAGGCAGCCTGTGTTTATTCAAGCTTGTTCGGCCCTAATTAGTGTGTGTGTGGGAGTGTATGTGTTTATAATGGAAAGAAAAGAGGTGAAAGGAAGAGAGTATGAAAAGGCTATGGGGGGGGGGGATTTGAGATTACTGTGGGAGGAAGTGTGCTCAGCATGTGTGCAATGAGAAATAGAAAGAGAAAGGTGGGCATGTACAATGTACATGTTTATATAGTTAGTTATCGTGAAGGATGAGTGTGTGTATAATAATTTTTTATGCCAAATTATATCAATAGCACAACTATTTGAATTGAAAAATCACATGAATTTCAAAATGTCGTTATTTGAGCATTTATTAATATTTTCAATTAACTTTTATTTTATATTTTTTATAACTTTAGTAACTTAAACGTACTTTATTCCAATTAGTTGACAAGTCAACATTTCTATATCTTTTTTAAGTATAATTTTTTCATCAATACTGCATATTTAAAGGTGCATTGCGCAACTTTTCATGTTAAAAATACCTGTTTTTCTTCCTATACATGCTTAAAGAACTGCCTGATGGGCTGAATGAGCCCTTCTCTGCTCACTGAGATTGCCTCTATAATCCTGTACAGTAAAATATATAAGAGGGATTCGGGCTCGAATCTGAGCCTGGGCGTGACGTCATGCGCGTTCACGCTCATCAGGCTGTCTCGCAAGTTTGTGTATAAGCCGCCATTCTCCGCATCAGCGAAGACAACTCGTGCGTCAAAAGTAGAGGATGGATTCAAAGAGACCGGCTTGTAGTCCATTCCAAACCCCAACGCAAACTCCACGTAAAGTCAAGAAAAGAAAAATTTTGTCTAGTGCCACCAAAAGGGCCAAATTGGAGTCAGACAAGCGTCGGAGTAAGACGAGAGTGAACCTCGGCAAGGAATTCAACAAATGGAGAGATCTCCGGTCTGCTCTTGGTCTCAAACGGGATCCTGCTGTCACTGCTATCCTCAGTGCTTCTCTATGAAATATGACCGATAATTAGACACAAATTTTGAATAAATTCTAACAGAAAAAGGATGTATTGTTATTGGAATATTCTACTTAGCAGATCAATAAAACAGGCTGAACCCCGCAAGTCTTCGGCGGCTTAGCCTGTTGGGCTTTTATGAAAACGTCATGGTGACATTTGATTGTTTATTACCTTGAGACATTTGAGTGAACGATGTTGACCAACCGTGTACGGTATGATTATTATTTTGAGCTATTGCGAAGTAATCAATTATATTGTTCATGAACGTGTTTTCATAACAATACAATCATAGGTGGATACAGTAAACACATAAACAAAGTTTTCTACTACCCCTGTTTTCCCCTCACACATAAGAGTAATTTACTCAAATGTCTTTCCTTCCATATATTTGAAATGACTTGCAGATTTATAACTTTATTACCTCTGAAGACATTTTGGCTGTACTACAAAGATCTGTGCGGCAGATGCTCCCTCCTTTAGTTATGAACAGCTCGTGCTCGTGCATGCGTGCGTGTGCGTGTGGTCTATGAGCGTGCACAACTCTGGTTGCAGTTGCGCTTGTCGCCAGAGGGGGCGTAGTTCTGCAAAAACTCTGAAACCTGCGTTTTGCACCTTTAATTTAATTTGAGCTTATTTGAAAAAATATTCCAGCTTGTTTTAATTAGCAAAAGCAACACTTTTCTGTCAGTATAAAGAATCACATGATCAATGTCACAAATTAACTTTTTTAATTTAGTGATTAGTGACACAACAACTCTTTGTTTTACATGTTTCAGAAATCCCAAATGTTCCGCTCATATTCATATTTTTCCCCAATATGTTTTCAGACGTTTAGACCCTATATTTTGTGGACCAAATGTCCCAACAAGGACATCATTTTTTTTTTACATTGTAGGGACAAAATTTGCTTTGTTCAGAATTAAAAGCATTATGTCAATGGAGAGTCCTCATAAAACACAAAACCTGTGTGAGTGTGTGTGCGTGTATGCACCTCATTTCCTCCATCAGATACGGTGAAGGTGAAGTCATCGGAGTGTGTCTCCTCTTCACTGGTATGGACATACTGAATGTTGCGGGAGGCCAGGTCAGCCTGGGTAAACGTGCTGATCCTTGTTCCTGCAACAGGACCAAACAGTGCAAAACTCTCCAGTGACTAGCAGCCCACCACTTCATATACCGCACTTGGTATCAAATAATAATGTAAGAGCAATTGCCACCATTAAAAATATCCCACAGGTCAACTGAGACGGATGAATAAAACATGCACTACAGCAGAAATCCCATTGAGAGCAGTCCGGGCAACACCGAGAAGGACAGGAAGAAAATGGAAACCTGATCTTCACCCATGACATCCTGATAGAGATATATAGGCTCGAACCCATCTAATTCTGATTAGAGTTCTCCGTCTTTATTTGAACATGATGCTTAGATATGAAACATACTATATATATTCCATGCAATTTATAAACATTTCCTGGCAGATGTGGCCAGCTTTTATAAATGTTATATGTGTATAAATATATGTGTATAAATTATACTGCTCTGCTGAACAGTCCATACTGCACTAGGACTACAGACTATAAATATATATTATGATCTCTCGGGCTGTTCAGATTCAATCTTTGATAGAGACAGGAATAACAACGATGCTCTAGTATGTGTATTTGTGGATGAGCAGAGGTATGTGTGTATGTAGTCTAGTACATATGTGGCAGATTTGTGAATGTGTGAATACAGACTATATGTAGTAGTGAAACTTCCCCAGTGACCAGCAGTTCCCACCACTTCATACACTGCACTTGCAATAAAATAATAATGTAAACTCATTCACCACCATTATAAACCCCCAATGGATCAACTAAATGGCCCTCTAAAGGCATACAAATAATAAATAATAAATAGCTTTAGGAAGCTACTTTCAAACTGTAAAACTGCCAAGCTACAAGCTATCCATAATTCAATTAAATGACTCTTTTGAAAAGTAGCAAGCTACACCACAAGCTATAAATAAAAGGGCATAACTGAATTGAAGCTACTTAAGTCTTTTTTTATGTAGAACCAAGGGCATCACTAGACCTTTTTACTAGGACACAAGCCCCAGTAAAACACACATATATATATATATATATATATATATATATATACAGTATATATATATATAAAAATCTTGTCTGGTTGATATTAATATATACTGACCTGAGAATCCTTTTCCCTGATAATATTGCAGCAAACATGTCATTACAGTTGTTTCAAATGAACTGCATGAACAACATTCACTAGAATGAATTACATGGACATTACACATTTCGCTATACTACATCTATTTAGCACTACAAATGAGATATTTGTCATTTCCTTTGTCATAATTTTTGTCATTTCCTTAGCTTGTTCAGGGATAATTCTCCTAATATGACATTTAATAGCGATGTACACTTTTGTTATGCTACACTGCTACTGGAAAATCCACATTATTTTGAAAGCTGAACTACTGTTTTGAAACTGAATTATATAGTTCAGTTAACAGTGTCACCACTTTTGGTTAGTCACTGCCACCACTGAAGTATGGAGTATGTTTGTCCGTTTTTGTGTACCTGGTTTGCTGGAATGTTCTAGATGGCCGAGTTGGGGCTGTTTGGTGATTTGATAAATAAGTTCATCTGGTTCACTGTCCTGATCTGTAGAGGACAGCTGCAGTGTTGTGATCTTCTTCAAGGTGTTCTCATCCAAAACCAAACCCTTATTAACCACCACTGTGGGAGGAAGTCTGTCCTCTGAGAGAAAAAGAGATGGGGATGTTTCAAAATAACTTTCTTCTAACATTCCTGAACATGCACTTTCAATGTCCCAAAATAAATTATTGGCTCACCCAGAACACTAATGAAGAAAGACTGGTCAATGACTCTGTTTCCCTCGGGATCTTCCAGGTTGAACTTGAAAGAGAAGCTGCCTCCGCTTTCTCCCTTTTCATGAATGTATTCCACATGTCCTAACAGACGAGGTGCAAAACCACATGAGACAATGCATCTCTGCATAGAAATTCCCTATGGATGATTATGTATGTGAGAGAGAGAGAGAGAGAGAGAGAGAGAGAGAGAGAGAGAGAGAGAGCAATGTAGGAAAAACCTTTGTTGATGTCATCCTGGGTGAAGCTGGTGACAGGTCCTTTGACAGATATCTGAGCCTTGTTTCTGCCTGTATTCAGCAGCAGGGATCCCACGCTCAGGTCTATAGTGAGGGTGAACCGCAGCTTAAGGTTATCTGAATCTATGTCCGTACCTTTCAGATGCTGTTCTGTGATTTTAGATGAGGAACCTGCCGGGAGGAATGAGCAACGGTAAGATAAATTACACGGGTATTTAAGTTATTTATTAACATCAACTCGGTCTAACTAGGTATGAACCTTAATTATTGACATGAAGTGCTACAATTGGTGCATCATAATGAACGAAACTGCAGTGGTTCTTAGAGTGTGGGGTGCTTTTCTAGTTCACTAATAAGTCTGGAAGAGGGAGATTAAAATTGCATAATGGCATAATTTCGGTCTGGTCTTCACAGAAAGCTGCTCTATGGCTTCAGAAGACTTTTTATGTGCTTGTTTTATGTGACTTTTATGTGCTTCTGATTCATCTCTTTTTGTGTTCCACAGATTAAAAAAATAAAAAAAATGATATGAGAGTGAGTGAAAGATGAATTTTCATTTCTAGCTGTACTATTCCCCAAATGTTGCTTTTGGAAAGTGGAATCACTTTGTCATTAATTGATAATTATTTTGGGATAATTTAAAATTAATTTCCTAAAATTTTTATATTTTTGCAACAAAATCATAAAGAAAATCAAAGAACATTGCGGACATTTTTATCATTCAACAAAGCAGTGAAAACAGAAACAATTTTCATTGTGTTTTTATTCTTCAATTCTTCATTATTCAATAAAAAGTGAGATTTTTTTTTTCCAACAAAAACTAATATCACTGGCGCCTTCTCGAATTGCTGTTTTTTAAAAAAAAAGATGCTCTGGACATAAGCAATGCATCATTTAAATATACTGTATGTATTTTTTCATTATTAAACGTTAAGTACAGACTATTTGAAATAATACTAATAGAAGATCTGCTCATGGTGAGGGGTTGGGCAGTATAGGGGACAGCAATAGTTTTTTTTACAGATTACTGTATGCTAGGAAGAAGTGATGTCAGCACTTTCTCTCCATGTTACACTCATTTCAGAAAGTGCAGTTAGAGACTGACAAATAATTCTGTACTAAATTACGCTATTATGAGGATTACTAAAAATAAGCATCCTAATCAATCAGTAACCTGCTTGGGATGTGTGCAAGGACACAGTAATGCAGTGTATACTGACCTGCTGCGATCTGTAGTCCTCTGTTGATTGTGACTCTAGGGCCTTCTCTCTTCCTAATATCCATGCTGAACTCAAGACGGCCCATCTCTGTGTATATGCCGTCTGTAACTGAAAACTGGATCTCATCGGTCCCAGAGCCAATTCCGTCAGGGGTGTAGACCAGCAGCTCGTCTAGAACATCCTGGTAGGTGAAGGTGGATCCCTGCTGAAGAATCCTGCCGTTCTCTAAAGGCTGAGAGTAAAACTGCCTTCTGCGAAGCTTCCCTATGGAGAGACAAACACAGAAACATTGCAAAGAAATGGAACTTAATGCAACGTTCCTTCTCATTTTTTTCCCATCAAACACGGCATAAACACACATTTTCAAATAAATGTGCACTTGACCTCTAATGGTCGCTCTATGTAATTTTTTGTATAGCTGCACTGCTGTCATAACACTCTGACACTGACTATTTCAGTTCTGTCAGGTCCATTCCTTACTTGCGACTCCTAATAAAACTGCGTTGAACACCTTGACATGCATCCATAAAAAGTTTAATCAATAAAGCAAAGTTCGTGGCCTTTCCATCAGTTCTCTAGTCAACGGCAGAAGCACAATGACAAGAACATCAATCAGCCACACAGAAGCAGGACGGAGCGGTAATGTGACAAATAATGGATGTTTGCTGAAGGATGGCAATGAATGAGACAGATTAGGGAATGGAGTGAGAATATGAAGAGAAATAGAGAAAGAATGAGAGGCACTGACCATATGAAGGCTTCTTGATGATGGTGAAGAGAAGCTCATTCTCAGGTGTGTCCTGGTCCAGCACATTTAGGGAGGAGTTAGTGATGACAACACCGGAGTTCTCCTCCACTTGGATGCTGTTTACTGAGATAATTGGTTCTCTGTCCTCCTTGGTGTGCTATAAACAACATCAAATAACGTCTTACACACAAACCTGACAAGTCAGGAAAGAAAGCTTTGAACCTGCGTATCAGTGAGCCAGGGGCTCCAACCATCGAATGTTTATAAGAGGCTGATAAATAAAGTAAAACCAAAGAACCTGAATGTCTTTTAAAGTAATAGCAAAATGGATTCTGAAAAAATATTCTATAAAATATTCATCAAAGAAACACAGTGCAGTCTTAAACTCAAATTATTATTCTGTTTTTATGCGTCCACTAGTGTATGCACACAGTGTGCATCATATAAAAATGTGTTTAAAAACATCACGTAAATATTGTCATCAGCATAGTACATGCATAGCCCAATTGTTCGAATCACACATAATCTGTATACCCAGTTCGTACATTAGTTTGTCCACAGGTGGCAAAACTGGCCTGGGTCATTACATCACAGTCAAATAAGAAACAACAACAAACTGCTGGAGACTACATTAAAAATAGACATGTGTTGATGAGTGCCTGTGTGAGGGGATAAAGAGAGAACAGAGTTTTTTTTCTTCTGGGGAGAAATAGCACAGACATTGGGCAAGATGAAACTTTCTAGTGCACGTGTCAACCACATGTGTTCGTGCACACTATCAAATAGAGTAAACCTTGAGAGAGTACACATTCAGCTGTATGCTAAGCGTACATGTAAAAACTGAAGTATACTTTTGTGTTTCAAATATACCTGGATGTCTATGGTGACATCAAAAGCCTCGGTTTGACTTGATCCATCACTGATGTAAAAGCTGAAGACATCCTGGCGGATGTTGGCTTGGCGGATGTTCTGGACGTAGAAGATATGGTCTGAAGTGAGGTCTTCTATAGTGAAGGGGACGTCAGTGCTGATCACGCGAGATCCACCGATCAAAGCTGGACACAAAGGAGGACACACCTCAACGTGTTGAACAAACGCAACACTTTGAACTCGAGTTTAGTCTCATAGGTCTGAAGAATGCATTTTACTGAAAACAACATTTCTGGGCCTAATATCCAAACAAATAATTGATCATGGAACAAAAACATCAACAAAGTGACTTTCTAGACAAATCAGAGAGTGACTGTCAGGTGCCAGATAAGAAATCACTAATATTTAAGAATAAATGGCTGAGGAACAAAAACAAACCCAAAATCATGAAAATTAAAGTAGATACATCAAAGCAGAAATCAGAGTTTGCCTATGTGTTCTGAGTTAAAAACATTTGTTTTTCAAAAGAAAAACATATTTTGTACAACTGTCGTTGGGTGTTTATGTTCCACCATGATCTGCACCTCCTTTCATCTTCCTTCCTCAAACAGAAAGCCTGAATAAAGATTACTGCTTTAATCTGAATTTCACACATCTACAAATCTCTATCACACCAAATGAGTGCTCTGCTCATGAATAAAATTACACCATCAGCAACTAAAAAAAAAAAAAAAGATTCACCCCGAGTGACTCTAGGTTATATATTACACACAGAGACAGCGCTGAGTGATTCACCTTCCTTTGTGTTCTCAATGTAGCCGTACTTGGGTGGGCTGATCAGCCACACCAGCAGGTCCTTTCTGGGCGTGTCTGGGTCTGATGCAATGATGTGATTGGCTGAGAGCTGGACTCTCCCTCCTTCCTGGACCTGTCCATAGGAAATGCCATAAAGAGTTAAAAAAATGCTGAAAGAACCGGATCTTAAATTAAAGTGAGAACTATGCTCACCTTAATGCCGCTGCGGACAGTGACTACAGGTGGCTGCCTCTGGGTAGAGGTGATGGTGATAGTGAACATCTGGTTTTCCAGACGATTGTTCTCACCATCATGGACAACGAAGTGAAAAATGTCAGTGACAGGCTGGTTACCCGTTTCAAAGGAAGTAACATACCTATTTGAAAAAAGTAGTGTTAAAAGTAAACACTGTTTTCAACCTTCTTCTTTAGATTCTGAAAGAAAGAGAGCTGGGACACATTAAACTGTTTTGAAAAATTGCTGAAAACATAAGTTAAATGTTCCATCTGTTTAAAAAGCTAACCAACAGAGGATAACAGTCAAATAGGGGCAAATACATAATCGCCTGAGAGAATTTTTATATTTCATCATTTCTCAGCGGGCCTCCACAATTTAAAGCAATTAAAGCAGCTTGTGTTGGCATGCATGTTGAGCCGCCCCAAGCACTTCCGTTTGCCAAACATTTTGCATGCCTCATTTATGGAGTCTAATATTAACATAGCAGAACTTAGAATGATACATTAATACTGGTAATGATCTGAGAAACACATTGATAAAAAGATCAGGCCACATATTCAAAACAACATGAATATGCAGTAAAATTATGGTAAAAATTAAAATTCAATTAGCATAAAATATATGAGAGTAACAGCTGCTAAGAATATAAAATACATACATAGGCAGGGTTATAGTTAACTAAAACTAAAACCATAAAAAACTTTGATACATTAAATAAAGTAAACTCTTAACTGAAATAAAATAAAATATATATATATAAAAAAACTTTAAATGATTTTATTTTAGCATTTTCATTTTCACTCAGTTTAACTCTATGTACTAAAATAACTAAAACGTAAATGAAAATGTATTAAGAAAACAAGACCTAGCAACAATGACAAAAATAAATCCAACTTGCTAAAATTTTCAAATTAAAATGAAATATAAAATATATTTAATTAAAAATATATTAATATAAATATAAATAAAACTAGAACCTTAATGATACTACAATAACACTGGATGCAGGGAATTTACCTGATTTTGTGGTTGATGATGTCCTCCATTGTAAAGGATGAATATTCACTAAGTTCCTCATGGTCTGTTTCAAGCTTGTTTTTGGTGAGGACCCCATACATTGGAACAGAAACTAGCTGCACAAAAATTCTCTCATCTGGAGATTTATCATCCTAAAAGGCATTGACAAAATGCTTTTTAGATACTGGAAACTACCAATTTTAACTTTTATTTTCAGTCATTGTAAGAACATGCCATTCCTCACCATATAAGCTAAATGTGAACGCCTAATGATGGTGCTGCTCTTCTCCGCTACCTCCATGGAAAGCAAGGCCTTCGGGTCACGTTTAGGAGCATCACCTTTGACCTCAGACACCAAGACCTGCACTGTGATGGAGGTCAGTGAGATTCCATCCGTCACAGAGAAGGTCATGGAGTCCTCCTCGGTGGTGAGACCGGCATGCTCATACTGCAGAACGTTCCTGGTGACGTCACTGGAGGTGAAGGTGTCTCCTGAGGTGGAGGAGAATTTTGATAAATAAACTAAAGAAACTGAAGCCAAAAAGTACAATAAAGAAGCACACACTTGTGAGAATCAAAAATGCTGCACCTACCATTAACCATCTGGACCTGTGAGCCAAGGTCGACTCTCAGGAGGGTCCCATGTAGCGGCCCCTCCACCAGCTCAAACTCCAGGTCTTCAGCGGCCGTGTCAGCATCTGTCACCGCTAACTGTTGCATACCTACACGACATGGAAACAAGCCCAGTAAGATAAAAAGGGGCAAATTTTATGTTAATATTGTGCTGACTGACGTTTAACTGACATCTAGTGGTGTGGATGTAGCCTCATGTGAAAGGAAAAGCTTTCAGTTACCAATGTCATTGTAGAAATGTGCTATTCGCAGGAAAATATTATTTTTCCAATGTAAAAGTGTCCAACAACAGGAAAAAGGTTAACTGAGAAATTTTTTTAGGTTTCGACTAGTCCGTGATCTCAAAATGGTGGCCCCCATGAGGTGACCCGCCCGATGAAAAATGAAATAAGCTTTTATTAGGCTTCTGATGTGACTGGAGTCTCATGTGACCATGATTTGAAATGTTTCTCAAAGGAGCTATTCAGTTCAAAACTTAAATGAGGTGTAAAAAAATTTAATGAGGAAAAAAACCATACTGACTGGACCTTTAAAATACTTATTCATTCACTCTAATTACTTTGTTGCAATACTCGTTTCCTTACCCACTGGTGCCCTGCCGCCAAGGCTGACCTCCAGTACCGGATCCAGAATCTGAAAGACCGGCGGCTGCTGATGATTGGCCAACAGCAGAATAGCAAAGTCCATCTCTGGAGTGGTGTGCTCTCCATCAGACACTGAAATAAGAGAGCGACTCAGAATAAGCGAATCATGCACAAAAACACTGTTGACCTTCAACCCAGTTCTGTCTTCTGCACTTCAGATGAATGAATGCAACAGACACAGGGAGGATGAATCAGACAGAAAAGAGAAAAAGAAATCCTACATCATCACAACCTCATCCTCCAGACACTACACATAAGATGTGAACTAAAGGGACAACTAGGGACACAACTAATAAACATGCCTAATAATGTTCTTTCTCTATAAATGTCAGCACTGAAGTGTCCGTTTAATGTAATCTGCCCCTTTTAGCCGCTGTAACCTGAGAGCGCGAACAGTTGTGTTACGTGTGTGGGTAAATCTTAAGCCCTCACACAAAATTCCCAATCACGACAATTCAGTGAACTATGGCAAATGTGACTATACATTTAGTTGAATGAGAAATACAATCATTTTTAAGATTTACACTGCATTAAAAATGTAAGTGGCAGAGATGATTAAATTGTCATATTTGCATATTGAATTGTGGTTAGTATTGTCTTTCATGCACCTTTGTACAGTAATCATTTATAGCTGCCTTGCCTTTCCAATTGTTTTTGTGATTGTGTGTGCATCTGACTGCAAACAAAACACGGTTTGGGTGTCAAAACAACAACACAGTGCTTTTAAATTTCCCCAAAGAGAAAACGGAAGTCTTTTTGTTGTTATGTAATACAGTTACTACAATAGAACAGAGGTGATTTGGTTTTAACCACTAATGTCATCAAGAAATTATTACTCATATTCATTTATTTTGATTTTACAGTAAACAAAAACTAGTAGTTACTATGATATGCTGGTGGAAATATACGTTTTTGTAAGGCTAGACGAGACGAATCCGTTTCCCAAACCACAGTCACAATTTACATACTTACAATGCAAATGAGACAAAACAAAGACCTTGATCCTGTCAAAACAATGAAAAAAAATTAAGAATAAAATGCAAACAGAATACTGGAATTTAAACTGTGGATGCAAACAGAAATCCACTGCTGAGCCAAGAGTCTCTGTTTTATGACAATGTTTGATGTTTTCCTTCAGTTAAGAATACATAAAAAGTTCTTTCCGCATCGACTCCTGACACTGCTGTTCTCCAGTCTAGTGTTACTCGCCATCCATTTCACTCTATTACTAACAGCTCTAAAAGGAGTTTGTCTGCCCTACAGTGCCCTGTTTCCATCCAGACATAGAAGGGCATATGAGAAGTCACAGCTCTGATTCATGTGCGCTGCAAGAAGATGGATGCACAATCGTATTCTGCTGTCAGGCGGAATAAGGCGTATGGATGGACATCAGAAAGAGAGAGGGAATTATACTCCCTCTTAGGGGAGAGAAGGTCCCATAAATAAATAACAGCAACACACCAGGGAATGTGGGATCAGAGGCACAGAGGGATCTGTACATGGCATTTGAGAGGAAGAAATGAATTCTGGGTCTGCTGGAAGCTTGTAAGGAAAGGGAGAATAAGTCAGAGTCACAAGGGGGTTACAGAGGTCAAAAGTGATAATATACCTGTGAAATGAAGGCTCACTGACTCTGGTAGACCTGTAGGAATGGAAGATTGTTAGTTGTTACTTTCACAAACAACTGCTAACAAATCACAGTCATTAGCAAGCAGGGTGAGAGATTATTTCATATTTAAATGGTTATGCTGAAGAGGGGAGTTTTACGACAAATGCATCGGTAACAATGCCTCAGCCGTTGGGTTTGACTGCTCAGAAGCACCAATTAGCATCAGAGTACTATAAATAAAAAGTGCGCTGACATATTTGCTAATGAACTTCCCCTACAAACTATACGCATTTCAAATTAATGAGCGAGTCATTCTAGTATTGCATGCTACTAATGTTACATTCATAGAGCACTGTAAAAAAAAAAAACTCTCCAATATAAAACTGGTTTGGGACTCCATTTTCTAGTTGAATGAATTACAGAACTGTAAATGAATGATTTTGAGTTGTATTAAAACCTATGACACTACACTACACTAAACATATTAAAAATGTTTAGTCTCTTATGCTCAACAAAGCTGCATTTATTTGATAAAAAATACAGAAAAATAGCAATATCTCTAAATATGACACGTTTAAAAATATATATATATATATATATATTTTATTCCTGTGATGTTAAAGCTGAATATTCATTCCCGTCTTTGTTGTCACATGATCACTCAGAAATCATCCTGATATACTGATTTGGTACTCAAAAAAAAATTAAAAAAATAATTATTATGTTGTAAAGTAAAAACTAACCTGTAAATGAGTACTGATAAAGTTCCTGAAGGTGGGACGGTGCTTGTGGGGGTCTGTAGATAATTTTGCCAGTGTCTACATCAGCCTGGGTGAAGAGGCGCACATGATGGTAAGGTCTGTCACTGTGCTCCAGTGCACCTGAAAGAGGAGAGTGACATCATCATGTGCATATTAATATAACAATCAATCCAATATTAGAAGCTCAGAAATAATGAAAGAGAGATTGTGGGATAAAGATTATTTATGCAAAACTGAATTAATATCCATGAGCTAAGCCATTTGGGTGCATCAAAATCTTTTTCCCCCATTTTGTTTTAAACGTAAGAGAAGGTTCATGACCATTCTATTAAAGGGCACCTATTATAGAATTTTGAAAATTATCTTTCATGTAGTGTGTAACATAGATTTAAGTGAACGAAAACATCCTGCAAAGTTTTAAATATGAAAGTTCACCGTATACAAAGTTATTGTCTCTCAAAAGTAAGAGTTGACTCTGAGTCGGTGATATGAATCGATCGACGAACGATGCTTTTTCTCTGTCTAGATGACGTCAACTTAACAAGTTATTTGAATAAGATACGCCCACTTATTGCGCTCGTAGACGCCAGGGAAAACTTGAAAACATCATGGCGACGAGACGCTGTGTTCTGAAGTGTGACGCAAAAGCGAACTTTTTTCATCTGCCCAGGGAGGAGCATTTGAAGACTAAGTGGCTACAGTTCATACAACTATACCACAGAAGTATACGTTAACCCGAAGCTTGTGCTTTGTTTGCGTCATTTTGAAGATGATTGCTTCACAAACATAAATGCTATCAAATATGGATTTGCGAGTCGGCTGATATTGAAGGAAGGTTCAGTACCAAGTTTATTTGGATCAGATTCCTCCGAAGAATCACAACCTGTAAGTATTATTAATATTAATAATTGTTGCTTTTATGTTTTATATAGCATGCTCAATAATTATTTTGTGTGTTGTGTATGCACAGCGCAGCTTCTATAGTCTTCGATGTCAATTGTATTGAAATATGTGAAGTGTTTGTCGTTGTTATTGGAGTTGTCATAAAATATAGAGCAATACCTCGTAGTACTGCATTATCAATATGTTTATGCGTTGGACTAACGCAAACAAAGACTGAATGTGCTTTTACCACTGAACTTTGGGCTGTGGTCGCTAACATAACTCAACTTAAATTCCTTCTCTTATTTTGAATTTTTTACTACAAAGCGGTGCACTATAATCATTATTATAACACAATGTAATTGATAAAAGCATTGTACACTGTACTCCGTGTTAACCAACTGACTGGGTCATCTGACCAGTCACCGCAGATTAGCGTCACGCAAAGGCGGGGTTTGGAAAAATGAATCTCTAAACGATTCATATGGGAGTCACTGAGCAAATCAGGTAAAAATAAATGCATATTATAAAACAACAAAAGTTTTTTTTGTCATTGCATGCTTGTAAAACTGTTGTTGGGGACTCCCAAACCAATATTAGGAACATTTTAAATGCCATAATAGGTGCCCTTTAATAATTGTTGTTTAATCTAGATGAAACATCTAATCCATGAAAGGATATGAAGCATATTATAGAACCACAAATGAAGCTTCCATTACAGCCAGTTCTACTTTTGAAATCATGTACTCTTTATTTAATGGTACAAAAAGGAAAACAAAACAAAACTATCAGGCTTCCATTATGCCTATGAGTGTCCTTCCCCTCACCCTCACCCCTATGACAGTAATAGAGGTTTAGTTACCATGGCCTGAGGTGAGTGCTTTGGTGATGTTGTAGACAAGCTTGTCGCTCGGTGTCTCAGAGTCAGTGAAGGAGAGAGCAGAGGGAGATATCACAGTCACGCGATCTTCCAGTGCCTGCACACACACAGCCAAAAACATTTACACTGATCAAGACAATGTCTGCAGTCAATTGTCATATGCTTACCAAAACTGCATTTATTTTATATTTATTCTATAGTATTACAACTAAAATTAACCATATTCTATTCAATTTAAAATGTAATTTATTCATGCTGAATTTTCAGCAGTCATTACTCAGTCATCAGTGTCACATGATCATTCAGAAAGCATTATATTATGCTGATTTGGTGGTCAAGAAACATTTCTTATTATTATCAATATAGAAATGCTTTGCGATGCAGTTTCCCCCTAGGATTCTTTGATGAAAAGAACAGCATTTATTTGACTTTTTTTTTTTTTTTTACAATGTGCAAATTTTTACTGTCAATTTGGATCAATTTAATGTGTCCTTGCTAAATAGAAGTATTAATTTTTTGGCCAAAAAGAAAAAATCATATTGACCTTAAGCTTTTCTCCCCATTTAACTAGCAAGGTGTTTTAAGTGAAAAAAACAACAACATAAAAAACATAAACCATAAAAACATTTGACTAACCAGGAATATAAGTTAAAAAAAGAACAGAGGAAGCAGTTTCAAAGTCTGGATATACTGAATTTGAACTCCTATTTAACTAGACAGAGAATCATTTAGTCCATGTCCTGCTGTTTGAGTCTTACAGTAATCTGCAGGTCGGCTCCAGGTGAGATCTGAGGCATGCCGGGGCTTTGAGGCATCACTCCTATAGTGAAGGTCTGCTTATCACTCAAAGTCTCTGGATAAACCTCACTTGAAACCTGTCAACAAAAGTACCCACGCATGAACAAACATTTATGAACTAAACAAATACCACAGCCCACATGTGTGTTTCCACTAGAATTATTATTTTTGTGAAAAAATTGTCTGTGTGGACCAAAATAAATTTTGTTGCATTAGGGGAGGGGGGAATTAAAAATCGAGAGCAGACACCACACAAATAGGTTGAAAAAACACTTCATGATCACACAAACACCCCCGAGGACATAAATTAAACCATGTCGAACCATTAAAACTCAAATCTTATTTAATGAAGTCTGTGGCACAGGGTGCAGCCTCAGGCAAGATGTGAAGAGAAAAGAACAAACAAGATGGGAAAGCAATTTTCTGCAGGAGGACAAAAACACTGTTGTGTCAAGAGTCATTAGGGGTTTAAGCTGATGAATTAACTGTGATTGAATGTCCTTTAATGCTGCTTAAACTGATTTGAAACTGGATTTGAAGACAAATTAGCTCATTTATACCGAAGTAATGCAGTGAGGCTGGTGAAGGAGAAGTAGGACAGATGGACAAATTGGCCTAAGAGTGTGAAGCAGAACTGAAGTAAAATGGAGAAAATAGTCCAATAGTGCGACGGGAACAATGTGTTTATCTTCGTAAGAGGTTTGTGTTGTAACAGGAGATACGCTGATCTAAAAGTCTGATTTTGGGTGTGTGAGAGAGAAAGAAAGAAAGAAAGAAAGAAAGAAAGAAAGAAAGAAAGAAAGAAAGAAAGGTACACTACCATTCAAAAGTTAGAGGTTTGTAGTTTTTTTATTTATTATTCTCACAAGGCTAATTTCCCCCCCAAAAAATTACAGTGTAAACTGTAATATTGTGAAATATTATTACAATTTAGTTTTACTTTTACAATTTAAAAGTTTTATATTTGAATATATTTTAACATTTTATTCCTGTTATGCCAAAGCTGAATTTCTAGTATAAAGTTTAAAAGAACAGCATTTATTTGAATATCATTTTTTTGAACATTGAATATTTAAGACTCTCTGGTCACTTCTGATCAATCTAATAAATTCTTGCTAAATGAAAGTATTAATTTCTTTCAAAAAAAAAACACCCACCCCAAAACACATACAAACAAAAAATCCAAACCTTTGACCGGCAGTGGATAAATGTACATAAAAAGTAACATCTCCTGAGCAATCTTAATGAATATCAACACAATGTGCCCTGCATATCAAGATGCCCTTAGTGTTTGTATCGTGACTCAGTCGATAACCCCATTGGCTTTCAAAAATAAATGATTGCAGTAAAATCTACTTATGTAAAGAGCATGTATCATGTATGTGAATCAGAGCAGTACATCTACAGATTAAAACATGAACCCACCCAGATGTTAACCTTTGATTCTACATACTGAGCCGCAGGGCTCTTGCTGAAGTGACAGTTTATGCCTTGGGTGTCTCACCTGAAACTGAAAAGTGTCTCTCTGTGTTCCAGAACCATAGTGTCTGTACCAGACAGTTCCTTCGTTAACATCTTGCTGTGTAAATGAGCTGGTGGGTGTGGTGTCCTGACCATTTTGGAAAGACTGCCATGCTTCCACAGGACCATCGGCGGGCATAGACACCAGCACGATCTCTCCTAGACACACACAAGATTCCTTTAGAAAGAAGCATTTTACTGTAGTGCATGGCACTGAATTGAAAAGACAGAAATAGAGTAAGGAATTCTAGAGTCAGATGATGATGATGATGATGATGATGTTGAATACCGTGTTTGGGCTGTCCACTCTCAGAATAAATGGTGTACAGGATTTCAGAGTCACTGGCTCCTTGGAACTGAGCATTGAGACACTTTTTAGACAGCTGCACCATTCCTCCCTCCCTCACCCAGGTCTTAGGCACTGAACGCAGGTAAGGAGTCAATCCAACCTAAAGAGAACCCATAATGCAACATTAATGGTATGTTTTTTTCAGCTTACGCATGTACTTTAGCATGTAAAGTACCTTATAATAAAGTACTAGTTTATACACTACTGTTCAAAATGAATTGTTCAAATATTTTTGAAAGAAATCTCATAAGTTCACCAAGGCTGCATTTATTTGATCAAAAATACAGTAAAACAGTAATGTTGTGAGATACTATTACAATTTCAAATCACTGTTTTCTTTTTGAATGTTTTAAAATGTATTTTATTCCTGTGATGGCAAAGCTGAATTTTCAGCATCCATTTTTCCAGTCATCAGTGTTACATGATCCTTCAGAAAGAACCTTGCATTTTACATTAAGAAACAACAAGGCTACACTTCCTCTGCCAGGAATCTTTAGATCCTGAGTGGGCTCTGAACATCCCAACACTAGCTGAGGAGCTCACTGTGGTGAATAAGATCATCTGCTTCACAGATATTAAAAGGACGTGGAGAGATGAAAGCTCTGATTCACAAAGGAAACACCGTGGCACCCTTCCACCACCTTCCTGCTGATCCTGATCACCTCTCTGAGAGCGGGATGGAGTTATAAGGTGAGGTTTTCACGGAAGAGTTCACTCATCGCCGGTCAAAATTACAGACTCTCCCTTAATTTGAGATTTTTGCTGCATTTCATGTAGTGCATTTCTACTACTGTCGATTCATTCATATTACATAACACTAGAATACAATCAATTAGTTTTGATGTTACACATCAAAATGGAAAACTTTTTCCCTGACAAAACATCTTTTACATTGAAGATTTTACCTGCAAAGATTTTCTTTCTTTCTTTCTCTAACTTTCTCTCGATTTAGAGATCAAAGTGTGGATAGTGCAGGTATTTGAGGTCTCCAGACTACATTAAACCAAGGATCATTCACCAATTACATGGTTCAGGTACTACAAATGCCAAAGAACTTCTCTTCAAAAGGCTAATTGAAAGTCATCTTCCTCATTTATCGCATCTTGTCCTCATTGCAGAAATCCACATTACGAATCTTTTGAGATCAGTGACTTTGGCTCTTAGCGCCTTGTGTTGCGGATGTAATTTGACCTTTCCACTCAATGACACTTATGTGATTGCAAAAGACCTTGATGAGGCCTTCAAGCGACTCTGCCCCATATAACATGCTGCGATCCTACTAGTAAAAACGATGTGCTATTGATCAGAAAATAGAGTGTTTACCCTGAAATAGGGCTTCCATTTGTCAAACGCTGCTTAGGATGGGAGATAAGAGGTTGCAGCAGGGAACAAGGCAGGTGTAATCGGATGACACTACTGAGAGATGTGTGGATAACTGTGTATGGAAGGGGGAACAGAGATTGAAAAGAGCAAACAAAGTGCTGCTATCTGTCTAGACATCAGCAGACTGAGGGCATGTCACATAGTCAGAAAGAAGCAATTTCAAAGGGGTGGTGATGATTATGAATGTACGTATAGTGGGAGAGAGGCATGAGATAGTGGTGTTTACCCTGTCATGAAAAACACTTTACGCACACAGTAGTCTACATCACAGAATTGATCCACTGTGTCTCAATGTGCTTGCACTGTCAGATTTTTTTTGTGCAAAATTGTACCTACATCATATTTGTGCCATATCTACTGATACAGGGTACATACTAGTACCTTAAGGTTTAAATATGATCCTGTGAGGCAACAAGCACAGTAGTTGCAACCTCTGTATATTACTTTTCAGCCCTTGGTGGTACATGTGTATTGTACTAAGTTGTTGATGTTTACTTGGTTCAAGTAAACTTGGTTTACTTGGTACACCTTGGGTGTTGGAAATACGCTATATAAATAAAATAAAAAAATATTATTATTCATTATTATTAGTTAATCTTTTACCATTATTATACAGACACCAACAGTAGACTGTAAAAAGTGGTAACCTACAACTGTTACCTTAAGGAGCAGTTTCTAGCTTAATTCCAAAATGAAATAACTGGCTTTTATATTATCATATAGCATATGACTAAAATATTAAACTTTTGAAAATAAAAACAGATTTGTCTATTAATTTCTACTAATATAAAACTAGGACTGACAATAGGAAAACAATAATTCCATGATCTCTGACCAGTCTATAGAAACTGTAATAATATCAGATTGAGATGTGCTGAAAATCAGATTGAGATGTGTTGAAAATAGTGTGTTAATGTTATTAATTTTAACAATATTTAATTAATATCTTGAATGAAAATGAGTCTTTAGTCTTAAACTGTGTTTACAAGTCTTAAATTGTTAGGTGCTTATCCAAGTGTTTGTGCATAGTGTGGAAGCTAAAGTATAGCGCGTTTAATGACATGGAGGTGCTGTGCCAAATTCTGACTCCCACTAAATTATTACCCCCCTGGTATTGGTAGGTTTAGGATTTGTTGTGGAGGAGGCGTGAGGATTAGGGGTGGGATAAGGCAATCAGGTATTCACATCAACGAGGGAGGTATAATTTGGCAGGCAGGCAGTCGAAATTCAGCACAACACTGGCGCGATCACTTGCATTTTCCCCTAACAACAGCAGAAACAACTTAAAATACTCCGTCATTTTTGGTTATACAGATAAGAGTAATACTTCATTTGAAACTGAAAAATGCGAAAAAGGGTCTACTTTTATTTTTGTAAACTCACAATAACAACAAAACATTGTGCTTTTGTAAGATGAGAAAACAAAGAGTATCCGCTTTATGCTGTCTCAGTCTCTGTAAACATGAGCGCGTCACAAAAAGGGTCTACTTTTATTTTTGTAAACTCACAATAACAACAAAACATTGTGCTTTAGTAAGATGAGAAAACAAAGAGGATCCGCTTTATGCTGTCTCAGTCTCTGTAAACATGAGCGCGTCACAAAAAGGGTCTACTTTTATTTTTGTAAACTCACAATAACAACAAAACATTGTGCTTTTGTAAGATGAGAAAACAAAGAGTATCCGCTTTATGCTGTCTCAGTCTCTGTAAACATGAGCGCGTCACAAAAAAAAAACCTCACAGACATGAGAAATATAGAAAGCTTTCTCTCTATAGAAAGCTTGAAATGTCGAGTGATTGTCAACCAATTCAAGTGGAAAACAAATCGTTTCAGATTATGTAATCCATATGAAACGTGCATATTATAGGCACGTCCACTACTGGAGAGATGACGAGTCATCATCGTTGACAATCTCTGCAGTCAAAAACACAGAAAACATTATCAATAAATTATTAAAATGTTTAGACAGTCTCCTTAAAGTTTTTTTCACGACACATTCATAATCATTACTTTTGCCGGTGCACTGTGGCAAACTTTATGTGTGCGCTTGAGCACTGATTAGGCTATGTATTATATATAGGCAATTAAAGGCTCATTATTATGATTTATATGGCTTATTAATATACACATGCAATTTGTTGACTAATCACTTAATTAAATGAATGACTACTAGTTGACTACTAAAATCTTTAGTTGAGGGCAGCCCTATAAAAAAAAAAAACATAGAAAAATTTATTTGGGCCTATCCAGTGATGTTACATTTTTTCAGTGTACTCTTGAGTCTTGAATGATTTCATCATGACAGTGGACACGAAACACATAAATCAAGACATTACGCAGTGGTAGCCTGAGGTTCATTCATCAAGGTTTTTCAGCATCAGGTGTGTGCAGGAATCTATAATTAGCCAAAAAAACCCTTGATCTTAGTCCAAAATGCAGAAGAGCCGATGGCCTGCTGTTTTTATCTTGTGCACTTTTTTTTATACTTACACTTACTTGAAAGAACATGACACATTGATAGGCCTATAAATAATTATAAGGTATCTGGTATTTAGTTATTAGTTATAAACACATTTAGCAGAAAATTACAAGAAAAACAGAGGACATGCCATTTCAAAGAATATAAAACTATATGATAAGAAGAATAGAAGCATGATAAAAATAAAAAATAAACTTTTTGATCAGGTGAATTGTCACTTAGCAAATCTTTTTACGAGTAAAACCAGTCATGTCCGTACCTTTTGAGCAATGCTGATGTGAAACAGGATGTTCTGGTAGCTGTGTCCGTCATTGACCTGCAGCAGAAGTCTGTCCTGGTCTCCTTCTGAACCATCATGTACATACTCCAGCTGCTCAAGATCCAGGTCTTCCAGTTTAAAATTGGTTACTTGCACATCACCATGCACGTGTGTCAGGTGACCATGTTGAGGTGGATCCAGAACCGTGATGAAAACGTCTTGTGGGTTATCAAGGTCACTGATGTGAAGAACGGACCTGCTGATGACGGCTGTCTCACCAGTGTTAATGTACAGGATTTGGTTGGTGATCACAGTGGGTGGCTGTGGAAGGGGTAAAATAATAGTAATATTATATTCAAACTCAGTTTCATGAAAACACAGAGGAGACAGTCAATCTGATCAGTAAAATACTTAAGATTTCACAATTTAATATTGGGGCCCCAATGCCCTTATTCTGGATTATTTTTCCATCTACGTATTTTCCCAGTTTTATTTTGTGAATTTAGGCACGCAGAGGTGATAATTCTATCAGTGCTTGACTAGAGTTGCTCAAATGAAAGACAAGATGCATGAAAATGAGGGAAACAGAAGGCTGATATCATGTGATTTGAGGTCCAAATTGGACTAACACAAACACAAATGGACAATACTGGATGTTGCTCTAGGAGTGTTTAAAGTGCGTATCTGTGTTCAAGGTCCCTGCCGGGATCCAACTTCATAATTACATTCTGTATCCTTCCCCATCAACACTTATTTTCCAATTATATGTTTGGCCACTTTTAGTTATAGGCAAAGAAAAGAGATGACAAACGTTGCAGGCATGATTTGAAGTAGTGTTGTCCAAATGAGCACCAAAGCATTTTACAGAGCACCAATATACTTTTTGTTTAAAGCAATTTAAACTAATGAAGATTCATTAGGTTCCTATTATAGAGAATAGAAAATCAGGCCACATTTGTTTACCAGCACCACACAGGGAAGACAAGAGCAAATGGTTTATTTGCAAAAGACAATCTTTTCCCCCAGGGAGGGATTATTGCATTATTGCTCTCCCTCTCCCTCTCTCTCTCTCTCTCTCTCTCTCTCTCTCTCCTCTCTCTCTCTTTCTCCACTTTGAGATACTGCCTCAATCAACAGAAAGAAGTGCTCTAACTTCTTGGGCTGCTGTTATCAATCCATGAGGGGCAGAAATGTATTTTGGGTGTTATATGTTGCAATGACATCCATTAGATTTCGGTTGGGGAGCTCAGGTTTCTGTGTGTGTGTTCGTTTGGCTGGCGGAGGTCAGTGAGACAGGCAGTTCTCTGGAGGCTGTATCTACAGTATAAAGTGTAACAAAATGCTGCAGCGGAATGAAAGCGAGAGAGATAGAGAGACAGGGAAGAGATGCTGGCTCAGTGTGAGCTATAATGCCCTCCTCAGAGTGAGGATAATGGGCAGTCAATCTATGTTAAGGATGTGGACTATGGGTGTAAGCAGAGACTGTATGAGACAGAGGTGGTCGCTCACGCAATATGGCGACTGTAGGAATGGAATGGTGTTAGAAACATATTTGATGAGAAAACTGATCTGTCCTTAAGGGATTTTGTCTTTTATATGTATTAGTAAAAGTTTTGACACTCTTGATATGATTCATATTTTTCAAGATCTTAAAAAACGATTGATCTTAAAGTGTGTTTAAATGCTTAAAAATAGTTTTGTAGACAAATTGTACCTAACTATGGATCTCTTTAGAAAGCTTAATTTTTATTTATTTATTCATTCATTCATTCATTTACTTATTTATTTTAGCAGATATTAAAGGACAATTGGCCAGCTCAAGTGTCCAGCATAAGTGGCAAGTCTTGTAAATTCAAACATTATTGTTTAAAAAGCATCCCAACTGAATACTTCATGAAGTTGGTTGAGAACATGCCCAGAATGTGCAGAGCTGTAACCTAGGCAAAGACTGACCCCTTTAAATAGGCTAAAATATAAAATAATAAGATATAATTTGTTGACCATTTTATTGGGCACTGCATTGTTGGTTTGAATGAGTTTATGATTATTCTAAAAATGTGTGAAATAATAAAACAAAATAAGATGTACACAACGATTCTGAAATGCTGTGTAATAAAATAAAAATGTGTTATTTTACATAATGGTTGATAAAAACAGAACATATTCACTCCAGGGTTTTGTTAATCAGGGAAAATGTTAAATAATAGCAGATTAATAGGCCTGGCAGATAAGATGTATAATGGCCATGTGGGAAAAGGGGTGGACAAAATATATAATTAAGCGATTCTTCACAGTGGGTCTCATATACTAAGCGTGCATACACTCAAATTTGTGTGTGAAATCTGCATATGAACATTTTCTCAAACAAATCATGATCCACCAATAACTTTTGTACTAAAATATATTCTAAATTTAAGAACATTTTAAGGAACAACTGAAACTGAAAAGTACACAAATATCACTTACTCTCTAAAGATGAGAGAATGCATCTTTAGAGAGTGTCATATGTGAGTGATGAGAATGATGAAAGGCTGTGAAGAAAAGGATGTGCAAAAAAGTGTGTGTGTGTGTGTGTGTACCTGCTGGGACAGCGCCTGCACAGAAACAGTCTGAGGCTGAGAGAACAACTGAGGATCTGCTGCCCTCAACATGAACTGCCCACTTCTGAAAAACATGTCGACATTACACTGCTGTGAGCAGATTCAAGGATATAAATAATATGGGTGAGTCAGGGTTTGCTTACATTTTGCTACAAAACCAAAAATCATCTATATCGTAGGGACCAGCTAACAGTCCACACAAAGAAAACAGCTTGGTAAACATATTAAATAATATCATACTGTTGAGAGACGAAAATGAGAAAAAGACTGAGTAGCTTTTAAAGAGAAATGATAAAGACTGAAAAAGGATACATTGTGAAAAGAGGGATGAGGAATAAAATAGGAGTGAAAGTGTGAGGGCACACAGATCACTTGTTAATTAAATCACAGAGCTGAAGGGAATGAGAGGAGCCATTGAAGATATAAACTGTGAGAAAGTTGAGAGAAAATTGAAGGTCAGCAGTCAATCTGACTTCCACACGTGATCAACACAAATGCTGCGGCTTATGGTCACTGTGGGGTGTGTGTGTGTGTCCTGTCAAATGCCTCAGCAACTTCACCGAGGTAATTAAAGGTAATGACTGCACACACTACTCAGACTTAGTCCATCCCCCAAAACACACACACTCGACACCCGCTCGCCTTAATACAACGTTGTTTTACTATAAAGATCAACGAATATCTAAAATATGTCTATCTAAACAGAAATGGGCCACATCCCGCAGGAATGAAGAATAGAATCGTCCCCTAAGTGGTATTTCAGGAGATGAGAAATTAAAACCTTCTACATGAACTATAAACAGTAAGTAAACAATATGAAATGAGCTATTTTAGACTTCCATATATCATCTAGTTGATAAATAAGAATTATATGTTTCTAATGACTTCTCAAACTAATATCCTGGGGAAATGACCCAGGATTAATTCTGCCACTCCATGTTACACACACACTCACTTGGTCTGCTCTTTATGATGAATGAAGCGCACAGCTCTATGTTTGAGCTGAGTAAAGGTGAAAATATCATCTCTGCCCAGTGCTCTGTCTCTGTCATTCTCCAAGACCACGAGGTGGCCGTTACTAGGCGGTTGAAGGAGCTGGAGCAGCATGCTTTCTGATTGGCTATCTGCATCCTTAATTGACAGGAGAGCTGGATCCAGAGGCTTAACTCCACCAATAGGAACCAGCAGAGAGCCATTGATATAAAGAGATGGAGCGCGGCTGTTTGCTGTAGAAACAAAAGTGGATGGGATGGTCAAATACTCTTACAGTCATAAAAGCATACAGAATTTCAATAACTCAATAAAAACATAAAAACTAAATATATTTAAAATATTAAAATAGACAAATGTAAAATATAATATAAGGAAATATAATATTTACTCTTACTCTCGAAATGTCTTAAACGATTGCATAATACTTTCATGTTTAATGGGTTATTTACATTTTCTCTAGTCATAAAGTATGTTTAGAAGCTGTTTAAAAAAAAAGAAGGTATGTACGATATATCGGTAACCATATTGGTATCGGCCGATATATGCTCATTTTCAATGTTATCGTTATCGGCCCAATGAAAGATGATAAATAATGGATTACTGCCTTCAGCTGACACACTTCAGACGCTCTCTGTTCACCGTGATGGATTTGAAATGCTTGAAATATGATTGGAATCAGTTAAAAAAAGAAAATACAGTTAATTATTTAACATGCGCGGCGCAAATCTGTCATATAGGTTACATAAAATTATAATGAGAACTTCGTTGATTTTAACTGTGAGACTTTAGTTTTTGTAATCAGACTCTCAAAAATAATATAAAAACTCTTATTTAGATTTATTGGGCAATATATCAGTTATCGGCTTTTATATAAAGAATTATCAGTATCGGGCAAAAATTTCAATCGGTGCATCCCTAAGAAAACAAAACAAAATGTTCTATACATAAAGTTCTATATATGAAGTGCCTGTCAGAACCCTTTAAGGCTCTCTATAGAACCTTTTATTTTAAATGTGTACATACTAAAAGCACTGCACCTATTATGTTGGTCAAGTATAAAGAATTCTTTTGGTCTGTAGAAATCTTTTTTTGTATCAGATATGTGAAGCAGAAATTCCAGGTTACCATGGCAGGCTCTTGCTTTTCGGTCAGCGTAGTATCCATGACCACAATCCGGGATGCATCGACCACCCTTCAGGAAGGAGCTCTCAGCACAGACGTGACACTCACCTGCACTCACGCACTCCAAGCAACCAGCTGAGCATGCTGGGAAATAACAGTAAACAATCTGTCATTAGACTCAGGTAGGACACGAGAGGGAACTGCGTCACACTATACTGAGCTTATCTAAAATTAGCAGGTTGGTAAGCATGCCAAAATGAACAATGTAGGCAGTCACGATCACTCTCTCAGACCAGATGTACAGCACTCACCGGTGCACTGACGGGTCGAGTCGTCTAAAAAGTAGCGCTTTCCGCATTCCAGTACACACTGTCCGTTCAACACAGCATACGGCAGCTGGCACCGCTGGCATCGGCCATGGGTCTGGCACTGATCACAGTGCTCATCACAGCCTGTTCAGAGAAAGGAGGAGGAAGAGAAAGACTGAAGACATGAAATTTGATTTATATTTTATATGAAATCCAAGTTGTCTATAATTTTACATAGTTGGTAACATTTTTGAATGTTTTATCCTCACCAAGGCTGCATTTATTAAAAAATTGAAACCAGTACAAATAGTAATATTGTGTTACTATTACTATTGTGTTCAATATATTTTAAAATGCAATTATTTGTGATGGCAAAGGTGAATATTCAGTGTCACATGATCCTTCAGAAATTATTCTAAAATGATCATTTTGTGTTGATTAATTCTGTGTTCAAACATTGATCAATGTTGAAAACATTTGTTTTGATTCATATTTTTGTGTAAACCGCAAATTATTTATTTTTTTGCCAGGATTCTTTGAAAACAGAACAGCATTTAAATTACTTTACTACATTACTGTCACTTTTGAACAATTTAATATATCCTTGCTAAATGAAAGCATTAATTTCTTTAAAAAAGAATCTTACTGACCCCAAACGTTTAAATGGTAGTGTAAATGTATTATTAAAATATAATAATATTATAACAATTATTAATTTATAATACATTTAAAAGAGATTCAAATATAATAAATTATAATAGATGTAAAACAAATTCCAGTTCCTCTGGTGAAATGTGCTACAATTACTTGATAATGCTGGAAAATTTCAATCATTCAAAATCACAGAAGAAAGTGAATTTTAAGTAATGTGCTTCAATCTGGTCTATACCTACAGCACTGCTGATAGACTTTCAGTCTAATTTGAAATCAATCCATTAAAGTGCCATTAAACCTTGGCTCTAGCACAGCGGCTGATGTTGGCACTATACAGCTGAAATGAGCGGCCCTCCCTCCCTCACTCCCCGACCGTGACAACTGACTGAGAGATTGAAATGTCAACGTTTATTGAGCTGGAAAATTGATTGGTTGGAGTCATAATGAAGGTTGTTAGTTTTGTTGATGACTGACTCAGACATCTCTCGGCATCCTGGTAGAATCCTGGCGAGCAACCCGGCACACAAATGCCATCCTGCAGGACGTATCCCTCCATGCACTGCAGGCAGTCACTACGCAGGGGTCCGCGGCACGCGTTACAGCTCCAGTCGCACTCTGAGAGAAACAGAGCGAAAGATTGAGTGGGTGGGAGGAATGTGAGAAGAAAAATTATTAATTGGAGTGTGATTGAAGAAAAGCAACTTTAAACTAGAAAGAAAAAGTCCAAGAGACAGTGATGAGAGAGCATGAAAGATTAGCATTAGATTTGCATTTATTGAAGGAAAAAAACAGCGTATAGACCAATCACTTTCAATTCAGTATGCAAATTTTGACAACATTATTGCCTAAAGGAATGGAGAACTTTCTAGAAATGTTAATTAATAAAGCAATATGCCAAGATAGACATATGGTGGGGTGTTGAAACACCCCTTGAAGTTGTGATGTAGCAGAAACAGTTACAATGAATAAACAATTTGCCCGCCAAGTAATACAGTTCATTAGTTTATCTGTGGCGAGGTAGCAACTTATTTAGAAAGTGCAATCACAGCTGTGCATCAACTACCATTTAACAACAGCTTTAACACAGCTCATCCAATCAGAATGGACCATCTTTTTTATAAGCCTTTCATAAGGTAGGTTTTTATTTAAATTTAAGGTTCAATTATCTCCAAAACCAAGCTTGAATGGTATCTGTACAAAAAAGAAATATGAAGGATTTCAATACACCGCTTGACTTACAATAAGAAAGATAAGAGACAATATTTCAGTTCTCAAATCATCCATTAAAGAGAGCACTAGCCGACCATTTGATAACTCACAACCAGACCTCCGCTCTTTAAATCAGCAAAGCTCATTAAAAAGCCCCATCACGCTCTTTCTGTCATCGCTCAATCTATATAATCTCATCATCTCTCCCCTCAATGAAACCATCCTCCCAGCCAAAACATTTCAAACATTCAACTGAAAAGAAGTGGCCAACTTCATTTAACACTACATCAAATGCCAGCTCAAAAGCAGCTCATTTGTCCATATGTCATTTAGACTGTGTTCTTCGTTCACATATATATCCATAAAGACACAAACAACAATAAACAGAGAAATTCCAATAGGGTCCTCACACCATCAGTGCTCGGGCCCTAATGTTGTCCAGCATTATTGATGTGCTCCCTCCAAATATTGTCAAGGTAACCTTCCTTCACTGTACTGCAGGGGTACACAGCATCACATATCACATATGTAACATATTCATACTCCCTCTGTTATTGTCCCTCTTTCTGATTCACTCTCACTCATTCAAAAACACACATATTCAAGGGACAAAAAAATAATCTGTCTCCTGTTGATCTTCTCTGTAAATCCCATCAATGTTATCTATGTTCCACACCCAAATCCCAAACCACATTGTATTTTGAACACACTCACAAATATTAACAAATATCTTCTCTGAAATTAAATGAATTATTAATTGTCTTCTTGAAATGTACATGACCTTAATTATTATTAAAATGCTTTCTCTTTAGCCCAACTGTTCTGTGCATTTTAAGGATGCATGTTAGTTAAAATAGACTGATAGAGTATGTAGGATGTTTCTTCAAGGCTGGAATACACTACACAACTTTCAACATCTGAAAAGTTTTTAAAACAATGGGCATCATACACTTTCCAACTTGGTTGTACATGGTTACAGTAAAAAACTGGGCATCGTACACTAATTGACTGAGGATCACATAGTACTAGACTTTCATGTTGTTCCAAACACAACAAACTCACACAGAAACATGGTCCTTGTTGCTAGGAGACGCATGAAAAATGAAAACAATATGTGTTCTGAAATCTGCTCAAAATATCAAACATGTTTGATTTCCTCTAGCTGGATGGAATCATAGTCTGAAGCTAAGAAATCTCGAATCCAGCTCTCTGAGAAAACATTGTGTAGTGTATTCCAGCCTTTATGAGATTAATGTTATTTTAATTGTATGGAGCAACAAGGCAAAAATAACGGGCGATACAACAAACATACAAATCAAAGAATCATGTCCAGATACCTGTCTCATGGACAAGTAAAACTAATAGTTTCGTTTAACACTACAGGATCAGTAATTTAAAATAACTCAATTTTGTAAAAGTTTCTAGTCTAAATGAATATTTCTCTGCGATTATTTCACGTATGGCTCACCTCTGCATGTGCGTGTGGTGGTGTTCAGGTAGTACTGATGAGCACAGCTCTCATACTGACACTCCCCAAACAGAAGCACTTTAGCAGGATCTCGACAGGACGTACACACACCCGCCATCTCACAGCTCAGACACTGAGTGTCACACACTGAAACACACACACAATAATCATTTTATCAATGTACACATCCTGTATCATATGTAATATGTCTCTAAATGATCAACATAATTAAAACTTTGCTGAAAAACCTATTGTACACAATCTACTACATACCTTCTGTCATATGATTGATAGTTTACTTTATACGTTTTTTTTTTATCTTACTGATACAGTTTACTGAATTAAATGCAAGAATAACTTTCATATTTTTTGTAATATTACTGGAAAAAAACAACTTGGGTTAACTTGATTATCCATGCATCCTTTTTTAGAAAAATCATGTTAAAACTTGCATGCAAATATGATACATCAGACTTTTGAAGAATGTTTATTTGTACATTTCTCAATCATTGTTGTACAGCATTATGTGTTTGGCCCCCACAACAAAAACGACAAAATCATAAAACTAAGCATTTATTTATTATCTTGCTAAGACAATAAAATGATTGGGAGATATGGAGTGACAACTGTTATTTATTTGCATTTTATCTAAGCAGTCTGCTGTATGGTTATGAATTGATTTACATCGCCAGCTATAAGAACTTAATCTTACTTTTTGGCCGTATAAAATATCAGCAACTGCCCCAAATTGCATATTTTTGCTCAGTTTAAGCCGTTGAATAAAATCAAAATAAATTTTCCTCCTCGAGTACGAGATTCAATCATACTTTATCATACTATATGAGATGTATCAAATATAATAATCAAACACATATGCACACTTTTTATTACGGATGGATGGATGGACGCACTATAAAAAACTATAAGTAAAGATCTTTTTTTATAGTCTATGTAAGATGAACTTACTTTGGCACACCCTGTTTTCATCAGCGTAATATCCGGTTGGACAGCGAGGACTGCAGAGACCCGATGGGGCCAAAACATCAGGCGCCAAACAGGAAGTACAGGTGAGAGGACCGTCCCCACTGCACTCCTCACAGGAAGAGTGACATTCTGGAGAACACAGGCACAGGACAGACAATAAGAACGATGACCAAACAATTAGCACAGTAAGTATGATGACGAGATAATTATATAAAATATCTTTTAGCTTTGGAAATAAGGGTCTCTAGACAGCAATGGGATGAAAAACGCTTTATTTACACCTTCCATTGAGTAAATTAATTATAACTTACTGTTAATAACATATAACAACGCTATATTGTAAACAGCTGTCATGTAGATAGCAGATAATGATTGTCAAACTCTTAGAATCTTAGAAAATAGTGCAACACTTGTATCAGATAACCTTGACATTTTAATGAGCGCTGTTGCCAAGGACATTCACATTCTACAACAGTATTATAAAAACAGTAGATATTTAAAAGCAATACTGTTGACATCCAGCAGAAATATCCATTCAAATATGACATTCAGTCTGCTGTCAACTTGACATATCACCTTCAAAGACGGCAGAGACTTGCTAATGCTAAGTGCAAGTCATTT
Source organism: Semotilus atromaculatus (assembly GCA_031834385.1). Lineage (NCBI taxonomy): Eukaryota > Metazoa > Chordata > Actinopteri > Cypriniformes > Leuciscidae > Semotilus > Semotilus atromaculatus. The sequence goes on from JAULUF010000035.1 coordinate 7,697,273, forward strand.
CCATTAATGGTCTTTTGCCTTTAATGCACATAGAGCCAATTCAGACACACACACACACACACGCACACACACACACACACACACACACACACTCATACACACACACACACACACACACACACACACACACACACACACACACGTATAAACACACTTGTGCACATGCATGCTCCCTTTGTATCACGCAAAAGCCAGGCAATTAAAAAAGGTCATAATGGTTTATAGATCACATCAGCATCTTAAAAGATTTTGCATTAAAGCCGAGCACTACATCACACACCCTAATAAAAACAAATGCACCGTCTCATCTACACTGTCAGCAGAGGAGCCACTTTCAAAGCATCACAGGTAATTGCATCAGGGTTATGAAAACAGAGGCTCTGGCTATATTACATTGAGAGATCACGTAGAATGACAAACTTGTGCATAAAGAGAATGCTGGCATTGAGATTAGACACTGTGTGTGACTAATGATGCTCATTCTATATAATGAAACTCATGCTGGAAATAAAGCAGCACACGGTTTTCTCAGAGGAAGACAGTTAGATGATGTTAAAAGATGTGATGAATTATCGTTGCAGATGCAGATTAGGGTTCAACATAAGCATAGTGTGACAATCTTATCACCATGGTTGCAATATTACAATCATAGTTATGTAAAAACAGGAAAAGATGTGTATTAATAAAGTTAATAAAAAAGGACAGTGAAGCTCCATTCTCCCTATCATTTATTCATATAGATGTACTAGATGTCAATTCACACAAGTAATTTATTATTTGTAACTATAACCAGAAATGTTTTGATACTGTACATTAATCTTGGGTTTTTGGCACCACATCTTGCATATTTGGCATTACAAATTCATTGCAAATTACGTTTCCCCTATACATTATTAGTAGAATTGTATACAAAAAAGTTTTTTTCAATTATATTACAATATGAATTTAATAGGAGACCTTACAATAAGTCTTACTAACAAAAATGATTAGTTTTTAGCACTCGAACTGATATTGTTTTGCATAAAAATGAAGTGAATCATGTCTAGCCTCACGAGGGTAAAAATTCTGTCTGTACGCGTCTACTTCTGGGAATGTACTTAATTTTTTGCTCTAAATTCACTTTCTTTCTCATTTGAACTTACTTTTGCAGGCTCCGTGCCACCGATAGTATTTGAGTGGGCACTGTGGTACACAGCGATCTCCCAGAAGCAGCATCCTGGGAACCTTACACCACAAACACACAGTGCCAGAGCCTGACTGCAGGTCTGACACACACCGCTGGCATCCCTCCTCACACTCTGACAGAGAAACAAAGAGACAGACGGCGTATATTATTATGATGCATATCCAATAGAACATGCCGAACTGAGGAAAGGAAGTGGAGGAAAAAAAAGATCTAATCTTAACAATGTTCCAAAGGTGTAAAAGTAAACACTCTTTTATCTGTATATCCTCTCCTCTCTCATCAGCTGTGGGAGTTGACTGGCTTCAATGCCATGAGGGCACTGATAATAAAGAGATGCATATCAGCCAATGAAATCCTCTGTTGGCTTATTTCTCAGCCTGACTGATAATATCGGTACAAATTCTTTAAATTACACACAGAGTTCAGGCTTTACTGATTCATGTAGCAAGATCTAAACGGAGTTTGTGCAAAGTTTCTGAAGAAAGGCAATTACTCAATCATTAAAAGCACTGCTCTAAAATTATACACATAAAAATATGAGATATGAACTATTTAAATAAAAAAACAGGTAATAAAATAATATATCAAGGCCTGGTTTCACAGACAGGGCTTAGATTAACCCAGGATTAGGCCTTAGTTCAATTTGGACATTGAAGTATTTATTTTTATTAACATGCCTTAGAAAAAAAACATTACTGGTGTGCATCTTGAGACAAAACAATGTCACTGACATATTTTAAGATATTTTAGTGCAAGGTGCTTTCAGTTAAAACAGCTCAAACATGCATTTTAGTCTGGGACTAGGCTTACACCTTGTCTGTGAAACTAGAGGAAGTTTTTTTTGTTGTTTTTTTTTTTACTGTCCACTGTCCTCTCTTGAGCTTGGGAGAATTGGGAATTGCTTGTTCTCTTTCATAGGTTCACTCAACGCTGCGGAAAGCGCAGTGGGGATATTCTCTGAATGTGCCGATTGTCTGAAGCCTTATAGAATCACGCCAATTCATTGGCTGATGGCGTCCGCGCGATATGGCTCCGCCCCGATGCTCTTGCGTCGCATCATTACATATTCGCGCGCGCGCCATCTGCTCCTCAGATTTCTCTGCCTTCAGAACGAAGCGGTCACGTTTGCCCTTCGCTCGTGATTTTTCTGAGCTAAAACAAATACATCTAAGGATTATTCTCGGCGCTTCTGCGACTGTTCAAGCGGAACTCTGTTTCTCCTTACGGTGAAGTTGCCATGGATTTCAGACGCTGTACTCCGCCATGTGCTCGTTACATCTCTAACGACGACCCACACAGTAAGTGCGTTAAATGTTTGGGTTTTTCACATGCGCGTGAGGCAGTTATAGGATCGTCTAAATGCAAATTCTGTGAAAATTTGTTGCTGAAAACCCTCAAATCGCGGCTCGCGGTCTTTGAGAGGGAATCATTCGTCTCCCCCTGTCGCGCTCCCGAGGCCTCTCGAGGATCCGCGACTTGGGGTTCGGATGTAGAGCTTGAGGATGTGGAGTTCGAGCAGACGAGCCCCGCTCTTTCTCTCCCTCCCTCCCCTCGGCACGCGCGAGGCATGCCAGTCGAATTTTCACACGAGTATTTGCGCCCCAGCCCGGGAGCACGCGACGCGGTTTCTTTCGGGCTGGAGGATATACTTTTTACCGAGGCTTCCGACTCCGAGGATTTCGGGCCTACTCTCGCCGACGAGGTTATCCCGCCGAGCGGCCAGGAAGCGCGGCCTACTGCGGCCTACGCGGAGCTCGTTGACGTGCTTTCGCGCGCTACGGAGAAGCTCACTATTGATAAAAAAATAAAATAAAAAAAAAATGGCCCGACGAGCCACGTGAGTCTCAGTCGTCGAAACTCGACGAAAGGCTTCTCAGTGGCCCTAATTCTAGGCCTCAACGTAGGAAGCTGCCATTTTTCAGTGATCTGCATCATGAGATCTCCAGATCCTGGAAGCAGCCTTTCTCTTCGCGCCTCACTAATGCGGCGGCTGCTGATTTCACCAACCTGGTAGGTTCTGTGGAACAGGGCTATTCCGCCATTCCGGCGATTGAGGAAACTTTAGCCGACCATCTTGCTCCGTCGTCTGCGCCGTCCTGGAAGTCGCGCCCCCTTCTCCCTTCTAAAGCATGTAGGACGACTTCCTCTCTCATTGGGAAATCCTACATGGCGGCTGGGCAGGCAGGCATGACCCTGCACACTATGGCCATTCTTCAGGCCTATCAGGCGGACGTCCTGAAGGAAATGGACGAGGGCGACGGCGTGACCCCTGAAGCGGTCAAGGAGCTTCGTAAGGCTACGGATTTAGCCTTAAGAGCCACCAAACATACCGCACGCGCTATAGGTCGCTCTATGGCTGGTTCTGTTGCGGTGGAGCGCCACTTGTGGCTTAATCTCACGGAGATCCGTGACAAAGAGAAGGTTTTCCTCTTGGACGCCCCCATTTCTCAAACGGGTTTGTTTGGGGAGGCGGTCAACACAGTGGTTGAGAAAATCAGCTCCTCCAAATCCCAATCGGCCGCGTTCAGACAGTTCATGCCCAGGAGGGCTAGGGAACCTTCTGCTCCTCCCCCGGTGCGACCCAGAGAACGTCCCTCTCATAGACCGGAGTTCTCTTCCAGAAGAAGCGAACCAGGGCATCCCCCACCTACCACGGTTTGGGGAGCCCGCGGTCGCCCGTTTCCCCGTCAACGGCCTCACAAGCGCCTCCAGTTGAAGCGGTCCGACAAACCGACTGCTCCGGCGGCCCAGAGCCGTTCCTGACCTTCCGGTCAGAAAAAGGAGAGCTCCTCTGCTTCCTCAAGGTTGGGTCAGACCGCACAAGCGTTTCTGCCCACCTCCCAGCTCTCCTTTCCTCGCCCTGTCACCTTCACCACTCAGAGTGTCTCGAAGTGCAGGCCATATTTCAACTTCTCTACTCAGTCCGGTGCGGGAGGTAGGAGACGCTTTCTGCATTCTCCCCTCACCCCCCACACTCTCTATAACCTGCCGGCCGCATCCTCGGAGGCACTTTCCGTTTTCCTCCGGAGCAGGCGGACCGGGTCACCATAACCTCAGCATCGATGCCCCCCATCACGTGCCAGGACGCCGATGGCCCTCCTGCACAGTCAACTTCTTTACCCCAGGAGCGTCAGCACGGCACCCTCACTCAGGTATGTCGTCTGCATTACAACATCCCTCCTCCTCTATCACATTTCCTTCCAGAGTGGGAGCGCTTACCAGGGGTATCGTCTTGGGTTCTTCGCACAATTCGGTTCGGCTACACTCTTCAGTTTTGCCGCAATCCCCCCTGTTTCAACGGGGTGTTTCCTACTGTAGTAGACAGCGCCACTCAGGCTTCTGTACTTCAGCAGGAAATCTCTTCCCTCCTCCTCAAAGGAGCAATAGAGGAGATTACTCCAGGGGAAACCGAGCGGGGCTTTTACAGCCGTTACTTCCTGGTCCCGAAGAAGGGCGGCGGTTTGCGTCCCATACTGGACCTCCGCCGACTGAACTTCGCCCTTTACAAAGGGAAATTCAAGATGTTGACGCTGAAAGCTGTCATATCTCAGATTCGGCCAGGGGATTGGTTCGTGACGATAGACCTAAAGGATGCTTATTTTCACATCCAGGTTGTACAGCGACACAGGCAGTTCCTCAGGTTCGCCGTTGGAGAAAGGGCGTTCCAGTACAGGGTCCTTCCCTTCGGCCTATCTCTGGCCCCGAGGACATTCACAAAGTGCATGGATGCAGCTCTGGCCCAGGGCATCCGTGTCCTAAATTACCTGGACGATTGGCTCATTTTAGCCCAGTCCAGGAAGCTAGTGGCCCACCACAGAGACATCGTCCTGAGTCATATCCAGTCTCTCGGTTTGAGGTTGAACTCGGAGAAGAGTGTTCTTGCTCCGGCTCAAAGCACCGTTTTCTTGGGGGTGATCATGGATTCCGTTCTCATGCAGGCCCGCTTGGCCCCTGCACGGATTTCCAGCTTGACGACATGCTTGGCTCGTTTTTTGCTAGGCCATCATGTGTCTGTGGGCACCTGCCGCAGGATGATGGGCCTTATGGCCGCGGCCTCCTCCGTGCTACCGCTGGGCCTACTCCACATGAGACCCTTCATGTGGTGGGTGAAACTCTCAGGGGTTCGACCCGCCGGGTCAACCCTTCGCCTACTGAAGGTATCGCGCAGTTGCTTTCGAGCCCTGTCAGTTTGGCGGGACCCTCTTTTTCTTCGGAAAGGGGTCAGCATGGGAGCGGTATATCGTCGCCAGATGATTACGACGGATGCCTCTCTCACCGGCTGGGGAGCGGTTTTCGAGGGCAGACCAGCGTGTGGGGTCTGGACCGGAGAGGCTCTCTCTTGGCACATAAACGGACTCCTGAACTGCGGAGTCCGCCTCCTCCTGGTAGCTCCGTTCTGGCCATCTCAGCCATGGTTTTCGGAGCTAATTCCTCTACTGGAATCTTCCCCTTGGAGGATCCCGGTCAGGGAAGATCTGCTGTCCCAGCTACAGGGCAGGATATGGCATCCTCGCCCAGACATGTGGAAGCTGTATGTTTGGCCGATCAGAGGCCGTTAGCATTAAGCTCTGGTCTCCCAACTGACGTTCAGGAGACCATTGCGAGTGCTAGAGCCCCTTCTACAAGGAGGTTATATTCTTCCAAATGGAAGGTTTTTGAGACTTGGTGCTTAGCACATGATAGGAGCCCAGTTAACTGCCCTGCTGGTTCAGTACTGGAATTCCTGCAGGAGAAGTTTGCGGCTGGAGCAGCCGCTACCACTCTCAGAGTTTATGTCGCGGCTATTGCAGCGCATAGGGAATCGGATGAGATTCCCTTGGGCAAATTAAGGCTAGTTTCTGCCTTTATGCGTGGGGTGAAGCGCCTGAAACCGGCTCGCTCCCCTAGAGTTCCCTCATGGGATCTTTCTGTTGTCCTAGAGGGTTTGACGAAAGCCCCCTTTGAGCCCTTGGAGTCAGCTCCGGATAGGATTCTGACTCTCAAGGTTTCTCTTTTGTTAGCTTTGTCCTCTTTAAAGCGGGTGGGGGACTTACAAGCTCTTTCTGTTAGCGAGTCTTGCTTGGACTTTGCCCCTGGCCTGGTCAAAGTTTCCTTGAGGCCGAGACCAGGGTATGTCCCCAAGGTTCTTTCCTCAACTTTCCGCTCACAGGTAGTTAACCTTAACGCTTTCCATCCTCCTCCATTTTCGTCTGAGGAAGATAGGAAGCTTAACTTGCTTTGCCCAGTTCGTTCTCTTAAGATATATGTAGACCGCTCAGGCGGTTGGAGGAAATCTAACCAGCTTCTGGTTTGCTTCGGTGCTAGCCGCCGTGGGCTTGCTGCATCAAAGCAGAGGATTTCTCACTGGGTCACAGAGGCTATCTCGTTGGCTTACGGGGTGCGTGGCTTGCCTTCACCTCTTAGCATTAGAGCACATTCCACCAGAAGTGTAGCATCTTCTCAAGCTCTTTTCAGAGGAGCACTTTTGGAGGATATTTGTGTTGCGGCAGGCTGGTCCTCTCCGCACACTTTTGTAAGGTTCTATAGCTTGGACCTTGACATGACCCCGGGTTCCCAGGTTCTTTCTGTTTGAACTCTTTTCGGTCGTTGTCTCTTTTATCTACCAGTCATAAAAAGCGCTCTAGCTTGGCGAGTTTGGTAGTCCGTTCCCACTGCGCTTTCCGCAGCGTTGAGTGAACCTATGAAAGAGAACGTCTCTGGTTACTTGCGTAACCTATGTTCTCTGAATAGGGAACGAGACGCTGCGTTAGCGGCCAAGCTCCTCGTGCTGCTGACAGTTTCTTTTCGGCAGAGAAATCTGAGGAGCAGATGGCGCGCGCGCGAATATGTAATGATGCGACGCAAGAGCATCGGGGCGGAGCCATATCGCGCGGACGCCATCAGCCAATGAATTGGCGTGATTCTATAAGGCTTCAGACAATCGGCACATTCAGAGAATATCCCCACTGCGCTTTCCGCAGCGTCTCGTTACCAGTGCAAGTAACCAGAGACGTTTTCAAGTCTGAACAGAACAAAAATATTTATTTCATACTTTTTACTGTTTACTTTTTTTTATGGCAACAAAATCCAGTACACAGAGTAAGAAATAACTGCTCTCATCCCTAAAGTAAAATGTAATCCAATGAAATAATTTCAAATTTATTGATAAATACAGTCCATATCAAAATCTGTTCTAAAGTATTTTCCAACTGTGTTTGTGCCTATTTTGACTGAAAGACACATTTATCTTTTAGTGAAGAAGGACTTTCTAAAGCACTTTCACTGCTTACTGTTTTCTATTTGTTTTCTCATGTTTACTGCACAAAACCTCTTCTCTTTATGAGAAACAGACTGGTACTTCAATCACATTTTATTAAGTCCCAAATAACAGGGTAACAGAATTGATTAGTTTCATGAATCAAACTGGCTCAAAGCACATTTGCCCATTTCCATGGTTTGGCATTGACTTCACAACAATAACGTGACGTGCCCTTTGAACAACAAATCCTCCCTTAAAACCGGGCAGGTGCAATGACTTGAGATCAAAGTTGTCACTTGGAAGCATGTTTTGGTGATGGTCTGGGAAGATTGATTTTCACTCACCAATGCAATAGCCCACAACATTCAGGTATTGGCCCTCAGGGCAGCTGGTTTGGCAGTAGCCGTTATGGAGACTGGCGTGGGCTGGACAGGCAGAACAGTCAGCCTGAGACGGGCCCGTACACTCCTTACATGATGGATGACAGGCTGAAGGGAGAGAAAATAATGAGCACAACATTAGATTAATAAAAGAATCCATTGAACATATTAATCCACAGGGAAATGGGTTTCTTTCGTGTGAAGGAACAGAATAACATCCATAACCACCTTGGCAAGAACGGTCCTGAACATGGAAACCATGAGAACATTTATCGAGACACTGCTCCTGGTGAAGGATACTGGGTCGTACACAGGAAGTACAATTCTGGAAACTTCCACCAGTGCAGCCTGAACACGAGGTGTGACATTCTGAAAGAGAAAAGGAGGGAGAAAGTGTTTTACGTAAAATATTGGTGTTATAAACTCATGAACACACTGAAACTACGGATCGGACCTTAAATAATAATAATAATAAAGAATATTGGGCAGTCGTCTGTGGTGGGCTGTCGCTTTACTCTCTTGTTTTTATTTGTTTATTTTGAGTGTTTAACTTTAAGTTGAAGGTTCGCCGGTTCCCTCAGCTACAAACGTTGTTAAAATCAGCTGTGCCATCAGAGGAATAAATAACATTTTAAAATATATTAAAAGAGAAATAGCTATTTTACATTGTAATAATACTTCATAATATTGCTGTTTTTCCTGTTTTCAATCAAATAAATGCAGTCTTGGTGAGCATAAGATACTTCTTTCAAAAATCTAAAGTTTTGAATAATAAAAAAAATTATTTACATGTAAAATATTGACATAGCCTACATAAAACTTTTACAGGTGTGCATTCCCACATCTACTTAACTTAAGTTATCTGTAAGTTAGAGAGCCAACTTCATCACAGGGCTCAGGACTGCTGTTTTGTAGACACAATGCTCAATCTGCCTTTAAGCTACATGTGTAGAGAAAAGGCATTTCCTCTAAAAAAGGCTGTCAGTCAGAGAGCTGAGCCATGTGCACACGGACGAAAGAAAGCATTGGGCTCTAAAAAGAAAGCCTGTCACGGGTGTGAAGTCTGGACTCGTCTCCACTACTCTACCAGATTCAATGTGAGAGACGTTTGGTAGACGCATGCAGACAACACACAGCCAAACATACATAATAACTGAAAAATACAGAGGCCCATGATAATCTTCTTGATTTGGAGTAAAGCCCTTAGGACACGTGTCAACAGCCATGCTCCAATGTGACCAAAGTTGTCTGCTTGTCTTCTGTTCAGCCAGGTTTCATTGTCAACCAGAACAAAGGGGTTTATCTACCCCCGTAATTCAGTACGTTCCCCAAAGAAGAATAGTAGGTGTGCTAAATACTAACCCAGGTCATTTGTATTCTATTGAGTGAATTGGAGACAGGGCTAAGCTTTCTGTTAATGCAATTCAGACACACAATAAACATGCCTAAAGGCTTCACATATTGATCATTTTTTCTTTTAAATCACATTTCAGCCCATGGGGTGTGTTTTGAAATGAAGCCAGAAACATGGGAATGGTGCATTAGTTTTGGAGGTTAGTGTTCACATGGTCTGAATACTTTAATGAACGCTTAATCGATTTTTAAACGCACACCATAGTTTAAAAGTCTGAGACAGGATACGGTTTAATATGTGCTTGAATGTTGACCTTTACTTACACTTGCATACAACTGCATGAACTATTTCTACTTTAATTAACGTGACATTAACAAACTATTGTATGAATAAACAGTGGCACCAACCAATTCAATTCAAATTATATGACAGCAATATCCACTGATTTTACTTATAATCAAAATACTTACAGGATATTTTTGAATAGTGTGTTTGTAATTCTTATTAAATAAATGCAACTTGATTGACACATTTTTAGTTGTAACTTAAGCGTCCAATTACTTCTTGAGTTTGCAGTGTATGAAAATGTATTAATCAACATTTCATGATATTTCTAACTATTTCAATGCATGGATATGTAAAACACCATAATGAGTGCTATTAATAAAGGTATTATGATTGCCCACACTAAATTGAATTTAAGATATCATCACTTGAGTCAGACTAACACACACACACACACACACACGCACACGCACACACACAGAAGGTCTGCAGAGAGACTGACTTTAAAGGGATTTACAGATTGGAATTTCCTCTGCATGATATCTGATCCATCAGCACATCCACACACACACACACACACATTCACACACACTCCAGACAAGTAGCCCTGAGGAAGCTCAACATTTGTCTGAGCATGCTGGCTCAACACAAAGGTCTTCATTGAAGAAAGAGGCACTTGTCATTATTATAGTATTGAGCTTCATGACAGTGGACCCATTGAATGAACACCCCGCTGGCCACTTTCTCACTACCTTCAGTAACGTGCTTTAAAGCCAATTAAAATACAGAATTTTTTTACAGCACTGTTTATTAATCTTGGTTAATGTTTCAAGTTGTATAAATATTAAAGTATTATGAACAAAAATGGATCAGCAATGAATAACAGTATATTTATAGAGTAACATTAACCTAGATTAATAAATGCTTAAAGTATATGCTTCATGATACCAAATTCATTAAACAATTCATAAAAAACCTCATAGTAAAGTGTTACCAATTAATTAAATTTAATATTTCATTATAAGCAATTTCATTCAGATACAATTGCAAAAGTTATTTGATCATATTCAGACAAATAAAAAAACTGCAGAACATTTCAGTTATGCACCGTGTTTGACACATACTGGAAAACTTCATCCCTGTGAAGCTCTCAGCATGTGGGAACATCATAAATTCAGAAATGATTCACTGTGCAAAATTCAGATACCATTCAACGTGACTGTAAAAGCAACTGTAAATGTTATTCAGTGCTATGGAAGTGAGGTATTGGTGGTACTAAGCCTGCAGTTCTTGATGAACTTGATGTAACATTCTGTTTATATGTACATTTTTGTGTTCCTGTATGACGGCTCACAACAGAATGTCATTCGTAATCCTTTTTGGCAGGATTTGGTCAGGATTTGAATTTGAAATGAAAATCGTTCTCCAGAGGGTGTTTAACATCCTGTACAGCAGCCCTGGTGTATCTAGAATAAACTACAGATCTTCAGTCATCAAGGATAAAGACATTGGGAATAGCTAGAGCAAACAACCTGCAGAGTGTCACTCAACACAACAGTGTTTATCATCCCATCTCTTCATAATCAGGGAGCTACTGAGAATCAAATATAATAGCGTATGTGTCTTCATGTTTAGAAAAAAATATAGGGATATGTCTTCGTTTTTGCTCACCTCTGCAAGTCTGATCTGTGTCAAGGTAATGCTGTGGCCTGCAGGTAGATGTACAGGACCCGTGAGAGACATGTCCATTCTGCGGCTGCAGAACCTCTTCCTGTTTGACACACTTCATGCAGTCTGAGGAGTCCGGACCCACACAGACCCTACAGGATACATGACACCCTGCATATAGAGAAGGAAATGAGTTGAAAATAAAGTTTATATACACATGTGACACACTGTCTCTGACTTTAACTGACCTTACTTTAATTATATTTACTTTAGACTAAATCTAAACATTAGCCATTTAATGTTATGCCTCATAAACATAATTAGACAATTTACACTTAAAGCTGCTGTCGGCAACTCTGGCTGATTGAGTGGACTTAGGAAAAATTTTGAATGTTTACGACTCTCATGCCCCTCCGAATACCCAACGAATACCCTCCCACAGAGTTCGTGCTCGTCAGTGCGCCATCACTCTTCGCTACTGCGCGAACTTCAGGCACACGCATGTGATTGACGTGTGCATGCACGACTTGTGATTGACAGTCATATCTTACACCCCCCTGCGCTGATTGGACACAATGAACCGGGAGCGGTGGATTTTTGCAAAACAAATAACACGCTCCAGGTGGAGTTAGAAGCTCAGGTTTTTTTCTAAAACCACTTTATTTATGTTGTTCTGTCGGAATATAGTGTCGAATTCGCTGAATATGATCAAAAAAAAGTTGCCGACGGCAGCTTTAATAGCTGCTTTTTCGAGGGGATCATGAGGTACACCCACTCAACTTATGATTTCATACAAGCATCCACAAACATTTGTTTTTCTATCATGGTGGGGACTTTGTACATTGACTTCTATTGATTTTATACTGAGCTAATAATATTATCTATTTAGGTTTTTTTTAAGGCATTTTAAGTACACTACCATTTAAAAGTTTGGGATGAGTAACAACAACAACAACAAACTCAGTAAAACAATAATACAAAACTGTAAAAATAGTAAAATTGTGAAATATTATAATTCAAAATGACTGTTTCTACTTTTTCAGCAGTCAGTGTCACATGATCCTTCAGAAATCATTTTAATCTGCTGATTTACTGCCCAATAAACATTTCATTATTTCAGTTGAAATACGTTGAAACAGTGGTTAAGAGTTTAAAGAACAGCCTTTTGAAATAGAAGTATTTTGTAACTTTATAAATTACTAACATTTTTCATCAATTGAATGCATATTTGCTGAATAAAAATTTACATTTCTTTTAAAAAATCTTACTAACCCCAAACTTTTGAAAAGTAGTGTATATTTTTTATACTCTCTACAGCCTCACCAGCCTAAATATATATGTACATATATCCAGTCTTAGTCTATAACAAATACACTTCTATGAACAAGCAGTTTGAATCTCCGCACTGAGCCAGAGTAGGTTATCTGTATTCAGGACACACACACACACACACACTCACCCGCAATGCAGTACTGATTGACACACCAGGGCAGGGGACAACTACACCTAAATGTCTACAAGTAACAGATAACCCCTAGAGAACAAAAATACTCACCCTTTTCTCACTACCTTATAATCTATCTATCTATCTATCTATCTATCTATCTATCTATCTATCTATCTATCTATCTATCTATCTATCTATCTATCTATCTATCTATCTATCTATCTATCTATCTATCTATCTATCTATCTATCTATCTATCCATCCATCCATCCATCCATCCATCCATCTTCAATTACATTTTGAGTGTCTTTTTAAAATACTAATTGTGCATTGCATCATTTAGTGAAAGGTCGAATCAAATCGTTGTATAGTAATAACCTCAAACTCTTTAGGACAGCGGATCTATGATCTATCCTGTTTTATCATGACCTAGTTTCCACAACATCATGATGTTACAGTGGGAATGGGAATATCAGAGTTGTATAAATGCAGTCGTACTGTGACAGTGTCCCTCTCTGGAGAACAGACCCTCTCCACAGGACTCCACACACTGGCCTTGGTTCAGGATGAGAGACTTTGAGCAGGAGGTGCAGTGAGACACAGCTGGCCCTGAGCAGGACGCACACGAGCTGTGGCAGGCTGGAAGAACAACAGAGGCATAGTTCAAGCCAGGGGATTTAGTAGACATCTCATGAGATGAGAGCAAAAATAACCAACCTGGACCTCTTGTAACCTATTACCTTTCAGGAGCAATTTTATCAAGTCGGGTAATAAAAATGTAGCTTTGAATACTTTAAATAACATATCTGTGGTTGTTTTGCTACTTCAGAATGTCCTTTCAGCACTCAACTGCAATCATTAGCTACCACAATCTATGCACTTTCTTATGAGCTGGTTAGGCAGAAAAGTCTACCAAAAAAGATACATGCAAATGGTTTGTACACCAAAGGATTATGATTGACAGGTTATTAATATATTATTTTAAAACTCATCATGCATAAAACTAACATCAAGACATGACAATTTTCTAACCCATGTGGTTTTGCTGAGAAAACTTAGGGAATACATTTCATGGGATTGACTCTAAATGACAGGGAAACTTTCCAAAGAAGAAAATGGGTTTCAGAATGAATGTTTTTTCAATTCGCTAAAAACAAGATTTATGAGTTTTTGGTTGCCAGTAAACCTACGTGGAGGTGTTGAACAATATATATAAAACAGATAAATGTTCACCTTGGCAACTGCCATGGTCATCCTTGTAATACTGTGGTGGACACTGTGGTACACAATTCCCACGATGCAGTGCATGTTCAGGCGGGCAGCTCATGCAGCTGGGGTTGTCAGGTTGACAGGTTGCACAGGAGGGGTCACAAGCTACAACAGGATAAAAATAGATTGAAAATATCAGATATATAGATATAAAACGATTTTGAAGTATTTTTAAAAGCAATTTCATGTTTAAGTATTAAGTATTTCTGAGAGAAAATTATTTGAAAAGACATCTTACACCAACTTTTTTTCTAGTACAACACATATGACTAAAATATCCCGAACAAAATGAGAAACAACATTCATAATAGAACAAATGAATGCAGAAAAGCCTTACAAGATATAAAGTGCTCAAACCACAAGCTATTTTTACCCATAGTCAGAACCCCAAAAAACTCACATCAACACAATTCTTTCTTATAATAAAACAGACAAGCTGAATATGTGGCAGCTTAAGTTCTCCCACCGCAAAACAGACATTTAGAGTGTCATTCTGCATTTGCTGTAGTGTTGTCAGGGTGAAGCTTGCATGTTTTTGAGGTGACATTTGTGAAGGAGGCTTTTGTCTCTATGTAGCAGGATATTATCATCAGCAGTGATAAGACAACGAATAAGGCCATTAAAGTCACAACAATATGACTAGTAAATGCTACATCAATCGAATACAAAATCAATATACTTCATATTTATAATTAAATAAAAATGAAATTCAAATATATAAAAATTACTTAGTGCACTGTAAAGCTGGAATACATTACACTTTTTTTTTAACTAGACATCCAACTTTTCTCAATCGTTTAACTGAAACAAATATTAAAATGTTTCATTCCATTACTGAACACACAAACAAACCCACAAAGAGTAACTAAGATATGAATTCCGCCCATCATACCATAACAGTTGCCTTGACTAGTATAAAAGCCTACGCCACAGTCTGAAACACATAATCCATCCTTCAGTAAGTGGGAGGAGTCTGAGCAGGTCAAACAATCCTGAGGCCCCGCCCCCTGGCATGATGAACAGGAGTCATGGCAACCTAAAGGAGAAAAAGTCAATAACGTGTTCAAATCAAAGTGAGTGAAGAAAACTAAACAAGACACACACACAAAAACAAACAGCATAAGCTGGATTTACAAGGTCACTTTATGTTTGGGTCTTGTGTTGGCTTTTCTGTGAGGAATAAAAGTGACTTTACTTTACTGTGAGAGAAAACACGTCAGTCAGACAAGAACAAAAGATGACCTTTCTAAGGGATCTTGTAAAGGGTACAAAAAAGACAAGAACACACTTGCATATTTAAACAAAGTCTCACGATTTGAAGGACAAAAAGAAGCATACAGAAGATGTCACATATTTGCATTCAAAATGTAAACAAATAACACGAGTGTAATTTCACAACAACCTTCTTTTATAATCATCCTTTCAGTAAGATGTGTGTCCCACAAGCATGCAATCTACTACTAAATATAAAGCCTTAATAATTATATCTTTATTTATTTTTGACACTGGCCATGAATTTTCAAACTCAATTTGGAAAGGCTTGATTGGGCTTTGGGTAAATATGGAAGGAGGGTGTTCTATTAGTTTTTTCAGTAATGTATAAGACAAAGATATTTGCTTGGTAGAATAAGTAACCTGAATTTGAATAGTCAGGGCACTAAGTCAATCTGTCTAGCACATTTACTGAACTTCTCCACATAAATTTCACACAATTCTTTCAAGTCTTGAAATCTCATCAATCTCCCCTGCAGACAGAGAGAGGGAGAGATGTGGGACCAATCATCACACCGTAAAAAATCCAACTTGCAAAACGTCCGTCTATGTTAAAAAGTAGCTTGAACAAAGGTTATTTAGTAGGATGTTACCGTTTATTATCTTGAATGAACTTAAGAAGAATAATTTAAACATGTTGGGTCAAAGGTTGGGTTAGACGTTAGATTAGGGTTAAATTTTCACTATTAACTAACTATTAACAACAACTTTTGCCTCGATAAACTCCTAATTACTGCTTATTAATAGTTAGTAAGGTAGTTGTTAAGTGGATAGGATTAGGAATAAAGAATAAGGTCATGCAGAATAAGGCATCAATATATACTTTATACATACTAATAAACAGCCAATATCCTAGTAATATGCATGCTAATAAGCAACTAGTTAATAGTGAGAATTAGACCCTAAACTAGTTACCTTGAAAATATTTTTAAGTTCAAAAGACTACCTGTTACTAATTAAGTAATAAGTAATTAAGTTAACTTTAATTGAAGTGAATTAGTTGAGTTAACTTGTAATAGGTTGCCTTATTTTAGTTTAGTTTTAGTTTATTTCAGTTAACCTTTTTTTTTTTACAGTGCAGCCGAGCACCCCTTCTAAATCACCTAATTATGAATTCTGAATTATTAGAAATTGTTATGAACACCACAGAATCTGTGAAAACAGTCTCTAATTATGTTGTGCAGCAATAAGGTCACAAGACACCTTATCCGATTCTTTGTGTGAGGCTAGTGATCAGGATTAAACTACGGGTCTGGGCACAGCGCCCAGTGTGAAACATTCATGGTTATGCATGGTACCTCTCCACAGACTCACACACTGGCATCAAACTGGCCCAGAACCCTGAGAAGCTGGAACGGGACCAAAATATTTTGACAGCCAACAACAGAGTGTGAACAAGAGATGCAAGTAGGTTTGGAAAAGCTTGGCATGCTAGAAAAATTTGTGACAGCACACTTGGTTTTGTCTGTCAGCACAACTCTTTAAGGTTTTACATGAATCCTTGAAACGCTGCAGATGCGAAAGGATAAATTGGAAGATATCCAAGTGGTGGCATCATGTGAAACATGTTTGGTCATGTCTGTTTGTGGTTTGTTTCATAATAACAATGTGTTACTTGAGATAATACAAAATTTTAACTACATTATAACATTTAAAACGAGAAAGAGAAAGTGAGAAAGGCACATGCAGAGAGAGAGAGAGAGAGAGAGAGAGAGAGAGAGAGAAAGGGAAATGAAGATGAAGGAACATCTGAGGGCTTCCTTGAGATTCCCTCTTCTTTTTTTGCATAACTAATTCACTTCTTACCCATTGCATTTGCACTCAGTCAGAGAGTAAAACAAGAAAATGAATCCTTATCACTTGACCAAAATGAATTAATCCCTCAGAAAGATTCATTCTCGCTAAATCCACCATAATAGGCTCAACCAAAGCTGGGTATTTCTTCTCCATCTTGTCCCTTGTAGAACAATACAGTCTAATCTTAAGAAGAGGCTTATTAAAGTGTGAAATTGAAAGAGAGTGGGGACTGGGCTAATTGCTGTACAGTCTAGTGCTCCCAGTCACAGACCAGTTAGCAGGTCACTAACGCACGATTCCCTCCTGAATGGATTGCTATAGACAGGTATCTTGACAGGTACCTACTTCTTGAGGTTGATTTTTATGCAAGGAGTGAATGCACTGCAGGTGCAGTAATGCTCCATCTCGCTTTAATAGCAAAGAAGAAATTGACCTTTTAGAGCTAACATTATGCAAAATGTTGTTCAATAAGAATTTAAAATCTAAATATCTGGGGGCACTTCTGATGATCACAATGAAGTAAACGCAACTTATTTAATAATTAACTTCTGTAAGGATCAGAAGAAATTGTTCTAGAGGCAAATAATTTGAGATAAATAAATGGCAGATGATATTTGCACCCTACTGTAACTGTGATATAATTTTAAAAAACTCTTTTCCATTTTAACATATTTAAAATGTCATTTATACCTGTGATGGCAAAGCTTAATTTTCAGCAGTCACTATCCCACTTTTCAGTGTTACATGATCCTTTAGAAATCATTATATTGTGCTGATTTATATAACAGTATAAAGTCTTGCAGAGATTAGTTGAGTCTTGTGGTCAGAAAGTCTAAAAAAACAAGTGCATCAAGTTGTTTGGGAGGGTTTCAAGAAAAATCCTCCTCGCTCATCCAAAAACAAACTCCAGGACATTCAGTTGTTGTCAGACATGCCTGGAACGTCAAAAGGGACCGGATTCTATGGTCAGATGAAACAAAAAATAGCTTTTTGGCAGCAAACAGAGATAAAACGTACCCCATGCCCACGGTTAAATATCCTGCTGGATCATTAATGTTGTGGGCCTATTTTTTTCTGCTGGAGGTCCAGGATATCTTGTTCAGATACATGGTATCATGGTAGCAAATACCTACAGATAAAAAATCGAAACCTGACAGCCTCTGCTAGAAGTCTAATAAAGGTCCGTGGTTGGATCTTTCATCAGGACAACCATCCAAAACAAACATCAAAATCAACACAAAATTGTGTCAATTTTTTTTAATATTTTTTTTTATGAAAGATCAAAAGGATAAACAATGCAGATTTATTTTTACAGACATCTTTGATCATATGTATCAGGGGTGCTAATAATTCTGACCACAACTGTGTAATTTACTATATATATATTACATAAATGAAAAATACATACATTCATATATTTAATATTTATATAAATATTTTTTTTTAATTATATTTTTATGTTTATATTTATATAAATATGTTTAAATATAAATGTAACATTTTAAATGCATGAAATGATTTTGGACAACATTTCTATGATAGCGCCACAAATGCATCAATACTGTGTTCTTAATACTGCCATCTTTCCTTTTCAGCTACCTGCCGAGGTTTGCACATTACAATATATGCACTTTCTTTAACGTTGATAAGAAAGCCTCTTAAAAGTAGTAAACATCGTCACAGAAAGTCAAGACAATAGAAGTGAATGAAATGTAAACTGCAGTTGACTTACTGAGACAGCGTGTGTGGTCCTGGAACAGACCTCTTTCACAGGTGGTCACACATTGCCTGCCACTGAGGAGAAAGGACCCACCACATGCTGTGCATTCAAAGTCATTCTCACAGGTGGCACATGACGGCTGGCAGGCTGGCAGAAAGAGAATAAGACGGGTGATAGAGGTTGGGGGATACAATTTGAGGATGCAATAGTAAAATATTTTGCAAAAGCAGAGCAAAAACACTGAGATCGTTATTGAAATTGTGCGTGTGAGAGTTTGTACACCAGCCTTTAAAGGGGTGGTTCATTATGATTTCACTTGTTTAACTTTATTTAGTGTGTGATGTTGCTGTTTGAGCATAAACAACATCTGCAAAGTTACGACGCTCAAAGTTTAAAGCAAAGAGAGATATTTTCTTTTAAAGAAATTGCTTTTTAAGGACTAAAACAAACGGCTGGTAGGGACTACACGACATTCCTCCCGGGTTAGTGACATCACTAACCCTAAAATTTACACAAACTTCGCCCCCGGGAACGTGATTTATTGATTATCATGAGAGAATATGCTAATCAATGACTAGAAGATAACTACACATAAGCTACGTATATTCATCAACTAACCATTCAGAAATGTCCTGCATTCTACATGTTGTCACATCTTCTTGAGTCTATCATTCTCCGACTCTGGTTCATACATAAAAGGCTAAAAGATTTAGAAATTTTCAGTGCATGTCTGTGTGGAGGAGGTAATCGAAGCCCGTTCTCTGTGCCGGGAGTAGTAGCTCATTTGCATTTAAAGGGACACACACAAAAACTGTGCGTTTTTGCTCACCCTGAAAAAGGGAAGATTTGAACATGCTATATAAAAAAAAATTGAGCTAAAACTTCACATACACACTCTTGGGACATCAAAGACTTATTTACATCTTGTGAAAAGGGCATTATACCACCCCTTTAAAGTCTGACTACAGGAAATTTGTCAAATGATGCTTTAGCCCTCTAAAGTGAGGGGAAATTCCAGTGTTGGATCCGGTCTGTGTTTTGACTTGTCGAAATGACTGTGACAAACATGACTCATGTGCATGTACATGCACATCCATACACAGTACACACACTCACCACATGTCTGGTTCGCTATCTTTGTGGGGACTATCCATAGTCGTAATCGTTTTTATACTGTAAAAACTGTTTATTCTATCCCTTACACAAAACCTATCCCTAAACCAACCCATCACACAACATTTTCAGCATTATTAAATTTTCAAAAAACATTACTTAGTATGATTTATACGCTGTTTTCCTCATGGGGACCAAAAAATATCCCCACAAGGACAAGGATTTCAGATATTGCTATCTTTGTGGGGACATTTTGTTCCCATAATGTAGGGTTTACCAGATGCACACACACACAACAAAAAAGCTATACGATTAGCTATTAATGCAAGTCACCCAAAGCACAGGGCATTTTGAGGATTTAAAATGACACTGAGTAAAAATATGTTAAGGCCAAAAGTGTGTGAATGTTGGTGGTAAAATAGGAGGAGGAGGATAAAGTGAGAAAGGATGCGAGATGAAGCAGCAACAGCAATTCATGCAACAAATCAAGCATAGGCTGCAGAAGTACAATGGTAAAACAATAAAAAAAAGTTTGTTTATACCTGCACAAAATTTGCCCTGAGCAAAAAATCCTTCAGGACATGACTGCAGACAGCGTCCATTCATTAACAGGGAGGAAGGATCCTGACAGCTGCTACAGTGATCTGGTGTGCCAGAGCATGTCAAACAGTCCTCCTGACACTGCACTCCTGCAGGCACACAAAAAACAGTCAAACCCCTCAGAGGACAGATGAAGTTACGGTTTACAAACACTCATTTCAACAAATTATGACCATTCACAGACTTCGGACAGTATTATAATCACCTCTGCTCTAATAAGAAAGACCCGACTGGCCTGCAGCTATGACAATAAATTTGTTTCACTAAGAAATCACACAAACTCGAATTTCATGAATGCTTTAAATTAAGAAAAGTCTTTAAAATAGATATGTTTATGGTGGTAAAAAGGGTATTTAAGCATACAATTTTAAATGACAGTATTGTATTTCAATACATTTAAAATGTAGTTTATTCCTCTGATGAAAGCTGTATTTTCAGCATCATTACTCCAGACTTCAGTGTCACATGATCCTTCCGAAATCATTCTATATGCTGATTTGCTGCTCAAGAAACATTTCTTACTATTACTAATGTTAAAACAAGTTGTGCTTCATAATATTTTTGTGGAAACGTGATAAATTTTTTGCAGGATTCTTTGATGAATAGAAAGCTCAAAAGCTGAATAAACATAAATCAAAAAAAAAAAAAAAACGTACTAATCCGAAACTTTTGAATGGTAGTGTTTGTTTTTCTTCTCTCTAAACCTTATATAATTTTAACATTAACAAATATTATTTCATTATATTACCCAACTGCCAAAGAGCTGCGCATTTTTTAACTAAACCAGCTGCCGTAGTCCGGCGCGCTGTGCATTATGTCACTGTTTAGCAACATTAATGCACGCGTCGCCTCCTCCTGAAGTGATCGCCGCGTGCATTGCATAAAACATTATTTTCAAGCCGCATCCTCGCTTCATTCTCAAATGTTATTACATGTTATACAATGCTTAACGAACCATTACAACTGTTGCTTGCCTGAAGCACCTGAAATCACAGTTGCCTGTTGTGTGACGTCATGGTAATTTCATAGTCATGCATATAAACCCACAAATCTCCAACCCAGACTTTGGTGTTCCAATAAGGCATTTATAACTTCTCCACATGGTCCAAAGGAAACTCGAGGGTCCAACAATTGTTCCCTTTGGCACCATTACAAGGCACAAGAATTAATTACACAGTCTCTAATGAGCTTGTAAATCCCTTTGCTAAAGGACTTTGGGTTGCAGGTTTCTGGCTCTGTCCATGAGGCAGAGAAAGAGGGCAATGTAGGACATTTAAGGTGCATTGGTGATTATTTGATGGTCATTCACAATTTTTGGAGTGGACTTCAATAACAATGCCAGACTCAAATCCAGAGGAAGAAAATTAAAGTCTTATTATTTTCTGACATTCCCCTATAAATCACATTTAATTAAATACTTTGGTATGTGTGAATCAATAACTCTTGGTGGAAAACCTATCCTACTCTCCATTTTCCGGATGAAGTAAGCATTTTTTGCCAGAATGACCTTTGAGACTTTCCATCGATTTGAAAAATCTACTTGTTTTGAGTGCAAATGTATTATAACACGGTCACTAGCAAGTAAATCCTTCTGAATCACAGCGTTTTTCACAGTAACACTCCAAGTAATTATGTCTCAGACAATCTATCTGATAAAACACTGATGCTCCTTCTGTTCCTCACAACAGGCAGTCAAGTTAACAAATCGTTATGTGGCTGTAAATGTATACACATTGCCTTTGCCGTAATGATAAAATCTGGACATTAACTAGCTAACAAACGCTATCAGCATGCAAGCTGATACTTACCATATGTGAATAATAATATAGTGTTGTTAAATATAGAAGGAAAAAGAAAAATGGGACAACTGAATTCCTAGCAAAATGTAAGAGAGGATGTACTATTTGACTAGTGCTTTCACATCTGTAGTCCGGTTCATTTGGTCCGGACCAAGGGAGAAAAATTATACTTTGTAGCATTTTTCAGGCGTTTTGGTTCCTTTTCACACCACACTGATTGCTCTGGTCCGAATCAGTTGATGAAACGAACCAAAATGCAGTCACGTGACAACATCCACATCACTCGTTGGCCAGATGGGTCTTGAACGTATTTTCATAACTGGACTTCGATTGTCAGAATTAACATGCGGGAAAATTCCAACAGAACTCCCGAAAATAAACAAAGAGGAGGAAAATCCGGCAGACAACGCGCCACTTTTTACTATGGAGAGACGACTGCGTGGGCTGATTGTATCCCTGGTCATAGTTTATATAGTTTTCTACACCACTTTAGGCAAACAATAACATTTGAGAATGAAGCGAGGATGCGGCTTGAAAATAATGTTTTATGCAATGCACGCGGCGATCACTTCAGGAGGAGGCGACGCGTGCATTAATGTTGCTAAACAGTGACATAATGCACAGCGCGCCGGACTACGGCGACTGGTTTAGTTCAAAAATGCGCAGCTCTTTGGCAGTTGGGTCTGTTCGGGGTCGGATCACGTTCTCACCACAAACGAACCGCTCCAGAGTTCGTTTGAAAGCGTACCGAGACCACCTCTTCGAGGAGGTCTTGGTACGCTTGTTTGGTCCGCTTTTGGTGCGCACCCGAGTGCGATTGCTGCATTCACACCTGCCCAAACGAACCGCACCAAAGCTGAAAACGAACTCTAGTGCGATTCAACCAAACTAAATGAGGCAGGTGTGAAAGCACACCTGTGCAATAATCATGCTGTCTAATCAGCATCTTGATATGACACACCTGTGAGGTGGATGGATTTTCTCGGCAAAGGAGAAGTGCTCACTAACACAGATTTAGACAGTTTTGTGAACGATATTTGAGAGAAATAGGCCTTTTGTGTACATAGAAAAAATCTTAGATCTTTGAGTTCAGCTCATGAAAAATGGGGGCAAAAACAAAACTGTTGCGTTTATAATTCTGTTCGGTGTATAAACATCCAAACAATTTGCCCTGTCTCTTCATATATATATGAAAGATGTATGTTCCTTCCTGCAGCCTCTCTGGAAGTCACCAGGGAAATTTAGTATATAGAGCAGACGCGAGTCTCGTGGGTGACGCAGAGCTAAATAACCACGTTATCTAACCAGAATATAATCTAATACTATAGCTCTCACCTCATAGCTCTCAACTCTTTTTTATTTTATTTTATGGCCAAGGAATTATTCCTGGGAGGCCTGATAAAGAAAGATTTTTAGAGGAATCTAAATGAAATCAAAAATTATTTTAATTATATCACAAATATTGTTAAACCTAGGAATATAATAATGTAACGTTTTTTTAGATGTAGATAACTTAGACTTCCTTTCTCTAATTCATAGTATAACCCCAATTTTACTGATTTTAATGGAACATGTTCATAAGAGAGCATAGCAATTAACTACAGTAGCTTGTAAATCATCATTGCTGTAGGGCAAACATAGATGCAGGTCTCACCTGGATTGCAATCCGGACAGCACTGCTCACGATGCGGAATAGTTAGGGTTCCCAATGGACAGGTGGGACAGGAGTGCTGATAACAGGTCACATGACCCTCTTGACACTGGCACTCACGACATGGCCCCTCTCTGACACTCTCCAGATTCTGAGACCAAAGACACAAAAGATACAGTAAACACCATTTTTTTGCTTAGACAAAAAAAAATTGTTAGAATTGCATTTATTAATCTTGCAAACCATAAATCATGTTTACTTACAGAGAGACGTCTAAAACTCTTGGCATTGGCTTTCCGCCCCTAAACGGACAAAGATTTATTTGTTATCAAATGCTCATTGTACACTATTGTTAAAAACAGTTTAAAGAAATATACTTTTATTCAGAAAGGACATTCATTTTTCATATTAAAAGTTACAAAAAAACAAAATATTTCAAACAAATGCTCTTCATTTGAACATTTAATTCATCGAAGAAACGGATTCCTCAAATATATTAAACAGCACAACGGTTTTCAACAATGGTAATAATAATTTTAAAACATTAAAACAGAAAAGAGGGATTTTATATTGTAAAAAATAGCCCACAATATTACTGTTAACGATAGTGCATGTATTTTATATGTGAACATGGATATAAGAGCACTGTTATGTGATTTAAAAGCGCCAGCACATAAAGCTTCATACCTTTTGGTCTGGCTGTGAATATGTACAGGAACTGGTTGTTGTCTTGCACTCTGGGCAGCACTTCCCCGGCAAATGGACCAGTTTTTCTCCCTGGCACAAGGTGTGAAATATTAGTTCATTTAATTTCAGCAAGAAACACCCCCAGGGGAATGATTAGCTGTCTCACACAGAGCCACAAATCTCTAATTACATCACATTTCCAATTCTACCTCTGAGGTTCTTTATAGGGGGCGGTTATCAATAGTCATTTACATTCATGAGAGAATCTTTAGTTGTTTCTGCGTGACACAGTTTGATCACCAAAGTCATGGTGGTCTTACGGGGAGATCAGCAGATGTCAGTGAAATATGGAGATACAGATGGGAAAGACAGATTGATCAATGTTTTTAAAAAGATAGATAAGCATATGTTGTGTTTCTGTGTTGTTTAATCAGATGCTCTATTATTATGACTTCAAAGAACAGGACCTTCACACCACTGCAACGGAAAAAAGTTTAACCTAATAATGTGCTTCATGTGAGAACATCTAAATTTACACCAACAAAACTGAATTTAAAGCTGTTGTTTACCCAAAAATTTAAATGAAAATACTCAACCACGTCATTCATCTTCACAACACAAATGAAGATATTTGAAATATTCTTTCATCATTTTTGTCCATGAATTGAAAGTCCACGCAACCAAAACTTTCACACATCAAAAAGACATGATTCGATCAGTTTAATCCAGGTCTTCTGAAGAAACATGATTGCTTCATATGATGAACATATTTAATTTAAGCTTTTATTCACAATAAAAATATCTTCTTTTGTGTTACAAAGATGAACAAAAGTCTTATGGGACTGGATTGGCATGAGGGTGAGTAAATGACGTGTGTGGGGGGTAATCATCCCTATAAGTGTAGAAACTGCTCCCAAAAATGGCATGTTACCAATTTTGTGTGTGTATAATACTTTTACGCACCAGAATGTGTCATATTTTAAATATATAGAAGTAATTTCTGTGTAATACTCCAATAAACGTCTATTATGAACTCTACCATGACCCTAGAGAAGTTCACAGGACAAAAATATTTTTAAGTCAGAGTTTCCTTTCTAAAGAATAACCTTTACATTGACTGTCCTGGATTTGGGCCAAAAATACAATTAAAAAGTGATGAATCTTCCCAGTGCTCAACCTTTCACAGCTCCTTATGATTAATGGAGAATATATAGGAAAATACATTGATTGAATACCGTTATAATTCATAACCAGGACAAATGACCACAGATATAATGTGCCCCAGGTTTTAAACTCTTTTAGTATATTTTGCCCTAATAATTTTTAATGGCGGTATATAGGGCATCCCCCAGTTGAGCTTGTTAATTGTTTCTTTTAATGAATAGCATTAATTTCGAATTTGCATCGAAATTTGGACACATACCCGTGGGCACTCCGATCTGGCACACTCGACCCGTTGGCACAGCACCTGACCCCGTTCACACATGCAGAACTCACAACCCGTGCCGTTCCACATATCGCCATGGTAACGTATAATGGCCTCATAGAGGCAGCTGCCTTTAGACAGGACACAATCTTCACAGCACTGGCCAGCTCGCTTGACCTTCATCTGACCCTGAGAAGAACACATTAGCACATAGTGTATTATAAACACACCTGCTCATTCACATCAAATAGTTTTGTCTTGTGCCTAAGTTTGTAAAAACAAAAGAAAATCCATAGTAAAAAATTATTCTCTTTAAATAGAGCATAAGTTTTATCTAACCCAGAATATTTTTTTTAAAGAGCTCACGATATTGTTTTACAAGTGTGATGACGTATTTGGAAGTTTGGGCGAGAATAACTGAAGGGCTCATCCCTATTTAGGAAAATTGCCAGTTGGAGAAAAACAATTATTTTAAAATCAGTATAACTGCTAAAAAATTTATTTTGCAAACTTTTAGCATATACATGGACTAAAAGCTAATAGATATGAACGAAAAAGCCATTAAATTCTCATTTTGATCTCATGGGGTGATTTCACGCTCTTTAAGGTTTTACACTTATTAAGGTAAGACATAAAAAGTATTGTTCTAATCTAAAGCACAGCACATAAGATCATAAATTTTGCATGAAAACAAAAGACTAAGATGGAAAACACCCCGGAGCAACAGACAGAATGCAAAATATATAGCGCAAACAATCATAGATGATGAAAAATCCTAACTATGACTTTCAGGCTAAAGAAGCATAAACCACAAGAATCAAAGTGAGATTCTATTAAATTATAAAATATACTAGTCAGTTGGCCAGCAGCTTCTCTTTCGTGATATTCAAAGTAAGTTTACTAGTCAAGTAACTGTCTTTGACATGAAGTGTTGGGGTGTAATGGATTTCTGCTGACCTTATCACAGTGGAGAGGAGGGCACTTCTCCGTTTGACTGCGGGACTGACCGCGATCACACACACAGGTGGTACAGCTGCCCCTCTGCCACTGCTCACCATGCTAAAAACACACACAGACATACACAAAAAAATTCAGTGTCAATGGAACATATACACTGCGGAGCCAAACCATTATGACCTGTCATTAAAACATTTAGCAGACACTTTTATTCAAAGCGACTTACAAAGTTAACTCCTAACTTATTTTATCTCCTAACAAGCTCACATGTCAATGTCTGGGTTGATTAGATGGTAAGCGAACAATCAGTTCTTGTAACCATCATGCTGGATGCAGGGGAAATGGGCAGGAGCAAGGACCTGAGAGACTTTGACAAGGGCCAAATTGTTACAGCAAGACGACTGGCTCAGAGCATCTCTGAAACGGCAAGGCTTGTGAGTTGCTCCTGGTCAGCAGTGGTGATCATTTACCAACAGACAAACCACAAACCGGCGACAGGGTGTTAGTCATCCAAGGCTCATCGATGTATGAGGGCAAATAAAGCTATCCCGTCTGATCTGAACTGACTGAAGGTCTACTGTCGCACAATTCACAAATTTTTTTAATGATGGTTACGGGAGGAATGTGTCACAACACACATTGCGTTGCTCCCTGCTTCGTATGGGGCTGAATAGCCACAGAGCAGCGGAAGAAGGCCTGGTTTGATCAGTCCTGTTTTCCTTTGGCTGTGTAAGTGTGCGCCATTTACCTAGGGAAGCAATGCCACCAGGAAGCACTGTGAGAAGATGAGAGCCGGTGGAGGAAGTGTGATGCTCTGGGCAATGTTCTGCTGGGAAACCCTGGGTCTGGACATGTGGACGTCAAGTTGACACTTGTCACCTACCTAAATGTTGCAAACTAGGTACACCCCTTCAGTATTTCCTGATGTCAATGACCTCTTTCAGAAGGAAAATGAGCCCTGCCACAATGCACACATTGTTCAAGAATGGTTTGAGAAACATGAGGAAGAGTTCAAGGTGTTGCCCTGGCCTCCAGGTTCCCCAGATCTCAATCTGATTGAGCATCTGTAAGGATGTGCTGGACCAACAATCCAATCCACTGCAGCTCCACCTCACAACCTACAGGACTTGAAGGATCTGCTGCTAAAGTCTTGGTGCCAGATACCACAGGAGACCTTCAGGGGTCTTATTAGCCCCTTTCACACAGCGCGTTGATCCCGGGAAATTGGCGGGAAATTGCCAGAGTTCCTTCTGTGTGAACGCAAACATGTCCCAGGATTGATGCCGGGATCGATCCTGGGTTGGGGACCTAGTAACATTGCTGGTATCATTCCCGGAACACGCTTTGTGTGAACAAAAGCCGTAATCGATGCCGTGAGGTGTGTGTCGTAGTGATGATGCTGAAGCTGGGATCATCCGCAAGCTAGTGAAACGGTAAGTAATGCGCTAGTTTATGATCGAATCAGAAAAATAAATGCAATAGCGAGAGAGAAATCGCAGCTCATAAGCAAACTTAAGAAGCTGGAGACATTACATGTCACATCGATGTCACGTGTCTTTACAGGTTGTGTGTAAACGCACGCACAGATTCCTGAAAATGTATTTACTGGCAGTGTGAATGAACCAAAATCAAAAAATCCCAAGACAAATCCCGGGTCACATTATCCGTGTATTTTCCAGAATCTCTGTGGGAAAGGGGCTATAGAGTCGAAGCCTCAACGGGTCTGCTCTGTTTTGTCGGCACACAGAGGACCAACAGCATATTAAGCAGGTGGTCAGGTAGCAACATTTTGGATCATTGTTGTATGTCATCAATACTATATACTGTATATAGCTTCAGTGTTTTTACATCTATGTAAAATACAAATCTCATAGAAAAACAATAAAGCCCATGTGAGCTATACCATCAATGGCTCTATTCAATTTCAAAATTCAGATGGCATCTCAAAGTTGTTCAAAGATTTAGCTGTAGAATGCATTACAGCACATAATTCATTTAAAATAAATGTCAATTTCAGCCACTGCTGTAGTGAACAAGACAAGTACTACAAGGAGATGAAAAGACTGGTGAATGTTATCCTCCCTAAATCCTTGCTTTGCTTTCGCACAATCCACTGCGATCAAAAGAACTGAATTTCACTGAGTGGGACATGTTCGCTGAGAACACGACGAAGAGAGAAACAGCCGTAAATGGCAACCTGATGAGAGATTTTGGAGACGGTTGTGTGTCTAATGTGCTGTGTGAACCGTATATTCAGAGCTGAGGTGGGAACTAGTACTAATACGAGATAGGAATAATTTAAGAATTAACCACAAAAAAAATATATGATTCAACCATTGTCTGAATATTCTATGTCTATCATAAAATTGGCTCTGCTGGTTTGACAATTGTATTAAAGAGGACATGAATGTGTGTGTTCATCACTAAACTGTTGCTCATTAGTGATATTTTTATCACATTTAATTATATTCTTTAATTTGTCTATCGTAAATACACAGTCAATTAATAAAAATGTATAGAAGTTATGTATTAGTATAAACATGATTAGCTTTAAATTGTGCTATTATTTTACATTATAAAATGTTTTACTGGTAATATTTTATTTTATTTACTACTAGATTTGTTTATTCACATATTGTTTTTTTTTATTTTACATTGCAATGGTTGTTATTGTATGCAGCTATGCTATAAATGCTTTGGCAATACAAATGTACAGTTTTTCATGTTAATAAAGCAAACTAAAACGGCAGATTTAGAGAGACCTAGCAAACAGATGAAAAGTCAGTTGAGGGAATAATGTGTATTATGTGTGAACAAAGAAGGTAGGAACAAAAGATGATATAAGGTAGAGAGAGAAATGTGTTGATGAATGAGTGAAACAGGCACATCACACACACAGGACTCTACCCTCAACCCATCTGCCACAATATGAATGATGAACACACTTTAACCCACACTTACCATCCCCTCCCTGAAAAGGTCTTCCATAATACAGACACACACTTTATCACATCTGTCATTCTCAATCTATCTCTGCCTGTAGATCTCTCTATATATTTTACCTTTCCCTAATCTGCTTTCTGGCTTACCTTGTACTCATTCCCAGCCTCCATGCAGGGATTCTGCTCACATTGTGGACAGCACTGTCCTGCCAGGACCACCAGGTTCTCATTCTGCAAATTAAAGTACATCAGCATGCTGTTTCTAATAGCTAGACCAACTCTTTCAGTACGTGATAACATTTAAACAGGGTTAATTTAAAGCTACAGTCCGTAACTTTTCCTCTTTGTCACCATCTCTGTTCGAAATCTGCAATTGCAGTTATTCGCGGAACTATCAACTGTACGTGGGTTGTAAATCGGCATGAAACAGCGCGGATGAACACAATGTTTTGAGGCGAGTGCTGCTGTCAATCACCGCGCTGTGTGGATACTGTCATTCAGAATCACAGATTCACTTTTTGAAAGTTTGACCAACATAAGAATTTTCCCCGGAAAATGTCTTCTAGTAAGTAACATTTTTTGTTCTGATCAACTAAGGGGGAAAAAGCATTCGACATGATAAGCGATCGTTAGATTTAATCAGCGCGATTTACAGCAACCGAGCAAATTATACTTTGTTCTCAAATTGTTCATGTTAACAACATCAGCATTGCGTGACTAACGTTAAATTTAAAGTGTTTTATGGTTACCTGTGTAGTTCAGAATTCATTTTCTCCATAATAGCTAAAAGAGAAAGGCACAACAAAGGAAACTCCATAACTGTGTGAATTAAGAAAACAGTGGTACTGTTACACGATTGAACTATTGAAATGTCTTACTTGTTAAGCAGTAACAACTCCCTTCAAAACACGGAGTAAACGTACCTTTCAAAAGCCCCGCTGATGTTTATCCTTGTGTTCGCATGAGACGGTTTCTTTCTCTTTCTCTAGCCACCTTAAATCCGAAGTATGAAGTCTTTTGGGTTTTATAACTGCTGAATCTCCAGTTGACACCGATGATTGTTGTTTGGATCTTTCTGGATCCGCCATAAGTTTAATTTTGTAAAGTGCTGCGAGAAAAGCCTATATATCTCTACATCTCCTCACGCGCAGTATAGCCGGCTAGCCGAAACACCTTCTTTATGTGTACGGGTGTGACGTAATGACGCAAAGAAATGCTCGAATTTCCCGCGGAAACCCACCAGTACCACTGGAATTAAAATCATTATTACAAGCTAACCGTTTGAATCAAGCTATGGCAAGCAGATACTTTTGAACACTGGCTGAATATGTTTTTTTTTTTATAATTATTTTGGATTATTTTTAACTTAAAAAAAGTTACGGACAGCAGCTTTAGGGAAAATGTGGAAGATAACAGTAGTTTACACATCTTGACACACAGCACTGTGTTTGTCCTGGCTGTTACAGACAGATTGAAACACAAAGCACAACTGACAGTTCAGGGATGTTACTGACCGCTTTGCATGTAACAGGCTGACACTCCGCAACCAGGCATTCAACACGGCCATTTCCACATCTACACTTTGTACAGGGGCTGGATGTCCAATCCACCCCATCTCTGAACTCAAGGCCTTCCCAGGTGCATGAAGCTATGGAGTGGGAGAGGGATTTTTATAATTGAAAATTTTTTACTAAGATCTAAAAAAAAACACAAAAAAAACATCATTGGTCTAAGACAGCAGTAAACCCTCTTGGGACCCATATGGCTAAGAAAAGAAAGCCTTTTAAAAACAATCAGTAAAACATTCAACAAAGAGAACAGGATCTGAGGCAAACAGATGATTGCTACTAACTTCATGACTCACATATAAAAAACTGAAATGTGCTATCTGTGCCACTAGTGACACCAAACAGAAATGCAAAAATAATGGCTGTTTTCAAACAAGTTTTAAACACTACAACCGTCATTGTTGGGGAAATTCATTGAGCCAATGCTGTTATATCCACTCAAACAGATCACAAATGCATTTGAAGCCACTAGAAACTATACACATCATCTTTAAATGTGCAATGTAATGGGAGTAACGTGAGATCGGTTATTTTGTATTGTGACATACATCTCAGTGATTATAAAAAAATAAAACATAAATGTAAGACGGGGACTTGATTATGACCACTGGTATTTGAATGGATGGAGGCAGATCTGAAAGTGAGCTTGCAGTCGATTGAAAATGGTGCTGGGATTTAAGCAGACTTAATTATTGAAGATTAAAAATTACAAGGTCAAAAAATAAAAATAACCAATTAAAAATATGCATGGATAAATTGATCACAATGAGCTCAGTGAGACTTTCATTTCATACTGACTTTAACATGTGTGTTTATAAATAAAATAAATAAGCAGATATAAATAAATAAGTAAATAAATAAATATAGATATAAATAATCATATCCAGAGTATTTGGCCTAGAGACACTTAGTAAAAAATAAATATACTAAAATGTATTTGAAATACATTTATTTTATGCTAAGTATACTACAAATACTTTTACATATTTATGTACTCAATATAAATACCATGCAATTGTACTTTTGGTATACTAAATTGGTATACTTAAAGTCTGCTAAACTGGAACGATTCATTTTGTACTTAATGCACTTTAGTTATCTGTAAATAGTGCTGAGGTCCAACTAAAGATATACTTGATATATTTGTATATTTGATAGTGCTAAAGTGGAACTATTGCAAGTACACAATTTCGGTACACTTTAAATATCTTGCATTTAAAGACTAGGCTAATGTTATACAGAGATCATTACTAATTATAAATATTGAAACACATTTTAGGGTAATATTAAGAAATGTGCATTGTGCAATAAAGTACTCCAAATACATTTTTATTAATATATTTATATCAGTAAGTCTCAAACAATTTGTCAGTAAAGATTTTAATGGATTTGTAGTATACTTAGTAATAGTATCAAGTACACTACATACTATACAAATATTTTGGTATACGTTTTTTTCACTAGGGATACTAAAATAAAACGGAAAGTGAACAATACAAAATGAAATAAAAGGAAACAAAAAAGAAAATACTATTAATTTTCATTGAATAAATAGTGTGATGTGAAAATATCATGTGATGTCATGAGTTCTACTGGAAAGTAAATTTTTTCAAAAATTTAATAATATTTAATAAATTATTATTTTTTTCATATTGTGAACGAACCGACTGACATCAACTTGAAACGGTGGGAGAAAAGTAGTCACTTTCACAAGCAACATAGTATGCTATCAAGTAAAAAAAGTTGTAGCTTACTGTACCTCCATTATGAGTGCATACAGGACAGCAGTCTCCCTCTGGGATGAAAGGACTCTGGTCTTTCCCACAACTAAGAGGAGGACAATCACGTGGCCTGCAGGTCACCCTCCCATGAGAACATGTACACACCGAACATTTGGAATTACTCCATTGACTGTCATGCTGAGAGAGTGAGCGAGAGTGAGAGAGAGAGCGGTGGATCAGGACATGGTTGAAGAGACATGTTGATATTATTCCATAAAAACATG
Source organism: Semotilus atromaculatus (assembly GCA_031834385.1). Taxonomy (NCBI): domain Eukaryota; kingdom Metazoa; phylum Chordata; class Actinopteri; order Cypriniformes; family Leuciscidae; genus Semotilus; species Semotilus atromaculatus. The sequence goes on from JAULUF010000035.1 coordinate 7,730,637, forward strand.
AAATAGACTTTTTTTTTTTTTTTAATTTACTTTAAATTTGTGCAAACATGCCAAATATCACTTCTTGTTTTGAGCTCCACTGTCAACACAGCTTGCACCCCAAAATAAATGCTACTTGACTTGGAAGCTACACAGCTTGAATCCTAAACAGAGCACCAAGTGGCTCTTTAGCAGGGGTGATTGGGACAAAAAGAAGCTTGCTCTGTCAGGGAAGAGTGGAACACAAACAAGAATGCCTTTGTGCACAAAACGAAGCAATCAACGAGCCGGGTGCTCAACCAGAAGTGGGAAGATTGGCTAAGGGACAGGATGAGGCGCATCTTTCATTGGAGTTGTGTCATAAGAAGTGTCACTTACCCCATAAACCATTCCTTCATGGTGACAGATGCCGGGCAACTGCGCAAAACATTCTGGACAACACTTGTTGGGTGGGATTCTCAAGCGTTCACCCTTGGAAAACATCCAAAGAAACATTTCCAGAGATGCATTAGCAGCATCCAAGAGATAGATTTTATAAATGAAAATACATTTCAGACAAAGCTTTATCAGGACTAAGGAGCAGTGAGACATAATAAGGGTTCACAAATATTTGTCTTTGCAACCATTGTTATTTTAGTATTATTTTAGTATTATTGATATATTGTAAGTTGTGAATGATTCAGTGAGTAACTCATAAACTAGCGTAGTGATGTCACCAGCAACAACACCACTTTTGAAGACCAGTACTAACTGTTGTAGAAATCCTTTGAGAACCAGGTAACATTGAATTCTCTTATAAATGGTTCTTGGTAGAACCCTCATCATTCTAACTATTTATAACAGCGGTTTTAGTATTGGTTTTAATTGGACCAAAAGCATTAATGTTTAATCGCTTTTTTAAATTAAACCGCTTTCATTCTTAGCTAACATTGCATTCATCTACTCAGGTACTGTTATTGCCCCTTTTTAATGGCCTATGAGAAATTACTTTATTCTTACCCTCTGAAAGTCACATTGGGGATTTCGGCAGCGAGTGGGTTTGCAGATGACAATATCATTATAGCAGATGCAGTCTTGACAGGTGTCTGGTTTCCATGATGTATTGTTCTATAACAGGATAAAAAGTACAAAGACATAAATCCAGCACACCAAATGCTATCAACTCTCAGTTGATCAACACTAAAAAGTAAGTCCCTGACATCTGGAGATGAAAACATAAAACCAAGTAAAACAGATCAGAGTCCAAGCTCTAATAATGATTCCAAGAACAGTAATCTCCCTACCCACTAAACATTCCCAATCATCAATTTTCAAAAAAGCGTCAGATTATTTTTGTAAGATTTGTTAGAAAGTCTTAAATGAAACCATTAAACGTGGCCATTAAAAATAGTAAAGCTATCATGCATTTAACCCCACACATCCCCATTTCCAACAATAAATGTTAGAGCATCAACAGATAAGACTAAAAGATGTTGCTTTAGTATTTTAAAATCTATTAACAGTCTTGCCTGAGACATCTCCAGCTTTAAAGATATCAGATGAACATGAGAGGTAAAACAGAGCCTCCTTTATGTCAAGCTAGCCTTTTCCCTGAACTAATCCAAGCAGACCCAAACAGACAGAGAACCATGCTGGAGTTTGGATTGCTCCTCAAACAGATTTTGTTTTCTTTTTCAAACAGGGTTTTTTCAAAAAAAACTTCCAAGAAAGATGAGGGTGAATGAAACATTAAACAAGTTCATGAACAAGTTCTGACAGGGACATAGCAATGACTGAAAACTAAACCAAAACAGAACATGTCACTATATACTATATACTATATACGTGACACTATACACAAAACTTTGATTAGCTCTTTCTGATCATAAATTCTGTACAGTTGTATTATAAATCACACACAGTGACAGCTATCCTGAGGAGGCATCTTGTCAAACTGACATCTTGAGCAAGTGTTGATGGGTTGGGCATTTCAGCACAGCACCTAGCCTCTGAAGTGACACTCTGCACAGATGTCTTAATGGGGAATGGCCCCAGTGTGGCTTTGAATGGCTAGCTCAGAAAGATCTGAGGACAGTCAATATCTCAGCAAACTGCCCGTGGTATCCAGAGGCCCAGGGTGGTGATAGAATCTTGGTTGTTAGTGTTCTAAAAACACATCTAATGTGATGTGTGGCATGCAGTACATTCAGCTAAAATTGTGAAAACAATTTATTGCACAAATTTAGCATGTCATGGGGGAAATAAGCTTTGAATACGAAAATATGTATTATTCCAAGAACATGTGACATTCTTTGTTCTATGAAACACAAAAGTAAATTTTTGAAGAAAATTATGGCCACTCCTTTCCATGAAAAGAAAGTAAAGGAGAACTGAGGCTGTCAACCTTCAAATTAAAGACTAGTAGAAATTGTTTTAGATTTTAGTTTTTTGGTTGAACTTTAACCATGAGCCTTAATAAGGGCAGCAGAATTAAAAGAAAAAGTGTGCTGTGATTTCTTACCTTAATCATAATTTGATAAAAACCCTCTGTGGGACATTATTCACAAAACTCCTGACATTTCATAAAATTATAATTTTATACAAACCAATCAAACTTCAATTACTCTGAGCTAGTCTGAATCAACAGTATGCACCCTTGGTAGAACTAAGAATCAAAACATCTGCTTCTTGTTCACTCACATTATGTTCATATTGCATAGTCGGTTACATAAGCAATGCCCTGAAGTTTTGAATTTTTAATTTCAGTAATGACTGAGAGATTGTTGTATTTCTCCAGCAGAGTTTGGTAAATTTCTGAGCAAGCAACAGCTTTGAGATAATGATTTTTTTGTCAGCTGAACAAATTAGGCCACAAAAATGTGTGCTCCAAGCACAAAAGTAGCCTAATACAAATGAAATGACAACAGTCTATGATATACACCTGTCTAATGAATTTTAAAGTGCCCCATTATGGTTTTTCGAATATTCCCTTTCATGCAGTGTGTAATATAGCTGTTTGTGAATGTGAACGTTCTGAAAAGCTGTATCGCTGATCACTGAGAAAGCCTTGTGAGCTGAAATTCAGTTATGGTAATGAGGGTTAGCTTCCGACACGCACTGTAAGCGGTAAACCAATCACAACAGACTGGGCCGTCTGGCCAATCAGAGCAAAGTAGCTCACAGAAAGGAGGGATTTAGAGAGACTGATTCGAGAATCACTGAACAATGTGGTGATGTGCAGTGTATATTATGAGAAAATTAAAGTGTTATTTTGACTTTTGATGCATGTAAACCGCTTGTAGAAGACCTCCAAAACAAAATGAGTAAACTTTAAAATAGCAAAATAGGGGCACTTTAAGCTAGTTGTGAGGAAAAAGCTCTGACATTTAAGATCTTTAAATTAAAAATGATTCACAAAACATTTCCATGAGGAGCAGTGCAGTTACTTAAGTTTCTAATCAGGTATATACTGCATTCAAAATGTTATGACGCATTTAAACTGTGTTATTATTCATAAAAATTTGCTATATTTGCAATGACCAGTCACAAGATTATTGCTGGTTGATGTATAGTAAGTCTTTTCTTTCCAAGTTCACAAAGGTGTCCTAGCAGAGCAACTTCAGTGCAGTAGTTCAATGCAGTTACTATGAATATTTTCCACAAAGTTTTACATTCAGATAATACTTTTGACTTAAATTTACCTTTACATTTAGTCATTTAGCAGACGCTTTTATCCAAAGCGACTTACAACTGAGGACTTAAGCAAGCGAGTCATCGGGAAGACGCAAAGAAAAACACAAGAAGTATTCAAAATACAAAGTTCAGGCATTGCTCAGAGTAGTAAAAAATCAGACAAGGGGAAGAGATTTATTTTTCTATTTTTTTTATGTTAAGTGCTCACGGAAGAGATGAGTTTTCAGCTGACTTTTAAATGCTGACAGGGATTCTGCATTCCGGATGAGGGTGGGAAGATCATTCCACCAGCATGGAACCGTGAATGACAATGTTTTGGAGAGTGATTTTATGCCTCGCTGTGAGGGTACCAATTTAAAACCTTATTACACACTAAAGTTGAGTTTTTTTCTAAAGGTGGTTTTGGAGGCACGCACACACCTTCCCCAAAAAGAAGAGAGAACGGGTATCCCTGTCAAAAAAGCTATTTGGTTGATGTATTGGGTTGTCTAAAACACAAAGTAAGTTTGAATGAGCCCCGGCCCTGGCCCCGCTTGGAACAACGTATCAGAAGAATCGACAAATAAGGACACTTGTTGCTGAAGCTAAAGATAGGTCTGGATCTGGTCCAACTAACTTGTTTAAGCTAACAGGAGCATACTGTGGGTAAGGTGTACCTGCACAATCTCCAGTGCACACCAGAGTTTGTGTGACAGAACATATTTGCTAAATCAGCTGAGGAAGTAATGTGACATATTTGGTGGGCCACTCAGGTGCAATTCAGATACACACCATTACCCACAGACAAATGGTCTCTTGTATGCTTTGAATTATTTGAGACTGTCTATAGCGGAGAAAACAATTTATCTTCTGTTTCTGTGTCATTCTAAAGTATCATGTGACTTTCTACTCAAAGTAATAACAGCAGCGGCTATTTAAATGGAGTAAATAAAAAAAAAAAAATCTGGGTGAAAATATCACATTAAAACCCTCAAGGTCACATGTTCCTATTTCAATTCTATACACTAAAGACTACTAGCCAAGCAAGCAGAAGGTAATTGAGTCCAAATTGAGCTGGCCTTGATTTAGGCAGTGAGAGATCAGCCAGAACCGAACCATTGCACAGACTAATTCAATTAGAGAATGTGCTAAATCGTGTCCCCCAGCCAATTCAGTCCACTAAAGCAGTGGCTGATGGCCAACGTTACAACCAATGCAACCTAACCTACAGTTTGAGAGATCTTAAGATAAGCACATCCTACATCAATTATATGGATGGTATTAGTCATGTGGGATGACAAAGCAGCTAGAGACATTTATAAATGTTTCTTTTTTCTTTTCTTTTTTGCCCTGCAAACTTAAACGTTTGGTTTTCTGCGATGTATTCTACATTGTTGCTGCACATTCTGCTCAAAAACAATCTCTTGAAAGCATCAGTAAAAATGTGTTGCAATGTTTTGCATTGTTTTCATTACCGTTCAAAGCTGCCAATGCAGCATTTATTTAATATACAATACAGTAAAAACAGTAATATTGTGAAATATTATTAAAATTTAAATAAAATAAAAACCATTACTCCAGTCTTCATTGGAAAAGCAGGGTCGAAACATTGCCTTTTTTATTAAATATGGGAGTTAAAAGTAGTGTTGCAGACATTTTTTTTTTTTTTTTATTGAAAGAAATTAGCATTACTCCAGTCTTCAGTGTCACACAAACCTTCTGAAACCATTCTGATGTCCTGATTTGGTGCTCATGAAACATTTCTTATCAATGTTGAAAAGTTGTGCTGCTTAAAGGGTACCTATTATGGATTTTTGAAAATTACCTTTCATGTAGTGTGTAACATAGATCTAAGTGAACAAAAACATCCTGCAAAGTTTTAAATATGAAAGTTCATCGTATACAAAGTTATTGTGTCTCAAAAGTAAGAGTCGACTGAGTCGCTGATATGAATCGATAGACGGCCGATGCTTTTTCTCTGTCTAGATGACGTCAACTTGACAAATTATTTGAATAAGATACGCCCACTTATTGCGCTCGTAGACCCAGCCCTGGGAAACCTTGAAAACATCATGTCGACGAGACGCTGTGTTCTGAAGTGCGATCTGCCCAGGGAGGAGCAAAGTGGCTACAGTTCATATATACAACTATACCACAGAAGTACGTTAACCCGGACCTTGTGCTTTGTTCGCGTCCTTTTGAAGATGATTGCTTCATACTGGATACTCGTGGTAAGTCTTATTATTTTTTTTTTTTTATTAATACTAAACTAATACTATTTATAATACAGTAGGCTACAGCTTTTTCAGATGGAGAGGCATTTTAGAGCTCAGTGAGAGCCCATAACTTTATACAGCAGTGTTGTCTTGATTTAACTAGCTCAATCATTACATGACTTTATCTAACGTTGATTAGATCGTATTTGCTTCGTTTAGATCATATTTCCCCCCTGCCACCCCAAACAACATTGGGCTAGAGTACTGTTTCAGACAATGACCAATGCCATTGGACCAGAGCACTGTCAATCACTGCCTGATTCAACTTTGGCAATGTAAAGCCAATAGACCTTATTCAGACCAGCGCCATGACAGGTATGAAAGTGAGGCTGTGAGGGATAGACTTTCTTGTTTTCAATGGGATCTGCTGTAAAAAGCTCCTAGATCACTTATAATTTTAAACAGATCATATTGTCTGGATTATTTGGTCTACTGGAATTTCTCAGAAACATATTTTTGCATGGTTTCGTCAGCAGAACAATCCACAAACACATTTAATAGCAGTACAACCCACTGAAAAGATGGAGGTCTATCCCTCACAGCCTCGCTTTCATTACTGTTAAAAATCAAAGATGGCGCTGCTGTGAATAAGGTCTATTGCTGATTAATTTGCGATGCAGAGTTTTTAAAAGAGGAGAGACAGGCCTTGACCACAGACCACGTCTCTGTTCATAATATGTAAACACATTTAATTATTTTGAAGTATTGTCCTGGTTGCAATATTTATTCTGCAAAATGCAACAATGTAAGAAAGAATGCTTTTTCTGTGTCCATATTTGACCAATAATAACGCAAAAAAAAAGAATCTTTTTTTATTTTTAATAGTCTTTAATAATAAATATATGTCCAAATGCAAAGCCTAATACATGCAAGTAATTATGACAGAAAACATCCAGCAACTAGGGAATACACAGCCATGGATGAATGTTTATAGGGCTAATACAGCCATCTACTAGTTACACAACAGTATTACAGATGATAAATGGTGCATGACTCAGAGGTAAATATTTAGTACTGTAAAATTTATAAAAAATGTTTATAATTTGTTTGAAATAAATATTTTAAGTCTGCAACTTGTTACTGCATGTGGGAGTTCAAAGCAGTTGTTAGATTATAATACATTTCCTTTCTCATTTTCCAGGGAGTTTTCCCATAAACAAAATTCTGATGCTGACACAGAGGATGGAGTGATAATACCACAGATCAACTGTCCACATCAGACAATAATCTTACTTTGTTCAGACACATCACCTTTGAATGACTGATATCTTGATCTCCAGACACCTGGTTTATTTTATTTTAATATTATAAAATAGCAAATATTTTAATTTATTTGGAGCTCTAGATTAAAACAAACACAGTTTACAAGTACACAAGAGGATGCACTTTATTATTATTAGTCTGCTGATCTTGGATTAGCATACCAACATCATATGAATGGGATAGTTCACCCAAAAACAAAAACTCACCTATTTTACTCACCCTCATGCTGTCCCAGATGCATTTTACTTTCTTTCTACAGATAAATACGAATTAAGATTTTAGGGAAAGTAATCCATCTTTGCGAGTCCTAAAGATGCTTTAAAAACCACACACAGTGACCGTGATGTCCATGCGACCTCAGTGGATGAATCAATGCCTTCTGGAGTGAAACAATAGGCTAGATAATAAAAACACTAATAATGTAAACTGTCATACGTACATGGGTTACAATCCACTTGTATTATATGGACTCACAGAGATAGATTATTTCCTTAAAAATCATTGTAATTGTGCATTTTGTATAGTAATGTATATCATGAGAATACTGTGCATTATGTATAGTATGCAGTTAATGTTTTGTGGATTCTGGTCTTTGCATCCAAGACTTTCACTTTGATACTTGTGTATATGATGTAGTGACAATAAAGAATGTAAATTTATTTGAATTTTTATTTAAATTAATTTAACTTGTTTTATAAGTCACAGTTGAACCTGTTGATGATTGTTAAAATATATTTACATTTGCATATGCTAACAATGAGTAATTTGATGGCCATGGTTGCCAACCTTGATTACCTGGTTGAAGTGAAACTTTCTTGACGACCGAATACATCACACACAATTCTCTTTAAATTGTAATAGCACAACCTAATCAGAGCCTAACATGCAAAAGAATAATCAGTAATAAACAAATATTCTCCTAAAACATTGGACACAATATTTTAAGTATTATATACAGTAGACCTATACTTTGACGTACAATTACACCTGAATAGACTGAATAAATCTCTTGCGCTCCTAAAAGCTTCTGTCGACAAAGTAGTAGCAGCAGCAGGTAAATACAGATACAATTAAAAAACAAACATAACTTAATATCACTAAAATGAAATAGAAAGCTGCACTTACAGACGCTCACATTCACACAAGTAAACACAACACTGACGTCTCAAACTTCCAGCTCAAGAAGCTGTCCATCAAAAACTCAGTAGCCAATGAGAACACACTGCTACTAGCCCCGCCCCCACGAGAGATATGTGTCAGAACAGCCAACGAAAACTCTGGAAGCGTAAACGAAAACTCTGGAAGCACATTTGTACGTTTAGATCATTGAAGAAATAGTTAGCAAAACATGCAGTGTATTAAAAACAAAGTAAATAAAATTGCCTTAGATTCATTCTTTTTCAGTTTCAAAGATATTTTTTTCAGTTTCAATATATATTTTTCATTAGTTTCTTGAAAAGTTACGTTTATTATTATTGAAGCAAAAGTAATTCCATAGATCACCATGATCAAAAATCCCAGCAAGTTGTTCACAAGTCCAGTAAAAATAAAAATGTATTTGTTAGTGTTCTGTTTCAAAACCTTGGGTGCTTCTCATTTCTTATTTGTGCATCCTCGTTTCCTTTCCTCGCGTCTCAGCTCCACCCCCTGTAGGATGCGAGGGAAGGCTGCAAGGAGACAAAATGAGGACGGAGGAATCGAATTAAAGCTTTTTATACATTGGAATACTTGATCACTCGAGCGTCACTTCACAGCGTCATCGGCAGCGGTCAAAGGATCTGCCCATATGTTGTTAAAGTTTGGTTATTTAAGAAATTCATAAATAAATAATAATAAAGCAAGATACCTTGTTGAAATATGTGAGATGTGTGGTTTATTTAAACTGCAAACGTAAAGTATAAATTAATTTTATTGTGACTGATGTGAAGGGGGAGGAGAATTGATACGTGCGTCACGTTAAGTCGATAGAACACTTCCGCATAGGATAGACCTGTGTATCCTCGCTCATCGCTCCTCAGGAAGCCTCCTCACTCCTCGATCCTCGCCTCCTCCCGGTGCAATTAGAGAATTGAGACGTCCTTCAAGATGGCTGAGCTCGATCGGTTTCCGGGTCATAGGATGGAGGACGCAGGAGCGAGGAGACGAGGAGGGATATTGAGAAGCACCCCCTGTCTCTGACATTCTGGGCAGAGTGGGCATATGTGAAAAAAAGCCATGGGTGACTCTCTCTTTACTAACAACAGGATAAAAAATGCATGAAGGACAACTGACACCATGTTTCATGAAAGTATGGCATGTTAAAGATACAGAGCTATGTCTGCTGTTCCTTTGAATAAATATGGGCTTGAATACATTCAAATGTATTCCGTTTCTGCACTTCAATTGCCTTCTACACAACTTCTTTCTTATGCCAGCCAAGCATGATTATATGCAAATTTCTTGCAAGGCAAGCGGTGAGACTAAAAGGGGGCCAAAAAAGGATGTCTAAATCTATTTGTCACAGCACAAATATGCTCAAATGGTCTCATCTTGTTTAGGGAAATTAAAGTAGGAAGAAACATAAAAACATTGAGGTGGAAACTTTTACAACGATATAATTATGCTTCCTTTTTATATTAAAACTAATTTAAATGTCTCAGAGTGGATTTATTCTCTCTATTATTTACTTATTCTATTTTTAATAGCCTGTACATTTCTTCCATTCAAAAGCAAATGTGAAAATTACTGCGTTCTGAACTAGCAGAGATGTGTCTCATATGGTCTTCCCTAATCTCCACTACTCCGTGTGAATTCAATCTTCCATGTGCCGTTTAAAATCTTCTGGTCCCCCTTGTAAACACTGAAATTATGACTATAAAACGAAGGCTGTCAAGACATGTACATAGTTTAGCTCCAACATAAAAATAAACTAATAAATTAGCTTCACCTTTATGTTGTATATTTCTCTCTATCACATCTCATCACTGCATTTGGAAATTTCCTATAGTAAATGACTTGGAAACCTCTTAAGCACAATAATCATCTCTGATAACAGTCCTGATGTCATAGATGCAGGAAAATAAGAAGAAATGCTGTCATTAAATGACAACATTTCATCATCACTGTCATTCTTTTCAGGAAAAAAACCCAGGAATAAACGTGGCTGTAAGTTTCTTGGAACTAAGAGAAAGTTTCAAAAGCCCTTCAGAATTTGACAGCACTTTTAAAAGACTATATTTAAATTTACAGAGCAGATGTATCGTGGACATTTTAGTTGATTGCACTCAAATAATATGATACTATAATGAAGTATAAGCAGCTTTTTGTTTGACTGGATGGGAAGCTGAATAATGGAGCCATTGAAATACTTGGTGTGTAGGGTATATGTAAGTGGATGCACTTAGTGTTAGAAGATTAAAAAAACAAAACAAAGACATAATGAAAGTGAAGAGGAAATTAAGGAGGAAAAGGAACATGATCAAGCGTTTTTTGTTTTGTTTTGTTTTTTCAGATAAACTTCTCTGGACGTGGTCAAACACCATAACCAGTGCAGACAGACTTTTCAATAATTCAGTTTCTGTCTTACAGCTTGTTCTTTTTAATTAAAAAAATAATTAAAAAGTCAAGAGCTTTAACTTATGTTGAAAGCATTAACTATCCATGCCACTAATGAAGCTCAATCTGGCTTTATCCTGTCAGCAATGCTTTGTTTACATTAACAGATGATTCCTACATGATTTTAACATTTTTCGTACCTCAATGAGCACTTCTGCCCTACACATCTATTGAATTATTAATGCTAAAAACAGGGAAAACAACAACACTGCACTCTAGCCAGGTAAATCTGTTCACCTGTGCACTCTGCCAGTGTAAACAAAATGCTCTTTGGAAGGCTCGGGTAGTGAAAGAGTGATGGTAAATTATTTACAAAAACTGGCTTTGTGGAAAACCTGTTCTTTGGGCGGGATTGGTCAAACAATGTGGGAGATTTGCCATGAAAAAGACATGTTTCCGACACTGAAGAATGCAGTGTTTAATGGTTAACAGTTTTGTGCTGGATGGCTGATTCAGTTCACTCTTGGTCAATTATTTTGCTTTCAAATATAAATTTAATCAGAATTAAAGCTGCTAGCAGCATTAAGCGGTGTTCAAGCATTTAAGATAGTTAAGACAGTTAAGACAGTTAAGGCAGTTAAGCTCAAATGCATTCAAATATATTACGTTTTATGTAGCAAGCATTTAACCATTGACATCATAAATGGAATATACAATGTTTTAGCATGATATACCACATTTTAGTGTGATTTTTCATGATTTGCATGTTACAGTATGATTTACCATGAATCTAGCATGATTTACTATAGTTTACTATGATATACCAAGTTCTAGTACGATTCACCATGATTGACCCTGTTCTTGCATGGTTTACCACAATTGAACACATTCTAGTATGATTTAATATTATTCTAGCATGATTTATCATAGTTACCATGATTTATCTATTCAACCTGTACATGCTCCCATTAGTTGACAAAATGATTATTTTAAACAGCAGGGGGCAGTATAATACCACTTATTGGCTTAAGCCTTTATATTCACATAATTTTCACATTTTTAACATACATTATATAGACATATTTTGTCCGATCTGTCTGAAAATTGTCGTGCTTATTTAGAGTCACATGTTCTAACTTGTTTTTAAAAAGATATGAGCATTCAGTGAAGAGATATAGTCTTTCGGGGACACTTGGTCAAGGCTACATAATAAAGTGTCCCTATTATAGCCATCCAAATGAAGAAGTTATACCTTTTCTGATAATTATTGATCTAGAGAGTCCAGAGAATTGTACTGCACTGGGTTTGAACATTATGATCATAGATGGAAAACACTATTTGCAGCCAATACAGGCAATTTACCATAGGACATATATGGTTTTTCAACAGTTATAGAGCCACCTATGGTCCGATCTCCATGAAACACGCCCCCTTTTCTAAATGACCCTGTTACAGTGAACCAAAGGGCAAATTTCAACTTTTTTTCGATAATTATTGATCTAGAGAGTCCAGAGAATTGTCCTAGACTGGTCTGGTTCCGATCGGGCGAAAAACCAGGGACTAGTTTGCGAAAGTAGGTTTTGGACAAAATTGGACATAGCAGAACATTTTTCTGGCCTAAATCGATTTTGGAGATGTACACTTCGACCGCCTTGAGCCAAGGATCACAGTGGTGCAAAAAGTTTGATTCTAAGTCAAACGGTCTAGGAGTTATGAACAATTTAGTACTTTTGGTTGCTGTAGCGCCACCTATGGGCCAATCGGGCTCATTCTCTGATAGGTTCTTCCCACACTGAGGCCCTACCATCTGGCCAGGTTTCAAGTCTCTAGGCCTTACGGTTTGGGCTGCACGATGCGTTTTAGGGGATTTTTTTTTTTTCAAATAGCAATTACAATAGGTTTTCAGCACTTCGTGCTTGAACACCTAAAAATCAGTACAAATACAATAGGTTTTCAGCACTTCGTGCTTGAACACCTAAAAATAAGGAACCTTTTTGATGATTATAGCGCCACCTTTGGTCCAATCTCCATGAAACTTTGCATGCTTCCTCAGCATGTCCTGGCACATATGCTCATCAATTTTGGTCAAGTTCCGACTTTCCCTTTAGGATTTATTGGCTTTTGACTGCATTTTAAAACAGACCATTCCCTAAATGACCCTGTTACAGCCAAGCAAATGCACAATTTCAACTTTTTCTCGATAATTATTGATCAGCAGACTCCAGAGAACAGTTGTGCACCAGTTTGGTTCCGATTGGGCAAAAAACCAGGGACTAGTTCGCAAAAGTAGGTTTTGGACAAAATTGGACATAGCAGAACATTTTTCTGGCCTAAATCGATTTTGGAGATGTACACTTCGACCGCCTTGAGCCAAGGATCACAGTGGTGCAAAAAGTTTGATTCTAAGTCAAACGGTCTAGGAGTTATGAGCAATTTAGTACTTTTGGTTGCTGTAGCGCCACCTATGGGCCAATCGGGCTCATTCTCTGATAGGTTCTTCCCACACTGAGGCCCTACCATCTGGCCAGGTTTCAAGTCTCTAGGCCTTACGGTTTGGGCTGCACGATGCGTTTTAGGGGATTTTTTTTTTTTTTTCAAATAGCAATTACAATAGGTTTTCAGCACTTCGTGCTTGAACACCTAATAATAGGCGACCTTTTTGGCCGTTATAGCGCCACCTATGGTCCGATCTCCATGAAACTTTGCATGCTTCTTCACCATGTTACTACACATGTGCTCATCAATTTTTGTGAAGTTCTGAGTTTTTATGCATGATTTATAGGCTTTTGAGTGTATTTTGACACGCCCCCTTTTCTAAATGACCCTGTTACAGTGAACCAAAGGGCAAATTTAAACTTTTTTTCGATAATTATTGATCTAGAGAGTCCAGAGAATTGTCCTAGACTGGTCTGGTTCCGATCGGGCGAAAAACCAGGGACTAGTTCGCGAAAGTAGGTTTTGGACAAAATTGGACATAGCAGAACATTTTTCTGGCCTAAATCGATTTTGGAGATGTACATTTTGACCGCCTTGAGCCAAGGATCACAGTGGTGCAAAAAGTTTGATTCTAAGTCAAACGGTCTAGGAGTTATGAGCAATTTAGTACTTTTGGTTGCTGTAGCGCCACCTATGGGCCAATCGGGCTCATTCTCTGATAGGTTCTTCCCACACTGAGGCCCTACCATCTGGCCAGGTTTCAAGTCTCTAGGCCTTACGGTTTGGGCTGCACGATGCGTTTTAGGGGATTTTTTTTTTTCCAAATAGCAATTACAATAGGTTTTCAGCACTTCGTGCTTGAACACCTAAATATAAATTTCGTCTACATACACCACAATTCAAACATTTTTGAAAATCTTTTTTTATAATTTTCAAAAAGGTAAGATTGTGAAATATTATTATATTTAAAATACCTGTTTTCTATTTTTCTATTTTATGACAAAACTGTATTTTCAGTATCATTACCCCAGTCTTCAGTGTCACGTGATCCTTCAAAAATCATTCTGATGTCCTGATTTGCTGCTCATGAACCATTTCTTATCAATGTTGAAAACAGTTGTGCTACTTAATATTTTTATGGAAGCCATGATAATTTCTTTTCAGGATTCTTTGATTATTGAATTTGAGATATAAATCCTTTGTAACATTGTAAATATCACTTACTGACTCCAAACTTTTTAATTATTTTGTATGAATAAACTAAAACCTGTTGGGAACCCAACCTGCAGAGGTGTGTCATTGGAAAGAAATGCCAATGACAAATTCAATTACAGAAAAAAAATCTTTTTTTTTTTTTTTTTTTAAATGCCTGACAAAGCTTTTTTTTTTTTTTTTTTTTTTTGCAAGCTATGACAGTGTGCAGCACTTTTATTAGTTAGGGGTGTTTATGTATTATTTTTTAAAATAAAAATTCTAAAATGAAAACAAAACCCTTAGCAAACCTCTGTTGGTGACCTCTGCTGCCCCAGACTATTGACTAAAATGCAGACAGACTATGGTCTGTGTAAACAGTGGTCTGTCGAGGAAAACTGTGCATGGGTATCGATTTAGTTCTCATCTGGCATACTGGCCTTTTTGCGAATCAAAACATTTCTTATTTGCACTCAATCAATATTTAACCTGGAACAGGTTGTTGTCACTCAATGCTTTACAGAGCTGCAGCCAAATATAAAAGTCTCAAGCGTTCATGCACGTACCGCTGAAACCCTATTGTAATTGTTCAATTTTCCCTTAGAGTGATCGGGGCAGATAAATCCTTAAGTCGTAGAGACTTAGAACTTTGAGGGCTGGTAGTACTCGCACCATCTACAACGTCTCCAAAGCTCACCCTGATCGGATTCGATCATCGCCCTGGCAAAATTTTGGGGTATTTTGGATTTTTGCCAAAATACCAAACCAAACCAGAACCAAACCAGCACAGTAAGATTATCTGGGTTCTGATTATAAATAACTATCACAAAAAAAAAAAAGTTTAAATTTCGATGCCAAAACTTTCGGAGTGGGAGGAGCCACATTTCCTAAAATGGCTATAACTCGTGAACAGAATGAGATATTTTCACCAAACTCAATGCACATATGTTAAGCCTGTTTTATGCTTCTGCGTCGAATCGACGGCGTACCCCCGCAGAGCCCTCTGCGTCGCCGCGAACCCCTCTCCGACCCCTACACCGTAGCTCGACGTGCACCTCCAAAAAAATTTAACTACGCGTCGAGACGACGCAGGGCTGTGATTGGTCAGATTCAACGCGATGCAACGCAACCTGACGCAGAACCATAAAACGGCCACGACGCCGTACGGGTTACGGCGTAGCTACGCCGTGGAGTTGACGCAGAAGCATAATGAGGCCTTAAGAGCTCCTTCTGTGGTCGTGTGAAAAAGAACGTGGTGACCGGCCACTTGGTGGTGCTATAACATGGAAAAAACAAAAAAATGTCTATAACTATTATGCAACCCTAAGTCTGATTGGCAAATTGTCATGTGGTGTATTCGTCCAGAGGTGCCAAGAATGCCTTTGAGGACATTTGCGTATATCGAAAAACATGGCCGGAGCAGCCAATGAAGTATGAGCAGCTATCAGACAAGGTTAACTAAGGCCGATCGGAACGAAACTCGCTGGGCCTGTTTGAATAACGGCCCTAGAGACCTGTGAGAAATTCAAAAGAAATCGGCCACCAGGGGGTGCCTTTGCGTTTTTCATATGAATAAAGCATTGTATACCATGTGATTTTTCACACACGCCCATGGCATTCATACCGCATGGTAGAACTCCTCATTCTGAACAACTTTGCCTCTAGGACCGCCGCTGTCAATTGAATCGTTCTTTAAATATGGGAGATTATTTCAAAAACCAACTTTGGTGAACTAGTCCTAGGTTTTTGGCTCAACCTCTATAAAACCCCTGCGGCACAATTCTTTGAACTCTCTAGGTCAATAATTATTTTTAAAAAAAATTTACTTTGGGCTTTGGATAGCTATAGCTGGTTCATTTAGAAAATAGTCGTGGCCAATACCCAAAACCTTATCATTCATTGACGAAAACTCAGAACTTCGCATCATTAGGTGAGCACATATAGTACATGATGCTAAAGAAGCACACAAACTTTTAAGGAGATCGGCCCGATAGGTGGGGCTATAATTGGTAAAAAGGTGAAAGAATTCTGTATTTCTATGGACAATCCCATGAAAATGGCCCTCTTCCTGCCTAATTTGCGCAGAACTTCAAGGAATTAGATGTGCACATGCGTCACATGATTCTAAATAAGCATGGAGAATTTTATGGACATCAGGCCTAGGTGCCATTTTAACTGTTATAAAGGTGAAAAATAGCTTTAAAATCCATGCATTTCCTTAGGAAACTGCCTGTATTGGCTGTAAATTGTCTTTTCCATCTATGATCTATAAGCGATTACATGCTTGCTAGTTGCTAAATAAAACATAATACCTTTTTACATGTATGATTAGAGGCCTTAAAGCACTTGAACCCCGATAATCGTTGTTCACAGCTACATTTTGCATTTGATGTTTGTATATCAATGCCACTATACAAACATTTGAGACTTTCACCTTTGCCAAACTAGACTGGATTTGAAAATAATAGTGTTGATACTGCAACCTGTATGAATTATCATTGGAACGGTATACCTGAGGGCAGACCGGGCAAGGAATGGGCCATTGGGTGGAAATGAGGATGTATGGATTACAAATTGCTCAGAGCTTTGACAGCTTTAGAGGCCAGCAGGAGCCTATCAGAGCAAACAGGTCGACTGTGAGGAAAAAACTGCAGTCAATCACAAAAACTTTTGAGAGACACTTGCGGCTGAGCCAAACCCCACTGAGGGCTGGAGAGCTGGAGACAGATGGATGTCAAATTTGGAGGACAACTGCAATGAGCCTATCTCTGCTCCCTCCAGATTCAATAGAAGGACTGGAAGGGGAGCCAGACATTTAACAAAAAAGGCTTGTACTAAGAGGATTATAAGCATATGTTTGGGATTAAAAAAGGGTACTCCAGGTCATTGGTACAATTCACTTTTTCACTGCTGAAATACAGGTTGTTCCAGAGAACACTAGCAAGAATAGATTGTTAATCAGTATTGCTCCTATAAGCTAAGCCCTCATGTATAAAAGTTTGCATACTACAACAGAATCTGTGCAACAAAAAGATGTTACAGGCTGTCAGTGTGAACAAGTTTGACTTGATGTCAGTCAAAAACAAAACAAAACTAAAGCAGAAACGAAACCAAGAAACAAAATGAGCAATGAAATGAGAAACTAAATGAAAACCGAAACAATGAAATCAAATAAAATTAAATAAAAAATCCAGTATTACAATGAGACAAATCTTTGTAGGTGTCACAGTTATGTTCAGTTCGTTTACACGACAACAATTCTGCTTAAAAATTAGTTTTCCGCGTAGAAACGACACCATTGTCAAAACGATCCCCTTTCACACGGATACTTGAAAAAACTACTAAAAATGCTGAATTCTGCAGTCAGGCCTTTAGATGGCAATGAAAAACTATAGATTGAACACGTAATACGCATGTGCATGACATCATCGTTTTCAGAGATTTGCGTTTTTGTTGTTTACACGGAGACCGTTTTCAAAAACGTTCCCTTTGAAAATGGTTTTCAAAAGTTTACGTTTTCAGGCACCCAAAACCCTGTTGTTGTCTAAATGAATGGCCAAAACACATAAACATTTTTACGTTTTCAATTGAAAACTGTGTTGTGTAAACAGCCCCTTAGTTTTCATGGACGTTCAGTTTGTTTTCATTAGTTACATGTCTTTCTTTGTTTGATTTTTCCACCATTCCTTTGTTAAGGTCACCACCATTATGAGTCTGTTTCAGCTGTGTATCGTTAATTACCTTTAATTATGTCAGTTAGTACTTAAGTTCCTCCTCTTCCTCTGTTTGTTGTCCTATCACTCTTACATTTAGTGTGTTGCTTTCCTTATTTTTTGTATTCTTATGATTAAAACTTTGTCTGTTTGCCTGCATCCACCCGTGACAGTAGTACTGTACAGTAGTACTGAAATGTTCGGTTCAACGAGTCCAAACATTGTCATTGAGCTTCGTAATGGCACGGGCCTGTTCTATCACCATATGTGGCAAGCAATTTCTTCTCTCTCGCTCTTTCTGGATGTGAGGACCTGGAAACTGAGAGTTCAATGAATAAAAGATGATACGCACAGCTTGAGTTTGAAGTCAGTTACCAACACTACCATCTGATAAATTGTAGGAATCATAGCCCAGCATGCCTCAAAACCATGTTGGTCAAAGCTGTTTGCACATTGCTTATTAACTACGCAGATGAAATTAAAGTGATATCTATAGACAAAAGTAAACATTTAGTTTTAGCACTTTAGTACTTCTGTTGCAACATGAATTCAGTGAATTGTGCTGACCACATTATTAATTGCTTTTTGATTGTGACCTGCACATTTCAGAGGCATTCGTTTATTTAATTACTATCACGGCAAGCTAAAATACTGACAACAGTGAAAGTGTGCATGGTCAAATGTTTATGAAGAAATCACATTCCCAAGAAAAGTTTTTGAAGGCCATTTTGTACATATAAAACATTTATACAAAAGGCCCCTGAACTTGTGCCTCAGAGAAGTTCCATGTACACTTGGAATTACTGCTATTTGCCCTGAAAAGAAAGCGTGTAACAAATTTCATAAATAACTGAGTAGGTGTGTACAGAGAGCTGGTGATGTTTCTGCTACAGTATTCCACAGTAATCAGTTTCCCCCCTCTCACTACACTCCTCCCTGGAAGTTTAAAATGATTGTGGCACCTTTTCTTTTAACTTCCTGTGGAGTTTGTGGATGCTGAGCATAGACCAACCTGATTGCATGGCAGTGTTAATGGGGCAAGTGCATTTGCAGTGACAGGAGTATTATGTGCATGTGACACAACAGCTGTGCTCTCAGGTCCTGAAGATTTCAGGTACACAACTACAATTAAAGATTTCCGTAGGCTGTTCCTGAGTGAGCCATTTTAAATCTGTCCCAACATTCATAGACAGACGGATTGAGGAATGAAAATTCACAAAAAACATCAAGATGTGTGGCATCTTTAAAACTGCTTTCAGCAAAAACATTTTTAGAAAAAAGATAGTGAACAAAATTTGTATATATGATAAATCAGTTTTACATTCTTAAATATGAAACTCAAGCATCAAAAGTTTACATTAAGTATTTGCTGAAAAAATATTATTCAGTTCTCAGGAATAATACTAATAATAATAATATAAAAATGAATTAAAATAAAACCTGATAATGGAAAATAGCAGGTAAGTAAAGCAAATCTTCCCACACTCTAAATCTTCCGGATTAGAGAAAGGGCCATACAGGGTAATGATGACCAAAGAACATGCTTGACTGGCACTGAATGGCACACTCATTTCCTTCCCATTACAATGCATTATCCTGCAGGAACAGAGCCTCGTGGACAGAGAAGTGTTTAGTTTCAATCAATTTGTCGGTCTGGAAATGTAAGAATGGACTGACTCAGGTATCTCCTGAATGGTTTATAGCTTACTGCCCAGTTGGTCTCAGCCCAAGTTTACAAGTCTGAGGGGTAGGTTGTTCAACAATTTAAGATGGTGTTTTCAAAGATGGATTTGAGTCTCCACATTCTGAGCCGAACTCTATTTCAATCAGTCCTCTCCCCTCCCAGTCTTTAAAAGGTCAGGCCAAAATCAATACTGCCTAACACCCCAAACAAGTAGGCAAAAAAAGAAAAGAAAAAAAGATGTAGCTGTCATATATTAACGTATTTCCAATTTCCAATTTCCATTCGGTCTGGTGTAATATTGACTTCTTATTATACATTAAAGCACATGCTGAGCTCATGCACTTTTGCACGAATGATGCTTTACCTACACCCTCCAGATTGCTAAAGCAGGTGTTCTGTTATATTTAATTCAGTCCCAGCCGAATTTAGTAAACCCTATGATGCTCCTATTACTATCCGGAGATTATTTTAGCATACTGGCTTTGAATGCATCAGAAAAACAGCTGACCCTGGCGCCACGGCAGGAAATAAGTTTCTATTTTAACTTTGTTGAAACTGTATATTGGGTGAAAATAATACAACATCAATATGAATGCTTTCTAAATCCCCAATCCTACGCTACATACATAAGTAATAGAGTACATTTAGTTAGATTACGTTTTATTGTTTTATGTGCATACTGAATATACTGCATTCCAGAAACACGCATACCCTTTGAATAACAGCAGTGCATGTATAGCATTCCACTCATTGATTGCGACGTGCCAGCAGACTAATGACTGTAGTGAAGTCGCCATGGATTGGCCTATATTTGAAAGGCAAATATGATACTGCCGGCCAGCTATTTGTGACTCCATAAAGAAAACAGCTAACACTTATATACCTCAGATGCCTTGTACTGTATTCAGGGCCCAGTGCAACAGTAATACTGCATGCATGCTTCAAACAGCATTTCTAAATAAGAGATTGCGTACATGGAAAAGCTATAAAAAGAGCTTGTACCAAAATACCAGCATACATTAGAACTTATCAAATTTAAAAATCCCTCTAGGTGTATGTCATTTTATAATCAATAACCCAACAGAGAGAGAGTTTTAGAAAAAGAAACTCATCTTAAATATGCTAAGAGTACTATTCTTTCAGGGTGGAAAACTCAAGGGACAACAGAGCTGGAGGAGCTGTTCTGGTCTAACACTGAAAGACAAGTTCTTGTCTACTTTGCACTGAGCGAAAACCTCAGAGATAGTCAGGTAGGGAATAGGAGGAGCATTAGCAATGCTAAAGATTTAAATAATGGGAATGTGTTGGTGGAGCTGAGCCAAAGGCTACAGTGCACTAACATCCAGTCTGAGCAACACTCACTATCATCCTTCTAGCATTAATATCAAACAAACTATTCAAGCAATACCAAACAAATTCTCTCTTGCAAATGTCAGGTCATGCCCTCACACAGTGTAGCTCAGTGGGTGAAGGTGAAAATCCATACAGGAGACATTATAGCTTAACTATAAGCAAACGTGCATAGCTTGAAGGAACAACAGCCCACACAAACAAGACAAACTCGGATTGTCTTATAGTCTCAAATAAGTACAAGTGTCTTATAGTCTTAAAAAAAATACAAACGACCTCTCGGGAACATGAAATTTCATCTCACTATAAACTTAAAGGGAAAGATGTGGAACAGAAGAGATGAAAAGCCATTTAGACAGGAATAAATGCATCTGATTGACATGTACATTACAGTTTAAGTCCACATGTCATCCTAACAAGAAACTGTGCTTACAATCACAGGTCAAAAGTGGTAGCTCCAACCACACTGAATTAAATGTCGGAAATTATGTCTTGAAAACAACGTATGCTTTTGGTAAACACACCCTGGATTAGAACTAGGTTGAGGAATTGCTTTCCAATTTTGTGTATAATTTGAATTAAACAGTCTAAGACTGAGACAATCATAACCTAAAACAGTCCGACACCTTCACTAAGACTAAAGAAGTCATTTAATTTCCAAGGATTTCAATAGGTGTGATATTCTCTTAAAAATAATTATTAATGATTAAATTAGGAATTAATTTATTCATACATCAAACCCTGAATTGCATCGAATATTTATTGAAAACTGCAGGAGTGAGAACATAAATTAAACACTAATTAACACTCTTTATGGAAATGAGCTGCAGTTCACCTATAGGTCAAGACCAGGTTTGAAGTCTGGTAAACAAACATTGGTGAAGGACGGAACCTGACAATGAGGTTTTTGGTTTAATATGTCAAATATTTCAATCTAGTCAGGCCTCAAGGGGAGTCTTTGAAGTTTTGGTTGAGATTAAAACATGAGACATGTGCTCTTGATCCTAACAGCTCTATCAAGGAGTCGAGGCTGTTTTCAAAGGCACTTGAACTTGTTACTATAGATAGAGACGTACTTTCAAAATGCAGCCTCTCTGAGCCAACCAACCCAAGCATGGTTCATCAAAGTGCACCTTAATTACTTTGTGTGTACAGTAATTCAAGATAGAGAACATCTGACCTTCCCATGCACTTCCTCCAACTGAGTCCCTAGAGCTAGAAGTAAGCTTTTTACAACTTGGAGGTCCAAACAAATAGAAACCGAAAAAGCCCAAGGGTAGAGAACGTCAGGAAGTCAAGAGAGGAACAGACAGGCCTCAGACAATGTATTTGCTTCTATGCTTAGTCTGACAAGCAAACATTCTCACAAAGCAGGTCTATCAGCTTCCTCTGAGAGAGACAACACTGAATGTAACACATGTGAGTACATATCTCCCTGACCTAGTGTTCTACAAATAGCTCTGAACAGTTGTACTATAGCTGCTATTGGGCACAAAGATAAAGACTGAAAGCAGCTATTACCTCTTCTTTAAAAAAGAAAAAAAAAAAAGAAAAAAAAAAAAAGAGGGAAAGGTCACCAGAAGTGGCTGATGTCATGTTATGTAGTAGATTACAAGTAGAAACAATTAGCAGAACTAAAAGACTACTTGTCATTAAGAGACTTACAGTCTCTCACTATGTTTCAATTCCAGTTGTTGTCAAAATCCAACATGGGCTCATTGTAAAAACATGCTTCTACCTATATTTTTGCACATTTCTTAAACCGTACCCATACATTTACAATTCAGTTCACTTCAGTTTCCAGGTGAAATGAACACTAGTAGTGGCACAACTTTTGTTCCTTTTCCAACAAACTACAGGGGCAGATTATCAATTAATAAAGACTCATTTCCATGTGGTTCCTTGAACAATATGATGTGTTGATCTCAAAACACATTTATGATAGTGCCTAATTTATAAACTACTACATTTTGACATTTGTATTAACATATGCATTGACATAATCACCGCAAACTGTATTCTCAATGTGCAAGTGAACGCCATCAGCGTTTATCACAGGTTCGCGTTTGGAGTCTGTTTAGAGAGAACGGCGTCGTCTTAGCGGCCCCTAATTTAATAACAAATGATAATTTCGCCGGAAGTGAATCAATCAAAACTAACTTTAGCTGGAAATAACATTATTCAAGAACCGCTATAAAGCCAAAACAATCTCTGTTACCTTAAATTATAATGTTTATCTCTGTAAAGCTGCTTTGAATCAATCTACATTGTTAAAAGCTCTATATAAATGAAGATGATTTGACTTGACTTAAAAAAAAAAATAATAATAATTATGTGAAAATGGCATGGTTGCTTCAGCAAACGTGTTTACTTCAGCAAATGTGTTTGCTTTTGTTAACACTATTGGTTAGGTTTATGTGTAGAGTTTAGTGTAGGTAGTACGTTATTTTCAAATGCAATAGAGAATGAACCTTTTAGCGCCCCTCGAACACTTCATTTCCCAACTGCAGCAATCCATACAACAATCAATGTAACAAACGTTGCCAGATTCGCATTCATCGAAAATGTTGTGAAATGTGCAAGAAGCAATATAACATAATTTTGCAGAAATGTCACCACAGGCATGTTTAATAATGAGCTTAGGTTGTGAAAATCAAAACATCATGCCATCCTGTGAGAACAAAATCACCATTTCTGGGAAAACTGGTCCAGAATAGAAAATGAAATGGAAGTTTTAACTATTGGGGAAGCTACTGTGTCTCTTTTTAAAAAGTATTCTTACCAAATAAAAGTCATAAGAGGGCATGTTTTTATGTGCAAGTTTAAAGAGAGTTCAAGTGAAAAAGAAAAAAAAAGAAAGGCAGTGAAGCATAGCGCCAAGCGTCAGCACTAGCGCTGGTGCTACCTAGCATGTGCTGCACGTTGGACAAGTCTCTGGACACACATTGGATAAGTGGCTGCCCTCCAGAGAACTCCAGGCATCCTACCCAGACCAGGCACACAAAAGAGCACAGCAATCCACTGGCAACACATCAAAGCACAGCACTGTAGTTAAAAAAAAATCCTGCTAGCATTTTTGTATACGATTTGGGGAGTTTTAGCCCTTTGACCAAATACAGTGGACTATAACTGCATTCTACTTGAGAAATGGGTCTCACAACGAGAAGCGTTGGGCCCAAAAACTATAACTCGTGAACCCTTGAGCCAAGTAGATTTTTCGATTTTCAAAAACTCCAGGGAACAAAAAGTCAAAACTGCTTTTTCATTACAATGAAAATATATGGTGATCACTAGCTAGTGAAAAAAATATATATTTTATGTTAAGTCCCATCAGTATTTTTTTTCCCCCATCTCACTAAGACAACAAGGATTACCACCAGAGCTCCCTAAAATATATTTTATTTTAAAATAAAATAAAAAGATGCATGCACTACAGCTTTTTATTACCTTAATTAGTTGTTACATGTTTTCACTAACACTTGCATTACATGTTATTGTTGCTATCTAAACTTAAGTAAAGAATGTGTCTTTTGTGATGAACAACAGGAAGGAGGACCTACAAAAACAAAGCAATTGATTCTGAATATCCATCTCCTTTGTATGATGACTTTTTATATATTGTTATGAGGAATGTGCAAGAGAAGTATGTGCAATTGATAAAAATCAATCTTCATAGTAAGACAAACTGCTTGAATCTATATGACAAGCTGCATCATGCAATTGAGTGAAATAGCGCTTGGAAACACTTTTTTTCCCCTCACAGTAAATCCTGGAGATCATGAATTGGTTTTACGGACAGACTTTGAGGACACAAGTAATGGGTCTCTGGCATACGTGCCTGGCTAACACATCTGAGAATGCCCTAACTCTTTGAACCTCGGCGAAAGGGAAGAAAAGCACAAATCTCTGGAAGACAAGCAGGGTGGATTGTGAGGATGATGGTTCTGGCTCAAGGTCAGCTCCTTTAGAACACAGTGAAGGGTTTCTAACAATGAAAACATTCATGGTGACCAGTCGACTCACTGTAGCAGGATTTCGCACATAACTCAGCCTTGCCATCTCATTGTGGGGCGCATAGTAAGTTTTCGGTGACAAAAGCCTTTCCCCCTTTCTGCCCCCTGGGACCCCCATCTCTGGCACTCACATCCCTATTTAAATAATCTGAATAGAAGCAACAAAAAGTGCCCTGGTTCACCACATTTGGTTAATTTGGAGGATGCACTCTTGTTGTTGTGATTCTTTGAAAGATATGAACATGGCACTTGTAGCAATAATGGAATTTGGTATGCCATGACAAATCATAGGTGTTGCAAGGTCTTATTAAAAAAGTGTAATGCACATTACAAGGTTAAAGTTTAGGTCATTTTAAATATGCTCCAAACGCAGAATGAACATTTAACTTTAAAGTTTTTTTGGCCTAGATGTTTACACATTTGTCATACTATAATTTGCTCTCTTTGATCCATGTGGGAGTTTACCACTTTATATATCATTTTTTTTTATTTTTTTTATTTTTTGGAGAACAATATTATGCTACATTTTCTGTGAACTGCTTGTTCAAGTTACACCACACCTCATCAGTGTAACAAAACTGGTACAAGACAATGTGCTGACCTGGACCTGACCCAAAGCAAAGGATGTGAAAAGCAAAGGATGTGAAAAGATACTGTTGTATTTGAGTCTTACAATCTCTTTCACCGCCTCTGTCCTGAGGTACCAGCCTGGTATTGCACACATTTAAAGTACCATTTCGTGTTCATCACTAAACATCCAAACAAAAAGAATGTGCTGTTAAAGTAATACGCAGTGATATGCTACACTTTCTCCAGATGGGACACTAAACAGATGTTTTTCAGTGATTCTTGCATACAGGCTGAAGTAGAGGGCTGGTGGAATCTCTCTACCCCCTTCTCATTGTTTAGTTGGGAAAAAACACTGGTTACCTAACATTTTGTCTTGTCTTTCTCCTGGTGGGCCAAAAAGACAAGGCTTTTGTATATGGTTTAGCTTGAATGCCTCTGGTGCTCATTAATATGGCTTTGTCATGGCATGCCTCTAGGGCAGGGGTGGAATTGTTAAACCTGTCTGATTGTTAAACCTTGACTGAGCTCCTGCTTGACCATGACTCACATCATGTCATGGTGGTATTTCTGATGTGGATATTCAAAAATGCTAAAACGTTCTTAGTTGCCATTAATTGAATCCTAAAATGAAAAGAAAAACAAAATGCACTTTTAGTGAAAAGTTTTTTAAATGTATTTATTTGGTCCTATTTTCAGAAGTAGGTGGTCACTTCCCAAAACTCTTGGTACGAAAACATCAGACTAGACAGTTGTGCCATAGTTAAAACCTAGTGTTTTCATTAGGGCTGTACAGTACATGTTTACTGTCATATAACCATAGAAACACATGATAACTGTGACCTGTTATGAGAACATTCAGTCTTATCACCAAAACTAAAATGATTTTCTTTCAATACAAATTTTGGTATTATTTCAACCTCAAACAATGCTAGATATGTTTTCCAAAGTTACCACTGAGGTTCTGAATTAAATGTGTTACAATATGTAGAATCTTACATGAATAGTAATTTATTCCTAAATTAAACAATTGAAACATGCTCAAACATACCAAAAACAGTTTGGAGATGTGTTGACAATTTACAACAACTTAAAATAGTATTAAAACATTGAAAGAAACTAGCTCATCATTTTTCTAATAAAAGAGGGAAAACAAGCTAATTGAAGTGAACGTTTTGCAGAGACAGCCCTCCTGGAACAAATTGTGGTTACATGCCTTGCTCAAAGATGCAGTACTGATGTTAGGAGATGTAACTTTCTGATTTATAAGTCCATAACCTTTTCCACTGTTTCTATCAATGTCATTAAATAAGAGTACAGAACCACTTTACCCTTTGACTCTAAGATCCTATATATAATATATCAATCCAAACCATAAACAGCGCAGAAAACAAGTGAATACTGCATGATTTGTGGATTTAGGTTGAGTACATATTTAGCATGGCAGTGGACATCTTATCTGTCTGTTAAAGTATTATGATCTCTTTAAACAAGTGTCAGTCAATGCAGTAAAACACTTGTATTCCAGAGGGAGTGTGCTCAATAAAACGTGCCCCTTGACTGCTTACACCTGTCCACCTCCTGACCCATTCCTGAATGACTGGAAAAACAGCAACATGGCCCACTTAAAGGTCAATCTTCTATTATCTGTGAAAAGTGTGTCTTCCTTCACAGATCTCAAGATCACATTATTCATTTTTCAATGTTAAAATCTCATATTCCAGCCTAATATACAGAGATAACTAGTGATAAATGATCTGGTGGTCGATTCCCTCCAAAACACTGAGCTAAACCAGTCAGAAACATCTGTTTAATACAATTAAACCTAAAATGCAAATGTTATTTTTGCCCCTTTCATCTTCTATGGAAATCTGTGTCTTTTTTAGACTCACATATGCATTTCAGGGTTTAAAAAGAATGAAAACGTTTTTACTTTCGGCATTTAAAGCCAACACCAGGGTACTTATGACAAACCTCAAACGTGATCAGTGCAGTAATGTACAAGCATGGTTAATGGCAGAGACTCTGTGATCCTCACACATAATGGAGGATGAAGTAGAAGTGGGTGAAAGCTCTGCTCTCTCATTATCACTCCCTTTCCATGGAACAGTAGTAAAGAAACAATGGGTACCAAAAGCTAAATCTTACCTCAGGGGGGACAAAAAGAGGAGATCTTGAGTGCCTCTGGTGCTCATTAATTTGGCTTTGTTTTGGTATGACTTAAGGGCAGGGAGTGGACCCTAACGCTAACTACTGCTTGACCATGAATGGTAAATGTTCTTATGTGGACACCCAAAAAGGGACATTGAATAAGACATCTCTATGACACTGAGGAAAAGTGCAACAAATCCGCATTGAAATGAAACGTGTTAGTTTTTTCAGATCAGATTCAGAACGATGATCAAAAATTGGATCGAGTAGATTGAGTCCGTCAAAACCCCAAAAGTTTGAACATGGTTACCTCTTTGTGGGTTCGACGTTTCATTTTGCTAGGCAGTTTTGATTTATATGTTTATTGTTTATGAACACATTAGCTTACATGTGCATAAATAATGCTTCTTTTGCTTGTTTCTACTTCTTCTTCTTAACTTGTTTTTGGATCTCGATTTTCTGTACTATTTCAGAGGATGAGTAATAGCGTCCCTGACAGTGTAACAGTGAAAACAATGGCGGGGAAAGAGTTAAAAGAAGTCAAGGCTGCATTTATTTTATCCAAAATACAGTAAAAAAAAAAAAAACAGTAATACTGTAAAATATTACATAGCCTATGTGACCCTGGATCTCTGGCAATAGCCAACAAAACACTGTATGGGTCAAAATTATCGATTTTTCTTTTATGCCAAAAATTAAAGATCATGATCCATGAAGATAGTTAGTAAATTTCCTACTTAAATATATCAAAATTTTATTTGTGTAAGTGTATGCAGCACAATCGCCAACAGAAATGTAAACCTTTAAAAGCGATTTTCTCAACATTTAGATTTTTTTTAACCCTCAGATTCCCGATTTCAAATAGTTGTATCTCGGCCAGATATTGTCCTATCCTAACAAACCATAACTCAATGGAAAGCTTATTTATTCAGCTTTCAGGTGGTGTATAAATATAAATTTTAAAAAATGGACACATAAGAGTGCTTTTGTGGTCCAGGGTCACATTTAATGGCTCGTTTCCACTGAGCAGTACGGTACGGTACAGTACAGTACGGTACAGTCGGTAAACCATGAAAACACAACCCTGCCTCTTTTCGTTTAAATTGAAAAAAATATTAAACATATTACAGGCAATATGTGCATTTGTACAAATGTTGCAATAAACAAAATTGGTGATAATCTTGTAATGAAATTAACAAAAAAAGACAAAACTCAACCCTATCTCTTTTTGTTAAATTTCAATAGCCATTATAAAAGTATAAGTAAAAGGTACAAGAAGCTATACAATAAGAAATAAAGCAAACAATTCAGTCAAATATACAATAGCCTAAATAGCCTAAATATATGAAACTTCATTTAGCCCTCAACCAAAACGATTGGCCAGGGAACGAATTATAGATTCACGAGACTAAAGATCGCCCGTTAGGTCTACACGAGACGAATTACATCTCATGTTTAACCACTACAGAGACGTCAGATTCAGCGCCAAACGTCAGAACGACTAGCCGAGGAAAGGCTGTTCCATGTGGGGAACATGAGCGCCGAGCGCCCGGTGATAGCCTGGAATGAATCTCATAACCTGAATCAAATTTAATAAATCTTTATAAATAAACCACATATTTGAGCTTTAAACAACTACATTCTCCCCTGAAAAACTCTTAAAACTACATTTCGTGACACAATAACAGTAGTATTACTTCAACTGTATAAAAAAAATGCCGCTTCTAATGTTGTCTTTTTTTTTCTTTTCTTTTTTTTTGCTTCTAATGTTGTCATTCCCCTTGTAGCACGCGCAAGTGACGATACTCTGTCAACCAATCAACGTTCTGCCGTGAGTCTAGCTCCACCTTTTAGTACCGTACCACTGTGCTAGGTACCCCAACGGAAGGGTAGGCCTACCCAAAAACTGGTACGGTACGGTTCGGCATTTTGGTACCATTCACAACTTTTGACAGTGGAAACGCAAATAATTGTGTACCGTACTGTACTGCACCGTACCGTACTGCTCAGTGGAAACGAGCCATAACTGTTTTCTAGTTTATTTAAAAATGTATTCCTGGGATAGCAAAGCTGAATTTCAGCAGCATTACTCCGGTCAAGCTTAAAATAACATTATTTATTTGAAATCAAAATCTACTGTAACATTATAAATGTCTTTGTCACTTTTGATCAATTTCTTTTAAAAAAGAAAAAAAAAGAAAGACAATGTAGCCTACTGAGTCTGACCCCAAACTTATGAATGTATAACATGACTCACTAAGCTGCTCCATGGAAGTATTTGAAAGGAATGACACACCTGGATCACACCTGGATCAAGCTTATGAAAGTGAATGTGTTGTCAAACTTACCCAGGACTAAAAGAGCACAGTAGTTATTCACGGCTCTGTCAAGCCTTGCTCTTCAGCACTCACCACAGAGAGAAAGCTTGAATGCTTTCACTGCATTGATCATTTCAGCAACATTTTACTTCAAACACCTCTTCAGCACAGAGAAACCAAGAATATCAAAGTAAAACATCTAACAAGGTTTTGAATCTTTGGTCCCCAACCATTATCCCTAAGATAAGATTTGAACTACTCTATGAAACCCTAAAGCAGGTAAAGGAACGGAAATTAAAATCTTCAATAAATTAATTATATTTCCCATAAACGTTATCAGCTTAACTGCATTGATCGTACAAAACTGTAATTTTCACCCATATGCCTGTAATATGACAAAACAGTCAAAGCTAATGACAGATCAGCACTTCCCTCTGAAAATACCTTGAAGGATTTCCCTCCCCTTCCTTACCTCTCTTTTTTCACAATATTTCCGCTGCAAATTACAGTTTTCCCCATTAAGAGGCAAAGCAGACTCTATCCAGGTGTTTTGCACTGCTAACAATAACTGTCATGACACCTGAACAGAGAGAGGCTAAGTGTAGTGTTTGTTTGATGTTAATATGGATGACAGGAGAGGAGAAGAGGAAAAGACAGGTGGTGAGGCAAAGACAGCCGTGGGATAACCACAGGGAATGCAAAGAAATTGAGCATTAGCTGTCTCACAGCGATGTCTAACTGTAAATCATCCTGTAGCACAGAGACTGGCCATCAGCCAAACTTCGACTGGGGAGTAAAGACAGGCGACACAAAGAACAAGAGCATTCCTTTCAATGCAGAGACGTCGTGAGAGAACTGTGCCAAAGAGAAAGAGAATATCAAAGGAAAGAGAATGAATCTTCTATTATAGTCAGTGGCAGTGAGTTGCCTGAACTAGACAACTCACCAGCCTTAAAAAAATATTTTATGATTATGATTACATTAGAGATCTTGACGTTCACCTTGATGGAAAACAGTAAATTTGTCAAAGGATACATGTTAAAGATGCATGTTTATACTAAACTGTAAAAATAACAAATCAGAATTTGAGAAAACTCAAAACTTGATGCAACCAGCTTGATGACTTTTTTGAGTACACTCAACTTAACATCAGGGAAAAAAAGTTCTATCAACTTAACAATTAAGGTTGGTATGTGCTTTCTTAAAACAATGTTCAATAAAATCTTAAATTTTTGTTTTAATTTGTGGATCCAAGTTCAATAAGCTTATGTTTAAAGTTAGGCTGAGTATAAACATTAAATAACAGTGATGTAGAACTTTCTTAGTTTGTTTAACTTGTTTTCTGAGAAAACTGAAACAGTTTAGAGTTACTTCTGTACACCAAAATAGGTAGATACTATTTGAAATGGAAGACACTTCCCTGAAAAGAACACTAATCACTCTAGTGACTTGAAACATAACTTTAGCAACCAATTAATCAAAAACACAACATACATAGGCTAAAACATCTATTAATTCTGAATGAGAAATATGTATGTCCTTATCATATCCTTTGACCAAAAATACAAATTATTCAAGTGCAACATCAGTGGTCAAACTGAGCATGTTAAGCAGTCTGTTAAATGGACTCATACCACCAAAACTTGACATTCTAAATTCATGCGGTATAATATTTTAAGTTGCTTAATAAATGGCTTAAAATGTACCGTATAAATTTTTTAATAATGTCAACTTTTTCTACAATCGATGCAGATAACAAATCCAATTATACATTTTTTGGTAGCAGATAAGCAATATATTGGCCAATATTAGATATTAATCTACATGAGATTGTCGATCATAAACAGTGAAAACGACTTTAGTTTAGGGTCCAATTCTCACAATAAACTAGTTGCTTATTAGCATGCATATTACTAGGATATAAATACATATAAAGCTTATTTGGCATGACCATTTTCTAGTAATTAGCTGTTTATTGAGGCAAAAGTCGTAGTTAATAATTAGTTAATAGTGAGAATTGGACCCTAATCTAAAGAGTGACCACTACTTTTCCTTTACTATTCATCATGTTTTATGGTCAACTTTCTTTTAAAAAATAAATATGAGAAGAAATAATAATTGTCATTTAATAATACTTTTTATTCAAAGAACTGACAATATTTGGCCAGCCAGAAATAATCTCACATTTAACAACCAATATCAATGCGACTGCTGATATACTGTAATTTGTCATGGCTGGCCACTTGTGATCTGATCACCTGACCTGATACATAAATACCAGGTGTAAACAATTCCAACTTGTCTAACTTTATCTAACCAATTAGAAA
The DNA here is from genome assembly GCA_031834385.1 of Semotilus atromaculatus. NCBI lineage: Eukaryota > Metazoa > Chordata > Actinopteri > Cypriniformes > Leuciscidae > Semotilus > Semotilus atromaculatus. The sequence goes on from JAULUF010000035.1 coordinate 7,763,090, forward strand.
TGTGAAAACTGTGGAGGGGAAAAACACAGTTCCAGTGGGTTTGGCTGTTGAACTGACCTTGCAGATGATGAGCTTTGAACTGATGAGATTAATGATGTCTGTGGATGGAGGGCGGTGAACAATCAGAGGGGTTTGTTTACTTTGCCTGACTGCAACAAATGTAAGCACACTTTGCTGACTCGGTTCCGCATAAGAAAGAGGGTGGAGGCCGCCTGCTATTTCCAGCAGACAAGATAAAGAATGCCTGTGTCTAAAGGGAAGGCAAAAAGCACGACCCCGAGCACATGTAATGACCTTCTATTAATATACCCACAGGTTTGTTTGTGGCATCTAGACACGACTGAGAAGCAGGGGCTTCATTGATTAATGAGCAAACCGCTGCTAAAAAGACCCTCTCACTTCAACCCGAGCGAGGCACAACAACTAGTTCAACTGAGGACAAGCTTTGATCGTTCTTTTCTTTTTACCCAAGACAGATTGTGTAGCTGAGCATTTAATATCCTAAACTTTTATGCTTTATGAAAAGTTTAATGGTAAAAGAAAACTGGAGGAATCTTCATATAAAAATGTGAATATTAAATACTTCCATACAATCAACTATTAAGGGAGACAAAGGCAGTTCAAATCCACAGCAAAGAGAATGATACTGGTTAATTCCCTAATAAGTTCAACTCGTTTTTCTGCTACAGTAAGTCACACAATACACACATCCTGTCGAGGTTTGACCCTCACACTATAGTGTTGCTTACGAAAAGGTCCATGGTGTAAAGGTCAATAACCTTAGCCATCACTTAACCCGCCTACTCCATTGTGTTGATATGAACCCCCCACGTCTCTTTAATTCTCATCCAACTCTTAAAAAAAACACCCTGGGAGTCTTTTTGATGGGGGAGGTGGTCTAACGGTTCCTTACAGAACCTGGATTGAAACAAAGTGAACATTTCTTGTGAAATACTCAACCGTTCAAAGGTTTGGAGAACGTTTATTGTTTTTAAAGAAATGCATACTTTTATTCAGCAATATCATGCTTTCAACAAAAATATTAAGCAGCATTGTATAGTGTAATATGTAATAATGTTTCTTGAGCACCAAATCAGCATATTAGAATGATTTCTGAAGGATTGTGTGAGCAATGGCTGCTAAAAATGCAGCTTTTCCATTACAAGAATAAATTGCGTTTAAAAAAATTTAAAAGGGAAAACAGCTACTTTAAATTGTAAAAAAAAAAATCATAATATTACTGTAAATAAAACAAATAAACAAGTAAATGCCTGGATGAGCATAAGAACTTGTGAATGGTAGAATAAATGAAATAATTGCGAATGCTAGACAACTCAGATTCTTCTATCAAATTTCATTAAAAGCTTCTTAGAAAATGACCAAAACACCCACACTCCATTAACAGAAAAGACAAACTAACAAGTAAACAATGCCAATGAATGAACCCTTTTAAAATGCTTCAGATGCTTAAGACAATGTCACAAGTACAGTATGGTGCAATCAATCTAAAAGCTCAAAAAAATTCAACACATTTCTCATCTCTCAAGTATCAGAATGCACTTCGTAAAAGCCAATAAACCACCTTATCAGACCAGCAAAGAAATATATTATTACAGTACACACACACAATACAACTCATAATACATATACACAATTATGCATCCGCTCAGTGTTTTTACCACAACAAACTTTAAAGACAATGTGAATGACACTGAACTGTGTAAATTATTGACTCTGAAATGTTTTATCTTTTGATTGCAGTGAATATGTTATCCGTATTTATATTTAAAGACCAGTCCCGCTATTAAAGGTGTTAACGTTTAATTATGGAGCATTGAAAGAGTCTGTCGTGTGTTTGCTTTCTAATTCCCCAGCATTTAAAATGGGACCTGATGATAAGGAGCCATTCATGAGGTGGATTAAAATTTCCACAACATACACCAGAGTTTTCCACTCAACACTATGAAAAGAAGCTTTGTAATAAAATTCCAAGACACAATCAAGATAAGAATCTCGCACCTTAATTTGATCACAAATCACAGCTAAATTACTCTCATAAATGCCAGCCTGGATTGAAATGATGCTGATTATAAGCTATTCATTTTGTTTCATGAACCTGCCAGGGGCTTGCCTCAAGTTAGGTTCATTATCAAACACTGCTAAAGAACGTGGAATTGGAAGATAGTTTCGTTGGCTGAGGCTTGATGTTAGATCCCCTCTTATCAGTTGGGACTTTTGCCAAGACCTGTGGATTTGATGTGTGAAGATGTGCTTTGTACCAGCATAACAAGTGCAAACTCAGTCCCGACGTCTTGTGCGGCAGGCCACACGGTGGAAGCTTTGTTTTGTCACTGAACAGGAGAACATGAGCAAAAACCAAAATTAGGCACTTGAGGGTGGAGAAGGCTGGAGCCAGAGACAGGCCCTGTCTGGCTGTCTTTCCCCAGGCTACCATCTTTCCGCACCTCAGTCGTTTCACCTCCGCTTGTCTCCATGGAATTCACAGAGGGAGCCATGTTTAAAAACACAATAGAAACAATAGCAAGATGAAGTCACAGATGTGTAGACAACCACACAGAGATGCTGAATAACCCCTGACGTGAGATTTTCCAAAAAGTTTCTCATCAAGACTTTATGAGTCTTTTCAACCTCAAATTGACCTTTGAAATTTGCCCTGTCAGTTCATCTTGCACTACAGTATTCCTTCATTTCTGAAACCTCCAGCTTTTGGTGGATCAGCATGGGATGAAATTGTAGTGCATGAAGTGTTGAATCCAAATGTCAAATTGAATCAAGTCTGAACATGATTTATTCTGACTGCCAGAGGCTGCACTTAAGGGAGAGCGACAGGTAGCCGAACTCAAGAGTTATCTTCTGGAGTTCATTGCAAGAGTTTTCTCATGACATCTCACAGTATGCTGAAAATTTTCATCTGAGAAAAAACAAAACTCAAACCATAGAAGCCTTAGGTAAACATTTGCTAATTTGACCGAAACATCCATCCATCCATCCATATATATATCCATCTACATTCAAACTTCAAGGCTTCTAAACTTTTTTCAAAACTTTCAAGCCTCTGTCAAGCCAACATTCAATGTTTGTTTTCCAAACTTTTCTCTCTTTTTTTTTTAACCTAAAAACCTTTGTATTGAATTTCAATTCACTTTCATTCTTCTTCCTTACATTCCTATCTGAATTGCAATTCTATATCCTATTTGCTACCTCAATTGAAATTCAACTTAAATTCTGGCATTTAAAAAGCAATCTCAGTCCAATTCTGAATAGAACTCACCCTTCAACCTTCATCTCTCCTATCTGGCAAATAATTCACTCAAAAAATGAAACGTTTGTCATCATTCACTCACCATCAATCTGTTACAAACACGAATGAATGTCTTTCCTCAGTGGAACATGAAAGAAGTTTTTATTTTTTTATTTTTTTCATTCAATAGAAGTCAATGGTCCCCAAAACTGTTTAGTTACCAACATTCTTCAAAATAGCTTCATTTGTGTTGCGCAGGGGAAAGAAAGTCATGCAAGTATGCAATAACGTCTGTTTGACCATCATGGCCATGTGCCTCCGTTTAACTTTTTAGGTGGCAAGAGAGAGAGATTGCTTGGAGAAAATGTTCTTGACCACATTTGTAACATAAACATTAGACAGAAGTTAGTTGTTCCTGTGAGGTCATGTTTAAGAATGCACACTATACCAATATGTCCACAGCAATAGACAAGATGCAAACACGCTTCAACTTAGAGCTGTAAGATAATGACTTGGAATGAACTGAGGAACAAAAGGCGATGACCTTCAGACAAACAACTCAGAAAAGGCACCATCAAGCAAGACCTAGCTGTTTGCAGAGGTTTTAGACAGTTCAGGCAGTTTGGAGTGCTTCTCTACTAGTCAAGCAGGGTGTTTGCTTTAAGCAAGTATGCTTGAAGAACAAGAACTATATTCGTGGATCCAGGAATTTCAAGACTGCTAGCCACTTTTTAAAAACTCCCTTTGTGCTCTGTACACAAATGGTTTGTCATATTGCTGTTTAGCTTGATAAGTGGGACAAAATCGTATGTGTTCAATGGGCCAGAGAGGGGATTAAAGACAGTTTGTTACCTAAAGGCTGGATTACCTACAAAAGCCATGTGAAGTTATCCACAACAGGAAACCCGTGGAACTAATAAAATCAGGCCCTGCCAACTACTAATTATATACCGCCCTATTTGTGTGACTAAATAAAATCCAACAGTGAATAAAAAGGTTTATGACTGCTACCAACAGAGAAGATCAGTTATATGAAGTAGATACTTCTTCATGTTTGGATGCATGTTTCACAATCCCATGTAAAAGTCTACAGGATTAGGGTTCAACTTCAGATTTAGTTGAATTGAGACTGAAACAGGTCAAGTATTAAGTGACCCGTATCGTTAAAACAGATTCTATGTGAAAAGGCTTGAGGTCATGAAGCCTAGGGCTTTATCCTCTGAAAAATATGGCTACCACACTAAAAAACATCATGGGTGGCATGGGTGAACGTGACGCTCTCTCTATTTAATAACCCAGCACAATCATATTTACTCTGCATGTGATCTATTTGTAGGTAAAATTGCAAAATAAATCCCCTAAATAAGATAACTAAGGAGATATGGTTCAAATCTTTTTTACAAGACATAGTTAATTTCCAAATTCCTCAATCCCAAATAATCTTAATTTTTTTTACTCCAATTAATTCCTATTTGATTTCCAAGTAAATTACATATGTTAAAATGAACTAAATACTTTATTTTAAACCAATCAAACAGCCAAAATCTGTAATTTTAGGGGTCTGTGTTTAGACAGTTGAATTCGAGTTGCCCTACATTTCGATTGCTTGGAGGCGGACTACTTGCAACTCAAGGAATTTGTGCTCCAGGGCACGAGTGATATGTTTAGATGTGGTGATGTACCTTATTTCAGAATGTGCTGCTGACTAGAAAGGGTGAAAGCTATTGCACTGTATTCATTCCAAGGACTCTTCACAGCAAAAATGCACAAAACTGCTGTTTTTGGCCATTGTTTTCTAAAACGAAATTAACACTCCTGAGAAGTCCGCATCTGTCATTTCACCAACTGTTTTATTGAACACTCTCCGCTTTCGAAGGCTGAAGTAGCAGAGTTAAAAAATAATGATAGAAAAACTTTAAACCAACTGCCAAATAACTCTCAGCAAGCTCTTCAGATAATATATACATGTTCACCTTCACGGCACTGCAACACACAACTGGTTAGTTTCTGACACCATACAATTTTTGAAAAAATGTATATACACTACCATTCAAATGTTTTTTGTTGGTAAGATTTTATTTTTAAGAATTATCTTATGCACCAAGATTGCATTTATTTGATCAAAAAACAGTAAAAATACAAATAATGTGAAATATTATCATTTAAAATCATTTTCTATTTTAATACATTTTAAAATTTTATTTACTCCTGTGATGGCAAAGCATCTGATGAATTTTCAGCATCTCGAGTCTTCAGTGTCACATGAACCTTCAGAAATCATTCTTATATGATGATTTGGTGCTCAGAAAACTTTGATTATTATCAATGTTGAAAACAGTTGTGTTGCTTAATATACTTGTGGAAGCCATAATACCTTTTTTAGCTCTTATGAATAAGAGAGTTCAAAGGAACAGCATTCGTTTGAAATATAGATTTCTTTTTATAAATGTCTTAACATTGACTTTTGATCCATTCAAAGCAACCTTTTAAACAAAAACAAAACTTTTACTGACCCCAAACCTTTAAAAGGTAGTGTGTACCTTTACTTTCCATGGCTATCATCAAATAAAGGGTTAAAAAGCTGACACAAAACACATAATTAACTGAATTGAAGAAAGATTAGCTATACAAGTAAACAGAATTAAATATCCTAATATTATTTCTAAAACAAGAAACTAAACCAAAAAGACCAATTAGCTATATAGGTTTTGACAGGGTTTAACCATTCACTTAACTGATGCTTTGATTTGCTAACGACTTCTGAAAAGAGTTTGGAGCCATAATTGCTACTTAAATACTGACTTTTTTCCTATACCAGGACACTTGGGCTCCTTTTCCAGGTGTTTTGGCTGACTTTTCTTTTGAACTTCAAAGAGCCTCTTCCTGACTCCCTCCAGCATGTCTCCACCTGCCCACGACTGTCTTTCCAACCCGCTCCCCATTTTCCCCACAAAGCCTCTTGAATCCCAGGAGGAGCAGAGTTTTAGGGAATAATGCGCATACCATTCACTTCCATTCCCAGTTCTCAGAGCAGTGAAAGAAGGAATCCTGCTGTTGTGTTTACACTGCTTTTAATTACTGTCAATAGCGGACACCAAGATGTGTCATTATTTCCCGTTAAACCATGAACAAAACCTGTTGTGCACCACCGTTCCATGTATAAACCTTGTGTGAAGCAGATATTTTCTCTTGTAATGACAAGAAAGTGTCTGTGTGTGCACTCAAATTGTTACTATTCCTGCAAGTAATCATGAATGAAGTTTAAAATTACACACATACGATAACATACAAACCATTAGTTCTGCAAAGGGAACAACAAAAGGGCAATCTCATCATTCACAACCGCAAAATGAATGGGAATCTGAGAGCTGTCTTACAATTTGCACTGAGCTGTAAAAGAGAGACCTGAATATAAAGTTTATTTCCATTTCTCAAGGTACACAATCTAGACTAGAACATCTCCTTCTCAGCACCATTCACAAAGTCAGCACGTTTATTATTTATAAGGCATTTCTCCTCAAATATATATCTGTAGGGACTGTGAGACCTATTCTTACTGATACTTTACCAGGCGACTCATTTCAATGCCAGTGATGTGATAATGGGCAACTAAATAATTAAAGACACAATGTCTGACTTGCATAAATGGACCAGGAGTATTGCTTAAAGCCCCAGATCTCAACACAAGTACATTAATGCTCAGAATAAAAGGGAGCGAAAACAAGAGGAGGAATGGATACATACCGCAAACAATGCGCCTTGATGGACACATGCTCCTGTGGATGGAGAAAATGAGGTGAATAAGGGTGGAAGAGGCTCAATACATAAGCTTTCACAAGCCAAATGACAAGTTCATTATTACTTGTGGACAAATGTCACAGTCATGGCAATCATGTGTCCGACAATGTCTTGGACATTCATAAAAACCGTATCACCCAATGTGAGAGAACACAAAAGATTGTCACACAGTTCATTAATGAAATGTAACGTTTTACTCTCAAAAGCTGTAAAGAGAAAAGGATGTCAGTCAACATGTTATAATCATTCTTGATCCATTTTAAAAGTTTGACATTCATTTGCCATGTTGACAGATATCTGGGAACTAAAATACACTTAATGCATAACACTACCTAGGCCTATTCATTTATAGGCATCAGGCGAGGGAACAAATGTATTTAAGAATAAGATTATAGAAACTGCATTACATTGCATGCAGATGATCGTGAAAACATGGTCCAGAAACTTTTTTTAAAGATTAAGTTAGTGTTAGGATGCCTATGTTAAGTGTTACTTCTCAAAGAAAGGCTACTTCTGTCAGGATATAGGCTACACTTTCATCTTGAAAACCAATCGCAATAATGTTGACTGTCAATCAACTTAATAATAATCGTGTTATAGTGAATTCACGCAAATGCATCACAAGTTGATATAGGAAGATGCAGATAGAGAGATACGTAGGCTACAGGATGCGGACGCTATTTCATAAACAGAATCACTAAGACATAATCATTCAGTTATTTAATAGTATAGGACTTTGTATTGCGCATTGCTATTTTATCGCATTTCCATGCACCTACAGGAGAACTGATTCATACACATTTGTAATTCTATCTTATTCAACTAACCGCGCTTATTTGCAGGTTTTCAACTGAATTCAGAAAAATCACAATAACAGGAACACTAACCTTCTGCTCCGGGGGAGATGGTGATATATCCAATTAAAACGGTTAGAAGGATCCAAATAGGACCCATATTCACTTTAGAAACGGTGTTAATCCAAAATGTTCAAAAATACAATCGCTTTAAGTTAAATGTGAATTAGAACGCATCATCGTTTCTTTCCGGAGGACTCGAATCAATCAGCAGCGCCTAAGCTTGAAGTCTCGCAGAGTCGGTCTCGTTACTGAAGCATCCAGTCCAGTGCGCTCTCCAGCCAAACTTCCTCACAGAAAGCAGTTCCGACACGAAAATCCTGCCTCTTAAAAGTACGGGCCCATAGCAAAGACAACTTGAACGCGGGTAATTACAGAGGAACACGCACTAACGACCACTGAGCGTACGAACTGCTCTTTAAAGTGAGTTATTGGAGACACGACCAGCTGCGTTCACGAGTTGAGAAACCCCCTCCTCCGTCACCTCTACCACTGTGGGAACAAAACCTGTGGCCATCAAAGCTTTGACGTGGATTGGGTTTTGTGGTGGTCTTCTGTTAATGTTTTTTCATTAGGCCAATTAATTTGTGTGTAAACATGCATTCCAAACGTAGAATAATGCAAATTAAATGTCGTTCATTAAACGTTTAAAAACATTTGAATACTTAAAATAGTTGTGCACTTTTAGGGTCAGAGATTCCTGAGAGTCACGTGCAGCAGCGCAATCTGATCCTTGGTTGTGCGCATTCACGGGCAATAACAGAAAATGAGATTTGACTACTTAATAAAATATATTAACATATACTACAGTAAGATTAAAAAAGTAAAATTTGTAAGAAGCAAAATATAAAAATGTAAATATTAAATATATATTGTAATTGCATATGGTTTAATACATACTGTCTGCAACTAAACCTGTCTATGTCTTATCTTAGCCATTAACAAAAATATTTAGAAAATGCCAAAAATGAAGACATAAAAACTTAAATATGAGCTTAATTAATTTAGGAAAAGTGTGTGAACGACTACTGCCACCTGCTGTTATAGATAGGGGATGTAAGGCCCAGGAGAAAAAATAACCCAAAAGTTTTTTTTTTTTTTTTTTCAGGTCCCAAAGTGCACGATGGTTTAACCATAGTATAAAAATATGTGAATTTAAAAAGTGACTTCTTCCCCTCAGAGGGAGGACTATAGTGGAGTTGAGGCACAATTTGTCACATATGCAAATAGTTGTGAAATTGCAAGACTGATAATAAGTTTTCAATAAAAACTTAAAATTACCGCCACATCAAAATGTGAAAAATTTTCTGTTAAATACACTAACTTGAGGCATTCCATATCATCACAAATTAATCTCAATTATGATAGGAAAGTCAATGTGGGCCGAAATCCTTCGCAACAGGGCATCCTCATTGACCATTCTGTCATATCTCTACCTTGAATATGCCTCTGCTGTAAAAACTAGCTGCAGAATAATCACACAGTTATCACATTTACCATTTTATTGCAGTAAAATTTTTTGTACAATGCAAATGTATATACATATAAAGCTCATGCCTTTTTCTCTTCTTGTGGCAACCATTCATCGATTTTGATGTGCAAACCTTCACTTGACCTACTGCAGATAATTGCTCGGTCAATAAATGGACCTGGAAGAAAAGACATTTTATTCAAGTCAAAGAATATGAGAAGAAGATCCACCGATGTCAAATCTATTGTAGAGAGCATGGACATGATAACAAACATGTAGTCATCATTATTCTGTAGTTTTTAAATGTTCAAAGGAATTCAGCCTTGGAATTCACTCCGTTTGTGTGAGATGGTTGGAATAAATTAAACATATACTTAATACATAAATTACTTACCAAATTCTGCTGGTTTATGGCTTGCCACATCTTTTACAATGGCATGAATGTTTTCCAAAATACACTCCTTAGGCATATCCAGCTGTTTAACAAACCAAACTGAGTTAACAAATGTAACAAAAACAAAAATAAAAAAAAACTCATAGATTTGAAAATAAGCAGATATCACCCTGCTCACGCTTAATTTACTTTACTTTATTATATATAGATAGAAATGTCTGTCACCCAAAGCAGTTCAATGTGACTTACTGTTGCAACTTGTGTGTTAACATAGATGTCCTCCACCATATATTCATGACCAGTCTTGAACAATGCAATCATTCTGGGTATATTTATTCCAACAGATCCTGAAGCAAGAAACACAACACAAGAATCCAATTGAACCACTATTTAGTTGTACATTAATAGAACATGCCTGTTACATGACATGGGGAAACTCACTGACCTCTCTTGCTCTTGGGAAACTTCTTCCTCAGCTTGTTCTTCAAAGGAAGCAGCTTTTGTAGAATGTCTGGCTCAGCCAAGTAGAAATCTGCTGAGATCTCATCAACTAAAATCTGTAATTAACATTGATTAAAAGGCGCACAAAGTAAATGAGAAATTGCAAAAAAAAATCAACAATGCTCGTTTCAATAAACGATTACTATGTTATAGCCAAAACGTAGGTTGAATTCAGGATAACTGGGACCTTTTTTGTTTGAACACCCCAAAAAAACGTATACGCATATGTTGCACATGTAACTTCTCAGCCAATAAGTTCTCATGAGCTTTACCTTGTCAATCAGTTCTGCTCCACCAGCAACTGTTGCTCCGTTCTCCATCGCTATTCTGGCTTGATCTGGATTCTGTAAAGCCATAACTCTAGAATTAATGCATGTAAACTGAACAGTCTCCTGAACTGAAGCTGTAAATTCTTATCTAATCGATTCAGTCAATGACACCTATGTTTAACGTAAACCAGAGTGATGCTCCCACCTCAGTGAAAACCACTATTCTGTTGTTGTCCGACTTGAAGGGATGTGGTAAGTGAATTATGCTAACAAATGGATCCACTTTTTTCTGAAACAAAACAAATGGAATTTGATTAAAGTTTAATGTTCTGTTTAAATATAATTGTTTGTTGCAGTTATAGTGCTGAAATGTTTCTGCAACCATGCTAATGAGAAGTATTTTTCATACAGTTAACTCAAAATAACATTGTTTCTAGCTCATTGAACCCATTTAATTTAAAGTGAACCATCACAAGAAAAGACAGACTTTTGTATTAGTCACATATTACATTTTAGCAGCAATTAAACTTTTTTAATACAAAATACAAGGTCAATAACCTTCAAGAATCACTGTAATAAGAACTTGATACATTGAAGCTTTCTTGAAGCAAGAACAGCTCCTTAACAGTTTAACTTGTCTCTGACAACTGCAACTAAAGCACGGGAAAGCTCTTTCCTGGACACATTTCCAGCAAACTAACAAAACTTTTAGCAGAATTAATTCAGGGTTAGTTACTCTAATTTTGCAGATTAATTACTGGTGGTTCGAGTGATTAAATGAATACTCTACAGTTACAAAGTTTAGGGCCATAAATTAATTTTATTCAGCAGGTATGCATTACATTATCAAAAGTGACAGGGAAGTCTTTAAAATTACTACTAAAGAAAAGTCAAATAAATTGTTTTATTTTACACTTGCTTTTACACTTTATTTTACACTTTTAAACTTGCTAGTAGCACATAAAGAAACATTGATAAGAAATGTTTATTGAGCACCAAATCAGCATGTTAGACTGATTTCTGAAGGATCATGTGATGCTGAATAATGATGCCAAAAATTCAGCTTTACCATCACAGAAAAACAATAACATTTTAAAACATTACAATAGAAAATAGTTATTTTAAATTTCAATAACATTTCACAATATTACTATTTTTTACTGTACTTTAACTTTGGCAAACTTAAGACTTCTTTCAAAACATTAAAACATTTTACTGACCTCAAACTTTTCAACAGTAGTGTAATAGTTTGTGCAACCACTCTAATTAATTTACAATCATTTTATAAATTCAATTAAAAATTGGAAAAGATTAGACATACCAACTAGAAATATAAATTTATTATTTCAAAATACTACTTTTTTTATTTAACATTTACATCCTTGGTAAGCATAAGTTAATTTCAATTCATAAGCTTAAAAAAAAATCTTAACGACACCAAACTTTTGAACAGTAGTTCAAAACTTTTCTCTTAAAGCAACACTAAAGAAGATTTCAAGTCATAACAAGGTGAAAGGCACTTCTGCCTTCGGTTTGCGGTCCTATATCTGCTATAACCACACTATTACTATAACCACACTATTGTTTCCACCAAAAAAGAACTGGTTCAGAACTGGTGCTGGTTCAACTTGTGAACCTTCTCAGAACCTGTTTGTTTTTCCACTGACTAGAGAGCCCAGCGAACGACGTTGTTGCGTCACTGTGTACTTCGCCATACGTCTTAGCTTTTCCCAGAAACGCTTGCGCCAACTTCAAGCATAACAATTACAATGGCGGACTACATCGTCTTTCTCCACCAACCACTGTTTCGCTTAAGCAGTGTACAATCTTGTACTATCAATCATTGTACTATCTTTCTACTAGCGCTGTGTTTTTAGTAATGGCGGTCACAACCTTTACCGTTGTGTTGTTGGTCACAATAACCCCACTCCCCGACGTAAGCATGACGTGGTAAAAGAACGGTTCTAGTCCAGAAAAGAGTTGGTGCCACTTTGAAACCAATTTTCCTGTCCGAGAACCGGTTCTTTGGCTGTCGAAACACAAAGAACTGATCCGGTCGCATTTCTGTCGTTTGAATGAGACATATGAAAACGACAAATTTGACTTGCTTTACGGCAAGCGTTACAATTGGACATCGTTCAAAAAAGCCAGTGCTGGATAAACAGCGTGCGTGCGTGCGACACAGTAGGCTGCGGTAGGCTAAATTATTTAAGACAGCGGTAATGGACAATTCTGTTTCCAACCTGTAGGGGGACCGCAGAGGAAAAGTTCTTTAGTGTTGCTTTAAAGGTGCTGTATTTTTCACTCTACTAAAGCATAAAAATACCATAATATGTTTGCATATATTGAGGAAACATGCTAAGTTCACATACTCGTTTCTCTGAAAAACACTTCTACAGCCAGTTATTTTACTTTGAAATGTGTGTTTCCAGGCTGGAATGTTTGTTTTTGTTTTGGTCTGTGATACTGCACGTTGTCAATTTTCATTGTGCTCGTTTCTGTTGCGTGTGCTCAAACTGGCAACCTGTGTGAGCGCAGTATGAAGGTAAGAGTAGCAAAACTCAAGAGCATGTAGATGTGAATTTGAGAACTTGTACAATACATATTTGTACTTGTACGTGAACATTTACACTCACAGCTCCGATGTGAAAACCTGTAAAATAAAAATCTGAACTTGAACGCTGAGATTTGCACTCGCAGACAATAGTCACAAACCTGTATTCTGAATTTGAAGCTGCAGACAAGTAGTCACAATTGTGTAAAATGCCATTCACAAAGATACAACAACAGTCAGACACAAACTTGTAATACAAATTTGCACTTCTTCTAACATTCAAATTGGCACTTGCAACTTCTCAAATCTGTCACTACAAGTGCAAATTTCACACCTTGACTTTTGCTACTCTATTCGCGATATATTAGATGCAAAAATTATTTGTGCACTTGCAACTCAGTAGGCGAGTCGTTTTATTGGTTGGCGTCTAGCCATTTGAAATCGGACTTATATTGTACACGATGATGTCACGAAACAACGCGTCCTCGGGGACGCTCTGAAACGCTATAATGACTTAATGCATTAGAGTAGACTGATATTAAAATAAATAAATGATATTATCAAACTCAGTGATCCAAAATTCAGTAAACACCATACTAGTAATGCATACTATGTACGGGAAAGCAGATGAGCCCAGAATATGACGAAAGAAAGCTAATTTGTGTTCAGTGCTGCCTGTGTTTTATTAATAATGTATAACGCATTGTGTATGTTTATTTATTTTTTTATAACTATTGGTCCATTAAGCCTAAAAAAACGTATGTACTGCGTTAGATTAAAAAACTGAGAAGGGTCATAGCACTTGCATATTTTTGTCCTAATATTGTTAGTTTAACTGCTTCTAATTGTTCTCATGCGTAAGTCACTTTGGATAAAAGCGTCTGCTAAATGAATAAATGTAAATTAAGCGCTTTCTTGGTTTTCTATGGAAGGAAAAATGCTTACGTACAATTAAACGCGTATAAAAAGCAAATAAAAAGCTCATCTGCTTTCCTGTACATATATGCATTATTAGTATGGTGTTTACTGAATTTTGGATCACTGAGTTTGATAATATCATTTATTTATTTTAATATCAGTCTACTCTAATGCATTAAGCCATGATAGCGTTTCAGAGCGTCCCCGAGGACGCGGGTTTCGTGACATCATCGCGTACAATATAAGTCCGATTTCCAACCAATAAAACGACCCCCCCCTTTGAGGTTGTACTGCGAATTTGAATGTTAGAAGAAGTGCAAATTTGTATTACAAGTTTGTGTCTGTCGTTGTATCTTTGTGAATGGCATTTTACACAATTGTGACTACTTGTCTGCAGCTTCAAATTCAGAAAACTGGTTTGTGACTAATGTATGCGAGTGCAAATCTCAGCGTTCAAGTTCAGATTTTTATTTTACAGGTTTTCACATCGGAGCTGTGAGTGTAAATGTTCACGTACAAGTACGAATATGTATTGTACAAGTTCTCAAATTCACATCTATGTGCTCTAGAGTTTTGCTACACTTTTACCTTCATAGAGAAGCAGGTGGTAGGAGAAATAATCTCCGATACTTTGAATTGGACTGTAGTACCCATTTTGACCACTAGTTGTCACTCTTACAGATTGCACCTTTAAGTTATTATTTTAAGCAAATATTACTTAAATCAAACTTAGCTTAATAAAACAACCACGCAAGATGTACCTTTTTCTCCAGCTTCATGTCCAGACGTAGATTAATGTACACAGGCTGGTTTTCAGGACGGAAGTCCAGTTTCTGAAAGTTCTTCAGCATTTCAATGGCCACAGGTGTTTCATAGACAGGTTTTGGATAGTACCTCACCATGTACACATCATCTACTGGAGCCCAGTATGTGAGTCCATATGGTTTATGCCTGTCTTTGTCATCAACTTTTTTTGTCTCTTTCACCACCTTTTCTTGAACCTTCTCCTCTTTCTTCTCTTTCTGTCTACAAAAAGAGTTGATGAAGAACATGACCCCTCTTTCCATCTGTTTTGAATGGTTTCTTTTCTGAATTTTATTTAGACAACCTTTTTACCAAGGTAAAGACTAAATCGTGTAAATGGAACTTACTTGGTAGCAGCGTAGGATCTTACATGCTGCTGTTTGTTTGCAGTCCCTGAGCTGCAGGAGACAGAAGGAGCTCTGCATGTGAAGAACAAACTCTGACACCTGGGTAATACTGTGATTGAAACAAGACACATGAGCATAATATTATTAAAATGACTCGGTCAAATGATTTATATTAATGGTTACATTACAACTATCTACTTAGTAGTAAAGAGAATGAAGGGAGTGGATCTAAAGATTGACCACTAGGCAGCTTTCTAGCTAAATGTACCATGCTACCCAAATTCCATCAAGAAACAATAGTTACTACAGTAGTTCTGTGAGATACTGTGAGTAGCCATTACTGCCATCAATTATTGGTTATCATGGCCATTTTATGTAACAATTTAAAAACATGTGGCTCCTTTCTGTTTACTCAATCCAAGATAATGCATCTAATATTGAAATATAATTGATCCTTTTGACAGACACGCTGCATAAATTCACATAAGCATAACTATAAGATATCGTGTTCGCTTGTGTATATGTTGTACGATCAGCTCAAGTATTGCATGTCATTAATCGGAAAACACTGGAATAAACAGAATATAAGTAAAATAATATGTAATGCTTAAAACTGACCTTTTAAAAGACTCCTCGAGGGGGCAGCCATGTTGACAAAATTGTGTGTTACACTTAAAAATTCCGTCTAAATCATCAACCACCATTTAAGCGTTCCCACTCATAAATATCGTTATGATTGTTGTGCGCATCTGGCTTTGGTAAAATATTGTACGTAATTAGAAATTAATTTCTATACATGCGCTATATTTGTAGATACGACAACAAACAGGTAATATGCTCGTTACATAATGCCTTTTTGTCCCCCATCAATAAATTGTTATTTGCCCCATTTATACAAAGAATTGAACAACCCTGCATGAAATACACAAAAGTTGCACAGTAAAGGTAAAAATGTTACATCAAGTTTTTCTTCTTGTAGGTTTATTACAAGCATTTCCCTGTATGAATACGTACTCAATGTTTTTTAAAGGCATACTATATAATGAAATAAAGCATACAGTTAATGCAAGAGCACAAATGGTCTCCACTCCACTACTGCAGGTAAGCTGTATTTGTGAGTAAAATTGCACGAATCGTTCTTTGAGGCGGATCTTTTTAATGAATCGATTGATCCGAACTACTTGTTTACGAATCGTTGGCTCTCGATTCACCAATTATTGAACGGAGAATCACCTTCCCGACCTGTTCGATTCACACTTTGAGCAATACTGAAACCTAGAGCATTTGGGGCGAACGGAGGATTTGACTTGCGGGGTGAAATTGAAAAGTAAGTTAATAAACCAAATAACATACGAAATCAATAGTAACGTTTTATTACGTACAAAAAGTTGATGAAAACGAATATATAAACTTCATTTAAAATAAATAAACAACCAAATATGCCCACTCTATGGAATGCTTTTTTTATTAGACCTTGTGGAATGTGTGACGTTGGGACCACGTGAGTAACACAATTACGTAATGTCGTAAAATAATAGCCAAATATTGTTGTTTGAACCGATTATTTTAAAGTTAACTATTCGAAAGAACCGATTCGCATAAATGAGTCAGACTTCCCAGCACTAGTTGTAAGGGGACCGTTGACTGGAGCGGAAGCTCAGATTGTTGTCCTTCCTTCTGCCCGACTCTCAGGATGAGGATCGGTCACAGTTTGTCTGTATGTCTCTGATCATATCACACCAGCAGCTCCTCTCCCACCTCCCGAATGCAGGTAAGAGTCTACGTCCTGCATTCCGGCGTGCTGATTTTCTGTTGTGTATATTGTTGGGTGTCAAATGTTCAAATATGCCTGACGTCTCCAGGCAGCTCTAACGTTACCTCCAGAAGATCAGACAAGGAGAAGGTGTGTTCTGTAACTTAATAAACACGAGCGAACAGTGTTTCAACCTATTAAGTTAACTTACACGCCACAGATTATCCTGATTTATATATGACCGTATTTGGTGCTGACGAGGAATGTCTGAACTGGTGGCACAGCCAGATATGCTCCTGCTTTTCGTGTTGTGGGTGTCAGCTCTCCAACAAAACTTATTTCATGTAAAATACTCAGGCCACAACTTTTTGACATGGCAAGAATAGCTAATAATAATAGCCTTACATAATACAAACCCCGCCGTTTGAGTGATTGACATCTACTGAGTCGTTGACTCGCTGTTACCTGTAATGCAAAACACCACGACGTTATTGAAGGCATTTTAAACAGTAAGTGCAAGTTAGATTTAGTTCAGAACTTGTGTTTTGTGTTTTATTCGTGGGAGTTACTTAGTAACTTCAAAGAGCAGGTTGCGTAACGTCACTGATGTCATTATCGTGACCCAGGGTTCGTTTGGATATTAAACGCCATAATGTTCTGTCAAAAAACGTTTTGTCACATGGCTATATACACACAGCGGTTTAGTGACAGCACTCACTATACACAAATTGAACAGTATCCACAGTGTAGACATAATGTACATATAAAAATATGTGTGTGTATATATATATATATATATATATATATATATATATATATATATATATATATATATATATATGTTCACAAAATGAAATATACACCCCTATACACGTACATATGCAGGAGTACTGACAGCAGCAATATACAATGTTGATGAGAAGTGAGACATACGGTTGCTGTGCAATATGATGGTCTGTGTGACAAACTGATATATGATATCTAGTCCAGAGTCCAGTAGAATTAATAAAGTTCTGCATATAAAAAAAAAAACAGAACATTCAGGAGAAGGATATGTTATACCCAAACAGATCTTTGGCAGAGTTTGGAAGTGTACTTTTGTGTGTAACAGCTGTGACAGAATGATTACAGCGTGGCGCATGTTCTTTCTATACAAGACAAATAAGGGCCTGTTCAAAAGCTCTTGCTGGTGGTTCTACCTATTAATAGTCTTATGTGAAAGTGCTCTTTTGCTTTCATCTTTTTACAGCCGAAAGAGATTGATAAGAAACTTCTGTGACGTCTCCAAAGTTCAACTAAGTTAAACTGTCAGTGCCCTAGATTGCCAAAATGTTTTGGCTCAGCATGAGAGATACTGTATCAACTACTCAAATATTTCAGTGTAAACATCAGCTGTCTGTCTCTTAGTAAGCACTTAGGATCTCTCACGCTGGTTTGTATTTTAGAATATATTATTCAAAAGTTTTGGGTCATTAAGAATTATTATTTATTTTTTTAAGGAATTAGGCTAATACTTTTAAGGCCAGGATCATTTAAATGATCAAAAGTGACAGTAAGACATTTATAATGTTACAAAAGGTTTCTATTTCAAATAAATGCTGTTCTTTTCAACTCTCTTATTCATCAAATAATCCTGAATAAATGTATCCTGGTTTAGCAACAAAATCTTTTTCAACACTTATAATAAGACATTTTTCTTGAGCACCAAATTAGCATATTATAATGATTTCTGAAGGTTCATGTGACACTGAAGACTGGAGTAATGATGCTGAAAATACAGCTTTACCATCACTGGAATAAATGACATTTTAAAATGTATTAAAATTGAAAACAGTTATTTTAAATTATAATATTTCACAGTATTGGTTGTACCTTCGGAGAGAATAAGAGACATATTCAAAAACATTTAAAAAATCTTACCGACCCCGAACTGTAGTGTAGAGAATATCTCGATATTTTACGACCTTACTTAGTGACTACATAGTGTTTTTCTTAAAGGTTGTATCAGTCATTTCAGGCCCAAAAAAGGCAGAAACATAAATGATCACATTCATCTAATCTTTCCTAACGATCCGCTAGCTGCCCGCCCCATAAGCATGCTGTCCAAAAACCGCGTCTCTGTATGCAGCCTAGGCTCTGAAATCTGCACACAAAACAAATGGGTACACCACCACTCAAAACCAAAATAAACAGTGTTCCAACCAATCACAGACAGGGGCGGGTGTTGTGAGGTTTTGAGCTCGTGCACGGCTGGACGCAAAGTCGGAGCAACACCCGCCCCTGTCGTGTGGTGGTGTACCCATTTGTTTTTGTGTGCAGATTTCAGAGCATGACAGCATGCTTATGGGGCGGGCAGCTAGCGGATCGTTAGGAAAGATTAGATGAATGTGATCATTTATGTTTCGGCCCTTTTTTGGGCCTGAAATGACTGATACAACCTTTAAAGGGGTCATGACATGTTTTTTTGTTTTGTTTTATTATGTTCCCTTAGGTGCAATTATAGTATTACTATAGTTTTTGGACAAATTTTTTTTTAAAAATGTAGTGATATGACCTTTTCCCACCCTGTTTCTCATCATCTGACTCAAACAGTCTGTTTTGGAGGTGTTTCCCCTTTAAGAGTTCAGTGTTAACGCCCACTGTTATGATTGGCTAACGTCAGTGCTTATGCATAAATTAGTATCGCCACCTGGTTAGAACATGTGCGGATTCCGCGGAACTGTTTATAGTAGCGGGTCCTGCCGATTGGTGCGAGCGAGGCGATGGCTCTTGCAATGATACAAACCTATATATTTGAGCCAGAATCAGATGAGGAAACAGACGAAAATGAACCATCACGACAACTAAGAATGGATCAGCCCGTGTCCACATGGAAAGTGTGAAACTATTTTGAATTAATGTAATTTGTAACCCGAGGGCTGAGACACTTGAAACGGGTTATTGTTGCGTAATTATCCTATAATTTGCTAACAGTTGAACATTTCAATGAAATTATAGGGTGTACCTCAGACAAAATGCATGCACAGACCATATTTGAAGATGCAGCATTGATATGGCAAAAATGTTAATTTTGTATCACATGCAGGCTACGCAATGCTCCGTCACGTGAAACTTCGGTCTTCCGAGCTTTTACCATTGTGTCAGTTCTCAATTGATTTTGATTCATATGCGCGAGGGAGGACGAGGGAGAGAGAGAAGAGAGCAAGACAGTTTGAAGGCGCGCGTGCAGCCGGGGCTCTCTCTCTGCTCGTTCTTTCAGTAACATGCGCCCTGTCACACTCATCTACATCACTCACCGATCAAATAAGGCTTTGGCGGGCTGCATATGCTGCAAATAAACTGCATCCAACTGCTTTCCCTGACGTCTGGATCGTTCGGCAGCATATTCAAACATGTTGTTTGTCCACAGCAGGAACAGCACATCTGCGACGCTGCACGTCGACTGAACACTTGTGGGCATGACAACGATGCGATGATGCGAAATGAGGCGTAGTTGTCTTGCGCTGGAGGCGGTCATATGCAAACGACTGGTACGTCACTTCGTACCATGACGTCACCTCGTACCATAGATCCACAACGAGCTGTATTTAGAGCTTGATTAAATAAATGCTTCGTTTATAATGGGGAGGACATCTTAAGCTATGAAACTTGCAGGAAGTTTTAATAATACATAGATCTCTTATATACCAATAGATCACTGCAAATTTGGTTTCTCATGTCATGACCCCTTTAAGCTTTATTTTAAAATCACCTTAAGCAATTCTTAACCATTTATTTGAAAGTCAGAAAAAGGTTTTCTTTGCACAAGTATAAGTGCTTGTTTGTTGTCTGATTTACATCATGTACTTATATAATGTTAGTGTGTCTAAGGGCGGTCAGTTTGGTCTGAGGCCTTAGAGGGAGTCACTGGCCCTGTCCCAAATGGCACACTTCATATGCACTTTCGGTCTTGTGGACTTATAATGGCTGCCGCGTGCACGTGTCTGTTAAGTCCATGAGACTGTAGGGTGACCCGTTTGTCATTTTAGGTTTCAGAAGGGTGCTCGTGAGCACCCCCTTTGCGCACTTTTACAGAGCCTGCACTGATGCAAGCTGTGCAGCCGACTTTACGTCATGAAAGTGCGGACTTGAAGGAAAACTGTGAGTGCTTAGGGTGCCATTTGGGACAGGGCCACTCTCACGGCGTTCCTCAACTGACCACTACAATTACAGTTAAACTGCCAGCTGACTCATTGATCAGACTTTCAACTTTTTCTCAGTTTCTTATAATTCATACAAATATACAAATTCATACAAATATTTGTCTTTTGAGAAAATGACATGCTGTAAGTAAGAGAAATAGTGACGAATTATATATTTTCTGCATGAATTTTCAGATTAACAGGCATGCCAAAGGAAAAATATGATCCTCCAGACCCACGCAGATTATACACCATCATGTCAGCCGAGGAAGCGGCCAGTGGGAAGAAATCATACTGGACCGAGTTGGAGATTTCTGGTTAGTTTTTATTACTCATTTCTTCAACCTTATTCCTCATTCCTTTAAAAAAAAATGTGCCACTGAAGGAACACTGACAAGAGAAATTAATGAATAAACCACATAAGTGAAACATGAAAACCTACGTATACTAAAAAGTATTTTTTTTCCCAAAGTGACTTCTAGTTCTGAAGTTATACATTTATCAGTGTGTGTGTTCTCTGGGATATTTGGTGAAAAAAAGTCTGTGCTCCTGTGGTACAGGGCGAGTCAGAAGCCTGAGCAGTTCTCTATGGACGCTGACCCACCTGACTGCTCTCCACATCAACAACAACAACCTGAGCCGGATTCCTCCTGAAATCGCAAAGCTGCCCCATCTCGTCTACCTGAACCTGTCCTCCAACAAACTGCGCAGCCTGCCAGCAGAACTTGGCAACATGGTGACTCTCAGGTGCGTTTTAACAAATCGCTCCGTCTCTATGAGGTCCTGTCAGACTGAATGCAGCCTCTCAGCACATGCAGGTTCTTAAAGACAATAGTCATTAAGAACACTAAATTGTTTTATTGTATGTTTAATGTATAAAAATAGAATTAGGATGTGACTCGGATGGCTTATTACTCTATTTAAGCTAAAATGTCTAATCAATAGACCTTTGTGTTGTTCGCTTTGAACGATTTTATTCAGTTACACTAAACATGGTAACATGTTTTGTACTGTGTGTATTTCAAGGGAATTGCTTTTGAACAACAATTGTTTACGAGTTTTGCCTTATGAACTTGGTCGGCTGTTCCAGTTGCAAACCCTCGGTCTCAAAGGTGAAGCTTTTTTTAAGGTTTATATGTGCAGAACAAACCTCCAATTTTTTAATTAGGCCTGAGAACAATATTTATTTTGCAGGTAATCCATTGTCCCAGGATATACTCAACCTGTATCAGGAGCCTGATGGAACAAGGAAGTTATTGAATTACATGCTTGATAATCTTGCAGGTAATAACGGACACAGGTACATAGTGGCTTATTAATACAGTACACATGTTATTCATTTAATTAAGTTATTCATTTGAATTTACTTACTTTACAACTATTTCCCCTCCCAAAATTAGTCCACCCTGAACAACTCCCCCAAAGACCTTGGATCACTTTGAGGGAGCGAGACCAAATGATGCCCACAGGTACATAGTCACATTCTGTCACAGGCTTTTGAAAAGCCTGATTTAGCAACTGCAAAGCTAATATTAAATCTCTGTGTTCTCAAGCTGTGTTCACAGTAATGTGCTACAATGTGCTCTGTGACAAGTATGCAACAAGGCAGTTGTACGGCTATTGTCCGTCATGGGCCCTTAACTGGGAGTACAGGAAGAAGGGCATCATGGAGGAGATCACTAACTGTGACGCTGATATCATCAGCCTGCAGGTACATATCCTCAATTTGAAGCTCACAAAATCTCAATTAAAATGAGCAAAATATACACTACCGTCCAAAAGGTTGGGGTCTTTGAAAAAGTAATATTGTGAAATACAGTTTAATATGATTGTATTGTATTTTAATATAATTTAATATGTAATTTATACCTGTGATGGCAAAGCTGATTTTTCAGCATCATTACTTCATTACATTACAGTCTTATGTGTCACATGACCCTTCAGAAATCAGTCTAATGTGTAGATATGGTGCTAAAGGAACATTTCTAAGTAATATAGCTGCAAGTAGCAATAGGCCCAAGCACCGGCGCCACAGTGGCTTTAGGGCAGTTGTGCATGTTTTTTTAAGTCCAGAAGTATTTCCCTTA
The DNA here is from genome assembly GCA_031834385.1 of Semotilus atromaculatus. Lineage (NCBI taxonomy): Eukaryota > Metazoa > Chordata > Actinopteri > Cypriniformes > Leuciscidae > Semotilus > Semotilus atromaculatus. Next base: position 7,786,283 of record JAULUF010000035.1, read on the forward strand.
AGGACTTTTTAGATTTTTTATTAACCTAATTATTAAACGAATTATATAAAACTATGTTGTCACTGCACTACAAATGAACTGGATCTATGCCTTTATTTTATTATTCAAATTAATAGAAAAAGACAAGGCCTGGGAGATTTCTTAACCATTACCGTGAGCAAAAGCACACAGCAATGATTGGGTTAAACAGGTCCTATTATGTCCTTTAACAAAGTTTAGACTTTTTTTCAGGGTGTGCTAGAATATGCATTCATGCTTGATTGTTCAAAAAAACAATAACATTTTACATTATTACAGCTCTCTACCCAGTCTGTCCTGAACGAATTGTTTCCGGTTTCAGTGAACCCCCTCCTTCTGAAATACGAAATGCGTTGTGATTGGCAGCGCTTAGTGTGTGTTCGTAAAATGTCCCGTAAAATCAAATTTGTATTGTTATACAAACAGTAATCGATCACAAAGAACATGGTTCATTTTTCTAAGGTGCGGTGAACAGGCTTACAAAAGCTATAGTAAACAACACTATACCAACACTAATGTTGACTAGCAGGCCAGTAGCAACAACATAAAACGTATTATTAGAACTGTAGAAAACGCAACTACAAAAAATAAGACATAACGTTACTACAAATAATAAGGCATACTTGCAAGTCACAAACAACAGATTGTCCCAACAAAGTGGAAACTGCTTAATTTCAGGAGTAGATTTTGTGTGCAGGTTGCATCGTGTTTCTGGAAGGTGTTCTCCGTAAAATGTGCAGCGCACAGATAAACATATAATGTTCAGGAATAGTGTTTAAAATAAATTTGACCCATTATAAGTTTGTCAGCCTTAGGAAGGTCAAACAAATGAGATGTGGGGAAAAAAACAGCATCTCGTTGACATAGCAGCAACTCATCCAGGCGTTGTCTGCTTTTCTGCATATTCCGTGGGCATTGATTATTTAAATGAGGAACATTATGACCTCATGTAGCCCGGAAAAAATCGTGTTGTAGTCCAAACGAGCCGTATTCAAATAATACTGTTGGATTCTGTTCAAATAAAATATCTCCCTGTTGAGTTGACTGAGCTTTTTAACATTCCAGATATTTTTTTATGCTCAAACTGCAATATTACACACTAACTTAAGTTGAAAAAGAGAAAAAGCATAATAGGACCTCTTTAACTTTAAACTCTAACATTCCCAACCTTTTTTCAGGTACAGCACCCTTTGTAAATTTGCAAAAATTGGTGGCACCCTACACTAGTGTTGTCACGATACTACTTTGATACTATACCTTGAAATGTATCGATTTTCAATACCACAGGGAACAACCGCCTACTGCCGGAATATAGATCTTTTTTTATATTATCAAAAAAAATTGTCCATCCATTTTCAAAAAGTCTAGGAATTTATTCTGAAGAGAAGCCTTTGAAGCCTTTTGGAGAAGTAGTTAAAAATGTAGAGCTTGATTTAAAAAAAAAAAAACACACACATTCAAACAAAACTAGCTGACTTCCTGTTGATCGGAGCTAATGACTGTAAATTAGAAAGTTGTCCGGCTCAATGAGAAGAATATATTTACTGAGTTTGATGACTGTATGTAAAACTAACCCTCCATTTTACTTAAAAGGTGGCGCTACTCAGCCCCTTCTACATGCCTATTATTAAGGCTTTAACCCATGTTTACTGGCTGACAACTCTATTGTGTTCCATGCAATTTGAAGCATACTAAAAGTCTCAAAAACAATATTAAAGTTTATTGCGTAACGATGACAACAGTATACAAGATATCAAGAATCCTTTAGCAGGTGTCCATCTGCAGTGTCTTGACATTATTCTGATGAAGTTTGAAGCAAACAGGTAAAAATAAGAGAGATTTCTTAGCATTTTGAAAGTAAGATACTTCCTGCTGCCATTTGGTGGCGCTATGGCTTTGACTCACAATTGTCACATCAATGTGATTGGCCTTCTACAACGAACACACAGCTCAAGTTCATCAAAATCAGTTAATGTATGCCGAAGTTATGACATTGTTTCCCTTTTTTCACCATAAATGTGTTGCCTCGCCATTGTCAAACCATTTGAAATATCAAATATCTGCTCCCAATTTAGCATCTTCAATGTCTTGAGGAATGTTTTAATAAGGAAAAACCGCTAATTAATAATTTTTACTATGTATTGGTATGTAATTTACGGTGGTGTAAGCTGCTGGAAAAAGCTTTAAAATGGACCTTGAAAGTGCTTGAAAAGTGCTTGAATTTGACCTTGGAAAAGGTGTACGAACCCTGTATAAGTTTATGAAATTTGGTTCATGCAGGTAAAAAGGGGCGAACTACAGAGCCCCTAAAATACAACAATATAAAAGGGTGTGCCACAGAGCCCCCTATGGCAACTTGTGCCCGGCCCTGATAGCTGACTATTTTCCAATGTGTGTGAAAAGTTTCCTTTTGGGCCCCAAAAGTGCCCAAAATGTCGAAAAATATATTAGCTTAGGAAAACAATTGGTCCTTTCCCTCAGGCCTTGGGGCCTAATTGTCAATGTTAAAAACAGTTGTGCTTAATATTTTTGTGGAAACCGTGGTAGGTTTTTCTTTTTTCTTTTTCTCTTTTTTCATGATTCCTTGAGTAGAAACTCAAAAGAACAGCATTTATTTGAAATATAAATCTTTTATAACAATGTAAAAGTACTTACTGTCACTTTTGATCTTTTTTGCATCTTTGCTGGACAAGTTTTATTTTTATTACAGACCCCCACCCACCCCCCGAACCTTTGAATAGTAGTGTACCTTTCATGTCTGTAGTTTCTATTATGGTTAATGAAAATGTGTTTTTTCCACAATAAACAAAGCTAAATGATTAAATATGCATTGAAACAATAGATTTCCCTTGAAGTCAATATTGTGCTTTTGATATCTGCAGTGGTTTACACTTAGCTGTAATTCTCCAACTGCATGTGCAGGAGGTGGAAACAGAGCAGTACTACACTTTCTTTCTGGAAACACTGAAAGAGCGTGGATATGATGGCTTTTTCTGTCCAAAGTCTCGTGCCAAACTCGTGTCCGAACAGGAGCGAAAACATGTGGACGGCTGTGCTGTTTTCTTCAAGACTGAGAAGTGAGTAACCCCTTCCATCTTTTACAAGGTTTAAAGTGAATTGACATCCAGCTCATCTTTTTTTCATCTTTATTACTTTCTAGATTTGCTCTGGTGCAGAAAAACACAGTGGAGTTCAATCAGGTTGCAATGGCAAATTCAGAGGGCTCAGAGGTTATGCTAAACAGAGTCATGACTAAAGATAACATTGGAGTAGCTGTCTTGTTGGAGGTGAAGGAAGACCTATTTACTAGTGGTAAGGACATTGAATGATAACTCTGTAATTGACATTAAATAGCTCCTGGTTTCTTCTTCTTCACACGCTGCTGTTTAGCCTCGTCCTGTAGATGGCAGTAGATCTCAAAGTTACAAATGTGTACCTGAGATGACAATAATAACGAGTAATTCATTTTTAGGCCAAAAATCCTTATTCATCCATACACACATCCAGTTATTCATCTATAAGACATTCATTGCTACCTGGATGTTAAACACCTTTAAAAATAACATAAATAATAGCATGTTTTAGAAGATAAAACAATTAAATTAAACATTTATGGCAGTCAAAATTTTGTAACCCAAAATGTTGGGTTATGCGGTGTTCTGATTCACAGAATTTTATTCTGTGGTTGTCGAATTTATTGCTAGGTTGTTTTTCAATGATAACACTACATGTCCTTCATACAGCTGAATACAATTTCTTGAGCTTGCACACTTTTGAAATATGACAAATTTAACAATCTCTTCTTGGTCTGCCATAAAGCTTTCAGTCGTTCATCAAAATACATTTGTCAGCAATGTTTCAGATAAGACCCTGGTTCTGCTTTATTTCTTCTTTCTCAGCATATTCTTAATTTTTTTTTCTGCGAAATCAATTTACAATATTTTGAGTTTTCAAATGATTGCGATATAGATTGCACTTTCAAAACAGTGTTTCCTGTTTTCACAGTGTTTCAGAGTTTTTCAATTACCTTGATAATAGAATATCTTATTTAGATGTTACGTAATGAATCTCGTAGTAATTAAAGGAGGCAGCTCCATTTCCTCCTCTTTATTGAAATATTTTCGTCCCATTTGCTTTAGTGGTGTTATATTGCAGGTTTAAAGCAGCCTCCAGAGAAACAGCTCCTGCTGGTAGCTGATGCCCACATGCACTGGGATCCAGAGTACTCTGATGTGAAGCTTATCCAGACCATGATGTTCCTGTCTGAGCTAAAAAGTATCGCTGAGAGGGCCTCGGGATCCATCAACTCTGCCTCGCCCACGTCAGACACCAGCTCCATCCCTATCGTCTTGTGTGCTGACCTCAACTCCCTCCCAGACTCTGGTGAGTTATATTTGAAAATGCTTATTAAAGATAAATTATTAGAAAGAATGGGGAACACACAAGTGCAATCTGTATTGTGTAAGTAAGTTCTTATTAAGGGTGTGTTCACACTTGGTATGTTTGGTTTGAATAAAATGAACTCTGGTGCTATTGATCTGTTAGTGTGGTTCAGTTGAATAAGTGTGAACTTTTGAAGAGGCTCGTCTGAAATATGAACTACAACTTCAAGCACAGAAGCCATAAAATAGGAAATTGGCCTTTCCGTTCCTTATATTAGCTTAAACCTACATCCACCTGCTACGATATTCAAGGGACAGTTCACCCAAAAATTACAATTCTGTCATCATGTCTTCATGTCGTTGCAAATCTGTATGACTTACTTTCTTCTGTGCAACATAAAAGAAGATATTTTGAAGAATGTTGCTAACCATTGACTTCCATTGTAGTGACAAAAATCACTGAGACCTTTAGCAAAATAATATATTTTATGTTCCACAGAAGAAAACAAATGTCAAACAGGTTTGGGATGACATGAAGGTGAGTAAATGATGACAGAATTTAAAGTTTTGTGTGAACTGTCCCTTTAATGACAGTGCTAAGAGAAATAACGACTTTTGCCTAAGTCAGATTTGGCATGAATCCCTTGTCTCAGCATCACTAGGTTTCGTGACTTTTCCTCACAGGTGTGGTGGAATATCTGAGTAGTGGTGGAGTTGCAGAAAATCACAAAGACTTTAAGGAACTGCGGTACAGCGATTGTTTAACCAACTTCAATTGCAACGGTAAAAACGGCAAGCCTGATGGCAGTATCACGCACAGTTTCCAGCTGAAGAGTGCCTACGAAGGAAATCTCATGCCCTACACCAACTACACTTATGACTTCAAGGTGAGGAGATTCATAATTCATTATTTTTTTGTTGCACTTTATTTTAAGGTGACGTTGTTTCATTGTACTTGCTCAAATAAGTATGGAGTAATATTAGAAGAGTTCAGATGCAAAAGCCTCTAAGTGCCATTTGAAATTTTCTTCTAGAATGATAATTTTTATCAAGCTCGTATATTTAAGTTCAGTAATTTCACTTAAATGGCTATGAAAATGACCTATTAATTGTCATTTAAGTGAAATTATTGAACTTAAGTAAACAAGCTTGATAAAAATGATCATTCTAGAAAAAAAAATTCAGATGGCACTTAGAGGCTTTTGCATCTGAACTCTTCAAATTAACTACATGTACTTACTATACAGTTACGGTTATGGTTTGGGGTTAGTTAATTTACTGTTATTACTATAATAAGTCACCTTAAAATAAAGTGTTACCTTTTTTTTTTTACTCAAAATGGGAATAGATGATATGGTCTTGGGTATTTTCTACATAAGGGCTCTAGAAATGGCAAAAAATGACTTGGGATCCATCCATTTCATATAATTTTTTTATTTGGAGCCAAAACATTTTTTTACAAACTACAGAATTAGGTCAGTGAGGATGTTCAGATGTGCTTTAATTCATTGAGTTCATAGCTTCTTGCTCATTTTCTTTTGAATACCAGTATTTATAATAGAAGACCATTTTTCATTTTATTACAACAAAACTCTAGAATCTTTAATTGTCATATGAATATCAAGTCCGTAAATAGTCTCACAACATCACAACAAATGTTCCTGGTTCAATTAAAAAATGACTCATGGTTCACGTCAAGAGTCAGTAATGACTCCAAATGATTCTCTAACTAAGTGAGTCTGATTCAAAACTCAACCTTTCATTTGTTCATTCATTTGAGTCATTCGTTAGTGAATCGTGTCTCTCGCTTTGTTATTTCTAGATGCATGCTGTTTAGATCCATGCTGCATATTGAGATTAGTGCCCTTTTTTAAAAACCTGTTTCCTCTTCTTTTTGTGAAGGGTGTGATTGACTACGTCTTCTTCTCTAAGACGCATATGAGTGTTTTGGGGGTTCTGGGTCCACTGGAGACTCAGTGGCTGAAGGACAACAACATAACCGGCTGCCCACACCCGCACATCCCCTCCGATCACTTTTCCCTCCTGGCTCAGCTGGAGTACCACCCTCCTTTACCCCCCCTCAACGGGCTGCATCTGCCTGTCCACAGGTAGTGCAGCCCGCCTTCCCTCACTCTCCTAAACCCCAAATCATGGACAAACCCCAATCATGAGCCCCTAAAACTATAGGCACACACATTAAGGAGTGAAGTACTCACCTACTTTGTTCCTTTTTTTAACCTTTGCACACGATTGTATGATCTTATTATTACATTTTCCAACTTGAAAACAAAAGCTTAATACCAAATTAGGGTTGGGATTCTCTGTTTGGTTCAAAACAAATGCTGCTTTCAGGGAAATTTATCCGTTTGTCTGAATCTGAATGTGAGATTGTATAAGCCATGTGTCAGTATATGGATTGTAGAAATGTGTAACATATGTGAAGACAGATCGTGTTGCATAATAATGTCAGCACGAGTATTAAGACTTTGTTTTTCGATCAGCATCTTTTAAATTCCCCTTCAACATCTCATAAATTTGACAAAGAAAGTGTAATGAATTCAAATAAAAATGACTGATTTGTAAATTTCCCCAGTACAATAAAACCACATTTGTCTCTTTATTGTGCAACATCAAATATTCACAGCATCCTGTTCGATTCAAACTCAAGTTCCCCTATTCGACATTACCAGAAGATGGATTTGCATTAAGATAATCAAGTGGAGAACTATTTTTAATCTAGTTTTAATCGAAAATCATTCATAGTGCAATGTGAAGTATTATGCAAAACATTTCTTCAAGTCCAAAATTGACACTATCAAAGAGGATCCCAGCCCTACTGATTATAACCCAGCTGTGTATGTTTGCTGTTTTCTCTTGCTGCTTGCAACATCGAAATCACATCACCGTACTGATGTATATTTACACAAAGTCCTCCCTGCCTCATTTATGTCAACAAGCATTTCAAAATAATTTTTGATTGGCAGGGTTGGTGTTATTGGTACAATTTATTGCTACAGAAGACTAGCTAGGAGGATAAGGGATAGTTCACCCAAAAATTCTGCCATCATTTACTCACTCTCTCACGTTTTTTCAACATGAAACAGAGAGTTCAGTGCTTATATACTTCAGGTGTCAATCAGTGATTGGCCAGACCAGTATAAATGAAAGACATGGCATTCGAGTCTTCCTGGTAGAACTAACGTTAAAGCTATCATTTCTTCTGTCGAACAAAAACGAAACATGTTGGTAACTCAACAGTTTGGTTACCATTGACTTCCATTTTTTTGGGGGGGGGGGAAAGACAAAAACACTGAGAAATTTATTTTTGTGTGTGTTCCACAGAAGAAACAAAATTACATGAGGTTGAGTAAATGAAGGCAGAATCTGCTTTCTCGTGTTTTTCCAGGTGTTTTTTAACGCTAATGCCTTGTCAACTGCAACAGTACAAATTGAACGTTAATTCATATTTATAAAAGCCATTTTGTGATTTGCTGGAAATGAGAAAAATTATGATACGTTTTTATCAATAACATTATCAATAACAAGTATATGATATTATGATATATGATATAACAAGTATATATTTATTATCAATAACAAGTATATGATTTAAATGGGTCATGACTCATGACATGATAAATCAAATTTGCCTTGATCTTTGATCTTTCATTAAAACATTCTGTAAATTTCAGATATTAAAACACTCCTCATTACAAACAAAGCATTTATTTTATCACGGCTCGTTTGGATATTGGGGGGATTTAGACATCACGCTTGCAAACACATTTATATAAGATATTTTGAGCTGAATTAAAAGGGTTATGCATGAAAAGAGTTATTTTGAATTAAAGTTAAAAGAATTTTCTTAAATTATTATTTATTTATTGATCAAATCTAGTAATTTAAAGATAAATTGGATAGAAAATCTTGCATTAAAAAATGTAGAAAAAAGATGATCAAAATGAAAAAAGATAAAAAAAATAATTAAGTATAATTTTAGGGCTTTGGGAAGGATTTGTTACAAAGTGTTAGCTTGTTTGCGTCTACGGGCCATCAAAACACTTCATCGTACCAATAATAACAGCGTCCATTTATGGAAAAGCTTTAAAAGAGCCGCCCCTTAAATACAGATAATTACAGCAAGAGGGTCATTGAGGGTTGAAAATAATTGTTTTTCCATATTTTTTGGGTTTTTTTGTGGGAAAAAAACCTATTAAAATTATGACAAGGAACATATTTTCTGTGAAATCAGATATTCAGATTTTCTCTGTCTTTAGGAAACTTACGCTGACTTGTACAGACTGTAAATCGAGGAAAAAATCTGGGCAAAAGTTGTGTAGTGCATTCCAGAATTTGGCCAAACTAGAATAACTTCTAAAGCATTTGTTTGATACCAGTGGCATTACTGTAGCTATTTCTCTGCATGATTGCTTGTGAAGTCAGACTTTAATAAACCAAACTATTTTTTGTCCAAACAAGCAATACATTTTTTTTTAAAGCAAGTTGTTGAGTTAAAATCCTGAAGCATTTTATGAGGTTTTATGATGTTTAACCTGTGAGGAGTGCAAGTTGGTGGAAGTACAGGCTCACACAATGACTATTCGGACAAAGCTATTGCTCACCATGCTAGCAGACTGTGCCTTGTTCTGTGTGGAGCTGTTATGAGTAAAAAGCTTAAAAATAAGAAAGGTTTAGAGGTGCTAAAGTTGATTATGAGGTGTTGGACTATGTGTGCTGCATGTTAATTATAACTTACTGCCATTGGACAAAACCAATAACCACGCTGATTAACTCCCATCCCTGTGAAGTTTAATTAAATATTTGGTTTAGATACAGACAACACATTCACATTCTTATCAGCCTCTATGAATTCACTTTTGCAGAAAATGATTCACAATTAGAGCATTCCACTTTGATCAAACTGTGCCTAGTCTGAATCATCTTTTCTACAGCAGTACTGCCCGTGAAAGCAAGACGCTTACAGAGTGAGCCAGCATCAGCATCCCCTCCATCCACCCATCCATCTCTATTCTTCACCAGAGAGACATGTTGACTACTAAAGTGACCCTGTCCCTGATCCTGTTATAATGTTGCTGTTATGGTCAGCAATGCTAAATCAGTTTGCTTTGCATTGTTTCACTGGTTTTGTGGTAGCAGTAGTTTTGTTTTCTGAGGCTTATATTGTGTGTATATGTTTAAAACATATCCAGAATCCCACAAAGAAATTCCCACTGAACCAGCTGAATATACATTTCCAAATATAATTGGCAAATGGTCTGACTAGCCATGCTATTTTAATCTAGATTGAACACGCAGTGTTTTAAAACACAGTTAGAAATGCATGTGGAATAAAGCCCAAGTCTTTCCTTGAATGTGGACTGTGGCATCAGGGATTGAGGTCAGTCTTGTTGAGAAATTCTAATTAATGAAGGACCTGAATGATTGTAATATGATGTAAAGCATATTTTTAATAAACTTGAGACACAATGACTGGAATTGGCAGGGGGATAAAGAAATTTCCCAACATGATGATGGCTTTAGCATGGGCTTTTTCTCAATGACTCAACTGAGGAATACATGTTTTCTAAATCTTTTTTGGTCTATGAACGCATATTATGCGTTATGATTTGAAATACAAAACTCATCTTTATTGTGTTGTTTTGCAACTGAAAATGGTGCTATGTGTGGCACATTTGTAAAACAAACTGAAAGACCTGTCCTAGTGCCCTACCTTAAATGCAATAAAGATGTAATTTAAAATGAAGAAGGTTGTGAGATTTTTATTTCAAAATAATAATTACAGGTTTTTTAGGCAGCCTACAATAACAACATATAAATTTGTGGCTGTATAGCATTCATCACATTAGAGTTAGCGGTTAGAACGAAAGCAACAGTTCAGAAAATGGAAAATATCTTTCTTGCGGTTGTTCTTGTCCACATTGATTTATGGCCTGGTGGGCACAGCAGTTTCCTTTACAGCTCTTTTGCTAAAGGAAAAAGAAACAAAAGGAGAAGATAGTTAGACAACGCAAAGAAAGAAAAAAAACAAAAGGTCAAATCTAGATTACGGTTTCGATTTTGGGAGTTAAAACTTGATATCCAACCTTCTCATTACTTTTGAGATGATATTGTTGATCCATTTTGCTTCGGGGTTTATGCAAACTGTTTTGTTGTCCTTTTTGGTAATCCTGAAGAATTGAAAGAGATTTGATGACTATATGCAACAATATTTTTCTGAGAACTGCGTGGGCAAATGTGCAAATGTTACAATAATGTAAGGTATTTTCGAGAGCTTTGAGGTTTGTTAGATCAGAGGAAATGCCCACCCCCATACACATTTCCCTTTGTGATTGAAGTGTATAGAGACAAAACATCATGACTCACAAGATCTCGATTTTGCGACAGTGTGCTCCTGGAGGCACGATCTCAATCTTCTGGAACAGCCGAGGTGGGATCACGGCTGAGGTGGTGGCCAGACACTGACACTTGTTGTTGGTAGCAAAGCCATCCATTGGGAATGCTGAAACAGTTAGAATTATGTTTATCAAAAGTACAATATTACAATAATTTGATCAGAATCAAAGGCAGACTTAATGCTAATTTGTTTTGTTTTTAAAAGAATAATGTACATTTGTGCATCCTAACAACAACAGCTAAAAGCATAAAGTAAATGATAACACAGATCCACCTTTAAACTTTAAAAGCACCTTATTTATAGACATCTTTGATCAAATAAATTAAGTTAATGCACGCTAATACACAATTTTGTGTATTAAATGAATACACAATTCATATAAATATTATACAATAACATTTAAAATGTGATGATTAAATATAACAGTTTTTTTTTTCTATTTTTTTTTTCTAGACTCTTACCCATGTGGGTTGTGAAGCAGCAGACTGCAATAGCTGCCAGCAGTAAATATGAGTTCGGGGACATGTTGAGGCTGAGATCAGGCGTGGAGTGAAGCAGGTTTAGGACGAGAGGCGTCTTCTGCACAGTTTATATTGATGCTCAAAAGAGGAAGTGATAAAGGAGGGGAAAAAAATGCATACGAGTTTAAATTTTGCTGTCAGTGGAAAATAATTATAGCTTTACTCTAAGAGGAGTTGGAAAATCTCACTTTATATATATATATATATTGCATATTATTTGGAAGCTCTACATCCTCTATTGTTTTTCAGGACTTTGTGTAACACTTAATTTTAGTGTTCTTGTTACACATCTTACTTTTATGCATAATGCACCTAACCCTTAACCAAACCATATTCCTTACCCTATACCTTATAGTATGTACATATGGTTCATTAATATTACTCGGTGCTTAAATGTTATTACACTGTAACAAGGACTCATTGAAATGCAGTGTAACCAAATTTACTTCTGAATCTCATTAGTGAATTGTGTTAACTCATTGGTGATAATTAACACATGGCAATGGACTTTTGTATTCGCGTTTGGTAAAATAATTTGTATTTTTTTTATTTTCTATTGTATTAGTTATTGGAATTCATTAGTAATAAAAACTCAAAGTGTCAACAGAAGAATCATTTATATATAGCCTAAAATGATCTTCCATCCTGAATGCAATAAGATTAAAACCTAAATCTTAAATAATAACACACCTAAATAATAAAATAAAAATAATTAGTGAAAATACCTATACATTTGTCAGGGGAAGCTGCTTGCACACATATATAAAGAATTTTTAAAAGTTGGTTCCTTTCATATGGTATGTTTCTTACCACAATTGTGCAGTCTTAAAGTCTCTTTTATCCACAAACTACTTTCACTGTTTCACGTTGGAAACTGCATGGTTTCCATTCTCTTGAAAAGATTTGAAATGTTCTTTCAGTTTCATGCTTTAGTGGCTTGACTGAACTCACTCCAGTTATAATGTACACAAAAATGACTGTCATCTGACGTTTGTGTTTTGGGATCTGAAGAATGATATTTCACTGTAGCAGAAAAATTAAGCTTTTTGTTTTTTAGGCTGGTGCATTATAATAGAACTATCTCTTAAACAGCAGAAAAGTCAGGAGCAGAGAAAGAAATTTGATACATATAAAATTAATAGTGTTTATTAAAATTAAATGGTTAATATAAATGGTTACACTTTACTTTAAGTGGTCCGTGTTGCAGTGTAATTACATTTAAGTACTTAGTAATAATTAGCTACTACATGTTAGCTAGTTAGTTGCATATAATTATGCATAATTTATAGTGTACTGTAACTATATGTAACATGTAACAAAGACACTTGTCTTATAATGATTGTTCACAGGAGAAAACTATGACAAGAATCATAAAGCTTTATTTTGATAATATCTACGTGTCCTTTCAATGGATTTTTCTAAATTGTTACAGATTAAAAAAGCAAACTTGCAGTCAAATCTAGACTCAAGTCTTAGACTCAAATTCTCGGTTTGTTTAAGATGGGAATTTTAGTGTAGTGCATGAATAATAAGTGGATGATAATTTTGCTGAAACTTGTTTACTAAAATAGTTTGACAAACAAACAGCCTTGTTGAACAGACAGAAATTGCAAAATAAGGGAACAGAAATTGCTGCCTTTGTCGAGCTAAAGATTCCATCTATTTTCAGACTGCCCGCCTCTGAACAAGTGCTGGCTTGGGCATTTCTTTACGTTACCGTAAATGAAAAGGCACCATGAACCCAGCATCAGAAAATTCAGCCAGCAACAAAGACAAATGTCCGTAAACCTCCAAAAAAGAAAAAAACTTCCAGGAATGGTTGAAAACATAACAGTTCTGAAGTGGCAAGCAATATAAAATCCAGATATAAAACCAATTAAATATCAATGGAAGGATCTGAAAGCAGCAGTTGGAAGAAGGCAGTCTTAATATTAAAATTGGAGCAGTTAACAAAAGAAAAGTAGGCCAAATTGCCAGAGGAGAGCTTTAAGAACATTTAATTAAATCTACAGTGCAAAAAACACTGTCCAAGCCATTTCAGGATATCAGTTTGTGTAAAGTATGTAATACCATGTAATAAGTAAAGTAAACTAACTATGTAACTAACAATTTTTATTTTATTTTAATATTCTGTGTGCCATTACAAAAATAAGTAAATAACAGCAAAAGTGCCATACTGTAACATATATGTTCTGTTTTGGTTTAGTTTCATTGTGTTTTGCCTGTGTGACCATCTGTGTTCCCTTGATTAATGATTCCGTTCACCTTTCGTTCTATTACAGTTTTTTTCAACTGCTAACAAGCGCTTGCCCATACTTCAGATACTTTTTCTAAACTCTTAACACACTCACACCTACAAAACACAATTGACCAAATGGATAATTTTCTTCTCAAAAACACATTCTGTTAAATATATACTAACTCTTCATTTCAAAATAGAACACATCTTTCTCTGCACACACTAACTTTACCAAAACACTGGAAATCTGACTCAAAATGAAATGATTCTGTCACAGAATAACACTTGTTTTCACTTCACAAAGTACATGCAATCAATCAAAGTACACCAGGTTTCAAAATACTGGCTATTGTTGACATTACAAAAACTGCATAGACTTTTATGTTTCGGTTTTATATGTATTTGCATGCAAAACATGCAATCCACCGTTTTTACACAAAATGTATTGGTTGGGAACTGTATGTCCACATGTACAGTAATGTTCACATTCAAAAGCAATCCAGTAAAAAGCAAATCAAATAAAATACTGTTGGTGTTGTTGTTGTTTTGGGACACTCCTACTGGCTGTGATGGTTCTTGAATGTCTTCTCATTCACACCCAAGGAAAAGTTTGCATATCATATTGCCAAATTTTAGAAGAGTCTCTTTGATAATTCTGCCCAATTGGATGGAGCTATAACCAGTGTGCATGGGCAGTATTTCAATTAAATGTATTTTAAATACGTATTTAAATTACTTTAGTGTATTTTGTAATTTGTATTTTGCAGGTGTGGAAAAAATAAAATGTAGTTTGTAACAAAATACTTTGAGGGAGTGTATTTAGAGTATTTCAAATACTTAAATACTTAAGAAAAATCACCATAGTACATGATTTTGCCATATTTTCGGTCTGATGTTGGCAATGGCAATGTCCAGGTTAGATGCACGAAAAGCACGTGACACCCTAGACCGGGCTACCTCCAAGAAGTGAATGAGTTTTGAACACAGGAGAAGAAGTGGCCCCAGCAAACACAGAACGTTCCCCTAACGTTCCCGATGGTTCCCATGCGGTTATTTTTTTGGGAACCAAACAAGAACGTTCTAGGAACATTCCCTATAGGTTATTTTTAGGTTCTATTTTTATAACCTTAAGGAGAACGTTCTGGGAACCAAAAACTAACCAAAATCTAGAACCTAAAATTGTTTGCTGGGGCGCTGCTCCTCTTAAAACCGGCATTAAGGTAAAGTGTTTTTTGAAAAATATACAGTCTACACACACACATATTGCACACTGAACGGCATTATAGAAAAAATAATTGTGCCTTAGTTATGAGATCAATGCACTGTGTTGTCCTATAGGCCCTACCTATTATGAAACAGCGCATCTGTTGTAACTCCACTGAAATCTCCATGCTAAGCAAGCGTTCATACAATATAACATCCATCTGCAGTTTTTACATGTTTTTAAACGTATTACATATGAGAAATATTGATATTAATTTTGTATAAAATAATCAATCAATCCTATTGTTTTTCAGTAATTGCGCACGCAGCGCGATTCTACTATGGAAAAGGCATACGCGGTCAAGGCAGTTAGAGTCTCGTGTAAAACAAACCCTATGATTAATATGATTAATCATATATATTATGATTAAAATGGAATTTTGATTTTGTGACGAAAATGCTCGGTCTGTTATCTACCTAGAGTAACGGTGATAATATGGCTACATAGCCTATACATCAAACACGTTTTGCTATTAAGGGCAGCCTACACCATTAATGTGAACTTAGCTATACATGCCATTTACATCAGAGGACCTGTAAAGATTTAGTGAAATGCCCATACTTTTTTATTTTGCTCTTTCGCCATTTTGAATTTACACATTTCTCATATTTGTGTTATTGCTACTATTTGTGTTATTGACCTTTCAGTTATAAAAAAAAAAAGACTTAAGATTATTGTGGGAGTATTTTTGTATTTTCAAAATACTAATTACTTGTATTTTATTTAAATACATTTTTCACATCAGTATTTTGTATTTTATTTTGTTACATTTCATGAGCCAGTATTTGTATTTTGTAACAAAATAGTTTTTGATGTATTTGTGCCCACCTCTTCGACCCCACGACGGGCACGATCTTCCGATGGCCACAGGAGGACAGCCTAAGCCAGGGCGGGGCCGCCACTGGGACACCTGCCCACCAGGTCAGGGAGGTGTTATCTGTGCGAAGGGAGTGGATGTGATGCTACTTTGGGCCAAGAGCATCACGGAGGGGAGTGTAAGAAATTGTAGAAATTGTATCATAGAGATGAAGGAAGGAAGTTACATTGTTTCTTCATTATTCGGGTTGATCACACCCTGAGCAAATGGTAGTCAATTGTAGAATGGGACTGGGTGTGGGACAATAGAGAACCTTATCAAAAAGTGGCGTGTCTTAACTTCATTAACATACAAGTCATGATACGATGCTATGCCTTAAGGGCAAGGAAAAATGCAGAGACTTTGTTGTTACGCTGATGACATATTGGTGACTAAAAGTCTGAATAACAATGATCAAAGGTTAGTGTAAGGAATTAAAATTCTGTCTAAATTACAGTCTTAGGACATTATTTGTTTATGATGAGAGAGAGAGAGAGAGAGAGAGATTGATTGAGTGGAAGAAGAGGGATTCAGCCAAAGCTGAAGCAACGTGTGATACAATGAACCAAAACAACACAGCTGACTTTTCTAAAATCAAATGAATAATGAACAGACATGCTTTGAAACTGGTTAAGAGGCCATATGAAAATGAGATAAAAGCTACAGGAAAAGGTAAGATTTAAAATATCATTTAAAATGCAAAAGATCTTTTTAGAGAAAGGATATTAATAAGAAATATGAACGGTTCATATTTAGATGTGTTTGATTGTGACTGCACTTTATATCTTGGTAAATGTGAGTTTAGAGGAACCTCTGGAAAGAGTGTTTTATCATTACAGATGGGTTAAGGCGAATTACAAATTAGAGAGAGGTTGATAATTCTGAGTTAATCTGATCATAAAGCTTTGTCTGTTAGTCATTTATTTTGGTCATTTATGACGTACAGTAGATTTGAATTACTTTCTGGATCAATTTAAGTATTGATGGAAACAATACAGAGAATTTTGTGCTGAAAAGTTGAAAAGTTATAGATAGTTGATAGATCAATAAACAAATTTGTAGATTTGATGGAAACAATACAGTGACACATTGGCTAAATAAATATAATTTATCAAGAGAGCCCTTAACATTTATGTGAACAAACAAGGAGAATGACTTATGAGTGACTTTGACAAAATCTGGACTGACGAACACCTTGACCTGACGGCAAGAATTGATGACTTATAACTGGCTTAAGAGACCAACAACAGGTCTGGATAAAACAGGATACGCTCTGAGACTGGGGCCGATTGACCTTAAAACACTTTGATAAGAAGAGGAGATTGTGACTTTAGATAATACTCTTGTTCCAGAGGCAGAGAAAGATGCCTGGAGGAAAGATGACTGAAGGAGAATGCTTGGTTTAGAGTTGATGACAAACCATTATGATAAAATTGATAATATATCATAATATATCAAGTAGAATTGTGCATCAAAAGAGAGGGGGGGGGGCACTAAATGCTGAGAGTCGTACAAAATGTCTGTCTGTAAGTGTGCTAATGACAAAGATTGTTTCAGCAGGGTAAAGGCCAGAGCAGATGCAGCAGCAAAGGCTTTGGGTACAGCAGTACACCAGACAAACAGTGCCTAACATTGCGCAGCGACTAACTCAACATTTTTATTCTACAGGATGTCAGGATGAATTGCATCAAACAGGACTGATTCTGTTCCAAATGCATAAATATTGTCTTGTTAACATAAGCAAAGTGGGTCGAGTGTTTTTCAGGGGACGAAAAGGATCATGAGTGCTATTCAGTGAGCAAGAAATTATCCAATGATATGCTTCAGGTTGAAAATTACACAGGTCACACCAAGAGGGACGACCGGATCGGCCACTAACAGAATCACTTAAGGTCTCCATTCACAGGTGACAGCAGACAGTAAATGGTTCACTCCTCAATCAAGGTTGCAAGGATGGAGATGTGACAGCTAGGTACAGGCATCTTAAACTACACCAACCAACCTCAGCTACTCCAAACGCCAACGCCAATGCGAAGCATAAAGTGGGGAAATCAAGGACGTGCTAGTAACGTAACCTCCCCCACCAACGTGGGAAGCCCAGGGCAACAGCTCGCAAAGAGCTAAACCTGGCGAAGACGGAACGTCTGTGGGCCGAACGAGATGATCATGACACCTGGAGAAAGATGCGGATGAACTGATGTTTAAATTTAGCAGAAGAATCTGTTTTTGTGATGATTTTGATGATTTTATTTGATTGATTAAAACTAGGTATTGATATGATTTGATTGGTGCAAAATGCTTTCGGGAAAAGTAGGACATTTTTTTTTATTAATTGTGGTGTAATAAGTACGGTAATAATAATAAAAAAAAAATTAAAAGACGATCTGTAATGGAAATACTAGGGTTAATTTTGAATAAGTAAATTGGTTAGCAACTTTTCTGGAAAGATTTTATTAAATAAGTTGTTAAATAGAGCTCACTAAGTAAAACCATTGCCTGATTGAATTAAAAGTTAATTAGGAAAATCGAGGTGATACACGGAGATGGCCATGAATTAATGATTAATGTGTTGTTATGATAATGTTGTTATTCATGGGTGAATAGGAGTCTGTTCAATTGGAAAATGACAGGGTATCCCAAGGATGAACAATATTATACAAACAATACAAATAGCGGAAATTACAGTGTAATGCTTTGATTGAGTTATTTTTTTTTAATTATTATTATCTTTTTTCTTTTTTTAATTTAATTTCTTTTTATACTTTTTATTATTTTTCTTTATTCCTACTATGCTTTAAACTGGTTTCAGATTAAATGCTTACTTATTTGATACAAACTTTTTACTTCTAAATTTTCACTTCTAAAATCTTCTTTCCAAAAGTTCAAGTAGAGTGATCAAATACATGAAAATCAGACATGAAGAGTTTAACTGTGATGCAAAGACTTGAAGTGATTGTAACCATTTATGGGTTGATGCAGTATTATGATCATGTTAAGTTGTTAACTGTTTATTATTTATATATATATACACACTACCGGTCAAAAGTTTTAGATCAGTAAGATTTTTTATGTTTTTAAATGAAGTCTCTTCTGCTCACCAAGGCTGCAATTATTTGATAAAAAATACAAAAAAAACAGTAATATTGTGAAATATTATTACAATTTAAAACAGCGGTTTTCTATGTGAATATATAGTGAAGTGTAATTTATTCCTGTGATCAAAGCTGAATTTACAGCATCATTACTCCAGTCTTCAGTGTCACATGATCCTACAAAATTTATTATAATATGATGCTCAAGAAACATTTATGATTATTATCCATGTTGAAAACAGTTTTTTACATTTTTATTTCAGGATTCTTTGATGAATAGAAAGTTCAAAAGAACAGAATTGATCTGAAATGGAAAGCTTTTGTAACATTAATCACTACCATTCAAAGGTTTGGGGTCAGTAAGAATTTATTTTTTATTTTTGGGGGAAAGAAATTAGAAAATACTTTTATTCATCAAGGATGAGTTAAATTGATCAAAAGTTACAGTAAAGACATTTATAATGTTAGAAAAGATTATATTTTAAATAAATGCTGTTCTTTTGAACTTTCTATTCATTCTTCATTCTATTCATATGAATTATTTCATATTCTATTCTATTCTATGCCTGTCCTTTGGTTTGTATAATAGTAATTTATACAACTACATTTAGATTATTAGACAATGTCGAAATAAAGTGACTCCTCTCCTCTGCAGAGTTTTGCATTCAAATGCATGTAAAGGGAACCATTGACACAGAGAAGAAAGAGTTAAAACTCTTCACATGTGCTCGCGCTCATGACCACTACTGAACATCTGAACACAAACAACGATCAAATGCACATCGACGGATCTTCTTCTGTCTGTTCTCTAAAATGTGTTTAAATGTATATTTCTGTAAGCATGTTTACACTAGTTAACTGTGTCTATGGTAGGCAAAGGCATTAGTTTTCAAGTCGAGTTTGCACGCCACTGCGCAATACACACACATTACCGCGGAATGGTGGGTGTTAATTTCATAAACTGGACAATGGTAGCTTATTTAATGTATAAATCAATATGTCCAAATGGGTAATGTCATACTTTGTAGTAGTGCTATCGTGGCGTAATAATCTGTTTGGTTGTAAAATGTATTACCTGAATGAAATGAAATCGAATGTAGGCTGCTATATCATCCTTTGGAATCATTCATTCACAGACAGCTTACGAAGATGTTCAACTAATAAAGATCTTCATTGCTGGCAAAAATATGATGCATTTGCAGATTTGCTTTCAAGACTGTACTGTAGGCCACTTCATCCAATGCTCTTGATGTTCTTAAATCTTCCTGTTACGACTCCGAATCAAGTGTGAATTGAAAGCGCGATTCAGTGTGTGCAGGAAACTGATCATTCAAACTGATTCGTGAACCGATTTAGACAGATCTGCCAACTTGTTTGATGAAGTCTTTGAACAGAGTCGACTCAAAAGAGTGATTAATTTGTGAATTGAGCATCGCTCATGGCCAGAAAAAAGATGCAGTGCTTTTAGAATAAACTACTCATTTAACAGCATGTATTGCATTCAAATATAACGAGAGGAATGTCGCCCAACGTAACAAAGTAAAAGTACAGTTTTTTCATTCGAAATGTACTTGAGTTAAAGTAAAAGTACCCACAATTAAATCTACTCTTAAAACAAAAATTTTTCCCAAAAAAATACTCAAGTAAATGTAGGCCTACTTCGTAACTACCCACCTTTGGACATACATTATAGCCGCGACCAGGTAACTAGCCATATTAGGCCTCTTGTGGGTGGCCCCAATAGTTATGTTGGTATAGTATGGTTCCCAACTGTGTATGTTTGTAGCAGAATGGACTTGCTATCAGCTAGTAGGCCCGACCAGGCCTCCCTGGTAAGCGAGTCCCCAGCAGTGTGAAGATGGCTGACAGCACTGACTTGCTTCAGGCCTAGTAGGCCTCTTTAATCCTCTAAGTGAGTCTTGAGTGACGGGTATACAAACAGCAGTCTTGATGGTCAGGCTCTGACCTTAGCAGGCCTTCCTGGTCCTGAGCCCCATCATGGGGTGCTCGACTATTATTTTACTGGCCAATCAGACAATTGGCCTCTCTAGAGGCGAGCCCCGATTATGATCCGCCAAATAGGTTTGACCACTGTCAGGCGGTTGGTCTTATCAGGCCACCATGTAGCTCAGTCCCCGAACTCTCTGGTTTGTGGCAGTTAGTTTCTTACATAAGAAGACTTTCAGGAGGCCGACTTTAGCAGGCCGCTCCGAGACTGAGCCCCAGGACTGGCTGGTTTTAGCAGACCACCCTGGGACTGACACCCAGATTCAGGGTTCATGGCAACCAATTCTTTAGCTTGCTATCAGGTAGCAGGCCTCTTCAGGTCTCCCTGAAGGCGAGTTTCCACATAGGGTGGTTATCAGGTAGTAGGCCTCACCAGGCCTCCCGGAAGGCGAGTTTCCACATTTGGTGGTTGTCAGGTAGTAGGCCTCACCAGGCCTCCCTGTAAGGGGTTTTCCAGCGATGCTGGGTTCGGGCAGCTAGTGGCCGCTTGCTATCAGTTCAGCTGGCCTTAGCAGGCAGCTTCTGGGCGGGCTTGTGCCCTGGCTCGACTAAAGAATACATTCTCTGCTACTGGTTCCCTCCTGGAACCTCTTTTTATCCTGCCTACAACTTGGTTTGCCTACCAGGCGGACCATGTGCTCCCCTCACTGAGGGTCACTATGAGTACGCAGACTCCTGAGTCTGGTCAGACGGTCATAGGCCTCTCGTGGGGCCTCCCATTTAGATCAGCCCTTAGGCCTTCTCAGGTCTCCTCAGTGTTTTGAAACACAAACGCTGGATAGATCCGTGGATCGAGCAGAGAAACTCCCCTCGCTGGCAAGGGTTGTAAGCGATATGTTGAGTCATGCTCTCCGGGATACCCCGTCTCTGAGATCTGGGCCGAGTGGTTAACTGTCAGCTTTGCAGTCCCTCTGGTTGGATGCCTTATCTAAAGGCAAGTGTCCAGAGGCTCTGTCTTTGGACAGACAGGAAGTTGGCCCCGGCTTAAGTATCCAATGTAAGTGACACCAGGTCTTCCTGGTTGCATTTCGGGTGAGTATGTTCCCCTGAACAGTGATTGGCTGGGCTCCTTCGGGTTACCTAGCCACATTCCCTAGAAGGGACCCCTTCTAATTTTAAGCTGTGGTTCCAGGCCCTACATATTAAACAAGGTGTATGGAGGTTTCCTGTGAAGTGTATAGCTTGGGCTATGGCCGTAGGGAATGCTGTCACTGACAGCCCAGTGTGAGCTGAGAGTGGATCTGCAATGAGCCTTAGCAAATCACAACAAAAAAATGTGTCCATTGCCAAAAAACAGGGAGCAAAGTGGTCTTCAATTGTGACAGTTTTATTGAATCTTGCTTACGCAAGATAAGAAGTGATCAAGCCTCATTAGAGAGGAAAGAGGCCAAAAAATTGTATTCCGTTCAGATTACATCACAGGAAATATCCAGTATTCACAAAGGACATAATTGGGTTTGAGCCTCTCAAAATGACAGAGGAAAAAATTCAACACCACCTTTCCCGGGGTACAATAAGTAACAACTCTCTCTAGACAAAACATACACTGAATTTATAAGCGGTGGCCAGCACCATGAAAACAAAAAAGGGGAAACAAAACCATACAAATTTTCACAACAATAATAATACAAACCCTGGAATGAACACAATACATTTAACTAAATTCAGAGCCATGGATACATTTTAGTTTATGCAAAAGAATTCTATTAAACAAAAATCACATTGATCAAGACATCACATTTTCCTATGTCCCCTCTAATACATCAAAGTTTCCTTTTCCTTTTTTCCTTTAGAATTCCCATAAAACAGATCAACTTCCTGTTTGAATCTCTTTGTCCCACAACACACCAGGTACTAAACATTTCAAGTCATCTTAATTACAAAATCAACTAACAAATTGAGCTATGTTTTTATAAATCACATTTTAGCCAAAGAGGAATTTTAACTGGTTTAAATGTTTTAACCTTAAGCCAAATAACTAAGACCATGCACTGACTCAGTACAATGACAAATAAAAGATCTTAAACCAAACCAATACAGTAATGTTCTTTTATTTATTGATCAAATGCAAATATGAATATATAAGAATTGTGTGGCTTAAATCCTGGCCATCACAGTGAGTAGTTCTGGTATTTCATTTTGAATTTGCTGGTTCTGACAGTCGTCACTGCCAATGGGCATGCCCTCCCCTTAGAATGGCGGCATGGGTATATCGTTACCAAAAGGGTCAATCGATGTGCAGTGCAAGTTCCCTTTTGAAAGGGAATGTCTCAGGTTACGACTGTAACCTTTGTGCCCTAAGAACAGGGAACGAGACGCTGCATCTTTCTGCCATGCCTCGGGACCTGCCTGCCAAACAGTCCCTTCAGACGAAAGGTGATTGTCATGTTTGCTCTCAAATTATGTACTTTGTCTAGTTTAACAGCTTTTTGTGGTGGAAATTACATTTTAACTTATTTTTGCCTCCACTAATTGTATAGCCAGAATTTGATGTCTACATGCAAAACAACAATAAATGTATCTTGATTTTTCATCACAACTCAAATGTCACATCATGCCAGTCATTGACACTCCTCTTTACTTGGAAAACAAATCTTGAAAAACTGTGGGACAAATATAATTTTTTTAATAAAAGATAAAAATAAAACAAAATAATTTTCACAAAATAAATGAAAGGCAATAAATAAAAGGAATCTGTAAAGTGAAAAAAAGAAAGAAAGACAAATTATCAACATCCAGGAAACAGAATTGCCAAAGTTGGGGAAAACCAATAAACTCATTTTGCGTACTTCTTCACTGATTCTAAGTATTCCCTGCAACCTCTATCTTCACTAAAGTAGCTGCAAGCTCCATCTTCACTTTTATGTTCCTCTTCAGTTGTTTTATCATAGCATATATAAGCAAATCATTAACACTCTTTATGGATATTGTATTCAAACATTTATTTTTGCATGATTAAAACAGGGGTTCTCTCAATTGGGACCATGGACCACTGGGACCTGTAGCCTACGTTACTGGTTTTAGATTTTTTTTTTTTTTTTTTTTTTGCCATTTCGTGGGCCTAAATAAAGCCTATGCCATTTTTCCTAGACTGGAAAATTAAATCATGCTGTGGAATCGACAGGCATTATCATAATAATCGCAAAACGGATTTCCCCCCCAGCTATTCAGAATGGTAAACAGCAATTTGACATTCAGTCACTCGGTCAACACATTATCCACAAAATCCACAGCACCAATAGAGTGGTTTTTTAAAGTCATTAATAGCCTATATATGTGGGTAGTCGTAGCTTAAACATCCTATGTCGTCTACACAATGCTTTGAGGCTTTTGTTCCACTTTCCGTTCACGAAATAGATGCAGAAGCTTCAAGGGCTCGTGCTGATATTTAGCTCGTGGGAGGCGCTTCCGTGGATTCTGACCACACGAGACTCCACTCATTTCTACTTTAAGAGGTATGACTCATAATTCACAGATTACTCATCAGGAACCCTAATAAATGAAAATAATTTTATGAGATTACTTATAGCTATTTCCCTACTCCCCCATTGCTGATGTCATCATATGATATACATCCTGTTATTTTAGCCTATAAGTGAAACCCAAAAGTCTTTCCCAACATGTGAACATTGTCGCTCTATAGCCTACTCACAGGAAGGTATAGATACGTCACTGGTTTTTCAGTAGGTACCTGCTTAGACATCCTAAATTGTCTTATAATAAATTTATGGGGGGGGGGGGGGGGGGGTGTTATGACAAACAGGATTCAATTAATTATGTAATATTTTATAATATGTGATGTGGATTTTTAATTGAATCGACACATAACCTTTTATTATGGAGAAAAAAAAGTTGAAATAGGCCTATTGTTTGGTTTATTTTGTTTCCTGCCGTCCATATACTCACTGAAAGAACCATATTTGGCTACAACTCTAATGGGTTTATCTAAATACATTTCTGATGTAACAAAAATATTTTTGCATATCATTTTCGTTTAATACGATTTCCACTGGAACAAAGAGGTAGGCTAGCTTGACATTTTGGGATAGGCTAGGTTCATTTTCAGCTTTTCTCAGTTATCTTTGTTACCAGAAGTGCATCATTCTGGACCTGGCCACCAGTGGTGTAGTCTAGTTTTTTGTAGTGAGTATACTGTGATAACCCCCCCCCCCCCCACCCCCTTTAATTTGTAAATTAAAGACATTTGAGCTTCTGTGTGTTTTAATAAACTATTATTATTATTATTATTATTATTAGGCCTACTTGAAGTATACTCTACTGTGCAATAGTAATATATTTCTGTTATATTTTCTTCAAGTTATACAAAACTTTGATTTTGACAAGTTGTCATGAAGACTTTAAAGTTTGTGTGTATATGATACGAATGAATGACGATAGTTTTATCAAATGAAATGGTAAAATTCTTGTGAAGTGACTCTCATAAAAGCTCTGCAATGAAGTTCAAATGTGTGCATGTCCTCCTCATAGACGCTGAAAACACGAGTGTCACGCGCGCATCAGTTTATTTGTTTATTTATTTGGATCCCCATTAGCTGCCACTAATGTTGCAGATACTCTTCCTGGGGTCCACATACAAAAACATACATAAAATACATAAAAGCATAAATACGTAAAAACATACATAATCCAACCTTTAATCCAACCAACATTTAACATACAAATTACACATAAATCTGAAACCGATACCTACAATGCTTATGAAGAGTATCGGGTATACATCATATCACACAAAACACAATTATACATCAAACCATTTATCTAAGCTCATCAATGTTTGTGTTATTATTCAAGTATTTTTTTAGTAGGCTTTTAAAGCCGGCCTTACTAGGTGCTTCAACAATATAAATTGGTAAATTATTCCACATTTTAATGGCTCTATACATTACAGATCTGCACACAGCATCAGTCCTGGGTTTTTTCAAAGCTAGACAACCCTTTGTAGAATGTCGAGTACTATGACTATGTTGGTTTCTCACATACTTTATTTGTGAGTACAGACAATTAGGTTGTTTCTTATAACAGATATTCCTAAAAAAATTCATAAGGTTGCATGACAACCTCTCCTCTACTCTAAGCCAAGAGTCAGTGTGTCAGTGTGTACTAGAGCACACATTGAGCGCTCAGAAACACGCAGAACATTCAGAGTTTATTTCAATAGCAGTCTTTTTGAGCTTTACTATTTATAGACACTTAATACATATCGAGATTTGATTAATTGTATCATTACTTTTGATTTATTCATTCAAAAATGGCCAAATTGCGTGACGTTCCGCTTTATAGCTAAGTTAGCTACATTTGTTGCTGGATTCCGCGATTCGATCCGTGTTGCTGCGCAAACACAGACGTCACGGCGGGGGGCGGGGTGAATTTATGAATGAAAATTCTTTCACAAAACGATGTTGTTACGAATCCTCACGCTTTTTAAAGTGGGTATACGGAGATCTTTGACATTTCCTAGTGGGCATACGGAAATCCTTGACATTTTCTAGTGGGTATACGGCGTATACCTGCGTATCACGTAGACTACACCACTGCTGGCCACATATGCATAGATAAGCCTTTGTCTTGTAGGCTATAGCTGAAATTAAAAACTGCGCCGAATCACTATTGAATAATGAAAATCCGAATGGTATTTCTTTTTTCACTGCCATCTACTGGTTTAATAATTATGGTGCTGGTGGCTTTCAAAAATCCTTGATAAACTGTCTTATTTCCCATTGTAACGTATTATGAACAATGTAGCTAGTATTAGGAGCACAGGCCATTGGATAATTTATGATCATTATTTCTCCTCATTGCACCTCATGGCCTTTACAAACCATGTCCAGTAGGGGGCATAATCCAACAAGAAATAAATTAAAAGAACAACATGAATGAATAATAAATATCATTAAAAATCATTCAAACAAAAGGGGACTAACTAAATAATAAGACATTCTTACATTGATTCATGTTAGTTTTTTTATTCAACTTAACTGTTGATTGTTTTAAAATAAAATAATACATTTGTAATTTGGCACAATATAAATACAACAAAACATTATATATATATAAGAGCCTTCATCTTCTGAACTGCAGGATCTTTTTTAAATAAATCACTTTTATTTAGAGACACCATTTCCAAAATCACAATCACAAAAGGGACCCTGAACAGTTCTTACATAGTCATCTGATGTATGATCTGGCATGTACTTGGTGCTCAGCTGTCCGAGTGTTTTAATAGTTGTTGTCCTAGTGGAGATTTAGGATTCAGGCAGACTTTTTTATGAGGTTTCTTCAAAATCACACTGTTGGCAAAATATGGAGCATTTAGTTTACACTTATCAAATCAATGATCACACATTGTTTAACACACACAAACATCATAAAAACATTCTGAATAATAAATTGCATTACACAATCTCAGTGGTGTCACAGAATGCACTTGGTTTGTGCACTTTCCATTCCTTGATGTTTCCAGGCCGCAGACTGTCAAATGTTCTGGGGCACAGGCATCGCTTGCTTATGAACATTCGTTGGCCTAAAGCAGAGATATCAATAAAAAATTAGATAATAAAACTACATGCTACCCTATCTTGATGTTGTTACTCAAGTGTAAAATATCTAACTTATTCTTTGGTTGACCTTTTAGACTTGTCATGTTTCTCTGCTCACTATTATGCCAAAAGCAATAAAGTAAAGTAGTAAAGTAATAAAACTTGCACTCATAAAGCATGTACATGAACAAGTTTAGGCTTAATGTAATGACATTATGCTGAAAAGATAGGATGTGAAAAAAGCTCTTACCCTCAGTGAAAGCCATGCAGATCAGGAAGACCAATGTCAGGAGAAAGATGGTCCGGCTCATGCTTGACCAAGATGTGATACAAGATGTGAATGTGAATCTAAACTTTTATACACATACCTTGGTAATTCCCTTTTGTTTCCATTGTAAAAAATGACATCATCCTAATGCTGCCAAGTCATAACAACCCTAAATTGAAGAACTTAAAAATAACAGATTTTTTTAAATATATTTTTTATAATAATTTAACATATGGATGTTTAATGCATGTACAAAAATGCATGTTTTCTTTAAAAAGGGCACTTTATCTTAAAATGTGTGCATATTTTTCATCTTAATCTGAATCTGTGTTATTTTATAAATGTTCCTGTATATTATTATCTTAAAGCTTTTGCACAGTGATTTTGCCAAGTAAGACATATTTTGTTGATCCCGGAAAAACATTCCTGTGTGAAAATTTTGTCATATCCGTACCACTAACCCTACCCATAAATTATCCCTAAAATTAGAGGGAAATGATAGGTGAATAACAATGATGTTGAATCCTGGTTATAAGCCTAAACTTACATAAACTGTAAACTTGTCCCTCAAATCTGATTGGTTGATTGGAATATTATTCCAGGATCAACAACATCACAATCACATTCACCGCTCCATGGCAATGTAAACAATCGTCCCAGCAACAAGACTAACTGCAATCATATTGCAGCAATATTAATACATAGTGCTTTTTTGGTTATTTTCACCACGATCGAAAAATGAGATGCAAGATGGATGCAAGTTGGCCCTAGTTGCATTTGTGTGAAACAAGAGAGAGCGAGTCCACGGTGTGTGTATAAGGAAGTTTCAGTAGCCATATTACTCAGCAAAGTCTTCAACCTGCTCAGACTGTCTAATTTGGACACGGTCCGAGTTATTATGTGTGACCCTGGATCAAGGGATTTCCCTTATTTCCCCATTTTTCATAAGTAAGCAGCTGAAAATGAAAAGTTAAGGGGTTTTACTCCTTAATGTTTTTTTTGCATTCCAACACTTATTTCCTGTTTGACAGATTTTTTTTCCTCCTGCTTATTTTATATGTTAACTTTAACATTAACTTTTTTAAATTATTGTTATTTTAATCAAAGCTAATTACACTAAATGTGTTGTCTACTTTGAATAGTGTTCATGAAAATTGGCGATCGTCAGATTTGTAACTGTGCCCACATTGATCTTTTTAGAGCAGTGATCAGTAGGACAAGAAAATGCGGGGTGTTTCTGTTTGCTGGTAGCATTTTGACGACATGGCCACATGACCCGAGACTTCCTCTAGTCTCAGAAGTACTTCTGAGAAATGCTCTGATTTATACTAAACTGGCAGTAAGAGCTCTCTCATACTTTTCAGAGAAAGAGAGAGAAAATATTTAATTGCATGTATAATGTTCAAGCCAAAAGTGTGTCTCCCATCAAAGTCCTGTGCTGTAAAAGTATTTTCACTTTAAGATTTGTTTCATGCATGTGCTTTAATAAATTTAAAGACTTCAAGTCTTGCAATATTAAAGTGAAACTGATATTGTACATTTTTGATTCTCAGGGAAAGCAGCCTACATGACGTGATTGACTTGATCTCAATATTCCCTTTTCAGAGCATATCTGTCATTGTGAGAATAGGGTAAGAAATTGAAAGAAACTAATTTTTAATTTTTTTATATGCTTGAACTAGATATTATTTTAACAAAGAAAAACACATCAGATGAACAGAAATATTTTATCTGACTACATTATACAGTATATATATATATATATATATATAGTAGGCTATATAATCACAGCATTTCAATTAAACTGTAGGTATAAATTGTGACTCCAGCTTTTCAGGTAAAATGTATGAAAGCAGATTATTTTTAGAGATCCAATTACTGATTTAAAGATTAATCATCATGTGGCTCCTCCGTGGATCATTGCTTTGGCTCTATGCTTGATTCATACGGCGGACTTCTGTATGTTAGGAGCGGACACAAATGATAGTACGTTTTTCCTTGCATTCATTTCAATTAGAGAGCATCATGTACCATGCAGGCCTTAAGGTGTGATACAGAGTCAGAGTCGTTTGGATCCAGTATATTTAATAGAGAATAGTCAGGCAGGCAAAATACAGAGATCAGTAACAGGAATGTCAGAGGAAATCCAGAATCATAAACAATACCAGGCGAAGGTCGGGGTAGGCGGCAGACGAATACACGAGAAACAATAAACAGGCAAGGATCGGGGAACAGGGATACAATCAAAGTTGAACAAACGCTCAGAAGTGTTAGCCGGGGCAAAACAAGACTTTGCAATGTGCAAAAGTTCAGAGGCAGTTTATATAGAGGGGAGAAGTGGATGCACCTGTGCAGGAGATTAGAGGTACGGGGCTGATGGGAAATGAAATTCAATACTCTGGTGACGGTGTCCTTTGGTTATCGGAGAGAGCCACAGAGGTGCGAACTATGACATTAGGTTTATGTTTTTAAACTTAATATTAAAGGGATAGTTCACCCACAAATAAAAATTAGTCCATGATTTACTCACCCTCAAGTCATCCTAGGTGTATATGACATTCTTTTTTCAGACGAATATAATCTGAGTTATATTAAAAAATGTCTTGGCTCTTCCAAGCTTTATAATGGCAGTGAATGGTTTCTGTTTTGAAGTCCATAAAAGTGCATCTATCCATCATAAAAGTAAATAATAAAAATCATTAAATACATTTGCATCGTTACCTATTTTTAATGGCTTTCAGTATATTGCCTTGTGACAAAGCTTACAAACATAAGCTTCAATTTCTCGTTACAGATGGAGGAAGCTCTAATGAAACAAAAAGTGACAGTCACCTCAGTGGCCAGACCTTGGCAGTATAAAAATAGAGCTGCTGAAATTTACGTTCTTGGTAAATTTTGACCCAGGATCCAAGCATTTCTTTCCTGCACCTCTAATCAGAGTGATACTTCACAAACATGCAAGACAAAAAAAATGTTTTAGAGAAAAGGCATATACTGTATATAGTGTGTATATATATATATATATACACACACACAGTATATATATATATATATATATATATATATATATATATATATATATACAAAAAGCATTTATGCATGAACACAAATAGATTTCTTACACAATTTCCAGTCTTTTACAAGAAGGACTTGGAGGCATGATTTCAACCTTCTCCATTGCCTTTCGAGATACTTTTTTATTCATCCCTGTATTCATCCCTTTATTAGCACAAAACATCTGCCCTTTACATCCTTGGTTTTACCTAAAACAATCCAGTGTTCATTCAGATCAGTTTTAGAATTCATATTTCAGAGTATCACAGTATGCAAAGATCATTTTAATGTGGAAAACAAACATTATTTATACCAGAGTGCGCTCACCTTTCACCTTCACTACAAGGAGACAGCCAAGAACAATGAATGCTATAGCAGTTTTCATTTTGTTTTTGATCTTGTTTGATTGTTCAAATGTCTGGGCGGATATTATGAATAAAGTGATTTTCAGCAGCTCTATTTTTATACTGCCAAGGTCTGGCCACTGAGTTGACTTTCACTTTTTGTTTCATTAGAGCTTCATCCATCTGTAACGAGAAATTGAAGCTTATGTTTGTAAGCTTTGTCACAAGGCAATTGTTTTTAAATGCAATATATATATATATATATATATATAGTTTCAAAATAGGCCTTTAGTAACCTTTTATTAAGACATCAATAAGCTGGAATGATCCATAATCTTCCACATATTCCACTGATTATGTACACGTTAATTAAAATCTACTTTATTCACATAATGCTTATATGATATTCTCCCGAAGATGCTTCAAAGAGACTGTGGGCCTTAAATGTCAAAGAGAAAACATATAGCAAAAGTGATCAGGCAAAGTATTGATCCCCCAATAGTTATATATGGCCTATATATTGAAATGTTAAATGTGAAAATGGAAATGTTAAATGTGTAATTTCCAGTGATGCAAACTTCTTAACTTAAATACCTAAATAATTACATGGCGGTGGGTGAGACAGTGTGTTTGTGGCTCTCTTGCTGTATGCTTTATTATCAAGCCTTTGTGTAAATCCAACTGATAACATTGAAGTTAATCTGAACAGGAAAAATATTTCCTCCCAATGCCAAGGAGTTGAAATCCATATCAGTATTTAAGTTAAAAAACAACGGGCACAGGCTACAAACATTTCGGCTTTGGAAGGGGTGTAATTCATACTTTTTTCTTCATTCTTACCCAATTCTCTGTCTTACCCCTTCCCCTTACCCCTTCCCCTTCGTTTTGCACGTTCACGTGAGAGGAAGGGCTATCCCAATTCTCATTTTGATCTAGGGGTAGGGCTAAGGGGTAGATACCCCTTAAGACCAAGAATTTCGTGAGCTTACTTGAATCCAAGGGGTACCCAGAATGCACTGCACAACCGGCAACAATGGCGGGCATACCATCCAGAGTTACCATTTTCAGCTGAAATGATTGATAAAAAAATTTGACAGTCTTGTTTTGTGCTCTACACAGTTATGTATAGGCTACTTATATATTTGCAACTATGTTGTTTATTAAAACGTTTTTAACATTTTTATAAATCGCTAGTTTGCTACGCTAGGCTATGCTATTGCTAACGTTACATTGCTGATTTGCACAATCAGTCCCACATTTCGAGATCACCCAAAATGTCTGGGATTCAGCTTTTGCTTTCTACAGTCGCCATTCATTATGTGTACATTATTTGACACTGACACGTACGTGCCAGCTTTTCAGGTGATGCATTCAGCTTCAAACAGATCCGGACTGAGACAAAAACACGGGAATATTAGATAAACACTACATTCATATTCACCGATTTAAATCCGATTGAAACAACACCTTGTGCATGTAAACATAATGAATAGTGAAGGCAGAAAGCAAATTTTGAGCGATCCCGAAATCCAGGCGACATGTCCGGGAAAAGGAGGACGTTGTATGGTCACCCTGGAGACATCGATACGTGCTTTAGGTGAACGTGATTTCACCAAGTACCACATGTTCCTGGATCAACATCTTTGTTGATCCTGGATCAACTTTCCAAACAACCAATCAGATTTGATGAACAAGTTTACAGTTTATATCAAATTTAGGCTTAGAACCAGGGGGAAGTACTTAAACATCAGTGTTATTCACCTATCATTACCCTATGATTTTAGGGAAAAGTTATGGGTAGGGTTAGGTTTAGGGGTAGGGATTGGGTAGGACTACATTTTGGGACAGGAATGTTGATCCAGGATCAACAAAATATGTTGATCCAGGACCATGTCTTACTTGGCAAAATCACGGTGACCACGTGCTTTACATATACTGTCCTGTATCACACAGGGACGCATGAGGAAACCAGGCAGCTGATCCACTTTCGGGATGAAAACGAGCTGAAGTTTTAAAGATCAAAATATGCTGCAAAGCAACTATAGGAGTGAGTCATGCGTTCATGTTGTAGCCATTCATTATTGTATTGTAGACAGAGAGGTTCTTGGTCCTTTTTGAAAAGATGGTTGATAAGCTGTAGTTTTTGTGTGTTTTTTATGTTTACTTTATTGGTTCTATAATAAAATATATTTTTTATCTAATGTATTTGCCTGTTATGTTTACTTTATTGGGCAATAAAGACAGATTTTTGTTAACAATGAAAGTGTTCCAAGTGGTGTCTCACAATGACGTAACCGAGTGGTGTCTCATTTCATAGGGGTATGTTTACTCCTAGCGCTTAACACTCGGTTTCGAGGGACAAGGGCTAGGGGTAAGACGAAGACGAAGGGGAAGGGGAAGGGGAAGGGGTAGGGGTAGGGGTAAGGTATATTCAGCCTAAGTCTCCACACACTGGGCAAAAGCGTAAAACCTGGGCCGTGAGCAAACGCCAAAATAACAATGGTTTGATAATTTCGCTCTACTTATTGCAATCTGGCGATATACACCAATGCCCTGGTCCAGAGACTGCACTCAGAGAAAACCTTCCAACAAAGGCACAAATAGAGGATCAGCCACCTACAACTTGCTACGGTCGAGAACGTCAACCTGGTGAACAGGCTGTCTTTAGGTCTACTGGATGTTGTACCATCTAATTTGGATTGCGATGCGGCTAGCGGACACGGGCAGCTGCAGCAGACGCAGCAGCGGAGAGAAAGCGGCTGTAAACTCAAGAGCATCGGATACCGGGTGCCGAGGCGGACGAGCATGCGGCTGCTGAAGCTGCAATATCCAACGCCAGTATACACTAGTATGGCAGATAATAATATTGATGTTTTGAATACAGAAGGTCCATTATACAATGGCTTTTGTGATTTTCTGAAAATGCATGGTCTAACCCAATTAATTAGTGTTCCAACCAGAATAACTGAGCATAGCCAAACTGCTACCACATCATTGCTGACACAAGTAAAATTCTAAAAGTCAAAAGTTAATAGGGCTCAGATTAAATGTCCCAAATCTGTGAAGAGCAGAAGTTTAAAAGGGTATAATGTTAATAATATCCGGACATACTTAATAATATCAACTGGATGGAAATTACCAACATATGTGTTGATTCAGCATGGGATTGCTTTCGATCTATTTTCCTGCATGGAAATACTTCATAAGATAGCCCTATTAAAAGAGACCAGGATTAAACAAAGATCGCCTTGGATAAATAATGATATTTTGGACACCATTCACTTAAGGGATAAAATCTTAAGTGAGTTTAAAATAACCAAATTGCCTGTTCTTTTTAAAGAAAATAAAGAGCTTAGAAATAAGGCTCAGCGAATGGTAGATGAGGCGAAAAAGGATTTTTTTTTTTGTTTAAAATTGAGGAGCATAAAAAGGATCCCAAGAAATTGAGGGCAACACTTACGCCTTTGGGGACAAAAGAGAACCCTAAGCAAAAACTAGGTAAAATAGACCTAGATATAAAAAATTCAACGCATTCTCATCCTTTGGCGTCATATCTGACACTTTTGACATTTCGTCTAAATCTAACGCGCATGGTACCCTTTAGCGTCAATATAACACGCACAGAAATGGGTAGGTTTAGGTATGGTGTAGGGTTAGGGTTAGACCGCTAGATGGCGCCTTCTGACCCATTTAAATCTGCGTCTCATATTGACGCTAAAGGGTACCATGCGCGTTGAATGTAGACGAAATGTCACGAGCGTCAGTATATGACGCCTTGGGATGAGAACGGGCTGAAAAAATTATATAATAGATATAAAAAATTTATGATAAAAAAGTGGTGGCAGATACTTTTAACAGTTTCTTCACAACAATTGGAAGTAATCCGGTGCAGAAGCTTCCATCTGCGTCAGGTGTTTCTAGTGATCCACGGAGGGTGCATACGTTTTATGAAGAAAATGGAGTCCAGTCAAAGAATTTTTATTTCAAACAAGTAACAGAGGAGCTGGTATTACAAAAACTCAAAGGCCTAAATCCTTCCTAGGCTACCGATTTTTACAATACCCCTGCCAGATTTCTTAAGGATGCTGCTGAAATAATCACTCATGTCATAACATATCTTATTAATGTATCCATTGAAAATAATAATTTTCCCAGTAAATTTAAGGTGGCAAGAGTGATACCTTTAATTAAAAAGGGGCCCAAATCTGATCCTGGAAATTTCCGCCCTGTATCTGTCTTATGTTCAATATAAAAAATTGTGGAAAGGATCATATGAGCAAATAGACAGTTATTTAGTGGAACAATACCTTTTAATTGACTTCCAATCAGGCTTTAGAAAAGCCCATTCCACCTGTCTGCTTTATCTTACAGACTTTATTAGGAATTTTTGTGGCATGGTGTTAATTGATCTTCAAAAGGCCTTTGATACGGTTCAGTATGATGTCCTTTTGAACAAACTAAAAGCCCTAGGATTTTCTCTTGCATCTCTTCAATGGGTGAGGTCATTTCTGGTGGGCAGAGAACAGGTGGTAGATGTGGAAGGGACCTTGTCCTCACCACTTAAATTATCTTGTGGAGTTCCCTGGGAGTATTTTGGGTCCTCTCTTTTTTTATTATATGTCAGTGATATGTCGTCAGCAATAGACTGTAATTTGTTTTTATTTGCAGATGACTCAGCTATTCTAGTCTCTCATAAAGACAAATCAGAGGTGGAAAGGCTGCTTAGTTCAGAACTCCTTAAAGCTGCTGTCCGTAACTTTTTTAAGTTAAAAATAATCCAAAATAATTATTTTTAAAAAAAACATCTTAACAGCAAACATCTGCTTGCCATAGCTAGATTCAAAACAGTTAGCTTGTAATATTGATTTTAATTCCAGTGGTACTGGTGGGTTTCCGCTGGAAATTCGAGCATGTCTTTGCGTCATTACGTCACATCCGTACACATAAAGAAGGAGTTTCGGCTAGTAGCGCAAGCCAGCTATACTGCGCGTGAGGAGATGTAGAGATGTATAGGCTTTTCTCACAGAACTTTACATAATTAAACTTATGGCGATCCAGAAAGATCCAAACAACAATCATCAGTGTCAACTGGAGATTCACCAGTTATGAAACCCAAAAGACTTCGTACTTCGGATTTAAGGTGGCTAGAGAAAGAGAAAGAAATTAACCGTCTCATGCGAACACAAGGATTTAAACATCGAAGGTGCGTGAACTCCGTGTTTTGAAGGGGTTCAAAACGGAAGAAGAGACCGCTTTTTTCTGCTTAACAAGTAAGACATTTCAATAGTTCAATCGTGTAACAGTACCACTGTTTTCTTAATTCACACAGTTATGGAGTTTCCTTGTTGTGCCTTTCTCGTTTAGCTATTATGTAGAATATGAATTCTGAACTACACAGGTAATAAAACACATTAAATGCAACGTTAGTCACGCAATGCTGATGTTGTTAACATGAACAATTTGAGAACAAAGTAGGCTATAATTTGCACGGTTGCTGTAAATCGCGTTGATTAAATCTAACGATCGCTTGTCATGTCGAATGCTTTTTCCCTCTTAGTTGATCAGAACAAAAATGGATGTTACTTACTTGTTCAGAAGATATTTTCCGGTGAAAATTCTTATGTTGGTCAAACTTTCACAAAGTGAATCTGTGATTCTGAATGACAGTATCCACACAGCGCGGTGATTGACAGCAGCACTCGCCTCAAAACATTGTGTTCATCCGCGCTGTTTCATGCCGATTTACAACCAACGTAAAGTTGATAATAACTGCAATTGCAGATTTCGAACAGAGATGGTGACAAAGAGGAAAAACTGCGGACTGTAGCTTTAACCTCAGTGTTTGTCTAACAGACAACAAGTTGTCTCTCCACCTTGGCAAACCAGAGTCAATTCTTTTTAGGTCCAGAGATAAACTGCAAAAAGCTTTGGGGTTTAGGGTAGTCGTAGGTAATGTTGAAATAACAGCCAAGGAAGCAGTTACTTACTTGGCCTGTATACTAGATAACAAACTATCAGGGGAGCTTATGGCCTGAAAAATTATCTCAAAGGTAAGCCAAAGGACTAAGTTCCTGGCAAGAATATCCAGCCTCTTAAATAGTAAAACCTTAAAAATCCTGGCCGATGCGCTTGTTCAATGTCATCTTGACTATGCCTGTATATCTTGGTACACAGGCATTAATAAAGGCCTTAAAGACAAGTTGCAGATCTGTCAAAATAAACTAATCAGAGTGATCCTTAAATTACATCCTAGAACTCATCTTCTTCCTGACTATTTTTCCAGTTTTGGGTGGCTCAGAGTGGAGGGGAGGGTTTCTCAATTTAAACTACTTGGTTACTCACGTAACCTCAGTTCCCTTTCGAACGGTCACTTCGTATTGCGTAGCTATACGCAATGGGAAAACTCCTTTTCCTTATTTTACTGAACCTTATGTAAAACGCATTTGCAGCTGCACAGCTAGCACATTGAGCGTCTAGCTCGCTCATAGGCTGTGCTGCAGCAACTGCACATCCAATGGCGAGGGCGCCTCTGACGTGCGACCAATGAGATCACTCTACGTCATTACATGTCAGGGCCCGTCATAGGGTGAGGCCTCAGCCTATATAAGCCCCTGAAATCGCCATTATAGCAGGTTTATACGACTGAAGCGACAAAATCCAGTTAAAACAGTGCGGCCGGCTACGCAATACTTCGTTCCCTAACTCAGGGAACTGAGGTTACGTGAGTAACCAAGTAGTTCCCTTTCGAACGGTCACTTCGTATTGCGTAGCTATACGCAGTGGGAACACTATGTAAAACGCTGCACTGAGTAACTGGTTGCCACTGCAACTCAGGAACCCTGAGCATACAGAACAAGCCATAAACCACAAAAAAATATGCATTTACCAGACCAGACACCGCCAGGTCTAGGAGAATACATCAGAAAACACAACATATCATACCCATAAACCCAGACACCGTCTGGGTCATAGACTATGATAACACCACCAGCCTAAGCGGGTTTATAATGAGAAAATATAACCGGCAAAAGCGGGTTATTATTTATTTTATATGTGAGTGTGGTTGTGCACAGTAACGATTAATGATAAGACTGGACTGCGTCGGGCCCTAATCATACCGAAAGCACCCTCGCCTGCAGGGAAGGTACCTCCAAATTATAGCATTTCATAAATGTGGACGGCGAGGCCCAGCCGGCCGCATCACAAATATCTTGAATGGGAAAACCAGATGACCATGCCCACGACGAGGCCATGTCTCTAGTTGAATGGGCTTTGACACCTATAGGGCAAACCTGACCCACTGAGGTATAAGCCATAGAAATGGCTTCCACTATCCATCTAGACAATCTCTGCTTAGTGACAGGATCCCCCTTGGATCGACTGCTTAAACAGACGAAAAGCTGTTCTGATTGCCTAAACACTGCAGAACGCTCCAGATAGATTCTCAGCGCCCTGACAGGGCAGAGAAGATTAACCTCCCCATCCTCTGTGGAAGGGGGAAGTAACAATGTCACCACTTGCGCTCTGAATGGCGTTGAGAGCACTTTGGGTACATAGCCATGCCTGGGCTTGAGAATGACTTTGGAGTTATCAGGACCAAACTCCAGGCATGCCGGGCTCACAGAGAGAGCCTGTAGATCTCCCACTCGCTTGATAGATGCCAATGCCAACAGGAGAGCAGTTTTCAACGAGAGAGGTTTAAGATCAACCGACTGGAGCAGTTCAAAGGGTGGACCCCTTAACGCCCCTAGGACCGTAGAGAGGTCCCAAGAGGGCACAGAAGGAGGTCTGGAGGGGTTAATCCTCCTAGCACCCTTCAAAAATCTCACGACCAGGTCGTTCCTTCCCACTGACTGGCCAGCTACCAGAGCATGATGCACTGCAATAGCTGCCACATACACCTTGTGGACGGGGAGCGACCCGCATCCAACAGCTCCTGCAGGAATGAGAGAACCACTGATATCTCACATGACTCTGGGTTTACATGGCTTTTCGAGCACCAGCTAGAAAAAAAACGCCAATTTCGAAGCATAAAGGCGCAGAGTCGACGGGGCCCTAGCTTCAGATATAGTGTTCAACACCTTCACAGGAAGGTCCCTGGATACCCATTCAAGGGCCACACGTGGAGGGCCCATAGGTCGGGCCGCGGATGCCACAACGATCCCTTCGCCTGTGTGAGGAGGTCTTTCCTCATCGGGACAGGCCATGGAGCTGTTCTGGAAACCACGGCTTGGCTTTCCAAAGAGGGGCCACCAGAAGGACTGGGCACTCGCTCTCTCTGACCTGTTTGATGACTTGTGGAATCATTGAGACGGGGGGAAAAGCATACAGGGGGCGGTTGGGCCAGGCGTGGGCCAACGCATCCCTGTCCTTCGAGAAGAACATTTTGCAATGTGTGTTGTTTTCCGAGGCGAACAGGTCGATTTCGCCCCTGCCAAACACCTCCCATATCAGACTGACTGTCTGTGTGTTCAGGGACCACTCGCTGAGGGGAGTGTTGCCCCGTGAGAGCATATCCGCGCCCACATTCTGGATGCCCGGGATATGTGCAGCCCTCAGAGAGCTCAGATTGTTCTGTGCCCATAAGAGGAGATCTTTCGCCATAGCATGCAGGTCGCCTGACATGACGCCCCCCAGGCGATTTATGTAGGCCACCACTGACATATTGTCTGTATGGACTAAGACGTGATGACCCCTGAGGCTCGATAGAAACGCATTCAGGGCCAAACCAACTGCTTTAATTTCTAGACATTTAATTTCCAGTTGATGTGTAAGCTCTGCTCCGCGCTCGACCAAAGGCCGGATGCAGGCACGCCCTTGTGTAATGCCCCTCAACCCAGGTTGGACGCATCTGTAAAGACCACTTTCCTTCTGGAAATTGTCCCCATTGTCACACCCTCTTGGTACCAGTCCTGAGCCCGCCAGGGAACCAGGCCCCTTAAACAACTGTGGTTCACCCTGATGCGTAAGCTGCCTGACTGCCATGCATGTGTTGGCACCTGGCGTTTCAGCCAGTGCTGCAGTGGGCGCATGCGCAGTAATCCCATGCGGAGCACTGGTGACGCTGCTGCCATGAGACCCAGCAGTTTCTGAAATTTCTTCAGAGGCACGCGCTCTCGCTCTCTGAACGAGGATTCAAGCGCTCGCACTGAGAGCGCGCGCTCTGGTGTGAGCCGCGCTCTCATCGTCACCGAGTCTAAAACTATGCCCAGAAAGATCACACTCTGGGAGGGGGATAGTTTGCTTTTTGAAACATTGATCGTGAGACCCAGGCAATTTAAGTGGCCGAGAATCAGATCCCTGTGAGCTATTAGTTCGCCTCTCGACTGCGATCTCCTTCGAACAGGACCGGCGACGATCGCGTGGGAGAGAGTGAGGCATGCGGGGACGTGGTCAGCGTGCGATCACTAAAATCCATGCTCTCGGGGTGCCGTTGGCTGCGGCGCTTCTTCCTTCTAGGCTGAAGAGGGGCCGAGAGAGGAGGCGCGGGCGAAGCGGCGTCCTCTTCCCTGGCGAGAGCTAGCCGGGTCTGCAGAGAGGAGAAGGCCTTCTCCGCGTGGTCGACACCCAGGCATAAAACGCAACGCGCGTGGAGATTGGCCTTGTGCAGCTTGCGTGCGCACGTGGCGCAGTTACAAACACGAGACATTTGAAACAACGCCTCGCGTGAGCAACAGTAACAATATCGCCGGATAGCCACAGGTGAGACGGCATCGGGAGACAACGGCAGAGAGACGTAATCCGCTGAGTGATGCACGCTCAAACTGAAGGGCTTGTTCGACGGCGAAGGTTCAATAAACAGACAGAGACGTATAGTTTGTCGCTGAAGGAGTCAAATCTGCTATAATGGCAATTTCAGGGGCTTATATAGGCTGAGACCTCGCCCTATTACGGGCCCTGACGTGTAATGACATAGAGTAATCTCATTGGTCGCACGTCAGAGGCGCCCGCACCATTGGATGTGCAGTTGCTGCAGCACAGCCTATGAGCGAGCTAGACGCTCAATGTGCTAGCTGTGCAGCTGCAAATGCGTTTTACATAAGGTTCAGTAAAATAAGGAAAAGGAGTTTTCCCACTGCGTATAGCTACGCAATACGAAGTGACCGTTCGAAAGGGAACTGTGTTTAGTTTATAAGATAAAAAAATAAATTAAAAAATTAAAAAATAATAATAATAATCTGGCACCTAAGTATTTATGTGATTACTTTTCAAAAATTTGTGGTACACACAACTACTGAAATGAGTTTTTACGTGCATATGATACGCAGATGTTGCATGCATTTGATACGTACTTCATTGCGTGTAATACACACGCACCCCACATCACTACTAAACCTACTCTTAACAAACCATGCGTACATGCACGTAAAAACTAATTTTCGTGTATAAATAAGACGATAAACACACTGCGTGCTATAGAGATGCATTTAGTGTGATAAGGACCACAATGGAAACAAGCCTTTGGGCTTTTTGTGTTTTTATTCTTTTGAACACTTCGTGTTGATTGTTGTTGTTCAATAAAGTTTTCATTCATACCTAACTTCTCCTTTTGTGAAATAATATTATATGAGCTTGGATCAGCATAAGTGTGAGTAAATGATGACAGAAGCTTCATTTTAGGGGAACTGAGCCTTTAATATTCTGAAACTCTCAATAGTTTATGCTGCATTCAGCTGCTTAACAGAAAATATATGGATATAGAGGACAAAGCATTTCTAGATATACACAAACATTTTATATTCAGGTTACAAAGGGCAAAATGATTTTCAATTAACTCCTCAGGTAAACTGCATAATTTAACCCTGTCCTTTACCCATTATTTAACCATAGTTTGATTCTCTTCACCAAATAGTAATTAGGCTTGTCATTACACCAAATTGTTATAAATTGAACAAAACCTCACAGGATTTATAATTCTCACCACATAACGCATGAATTAACCAATCGGTAAATAATAACAAATTATATAACTACTATAAGTATACCCAACCTAACCCAGATATAGTGCACTCAAGTTTAGCGGTGTATTATATAGCAAATCTCCACTGTTGAGCTTTAATCTGCTAAATGTGACTATAAGGCATGAAGATAAAATTTAAAATATAAAATTTAATGTCATGCTTTTCTGTAAAGCTGCTTTGAAACAATGTGTATTGTGAAAAGCACTATATAAATAAACTTTACTTATAAGAATACAAAAGACTCATCATCATCACTACTTTCTTTATTTTCTGCCACCATCTTTTCTACCTTCTTCAGTAACTCGGAAACCTGAGGTCTGTTTCTAGTCTCACTGATATTGAGGGTATGAAAAAAAAGGAATTTATGGTTTTCAACCTTTAGCTTTTCACATTCATCAGAAACAGTGAGAACAAGCATTAGCCTCTGCCACCACCTTTCCTCAAAAAATACCTGCATGGTCTCCTCCCATATATTTCTCTCTTTAATAAACTGATTTGCTGGTATGACTAGGAGGAAAGCGTAAGGACCAGGTGAAGCTAGACGGGTACAAAATTTTATGTTTTGTTTAATTTTCTCCACGGAGACTCCAGAGCCGAACCAGTCAGGGGTGTTGATCACAGCCACCTGTCTCTCATCCACCACTCCATTCTCTGCTGTGATTTTTTTTAGGGCGGCTGAAGAGGTATTGGCCTGACTCTCTTCTCTGCCAAATATCATGTCTCCTACTGCCGTCTTCACAGAATCAGACATGCCAAACAGGACAAGCACCAGTTCTGTTTCACCTGGAAAAAGAATGAATTATTAGGAGTTCAAGCCAAAGTCATTATGAAATCAATGGAGTCAATTTGACCCTCCTAGAACAATAACAACAAAAAACTAGAATGTAGATTTCCTGAAGAAAATGTGAGTGGTGCTTGCAGTGGCAAAACACGCCACTCGGTTGCTAGGGTGTTTCTAGTGGGTTGCTAAGGTGTTCTTGTGGTTGCTAGGTTGCTCTGG
Organism: Semotilus atromaculatus; assembly: GCA_031834385.1. Classification (NCBI taxonomy): domain Eukaryota; kingdom Metazoa; phylum Chordata; class Actinopteri; order Cypriniformes; family Leuciscidae; genus Semotilus; species Semotilus atromaculatus. The sequence goes on from JAULUF010000035.1 coordinate 7,829,261, forward strand.
GTGGTTGCTATGGTGTTGCTAGGCAGTTGCTAAGGTATTCTGGGTGGTTGCTAGGGTGTTCTGGGTGGTCGTTAGGTGGTTGTTAGGGTGTTCTGGGTGGTTGCTATGGTGTTGCTAGGCTATTGTGGGTAGTTGCTATGGTGTTACAAGGTGGTTGGTAGTTGTCACAGATGGTTTACTATGGAGTTTTTATAGAGTTCTTAGCATGTTCTTGGCATGATTTAACACTTAAAGAATCGCTATTAGCATGTAGCTATTCACTGCTAGCATGTGTAGCATGCTGTAAGTGCTGTTTGCAAGCATGAATCAAAAGAGCCAACACTCACGATGTTCCGATGCAGAGATAGGTCTTGCTAAACAGTTGCTAGGGTACTCTGTTTGGTTGCTAGGTAGTGGCTTGGCAGCTGCCAATGATGATACTCCAAAAGCTCCTGGCCAGTATGAATGATAACAACCCCCATGCCTCTATGACATTCGGATTAGAAGATATCCCTCTTTGTGTCTGGTTTGTTTGGGTGCTAGACAATGGTTGCTAAGGCGTGGCTAGGAAGTGTTGAGTATTGGCAAACAAGACCACCCTCATGTTTCTATGACACTTCTATCCAAAGATATCAATTTGATCTCTTTGAATGGAAGTCTATGGAACTTGTTGCTAAGGTGCTCTAAATGGTTGCTAGGGCGTGGCTTGATAGCTTCACAATGAACCTGAGAGACTGATTGGTCGTCTGAGTAAAATGACCCCGACCCCTTGTCTCTATGACACTGTGATCCAGAGTTATGTTCAATACAAAATCCCTATGCAATTTACCATAGTAGGAAAAACACATGCTATGAAATGGGCCTTCCTACACCATAGTAAGTCAATGGGAAAAAGCTGCGGGATGATAAAAGCTGCGGTAGGAGTAGCATGGCAAACTTTTGACGGAATAAAGAAGAAAATAATAAGTATGAGCAATAACAATAGTGAGTGCCTTGCCTTTGGCAAGCACCACTAATTAGTGAGTTAACTGTACTGAAAACTTTTCTGAAAATCAAGGATGGTATAAACTAATATTTTAATATATTAGATACATCTTTATAGTATAAGATATCTTATGTACATAAAAAATCATACTCACAGAAATATGCTTTAGGCATTTCTGTCTCAGCCCGTCTATCCTATTGTGTCAGAAATTAGTGATACAAAAGATTTTTGTTAACAGAACGTGACTGCTGGATCAATTAACAGTTTCAGCATACTTTACCCAAAATATATAATATGTTTTGTATTTTTGAAAACACCCAGTTCTGCTCCAGACACTGTTAAAAGTGCAAAAAACAAACAAATCAGTTTACCATTTCAAGTAGGCTACTGCTTAGAAACTAACTTTGTTTTTATGCTTGCAGCTAACTTTGTAACATTTTGTGTTTTGCACTTGTTTAATCATCACTTTAAGTAACACATGTATTTAAATGGTCTTTTATCTATTTTGCTATATGTAAAGTGATTGTAAACCACAGAAAGTCAAATATCAATTCATGCCACACAACTGTTAATCTAACAAAAAGCTAAGCTGTTGTCTTGAGAGGCTACAACAGGTTAGAGGCTCTCAACAGGTTTCGCAAGAGAACGCAATACCTTTGTGAGCGAATTTCTCGTGGGAACACAAACATTTTGCGAGGGAACTGTATTTTTTTTTTAAACTTAAACTAAACTTTTCCCACCAACATTTCCCTATAGGGGCTCCGTACAGATGAGACTGGCGGAGAGATCATAAGGAAGAATTAGTATTAATTAGTAAGGAAGAATTAGTATTTATTACAGTATAGTAATTATATTACATTTAACTATGTTTTTAATGCACAGTAGACTATCTCTAATTACATTTTTGTGCTTCTATTCTATACTCTAAACCGTACATTTAAAAAAAAATACTCCACACTATATTTGTCAGGTTTGTGTGCAGGTAGCTGAAGACGAGGACGAATGGAGCTTCAATATAGTTGATTTATTTACAAAGTAGATTTCTTTAAACATACAGGAACCAAAATAACAAATGCCAGGACTTCAGGGAACTCAAATTACACAACCATACATAGACGACGACCAACAAACACTGAGGGAAAACATAGGACTTAAAAGAACTGAGGCTAACAAGATAATTAACTAAACACAGGTGATGAAACTGAACACAAACGAGAAGCGGGAAAACTAACAGGACTAAACCAAAAACACAATAGACAGGGGGAAACGAGATCACAAAACTGAACAGAAAACATCAAAACGTGACAGTACCTCCCCCCTCCCCGAAGGCGCGTCCTCGCGCCGTATAACATCCAAAGGGGTGGGAGGGTGGGCATCCTGGACTCCAGGACGGTCCAGGCGGAGCAGGCTGGTCAGGGGACCAGGGCGGAGCAGGACGTGGGCGTGACCAGGGCGGAGCAGGACGTGGGCGTGACCAGGGCGGAGCAGGACGAGGGCGTGACCAGGGCGGAGCAGGACGTGGGCGTGACCAGGGCGGAGCAGGACGAGGGCGTGACCAGGACGGAGCAGGACGAGGGCGTGACCAGGGTGGAGCAGGACGTGGGCGTGACCAGGGCAGAACAGGACGTGGGCGTGGCCACGGCGGAGCTGTCGGACCCTCGGGCGTCCAGGGCGGTGAAGACCCTTCGGGTGGCCAGGGCGGAGCAGACCCCTCGGGCGGCCAGGGCGGATCAGGCCTTTCAGGTGGCCAGGGCGGTGAAGATCCCTCGGGCGGCCAGGGCGGTGTAGACCTCGGTTCAGACTCAGGGACCGGCACAGGCTCAGACTCTGGGATAGACACAGGCTCAGGCTCTGGGACCGACACCGACTCCGGGTCAAGGACAGGCTCCGGGACAGGGACAGGGACAGACACTGGCTCAGGGACAGACATTAACACAGACACAGTCATAAGAACAGAAACAAATACAGAAACAAACATAGATTCCGGCTCAGGGACAAACACAATCTCCGGGAGCGACACAGGCTCAGGGACAGGGACAGACTTGACGTCAGCGGGCTCTGGCGCAGGATCAGCGGGCTCTGGCGCAGGATCAGCGGGCTCTGGCGCAGGATCAGCGGGCTCTGGCGCAGGATCAGCGGGCTCTGGCGCAGGATCAGCGGGCTCGGCTGGGCTGGGTTCATGGGCTGGAACTGATGCGCGTGTAGCCCACACACACAGAATCGCTGCAGACATCACCAGCGCAGTGTCTTCTTGGATGTACTCACGTGCTGCGTGTTCAGTCACTGGCGGACATGTGACGGACTCAGCTTCGGATGGGCAGACTATGGGTTCTGGTTCTGGCAGATTGACAACGGGCTCAGGATAGACCGGACTTGAAATAGGCTGAAGGGGAAGATCCTCTACCACGTAGTTCGATCCACACACCCATAGCGTGTGATCAACGAACTCCAGAAATGACAGATTGAGATCTTTCACCAGAATCAGCTGGGCAAGCGGGTCCTTTAATCCACCCCAGAAACTTTGTGTCAATTCCTCCTCATCCCATCTCACATCATCATATAGGCCAATATAAAGTCCTGCATACTCTTCCAGGGAGCGTTCCTCTTGGAAAAGGATGGGTATGTTGCAGGGTTTCACCTCTTTCTTCTTCCTCCTACGGCCCATCTTCGTTTTCCTTTTCTTTTCTTTTTCCTTTTTAATGGTTGGTCGTTCTGTCAGGTTTGTGTGCAGGTAGCTGAAGACGAGGACGAATGGAGCTTCAATATAGTTGATTTATTTACAAAGTAGATTTCTTTAAACATACAGGAACCAAAATAACAAATGCCAGGACTTCAGGGAACTCAAATTACACAACCATACATAGACGACGACCAACAAACACTGAGAGAAAACATAGGACTTAAAAGAACTGAGGCTAACAAGATAATTAACTAAACACAGGTGATGAAACTGAACACAAACGAGAAGCGGGAAAACTAACAGGACTAAACCAAAAACACAATAGACAGGGGGAAACGAGATCACAAAACTGAACAGAAAACATCAAAACGTGACAATATTTACTGTTTAATTTCTATCATTTATCCTGAAGAACTAGGTACCTCTGGCTGCAGCCACTGTTTAATTTCTTCCAGAGCTTCATTATTCCTCACACACTTCAGGAGTCCTTCATCCTCGTTGAACAGACAGTCGATTGTGAGTGTATACTTTCTGGTCACATATCTGCTGCTTTTTGGTACAATCTTCTCTGGGTCAAATGTGTGATGTAGCACAATGAAGACAGCTTGTTTAGACTCTGTTGAAATGAAGTGGGCATATAGTTGTATTCATTACTCTGATAAATCACTGATGATGATACAAAATACTATATGCATATTTCCACGTGCTTTTGGGAGACTGAATATATGTTTTTGCAAAGTTTAGCCAAGCTTCGATGTTTTTTATTCAGAAAGGGTTTCCGTCTCAAAGTCCAGAGAGGTGGAGAATAGCTATAGGAGATAGTTGTAACATGTAGGAAGCAACTACTACCTGCCAGAAAGTGCTGTAGGCTTCTTTACAGCCTCCCTGACCAGTTGTCTTCTCCTCAGTTTTGGAGGGAAAATGTTCTTGACACTTACTTTCTCCACTTGTTGATGACTGTTGCCACTGTTCTATGGTATCTAATGCCTTTTTTTCAGTGGTATTGCATAGATTGTGATTGTACTTAAAAGATACAAAAGTTTATCTTTCCTTTTTTTTTATTTTTTTTTTATCACAAAACCAAACCAAAAGTCTGGGGGGTTTAACAGACTTAATCACTGTACATGATTGGAAGCTGTACTGCATTTTTCGACATGCCCTCTAGTGTACATTCAGGCTTTGTTGAAACTTGCACTCCCTGCTGCCTTGGCTGAAGCAGATAACGTGACACACACGCCTCATTGCTATATTGATACTGAGGTTTATGAGTTTTTGATTTAAAAAATGTACTGTAAAGGAATACCAATTCTTTATGGTTATTATTAATAATAATAATAATAATTGCATGAATATTTAAATCTGTTGCATTTCGCAGGTAGTTTAAGACGTTTTGGGAAAATTATTACATTATGAACATTTTATTACAATAATAATGGAATACTTGGTAAATGGACTGCATTTAGATAGCGCTTTATACAGACCTATGGCCACCAAAGCGCTTTACATATTGCCTTGCATTCACCCATTCATTCATACACTGACTGACTTGTCAGACTTGTCATGAGTTATTGTCATGGCTCCTGCCTGTATAAGCGAGGTGGACTGTCTTTATAAAATATCTTCTTATTAAACTGGCTGTACACTTACAACCTTCTCAATGCTTCAGTTTGCAGGTAGGGACCCTCATTATGCTACCGTGTTAGTGTTGGGCTAGTTTGAGCCTTGTTAGTGGTATTAACTAGCGATTTTTATTTTCATTTCTCTATGCCCTATATACTAGCGTTATAAGCTAAACAGTTTTTAGAGATAAAACTCTTTACATTCGATAATCATGAAAACAAATCTCAGAGAACGGTTGACTATGTACTAATGTGTAATTAGACCAAAGGGTAATTTTGCACCGGAGTTGTCCTTTAATTACCATTGTTTATTTATTTACCAAATGTCATACACTTGTAATGAAGCTAAAAATATAAACAACTACATCATTATGTTGATATCCTATACTTTTACAATACAACTTACGACAAACATGTCTTCTAATATCCTCAGTTGATGCGTACACCGAGCTGCATCGAACACATTTGTAAATTACTTTCCTTGAACCCATTGTGCGAGTTCACTTTAATAACGCGTGCTTTATATACATGTTGCTGATTGGACCTCAGTTCTGACACACCCACCAAACAAGAGAAAACGTATCTCAAACACCGGTGCACGCCATGTCCAGGAAACATGACGTTCAACCCGGAAACCGTAGCAAAACGTTGCGCACCGTTTTGAAATTGAACGTGCCCCAGGATGTTAGGTATGGAATGATATTCCGGACATTATTCAAAAGGAATTGCAAATTGTATTTGCAATTGCGTTTTCAATTTGTGGACGCATAAAATGTGACATGCAAATTGCGCATTTACGTTTGCATTTTCGTTTTAGCGAACACACACTGACTGCCAAATTTCAAATGGAAAAGCAAAGTCCGTTTGCAACTGAGTTTCCCATATCTTATGAGTTTGTATCCAGTCATATTTAAATAGCAATTTCAATTACCAGGTCTGCTTTTTCACTTTCTCAGCGTTGCGTATGTAGCCAGCCAAAACTCAAATGCAATCGCAATTCCCTTAGTATTTCCATTTCCGATGCCTTACACGGAAACCTGTCAATCAGTGTCAAGGGTGGGATTATGCTCTGGGGCGTGTTTGTGTTGGGAGGTGACGTCACTCACAGTCGACGGTCAAGAGGTGATGCGCTAAACAGATGCCGATTTATTTTAAACAATGGAGGTAGTTGGTGAAATTGTGGAGGACTTTATGATGCTCGCGCAGCAAGTTGATGACAGTATATCCTCTACAGATTTCCTCTTATTCAGAAGCCATTTAGTTTTGGATAAGTTAAATGAGTTTGTGGCCTTGTTGTCTTCGCTATTGCTATACACTGTGAACACTCTTGAAATCAGTAAACTTAGAAGGGATAATTCACCAAAAAAGTAAAATTCTCTTATTTTAGTCACTGTCTTCTGATATAGACTGCTATGGCTTTCTTTTAGCAGCTCGAGTCAAACTTAAGTTTTTTAAGTCCCTTTTTCATGTTTAACCCTCTTTGGGACATGGAGGAAAATGTATGGTAAAAATGTTTACTTACATTAAATGGAACTATAGACATTGGAGCTTGAGAATGCTGGCTAAATTCATTTGCATTGTGAGGACCTACCGAACTGAGCTATTAAAATATTCATTGAGAAAAAAAGAAAGTCACACACATCTAGGATCGAGGAGGGTATGAATGGGAGGAAAAAAAATGAAGGAAAAAAAAGTAAAAGTTTGGGTTGACAATCCCTTCTACTGTTTTATGTTTGTACATACAGTACTTGTCAGAATTATTTACCCCCTTGTTAAATATTATCAAAGATGGCTGTAAAAAAATTAATCTGCATTGTTAATCCTTTTGACCTTGCATTGAAGTAAAAGGATTGATAGTGGGGGGGAATCAAATTATGAAATATATGTTTTTTCTCCAAAACACGTTGGTAATAATTATTTGCACACTTTTATTAAATACTTTTTTGCAACCTCCTTTCGCCAAGATACCAGCTCTGAGTTTTCTACTATAATGCCTGATGAGTTTGGAGAACACCTGACAAGAGATCAGAGATCATTCATTTATTTGTCCGGGTGAAGACTGTGCGCGAGCCACAAGAGAACTGTATCCATGACACTGCTCGCAGCGGAGCGCCCAGCTTGATTTCAAAAACAACAGATTTAAGCGCTAGAACTAAATGAATGCTCTGCTCTGGAGATGTTTTATTTATTTGTATTAGGAATATCCGTTCTATGACATTAGTATTATATTTTTTACTAACCATATATTTACGTCTCTGTCCCCAACACATTTCAAACCAAACTGACGCCCATGGACACATGGCATTGTGTATTCGATCAAATACCAAAAGATAAAAAAAAAAAATCTGACATGTGCTAGAAATCGGGCCATGTTTGGATCTTCCAAGTGCCGTCGACTGTGAGTGACGTCACCTCCCAACACAAACATGCCCCAGAGCATAATCCCACCCTTGACACTGATTGACAGGTTTCCGTGTAAGGCATCGGAAATGGAAATACTAAGGGAATTGCGATTGCATTTGAGTTTTGGCTGGCTACATACGCAACGCTGAGAAAGTGAAAAAGCAGTGCTACAACCAACCAGAGCAACGAAGAAGGTGACATCTTTTATATCTTCCTTTTTTTTAAATGACTCAAGTGCCGTTCTTTGTTCTTGTTTCAAAGAAAGGCTTAAACCTACAGTATGTAATTTTTGGCCACCAGGGGTCACTCAATCAAAATAATAAGAAAAGACGTACTTTGATGACGTCGGGAAAGAGCGTTTGCTCATGGGAGTTGTTGTCGTTGTCAATGACGTGCGATAGGTATCGTAGTTGATCTGTGATTCATGATCAGTACGGGTCAGCTGCTTCCTGTCCTGTAACGCTTGTGATTCACGGATTAATTGCGAAGTTTAACCATCATAGAGTGAAAGTTTATCATTCACATATCATTTACATGTGTTTTTTGGTTTGAACCGCAAGAAGTGTACGCACACAGAGCCGGGCAAATTAAGTCAGAATGCCCATCTCGGTGAATATCCTCATAAACACAGTCAGTTATGCAGGAGTTTTCGAATTTGCCAAATCGAATTTTTGTCCCACCAAACTAAAGCCTTTGATGGGTGAATGGTGTAGAATAGAATGACTGCTGCGCTGGACAGGGCGCATATAAGAGCGAGCAGAGAGAGAGAGGGAGAGCGAGCCCCGGCCGCACGCTCTCACCGTCTTCAAACAACACGAGCGCTGTCTTGCTCTCTCTGCCTCATGCTCGCGCTTATTAATCAACATCTGGTGAAATATCGCAATATCGCAGAAAAATAAAATATCGCAATGCCTTTTTGTTGGTGGAAACTGTCGGGATAATGTAAGTACACAACTAAAATAAATATATAACATAGATACAGTTATTTTAGCTATTTTTAAAGCAGAAAAATTACATATTGTGCCTTTAACTTCAAATCATCCAGAGTCGCAGCCAAAGCCGAATCGAAAGACAGCGGTTCGCCAGCAGCATCAGCCATTCTTTGTTTTCAAATAGCAGTGAACCGTCACAACTCTGTCGTCATTACGTTAAGCCCACCGGCCGACTCTATACACGATGTGATTGGCCTGACTAGAGTTTGTTTTTTCCAGCACGAAAGTCAACGGAAAGTTGCTAGATTACACTGGCTGCAAAATAAATTTTCCTGCTGCTAGGTGGAGTCTAGATTTCTAGGCTACACCTCGACACTTGATCAGGTGGAACGTGGAACCGGGGATAGAAACACTAACCGGTTTGTACTTTGTAGACAACCTGAACCACTGAGCCACTGCCGCCCTTTTGAACACTTATTATATGCTACAACATGCATTACATAAAGAGTACATTACCTGAAAGGGCATTAAGTTCATTCACTGCAGCATCAATGTCAGTTCCTGTCCTAGAAACAATCATGCAGAAAACCAAAAGGACATCACACTCTGCTACGGTGGACACCTCCTGTAGACCTGGTATTTGGACATTTCTTAGGATGTCCTCTTGAGGCTTCAATGTATTCCCATGTAAAAGGATGAAATATTTATTTCCTTCAGGAGAAATAAAACTATTGGTTAATGTAAATTAATTCAGATAAGGTAGCCTATCTAAAATAATAAAGTCATCCAGTTTATTTATTATTTTTTAACAATATTTAGAAGACTAGAGTCTTTAGAAAAGAGCACCGAATTTAGTTATAATAATAATAATAATAATAATACTGTATACCAGCTGGACGTTCATCTCCTTCTGCCACTTTAATGCACTGCTGGTCATCTCCACTAGTTTCGGTTTTCTGCTTCATTTTAAGTTTAGTTCTGAAATTGACAGCACACAATGTAATATGCTTGATCATCTTTTTTTTTTTATCATCCTATATCTTTATTTAGATATTTTTTCTAAAATAACCAAGACTATTTGTTTAACTATTTGGTATATATTTTAATTTTTATTTTATTTTCATAATCTGGGTCTGTTCTTGGACAAGGTTAAACGTTCAAATCTACACATGCAAATAATTCCTGAGATTCAATCATATGACGTCAGTGAAAATTTGAAGACACAATGTCCATCCACTAGATGTCGTTAAACTATAATGAAATATATTGCCTTTTTACAGTCCAAATATCAGCCGTCACAATAAGAAAACAAAATACAAGCGTTTATGTAGTGCAGAAATGCATGGTTGCATTTGTATTAAGCTATAAGGACTACAGAAATACTAAAATATGTCGACATATCTAGGCCTAGGCCTACATAGCCTATAGCTGACATTCATGCATAAATTGCCACAACGGTTTATCAAACGTGTAGCCTATAATAAAAATAAAAAAAAAGTCTAATAATGATATTTATGATAAATATAACAAAAATAAATATAGCCTAACTTTATGATAAGTTATAAGATAAGATGTTTTTGTTGCTCTGCTGATAGGCCTACTCACCCGAACAGCTCTCCTCTCTGTCTTCTAACTAACAGGCTATAGCGATCTTTCCGTTTCGTTTAGATTTTCAGACCTGTCATCACGTCTTGTTTCTCTTTCACTTTTATCTGTTCGAGATAGGCGGGGCCTACTTTTTTATTTCTCTGTTAGTGTTTCACTTTGCAAAATCTACCCAACATACTTTTGGGATGTTCAGGTGTTTTTTTTTTTGTTTTTTTTTACATTTCATTTACCATCTTGCATCTACAGACATTTCTTGGGGGTGCTGGGCAGGTTCTATGGCTATTTTAGGGGGAGCTACAGCACCACCTAGCTCCTCCCTGACGCCCCCACTGGCGATCAGCTTTTAACGGGCTTCAATTTTCTCCGTTGAAATCAATGGGGTCGCTGTTTCCATTTCTTTTACCATGTGTAAACCCTGAGATTATTACTCGTGACATTAAAACTAAATATATGGATATATGAGAACGTGTAGGCTATACCACTAAAGTAACGATCTCTTAAATATTTTCTAATTTCACTTAACATTTCATTAAGTTTCATGGACATTTTATAAAACATGGATATTATTTTAAGGCAAAAGGCTTATTATGCTATTAGGCAAATTTTGTAAACATAAGCAACCGATTTAGACGCGTAATAATGTGTTACGTAATACAGACGAGTCCAGAGACGGTTGGGGAAACGGTTGGAAATCTTCGACGGGTGCGCGCTGTGACCCTTGTCGACGAGAACCCGCACGAGAGATGTGACGCAGGACGTAACCCCGCCCCCCGGGCGAGATGCCCCAAAATTTATGAATCCCGTCGTAACTCTGTTTTTCAACGGCTCTGGGCTGCACCATAGACATAAGGCTTGTTTGAGATGCGCCTTGCCTCGCCTGAAATGTAGTCGAGAGTAGGCGGCTGCAGTGAGGGGAGGAGGGAAAAAAGCGCAGGCAAGACGGACAGATCTCTCTTCTCACGGTGGATCAGACACCTGCGAGATCAAATGCGGATATCGCGGGAATCGGGATTCACGAGATTCACGCTCGTGCACGGTGTTGCTAATAAACTGGATGTAATTTAAGTTCTGTTGCTTTTATATGAAAATAAATATAATGAACAAGACACCCAAAGTACTTGCTATTTAATTCCATTCCAAATATATGTTTATCAATATTTTTTCTTTAATACAGACATATCTTTATAATTGTTTTATGTTTTTATAAAAATGACATCACATAACCCATATCGCACTGTCAGAGAGTTTATTCACACATAACATACGTATAGCCTACACAACAAATGATACCAGAGTTTTAAAATCGAACATTTTAAAAAAGAACAATACATCACGGTTGTTTAAACCAATGAGCATTAAGCTGTGTCGTCAGCAAGTCGTTTCCCATCATGCTTTTGATCAGCGCAGTCGGTGGAGAGCAACTGCGCGCGACTGCAGAATCCGACACGTGCGGCTTGCGGTCGCGAGAGTTTTTTGACATACGTCAGCATGACATCAGAGCAAGGCGGACCGCTCTCGGACACATTTCTAACCGGCATGCATCTCGCGTTGATCACCGGTGATCGATTCTGCGCAGATTTTGCTCATCTCAAACAAGCCTATGGCCCAATCCCAAATGGCACACTTCATGTGCACTTTCGGTCTTGTGGACTTACAATGGCTGCCGCGTGCGCGTGTCCGTCAAGTCCGTGAGACCGCAGTGTGTCCCATTTGTCATTTTTAGATCTCAGAAGGGTGCTCGCGAGCGCCCCCTCTGCGGTCGATTTGCGCCCTTGATGCGCACTTTTGCCGAGCCCGCGCTGATGCGGACTCCACAGCAGACTTCTTCCCGACATTCAAAGCGGCGTTACGTCGCGTAAGTGCGGACTCAGAGGAAGACCGCGAGTGCTTAGGGTTCCATTTGGGACAGGGCCTATATACACCTATGTGGGCTGCACGAGCTCTGATGACGACACTGCAGTTCCACGATTGGCCGGATTCACCACATGACAACGAACGATCACGTGTGTTTCGTGTTTATTCGAACATGACCTTTCCTCGGCTAGTCCTTCTGACGTTTGCCGGTGCCACTGATGTCTCTAGTCTAGTGGTTAAACATGAGATATAATTCGTCCTGTGTATATCTAACAGGCGATCTTAGGTCTCATTAATCTATAATTTGTTCCCTGGCAAATCGTTTTGGCTGAGGGCAAAGTAAAGTTTCATTACTTTATGTTTAGGTTATTTAACTTATAACGTTGTAGCCTGCGGAGTCGTGCTGACTTATGTTTGACTGAATCGTTTAGCCTACTTTATTTCTTGACTTGTATATATTTTATACTTTTATAATAGGCTACATGGTTGCGTTTATATCAAGTTATAAGGCTTTTAGACATTTATACAAAAATATGTTTTCTGATGTCGACATACATTCAAAATAAACAAACTGGATGATAGATTCATGCATAGCCCTGTGATGGACTGACCGTCTGTCCATTGTGTTTCCCTGCATACAGCCCTCCAGAAGCTGTTTGGAAAATAAAGAGGCCTGCACAAGCTTAACCTAATCCCTAATAGTTTCTGAGACAAAAGACAATAAATAAGACCAACACATTTACAATCAAGATTCGCTTTATTCACTTATTTAGCAAAATTGCATTATTTACATATGTCTGCCAATTAATGATCATACAAGGATCAGTATCTAAGACATTAAGCCCCTAACAACACTTATAGATAATGTTGATGCCTCTTAAAAGTAAAGTGGAAGTAAGTCAACTGTAATTTAATCGTCCCACTGAATTTATAGGCCCGGTTTCACAGACAGGGGTTAAATTAAGCCAGGATTAAGCCTTAGTTCAATTACAAAACATTTAAGTAAACATTACTGTGTGTACATCTTAAGATAAAACAATGGAACTGACATTTTAAGATATGTGAGTGCAAGTTACTTTCAGTTATGGCAGCTCAACACATTTTAGTCGGGGACAAGGCTTAAGTTTTGTCTGTGAAACTGGGGGCTAAAGTCTCAGTATTGATGTTCAGAACTTCAGACATGCTATTATGCACAACAGTTATGTATTTGCATGCAGTAGAACTTAACCAAACACATTTTAGAGCTTAACCCTCTGAGCCCAACGGCATCGTCGACGACGCCACACGTCACCTCCGACAAATATTTATATTATTCGAACACAGATTTATCGATTTATAGTTTAATGTCAGTTGATAATGACACTCATTATCCAGTTACTAATTTATTTTATTGGATTATTCACTTATTTTTTTCATATTCCATCTTCGCAACATCTGTGTGAAAAAAAAATACAGAATTTTAATTCAGTTATTTGCCATGGAACAGAGAACAATCTTACCCAAAATAATCTCATTTGATACTCACCAGCCCTCAGTTTTTCATTCTTTCTTTTTCCTCATTTTTTTCTCCATCAGTATCACTCAGTCTGTCTTTTCTGACAAAACAGTTTTAAAGACCCATGTAAACAGTAATTTGAACACAACAAGTCTATAATGAAATAGTTCCATTGGGATAGTTAATCTCAAATGAAAATGGATGCTCTTTTCCATACAATTGAAGTGAAAAGAACTGGGGCTATCAAGATATAATATGAGCAAAAAAAAGAAAAGAAAAAAATCAAAGCTTCATTCAGATAGAAATTGCAGCTATCTCCTGGTGAAGTAAATGTGATGCAACAAAGCTGACAACCATAAAATGCAAGTAGGCTTATATGTTAACGCCCCATTTATTACGTGTTTAGCTGTGGGAAGCAGAACTATAACTTGTTAACTGGTGGGACTGATATTTGTGTATGTTGAAAAGGATGTGCTTGTGTAACTGGTTGTACTTGTATAATGTAGCAGAGGGTTTTTGAAGTTTCTGTCTTTGATGCATGTTTTTATGTAACAATGTTCATATGTTCTCTAATTAAAAAAAAAAAAAAATCCACTCTCCTCAACAACGCCAATCCAAACACCGACTACTACAACCCACGGTGTTGCCATGGTTTGGCTTCACTTTTATAAGAAATACGTCCGCCAGGTTTCAAACCTGTCAACACTGGATTGGGCTGTCAAAGCAGTCAGGTGGTTCACTACAGGAATGAACCAGTGTGTTTGCTTCAGACGTCATTTTCACGTGACTAGTGACGTAATGATACAAGCTCCGAAGCAGTGGTTCATTGCAAGGACCGTTCGAGTTTGAAGCAAGCTTCGGAGCGTCGGTGTCAGACGTAACATCACTAGCCTTGCCTTGCCTTGCCTTGCCTCTACTGCATGCCCAGGCGTTATCTACTGTTGGGACTTGGATGTGCCACCCCAGTCTCCCTTTGTACTGGGAATTCAGTGTGACTTGGACACTGCGTCGGGTGACACTTTAATTTGTTCCTTTTGAGAAGTGCTCTTCTGCCCCAGTGGACTTTTATTTGGACTTCCTCATTTCTTTTGTTTCTGTTATTTTGTTACTGGGCTCATTTTGAGAGCAAAAATAAAGATTCTCTGTTACCTGCTACTGAATGTTGTGTTACACTGTGTTATCCCTGACAGCAATGGCCTTAGTCAGGGACCAATAATGATAGGATTCACAATAACTCTACAATTCCTGGAAAACATCCTGTGTGTCCTTAAATATTTAGTTTGCCACTTTGTAACTTTAGGGGATGCATCTGAAATTATCACTTTATATTTATATCTTATCAATATTTTATTTTTTTCCAAGATTTTTATTACAGTCCAGGAAGTTCTAAATGCTCAACATTCATAGTGGAGAAATATATAGCATGCAGTGAATTGTACTTTGTACTTACATCTGGTCTGAAAAATATCCATATGGCAGCAACACCATTCTGTCACAAACAAATTCAGACTTATACTGTATGCTTATAGGCCTATGTAGTTTCATTTTGAACAATATGGATCAGTGAAATGTACATATTTTATAAGTGACATTTTGTTTCCAACAAATAGTATACTGTTAGTCTCACCTTCACATTGGCGTATATGCATGCTAAACCTTTCACCATTAAATTGATAATCCATCTAGTCCAACGAAATAGACAAATTAACAGACCTGCATCTGATTGATCCTGAAGAGAAAACAGCACATTTATTATTAGAGTAAAATATTTTTAGTTTTTAGAATTTACATGACATGACATAAAATGCAATATTTAACCCAAGGTGTCAAAAATCTCTCCAAACACAACATTTTTTAAAGAAGCATTGCGTAGATTCTGTCATTTCTAACCGTTACTGACACCAGTGGCTGTTAGAGAAACTGCAGCCAGTCTCATGCTCCTTCTCGGTGCGCAGGCACGAGGCACGACCACAGCAAACAGACAGTTGCCGCAGCAACCACAGACGGCGCATCGAGATTCATTCACCATGTTTTAGAGAAAGGACCACAGGCGCTTAGGAGGCTATAGTTCTCGCCCTGAAGCGTCTGTCAGAACGCAGGACAGGCAGGAATCAGATTGAACACTTTACTGAACTTTCTTTGGCAGCACAGACATACATTAGACAGCGATTACAGGTGCAGATTTAGTAGTTTCTCAGGTTATGTTAACAGAAATGGTAGGTTGTAGAGATGCACCGATTACAATTTTCTAGGCCGATTCCGAATTCCGATTTCCGATTTCCATTGAGTTTGACCTGCCGATACCGATTTTATCCGATTCCGATTTCATTTTTTCTAACCACTTTACAGCACACATAAATATTTATTTTCTATCTTTTCTTTAATAGAACATTTTACAATTTGCATAGAACATACTGTTTTTAACAGATAATCGCTATAAAATAGAACTATATAAATTACCCCTGGTGTGGGAAATTCACACACATCTAAAGTGCAGTGTTATGGAAGAACCATTTCCTTTTCACATCCAATATCCAATATTTTAGATATATATTTAGCAAACTAAACGTCTGTATGATAACAGGTAATGCAATAAAATAATATATAAATCTTTTTTTGTTTTTTTTTATAAATATAGCCTTGCAGTATAAAGATATTTCTCAAAACACACATATGGCAAGCCGTTTTAGCTTAAATTGTTCCCAGCCTTACTCGTCGTAATTTCATTTTTACTAGTAAGAATTCAATTAGAAAGCTCTACAAGTTCATTCTTACTAGTAGCAATTATAATTAGAGAGCTCTCTAATTCAATTCTTACTAGTAACAATTATTATTAGAGAGCTCTCTAATTCAATTATTACTAGTAAGAATTACAATTAGAGAGCTCTACAATTGAATTGTTACTAGTAAGAATTACAATTACAGAGCTCTCTAATTCAATTCTTACTAGTAACAATTATTATTAGAGAGCTCTCTAATTCAATTATTACTAGTAAGAATTACAATTACAGAGCTCTCTAATTCCATTCTTACTAGTAACAATTGCAATTAGAGAGCTCTACAAATGAATTTTTACTAGTCATATGTCTCCATTGACTTCCATTAATTTTTAATTAGAGAGCTCTACAATTGAATTGTTACTAGTAAGAATTACAATTAGAGAGCTCTCTAATTGAATTATTACTAGTAAGAATTACAATTAGAGAGCTCTCTAATCCAATTCTTACTAGTAACAATTACAATTAGAGAGCTCTCTAATTCAATTCTTACTAGTAAGAATGCAATTGCAGAGCTCTCTAATTGAATTATTACTAGTAAGAATTACAATTAGAGAGCTCTCTAATTCAATTGATACTAGTAAGAATTACAATTAGAGAGCTCTCTAATCCAATTATTACTAGTAACAATTATAATTAGAGAGCTCTCTAATTCAGTTGTTACTAGTAAGAATGCAATTGCAGAGCTCTCTAATTCAATTACAGAGCTCTCCAATTATACATATCTATGGCAAGCCGTTTTAGCTTAAATTGTTCCCAGCCTTACTCGTCGTAATTTCATTTTTACTAGTAAGAATTCAATTAGAAAGCTCTACAAGTTCATTCTTACTAGTAACAATTACAATTAGAGAGCTCTCTAATTCAATTTTTACTAGTAACAATTATTATTAGAGAGCTCTCTAATTCAATTTTTACTAGTAACAATTACAATTAGAGAGCTCTACAATTGAATTGTTACTAGTAAGAATTACAATTAGAGAGCTCTCTAATTCAATTCTTACTAGTAACAATTATTATTAGAGAGCTCTCTAATTCAATTATTACTAGTAAGAATTACAATTACAGAGCTCTCTAATTCAATTCTTACTAGTAACAATTGCAATTAGAGAGCTCTACAAATGAATTTTTACTAGTCATATGTCTCCATTGACTTCCATTCATTTTTAATTAGAGAGCTCTACAATCGAATTGTTACTAGTAAGAATTACAATTAGAGAGCTCTCTAATTGAATTATTACTAGTAAGAATTACAATTAGAGAGCTCTCTAATCCAATTCTTACTAGTAACAATTACAATTAGAGAGCTCTCTAATTAAATTCTTACTAGTAAGAATGCAATTGCAGAGCTCTCTAATTGAATTATTACTAGTAAGAATTACAATTAGAGAGCTCTCTAATTCAATTGATACTAGTAAGAATTACAATTAGAGAGCTCTCTAATCCAATTATTACTAGTAACAATTATAATTAGAGAGCTCTCTAATTCAGTTGTTACTAGTAAGAATGCAATTGCAGAGCTCTCTAATTCAATTACAGAGCTCTCCAATTATACATATCTTGAATTCGTTTTTTTACTAGTAAAAATTAAATTAGAGAGCTCTGTAATTGCATTCTTACTAGTAAGAATTGAATTAGAGAGCTCTCTAATTGTAATTGTTACTAGTAATAATTGGATTAGAGAGCTCTCTAATTGGAATTCTTACTAGTAATAATTCAATTAGAGAGCTCTGTAATTGCATTCTTACTAGTAAGAATTGAATTAGAGAGCTCTCTAATTGTAATTGTTACTAGTAATAATTGGATTAGAGAGCTCTCTAATTGGAATTCTTACTAGTAATAATTCAATTAGAGAGCTCTCTAATTGTAATTCTTACTAGTAACAATTCAATTACAGAGCTCTCTAATTGTAATTCTTACTAGTAACAATTCAATTGTAGAGCTCTCTAATTAAAAATGAATGGAAGTCAATGGAGACATATGACTAGTAAAAATTCATTTGTAGAGCTCTCTAATTGCAATTGTTACTAGTAAGAATTGAATTAGAGAGCTCTGTAATTGTAATTCTTACTAGTAATAATTGTATTAGAGAGCTCTCTAATAATAATTGTTACTAGTAAGAATTGAATTAGAGAGCTCTCTAATTGGAATTCTTACTAGTAATAATTCAATTAGAGAGCTCTGCAATTGCATTCTTACTAGTAAGAATTCAATTAGAGAGCTCTCTAATTGTAATTATTACTAGCAATAATTGGATTAGAGAGCTCTATTTACTAGTAAGAATTCACTTGTAGAGCTCTCTAATTGAATTCTTACTAGTAAAAATGCAATTACGACGAGTAAGGCTGGGTACAATTTAAGCTAAAACGGCTTGCCATACATATCTATGGCAAGCCGTTTTAGCTTAAATTGTTCCCAGCCTTACTCGTCGTAATTTCATTTTTACTAGTAAGAATTCAATTAGAAAGCTCTACAAGTTCATTCTTACTAGTAGCAATTATAATTAGAGAGCTCTCTAATTCAATTATTACTAGTAACAATTATTATTAGAGAGCTCTCTAATTCAATTATTACTAGTAAGAATTACAATTAGAGAGCTCTACAATTGAATTGTTACTAGTAAGAATTACAATTAGAGAGCTCTCTAATTCAATTCTTACTAGTAACAATTATTATTAGAGAGCTCTCTAATTCAATTATTACTAGTAAGAATTACAATTACAGAGCTCTCTAATTGTAATTGTTACTAGTAAGAATGAACTTGTAGAGCTTTCTAATTGAATTCTTACTAGTAAAAATGAAATTACGACGAGTAAGGCTGGGAACAATTTAAGCTAAAACGGCTTGCCATAGAGCTCTCTAATTGTAATTGTTACTAGTAAGAATTCACTTGTAGAGCTCTCTAATTGAATTCTTACTAGTAAAAATGCAATTACGACGAGTAAGGCTGGGTACAATTTAAGCTAAAACGGCTTGCCATACATATCTATGGCAAGCCGTTTTAGCTTAAATTGTTCCCAGCCTTACTCGTCGTAATTTCATTTTTACTAGTAAGAATTCAATTAGAAAGCTCTACAAGTTCATTCTTACTAGTAGCAATTATAATTAGAGAGCTCTCTAATTCAATTATTACTAGTAACAATTATTATTAGAGAGCTCTCTAATTCAATTATTACTAGTAAGAATTACAATTAGAGAGCTCTACAATTGAATTGTTACTAGTAAGAATTACAATTAGAGAGCTCTCTAATTCAATTCTTACTAGTAACAATTATTATTAGAGAGCTCTCTAATTCAATTATTACTAGTAAGAATTACAATTACAGAGCTCTCTAATTCAATTCTTACTAGTAACAATTGCAATTAGAGAGCTCTACAAATGAATTTTTACTAGTCATATGTCTCCATTGACTTCCATTAATTTTTAATTAGAGAGCTCTACAATTGAATTGTTACTAGTAAGAATTACAATTAGAGAGCTCTCTAATTGAATTATTACTAGTAAGAATTACAATTAGAGAGCTCTCTAATCCAATTCTTACTAGTAACATTTACAATTAGAGAGCTCTCTAATTCAATTCTTACTAGTAAGAATGCAATTGCAGAGCTCTCTAATTGAATTATTACTAGTAAGAATTACAATTAGAGAGCTCTCTAATTCAATTGATACTAGTAAGAATTACAATTAGAGAGCTCTCTAATCCAATTATTACTAGTAACAATTATAATTAGAGAGTTCTCTAATTCAGTTGTTACTAGTAAGAATGCAATTGCAGAGCTCTCTAATTCAATTACAGAGCTCTCCAATTATACATATCTTTAATTTGTTTTTGTACTAGTAAAAATTCAATTAGAGAGCTCTGTAATTGCATTCTTACTAGTAAGAATTGAATTAGAGAGCTCTCTAATTGTAATTGTTACTAGTAATAATTGGATTAGAGAGCTCTCTAATTGGAATTCTTACTAGTAATAATTCAATTAGAGAGCTCTGTAATTGCATTCTTACTAGTAAGAATTGAATTAGAGAGCTCTCTAATTGTAATTGTTACTAGTAAGAATTGGATTAGAGAGCTCTCTAATTGTAATTGTTACTAGTAAGAATTACAATTAGAGAGCTCTCTAATTGTAATTCTTACTAGTAACAATTCAATTAGAGAGCTCTCTAATTGTAATTCTTACTAGTAACAATTCAATTGTAGAGCTCTCTAATTAAAAATGAATGGAAGTCAATGGAGACATATGACTAGTACAAATTCATTTGTAGAGCTCTCTAATTGCAATTGTTACTAGTAAGAATTGAATTAGAGAGCTCTGTAATTGTAATTATTACTAGTAATAATTGAATTAGAGAGCTCTCTAATAATAATTGTTACTAGTAAGAATTGAATTAGAGAGCTCTCTAATTGGAATTCTTACTAGTAATAATTCAATTAGAGAGCTCTGCAATTGCATTCTTACTAGTAAGAATTAAATTAGAGAGCTCTCTAATTGTAATTCTTACTAGCAATAATTGGATTAGAGAGCTCTCTAATTGGAATTCTTACTAGTAATAATTCAATTAGAGAGCTCTCTAATTGTAATTCTTACTAGTAACAATTCAATTAGAGAGCTCTCTAATTGTAATTCTTAGTAACAATTCAATTGTAGAGCTCTCTAATTGTAATTCTTACTAGTAATAATTGAATTAGAGAGCTCTCTAATAATAATTGTTACTAGTAAGAATTGAATTAGAGAGCTCTCTAATTATAATTGCTACTAGTAAGAATGAACTTGTAGAGCTTTCTAATTGAATTCTTACTAGCAAAAATGAAATTACAACGAGTAAGGCTGGGAACAATTTAAGCTAAAACGGCTTGCCATAGACATATGACTAGTACAAATTCATTTGTAGAGCTCTCTAATTGTAATTCTTACTAGCAATAATTGGATTAGAGAGCTCTCTAATTGTAATTGTTACTAGTAAGAATTCACTTGTAGAGCTCTCGAATTGAATTCTTACTAGTAAAAATGCAATTACGACGAGTAAGGCTGGGTACAATTTAAGCTAAAATGGCTTGCCATACACACACACAGGCCTATAATGCAATCACTTGTACAAACGGAATAATGGGTTTAAAGTTTAAATGGGTTCATGTTCTATAAATATTTTTGAGTCTAACGTTTTCTTTTCTGACATAGCCTACTCCAGTTCTTGATAAAACACGTAAATTCTGTGCATTTTGTGCACTTTTTGTGTGAAATCATATTTAGGCTATTTTGTCCACCAAAAAGTGTGCTTTCACTTTAATTGAGACTCGGCGCGGAAACGTTTCACTGCTCACGCGACGCTTCTGCTTGACGCTGACGCGCTGCTGCCGCTCCCGGTGTGAATGCACTCATTGATTAACATAAACGCCGACAAAAAAATACGCACTTGCGGTCTGAACGGCCCTAATTCACGAGGTTTCCTACATGTGCGTTCCGTGTGCACGTGTGATACTGATGTTGCGCGACGTTAATCATGCGGCGCCCGAGTGCATTTGACCGGCATAAAATCGGCATATGTCAGACTGACCGGCCGATTGCCGGTCATGGCCGATCACGTGAAAATCGGCCGGTTCCGGTCACGCGCCGGTCAATCGGTGCATAGTAGGTTGACATTATTTACTTGAGTGTATGTGTGTAGCTGAAAATAAACAAAACAGTAATGTTACATACTGTATAAACTAGCATTGTTTATGAAGTCTATCAGTTTAACATTATATCCAGCGCAATACACCAGCTTAACCATGTGACTAATAACTTGTGAGCCACCATTCGTTAACGTAATCTGTACAGAACAAATAATATAAAATGTAAACAATGATATAACCTATATTTGAATAACACAAGCACAACACTTAAATCAGTTACAAACAACATAAGCATTCTACAATGACGTTCACTCTTTGCTAACTACACAGCATGACTCGTCATTCCTCTCGAGTGGATTTATGACCCAAATACTCTAGTATTTCTAAATATTCACATTTATAAGGAATAAAATGAAACTCACTTTTCTCATAAGGACGTACACAGTTATTAATGTCCAACACAAACACTGCACCGTGACTTCGCAAACAATCTAATGGTGTGTTCACACCGAACGCGAATAGAGCGTCAAATACGCGTCTATCGCGTCTAGTTAGACGCTTGAACATTTTGAACCCATTCGTGCGTCCGCGTCACTCGCGAATAAAAAAAAACAACACCACAATTTCTTTCTGGCATACGTTTCCGTCATGTCTGAAATAAAAGATATTGATGCTCTATACTTGTTGTGGAAGTCCCAAATACGGAGGAAAGCCAAACGCCGACGTGTCTGGGTTCACAGCACCATCCAGAGGCGCACTCAACTCGGTGAATTTCACCATTTTCTCCAGGAACTGCGCCTGGATGACAGCCGCTTCCAGCGCTATTTGAGAATGACGGGTGCCCAGTTTGATAACCTGCTAGCTAGGGTCGCTGACAGGATTTCTCGGATGGACACCAACTACAGGCGATCCGTCTCAGCTGCGGAGCGCCTTTCCATCTGTCTCAGGTCAGGGGCAGTTTCATAAAATAACGTTTTTGCTGTGATTTAATTACAATAAATGTATGAAAAACATGCCGAAACAAATGAATTATGTTGATTTGTATAGACTAGGCCTACGTCTGTTTTGTCAGGCCTGTCCATAAAATGACGTATCAATTAGCTCTTCGTTGATTGGCTGGCGCAACAAAGCGTCATGCGAATCCTCCGCTCGAGTTCAAATTTTTCAACTTGCGCGGAAGACGTTCGCGGCAAAACGCGTCGCCCAATTAGCTTCATTCGCGACGCCCGGCGCGAATGATGCGTCTATTCGCGTCTTTGCATTGACTTTGTATGTAATCTACTCGCGCGAATAATTAAATTCGCGTTCGGTGTGAACACACCATTACTGTGGAGAGAGCAGCTGTTAATGTCACGTGCATTTCTCGTGCGCAATCACTTCCAGCACATCCGCTAATGGCCACTAGATGGCGCCTTTGCGTCACCTTTGTAACAGCCACCCCCCACATTTGCTATGTAAATGTACTCCAATTGAACGTTAATCCTCCTTAGGCAATTCAGGCAGCGGAATTAGCTTTACCACAGGTCTGGTGAAGCTCTTGTCATTGACTTTCACCTCAGCTGCTCTCACCTGTCCATCAGTGCTTGGAAACACCTTTACCACTTTGCCTACTAACCATAGAGCCCTTGGTAGTTGGGTGTCAACCATCATCACGACAGACCCCTCAGTAAGGTCTTCAGTAGTCCTTTGCCATTTTTGCCTCAGCTGAAGGCCTGGTAAGTAGTATCTTATGAACTTTGCCCAGAAATGATCCACCAATATCTGACTTTGTCTCCACCGTCTACGACTTAGGTGTTCAGAATCTTGGTAGACAACTTGCGGCAATGAACTACTGGGCCGCCCCATCAAAAGATGATTTGGTGTTATTGGGTCAACATCTGCGATGTCAGCTGACACATACCCCAACGGCTTGGAATTCAAAATGGCCTCCACTTCAATTAAAACTGTTCTGAGTACTTCCTCAGGAATGCATTGTGCTCCAATTGTGGTACACAGTGCTGCTTTTACCGAGCAAATTTCTCGCTCCGACGCTCCTCTAAAGTGTGGCGCTACTGGAGGATTAAAATGGAAGTTGATTTTATGTTTCGCTAGCAACCTTTGCAGGTCAGTACTCATGACAGCGAAAGCCTCTCTCAACTCTCTCTCCCCCTCTGAAATTTGTCCCCTGATCGGAGTGAAGTTCAGCAGGGGTACCACGACGTGCAGTAAACCTCCGTACTGCCATCAAGAAGGCATCCGTGTCTATAGAGGTAAGTACATCAAGATGTACTGCTCGAGTGGAAAGACATTTGAATATGATGCCCCACCTCTTTTCTGTAAGCCTGCCAATCTTCACCTGGAATGGCCCAAAGCAGTCCATCCTAGTAGAATAGAACGCTTGCTTGAACAAACGAAGTCGAGCAGAAGGCAAGTCAGCCATCTTTGGTGAAACAGGTTTGGATCTCAACTTACGACACTCCAGACAAGCATATTGATGCTTCCGAACAGCCTCACGCCCTCTCAATATCCAGTACGACCGTCTGAGTTCAGCGAAGACTCGCTTTGGTCCAGGATGGCATAATCTCTGGTCGAAATCCTGGATTAACAGTTTGGTGATACAGTGGCTCGGATCCAGCACAATAGGGTGTTTGAAGTTAGGGTCCAAATCCTCTGCTCTTCAGAGGCATCCACCAACTCGAATGACCGCATTTGTTGCATCAAACTCAGGAGCCAGAACAAGAAGGCGACTGCTGGAAGGAACTGGTTTATTGGCTTTGAGAAGGTTATATTCCTCTAGGGAAACTGTCGAGCTGGGACTGTTTAAGGAGGAGGGAGACTGCCTGCTGATAAGTACTTGCACTAGATGGAGCAGCTTGCTCTGCTTCCTCATGCTGAAGGGCGCTTGCTGTGGCCTCCACCAGTTCACTCCAAGTAGCATACCTGCTGGAATCAGGGACAGACCTATCAGAACTTGAGATGTAATGGCAGAACAAGGAACGTCGTAGCTCGGTAGGATCTTCTTCACCTGACCCTGCTGGAGCTTCTGGCCACTCATCATGTGGTTGTAAAAGAAAAGATGGACCATGACACCATCTATTTGGTTGTGCTAATTCCACCAAGGATTTACCCCTGGTCAGATCATCTGCCGGGTTAAGGGTTGATCTCACATACCTCCATGACCGCTGATCTGTGAGCTCTTGAATTTCAGCAACCCTGGTTCCCACAAAGACCTTGAATCGACACAAGTTTGACTGGAGCCATGTCAGGACAGTGGTCGAGTCAGAAGATAAGATGGTATTCCTGATTGGTAAGATGAGCTCACTGAGTATCAGTTTTGCAAGTTGGGCTCCAGTGACTGCAGCACAAAGCTCCAGTCTTGGCATGGATTGTTGTCTTTTTGGCGCAACTCGAGATCTGGCCAGCAGGAATGCCAAGTGAACCCTACCTTCAGTATCTTCCGAGCGTAGGTAGGCCACTGATCCATATGCTCTCTCAGATGCATCACAGAACACATGGACATCTCGTATCACGTCTGGCTGGTCCATAGTTGTGGGAACATAGCAGCGAGGTAAGGTGATGCAAGATAATTCAGGCAGTTCTGCTACCCATGTATTCCAGGCTTGGAGCAGCTCCTCAGGTAGTAATGGGTCATCCCATTCTCGTTGTTTATCCCAGAGTCGCTGAACAATCACCTTGGCCCGAATTGTATATGGCAGTATTAGCCCCAAAGGGTCGTACTGTCTGGCCAATGTGCGGTACACAGTGCACATTGTGGTTGGGCCGTAATCATCCAGTCGATGTTTATAGCCGATGGCATCTGTAGGGCAGTGCCATCTCAGACCTAGGGTAGACTCTTGAACATCAGAAGGATTTTGGGTGAGCCACATTTCAGCGTTATCTGAGCGAGCTTCTTGAGGAAGATGGCTAAGGATGTCAGGGGCGTTGCTGGCCCATTGGCGGATCTCAAACCCCCCTGATGCCAACAGAACACGTAATTTATCAAGTAAATCTTTGGCATCAGCTTTTGATGATAGACTCTGTAAACAGTTGTCTACATAGAAACACCTGTCTACTGAATTCCTGACATCCTCTCCCTCGGTGCTCGGTGCACGTGTTTTTGGAGGGCAAATATGGCACAACAAGGAGAACATGTGGTACCAAACGGCAGAACCTGCCACTCATAGACCACAGGAGGCACATCACGGCAGAGATTTCGCCACACAAATCGAAGAAGGGGCTTGTCCTCAGGCAGAAGGCAGACCTGGTGAAACATTGCCTTTATGTCCCCGCTTATTGCAATGGCATGCTCTCGAAAGCGAAGCAAGACCCCCAGGAGTGATGGACCAAGGGTAGGCCCAGGAAGGAGAGATTCGTTGAGGTTGCAACCCTGGAATTGGTAAGAACAATTGAATACTAGGTGATTCTTCCCATTATGCTGTACCAGATGATGGGGAATGAACCATGATTCCTTACTCTGTGCAGCCTCTTCCTCAGCCAACTTGCGTACTGAGCCTGCCAGTTCAAGCTTGCTCATTTCTGTGATGTATGCTGAGGCTTTGTCCTCATCTTTAGCGAGTCGCTTCTCTGTACCTCGGAGGCTTGGCAAGACCGCATCTTTGGTTGCATGGAAAGGAAAAGTATTTATCTTCCGTAGCAGAGGGGTCGCATAGTGCTGAATCTTGTTATGCTCAACACGGATCGTCTTACTTTCCAGAAGTGAGAGTGCCTCTTGATCCTCTCTTGAACGAGTTACCTGTTTCTCTAATTTGAATGGTAGTGTGTCCACCTGCCACAACTTCTCCACATTCCTCAGAAGTTCAGCTGTTTCAGAGTTTACTGAGGTCAGATAACAGTTCCGAGATCTAGGATGCTGTGGTAGACCCCTAGCTGGGCCCTGTAGTGTCCACCCTAACCTGGTCCGTATAGTGACTGGTCCTCCGGGTGGTCCATAAAGCACTGGTTCTGTTGGAGTGATCAAATGGGGCTGGTCAGCTCCAATGAGAAGAAGAGGATGAACTTGATCGAAGGGCTCAAGTGGCAAACCTCTGAGATGCTTGTACCTTTTCTGTAATACAGTTAGTTGGTAGGAATGATCAGCCAGTCCCAGATTCTGAGCAGTGAATGCTCCACTAATGTGGTAATTCCGCTTTGGCTGTGAGGCAGGGGAAACACTAAATGAGACAGATGCTCCTTGGAGTACTTGGGTTTCTTGCCTTATTGTAGGCCAAGCTTATTCGCTGCATCGCAGAGGAGTATGGTCCTCTCCGAACCATCGTCGAGTACAGCATAAGTCTCCAGAGCTTGTTCACGATACTGCAGACGAACCTTTACCACCTTTAGCAATACCCGGCTGCAGTCCGTGGGTCGGTTTAGGTAAGCAGTGCCAACTGCGGAGCTCAACATGCATTTGCCCTCTTTACTTGCTTTAGAATTTACTTCAGGCAGTATCTGGAGGTGTTTGTTTTGGCAAATGCTGCAGGGTTTCTTGAGAGTGCAGTCTGTAACAGCATGAGAACGACCACACTTTATGCACCTCTTATTCTCAATAATCCACTTACGGACCTGCTCAAGAGTGAAAGTCTGGAAAGTAGCGCACTGACTTAAGAAATGTTCAGAGCTTTCACAATATGGGCAATATGGTTGCACTTTACCTTTTTTCTTGCCTGAGGTGAATGCTTTAGGTCCTGGTTCTGTGTTCTTCATCTGTGAGGCAGCTTTAGCTCCATGGAGGATAGTGGCTGGTCTGGTGAAGCGTGCTGGCTTTGCCCGGCTCTCAGGATTTCGTTTGTTGGGTGGTTCAGTATGGCCCTGGCACCATGCTTCGTACTGGAGCCACTTAGAGAATTCAGGCAAAGTATACACCGAATCAGACTGATAATATAGGTGTCTGCGGAAGTCAGCGCACAACTCTGGAGGTAGTTTACCAAGCAGTCTGGCGACGTGGGAGCCACATTTCAATTCCACTTCTCCCTCTACACCAAGGGTTTCCAGCATCCCAACCAGAGCTCTGATCTGTAATGTGAATCTTTGAAATGCCTCATGATCCCCTCGCTTGATGTCAGGAGCATCCATGACCTGTGCTATTCTTTTGAGTGCTAACTGATGCGGCTGACCAAACCTCTCATTTAAGGCTTTCATTGTGTCAGAGTATGGAGTGGTAGAGTTCAGGTAAGAGTCAGCGATAAGGGAGGCTTCCTCCAATTTAAGATGGTCGACCAATATTTGGTATTTGAAGAGCTCAGTAGCACCAGCTGGCAGTAGATTCTCCAATGACATCTTCAGCCTGGCGAATTCCGCAGGGTCTCGATGAATCAACATTGGGATTCGTGGCTTAGGGCCTAGATAGACTTTCTCCTGTGCTGGCAGCAATGAGGGAAAGATCTCATAAGGCGAGGGTTGTGGCTGATTGTATGGCATTTCTGTGTGTGTAAGCCATGGTTCAGTCTGTTGCACTGATTGTGGAGCATACTCGGATCGTCACTGAGGTGGCGAAGGAACAACCAGCCAGGGTGCAGAATGAGGCGTTATATATGGAGCATGGGTTGGAGGGCATGTGAGGAAATGATTCGGTAAACTGCCCTGACCCTGTGTATTGTGTGGCATGAGGCTTGTCCTGATATCCCCTCTGTGAGGCCTTAATGAATGATTATGGAAAAAGTTTCCACTATCTGGAACATACCGTCCATAGTAGGGCTGTGCTACTGCTCTCTCAGCGGCTAGTTTCACTGGGTTTGAATAACTAACAGAAGTAGCGTAAGTGATTGGGAATTCACGCTCTTTCCTAGCTATGTAAGGGACATCATCGCATACAGGAGGTGGTGGTTCAGGCCATGACTCATCCTCTCGAGGACCTTCCACTGTCGTTTTAAGTCTCTGTGGTGTTAGGCGGGTAACTGAATGGGACTCAACCGAGGACACCGCTGATACTTGGGACCGGAGTGGTGAGACTTGCGATGATGCAGAGAAGGAAACTGGTAATAAGTGAGCAGGCTGTGAAAGTGGCTGCCTTTGGTCAGGAAAAAAGGCTCTGTCATCTTTCAGTAATAGGTGATTATCTACACTTGAGGTTTCCTCCAAAGTCCCACGGCATTTGGATAATACATGCTGGCGCACTTGGTCACGTAAACTTTGTATGAGCTTAGTGTCTTGGCCAAGCTGAGCTTGAATGTCCTCTAATTCAGTATAAAAGGCTCCCCACTCATCTCTTGCTAAATAACGACTTCCAGATCTGGCCGATGCTGGTCCTGCGGAGTACATCATTCCAGCAGCTCCATCACTCTCCGCATCGTAATCCTCTTCAAGTCTAAATGTAGTCTGTGCTGCAGTATCTTCTGTATAAGTGGAAGTCAGTTCTTTGTGGCCTGTTATATTTACTTGGTAGTCTGACAAATAAGTTGGCAGTCTGACTTGCCGTTTTGGCCGCACAGATTCTGAAAGGGCTTCACTCATTTTTTGAGAAGTAGCCATCCTTAACCAAGGTAAGCACTGAGATCCGGCTAGAAGGACCAATGTTTTAGAGAAGGGACCACAGGCGCTTAGGAGGCTATAGTTCTCGCCCTGAAGCGTCGGTCAGAACGCAGGACATGAGGCAGGAATCAGATTGAACACTTTACTGAACTTTCTTTGGCAGCAGACATACATTAGACAGCGATTACAGGGGCAGATTTAGTAGTTTCTCAGGTTATGTTAACAGAAATGGTAGGTTGACATTATTTACTTGAGTGTATGTGTGTAGCTGAGAATAAACAAAACAGTAATGTTACATATACTTGAAACTTACTAATGACTGTACGTACGGATACGGATGTAAGCCCAAGTAGACGAGAACGCGCATGACGTCACATTTTTTTAATTTTCGCGCCAATTCGAACCCGACTCCTCCACATACAATTGAGCCTACAGGCTGATAGAGGCAACCGTGGTGGACATTCAAGGTGTTATTCTTTCTATTACATTATGGTTGGCTCATAAATGTACAAATGAAAACTCTATATTAAAGATTTTTGTAAGTAAAAACCTACGCAATGCTCCTTTAATTGTAAACTTTAAAAGCACAATCACTTTAAATTTGGCATGCATATATAATACCTGAGTGCTCTACCATGTACAAATCTTTCAAAACAAACAAGCACATAAAACCTGATGTAATGCAGGATAAAACAATGTTTAAAAAAAAAACTTTTTTGTCAGATTGTAAAGGTTGATTGAATTACATTTAACCTAGAAAGAGTGGTGACTACAAAAAAGTCAATAAAGTCAAGTTTTGTGCATGCTCTTTGTTTGTTTGTTTGTTTGTAATGTTTCTTTGTTTAAATGTATTCAACCAATGCAACTGCAAAGTAGTTTTTAAGTTTATTGAACTTCAGAGCTACAGAGTTGTGGAAACGTATTTTTTAGACTAGTGACTATTCTTGACTTTTATACATTAAAAGTATACTTTTACATTGGTTTGCATAACTACAGCTAGTGAAGTTGAGAAAACTCAAAAAATATTTGCATTTTGCAGCTGTTATTATATTTAGAGGTAAAATAAGTGTTAAAAAAAGCAGAAACGAGGGCAATGTGAATTCCTATGTTTACTGCAGTGTGGGACTGTTGTGTACATATTTCTCTTAAATTGTGAATCTTCACAAATATCTTAATGAACTTAATGATGATACCTGATGTTTGAAACGTTGAACAATTTTGGTCAGTGACTCATCATTCCTGTTGCATTTCAACAAACCCGAATCTTCGTGAAACAGACAGTCCACAGTGAGTGTATTCCTTCTGGTCACATATCTGCTGCTGTCTGGTACAATTTTATCAAAGTCCAATGTGTGATGCAGCACTATGAAAATAGCTTGTTTGGAGGCTGTTTCAAAAAAGGCACAATAAGTAAAATAAATAAAAATGTGTGCATAGTATTTCTACTAATATACTTTAGTATAAGTACTTCACTGGTAATCTTAAAGTTACCTGAAAAAGAATTAAGTTCATTCAATGCAGCATCAATGTCAGTTCCTGCTCGTGAAATAATGGTGCAGAAAACCAGAATAACCTGAGAGTCACCCACACAGTGCACCTCCTTCAAACCAGGTCTTTGTTGAAGAAGATAATCTAAAATGTTCTTCTTTGAATTGCATGAATTGCCCTTCTCAATTATGAAGTAGTATTTTCCTTTAAGATGAAGAACAGATTGTGTTAGTTTCCAATCATAGCAAATATTTTTTTTTTGTGATTGTTTATAATATGAAACTTCATTGGTGTTGAAACAGAACCAAACTAATGATTTTTTTTTTTTTCATTAGATACATCAATTAATAATTAGGAAGAATAGGGCCAGATATACTAACAGCTTGCGCCAGCACAAACCCTATTTTGGAATTGCGCTCTCATGCTAATTTGCCTTGCTTAGTAAATCTGGCCCATAGAATCTTAAGATGTGACTTAAGCCAGGTTCACAATTCACACAATTTTGGCCATGATTTGGCCATCTGAGACAAAATATTAATCTGATCTTAGGCCAAAATCGCTAGCAAAGTCGTTAAAATAGCGTTAAAAAGATTATTTTTCAGGCCAGACCAGCCATTGCGCATGTGCAGTCCTAAGCCTGTGTCTCAGAACATTGACTGTTTATTATAGCAACCAGAGCTTCTAACGGCAGCTGCAGTGACGCGCTAACTTTTTTTTTAATAATAAATAACTCTTTTATTTAGAAGGTGTGACTTATTCCGTCATATTGTGCATTGCACTCTCTCCCATTCATAGTAATTTGAGTGCACCATCTTCCTATATAGTCTTTGAGACTAATTTGACATGTTTGCCAACAGATGATTAATGACTGTTGCGATCAAATTTTACCTCCTACGAAATTCTGTTAGAAGTTTTGAGACAGTCCTGTAGTCTGACTTCTACGACAACCATCAAATCAAAACCGATAGGATCACAGAACCTGATGACGCAATTAGTAAGACAACATCAAACCACCACTTGCTCCACACATCATCTTTTTTTTTTTTTTTTAAGACAAGCCATGATCAAAATTAACGCTATAGAAATTATTTTTGATTGCTAGCCCCTATTTCAATCCTGCATGTAATGCAGTTAACAGTCACCGAACGAGTCACGGATAGATAATGTAAAACTACAGACGAGTCTTCTTGCGTGTGTCCATTTTTAATGCATCTTGACTGGAGTACAGTCTGACATTAATGACATCTGAGATCCTACAGTGTGACATGGCTTTTTGCGGGGATCATGTTCATACAGCCTGACAAGCCACAGTCGTATTGGACTATTGTAAATCGTACAGTGTGAACCCGGCTTTAGACCACCAACTACTAGTAATTTACAGTTTTTCTCAGTCGCTTTGGTACATTTCTGAGATCACAACTGATCACAACTCTAGTCACTTGTGCACATTATAAAAGCATTTTCTCTTTCTTTTTGTACTGGTTCTCTGTTGAATAGTCTTACCAACTAAAACATCAGCATTAGTCAAAAAATGCAAAATGGTGGTTATTGGAACCAGTTATTTGGTCAAGCGTATTTTCTATACATTTCTATTAGCAGTTTTGTCAATGTGTCCTGAATAACTATATTGATCTTGGGTGAAACTTGAACTAGGGAAATGTGGCTGATAAAACATTCCAAAAGATTCTTTCTGAGCTGAATTGCAAGGGAAAATATATCCATTGTGATGTGGATGAGAATCTGTGCCCCAACAGATCGGGACAAGAGGAGGTGTATCAAGACTGCACTGTCATTCCCCATACAGTGTTGCATGTAGTTCTGCCTGAGGGGTGCTTCCTGTTTACCTTTCTAATTTGATATTTTTCTCTCCATTTGTACTGTTAATGTGTTGTCATTTTCTTTTCTGCTCATTGTGACATTGTACTTTGTTAACAGACCAACTATAAAAGAGTACACGTGAATCCTGTCTAATCTCTTGCAATCAATAACCCAGACACAGATAATGTGTAACTTTGTACTGTTGAAATTGATATACGCCATACAGAAAAAGTGCAGCATTTGCCATGATTTGATAAATGTACCAAAGCGACTGAGAATTTTTTTTAATAATCCAAAATCTTACCTTCAATGATTTGATCCTGACAAACGACATGGAGCTGGTATTGGGCCATTTTCTCTCTTCTCCTTCTTTCTCTTACACAATCTGTCTTTTGTACTGCCTATCTGAGTGTTGTTTAGTCTCGCCCTGAAACAAATTTAAGTTCACTTATGATTATCACTTGATTGATTTATTTGACACTTTTCATAAGGTAATCTAAGCAATTACAATCAAAACAGATTTAGAAATGTTTGGTGATTCATTTTGCTAAATTTGTACAGTGCTCAATTAAATCAAAGCATTCAAATGTTTGGAATGTTTTTGGATGATAAAAAAAAATTATATATATATTAAATGTAATGTTGATTCTGGGCAAATTTGTATGAAGCCGAAAACTTATTTTTCTGTATTTGTACTTTATTTGTAACAACGTATTTGAAAGAAAAAAAACATGTTGATTAATAGCCTAATTACTTTTTTTTTTAAAGCAAAATAAATAATATGCAAAGCGATATTTTAGCTCTTCCTTGACAAAATAGCAATGAATAAATGAACTTTGTTTTACAATCTCACTTGGTGAAGGATTAGAAAAATCATTCTTAAATAGTACAGTAAATCAGTGAGTCAGACTGTTGTCTCGTGCTGCTCCTTGCTGCCCTCTTTTGTTAGCCTATATATTAAAATAAAAGTTGTATCGTTTTCACTTTCATTCTCTTCAAAAAAAAAAATACAACCGATTAGGCTTGCAACATGAAACATGAAATCATATGTAGGCTATTTTACAAAGAAATAATATTCTCAAAATATTGTAATGAGACAAGATTTACTCGTTAACAGTTTTCAAAGCTTTCAGCTATCAATAGTTTTAATATAGCCGTCTAACACGGTTTTCAATCATTAAACTTACCACTATTTTATGCTTCTCGAAACCCACTGATAAACCCACACACACACACACACACACACACACACACAGCCATATAAAAGACAAGCAATGTTTGTAATATTTGTGTCTAGGTTGCAGACTGCATCGGTTTTACTTACTGTTCCTGCTGGCTGTCTCTGTCAGAGCAAAAGTCCTTTCACTTTCATTGTTGCTCTGTATATGGGATAGGATTGGATGACAGAAAACAAAGTCAAGATGGCTGCAGAGGGGTTACCAGGATCAATGGTACAATCGGTTTTAGTGCAGATCTTTTTTAAGCCAGGAATCCAGAGATAGGCACAAGACCCCTTTAGACTAGGCCTATAGGGCTATCACATAAAAGTTAGTTAAACCATGGTTAACATTAATAATATGATGATGATTATATTATTTTTGACAGATTCATATAGCCTATATATCAGATCGGTGATTGTCTGATGATGAGTGACAGACGTGCTACACGAGTACGCTACCGAGAAGGACGAGAGAGTTTTTTTAAAAACGAATCTGAAGTCACGTTTGTATAGACAAGACACAAGAGGTCAATTAATTTGTTTCTTCTTCTAAGCTGTACCAGACGTAGGTGCTACTTTTAGTGCTAAAATGCTTTGTGAATTAGGCCTACTTAGTAGAAGTAGAACACATTAAAGTCTAAAGTTATGAGTGACACGCCCATTATTTTTATGAGTTTATCTTAAATTCGCCAGTTAGGAGCTACTTGTAGCCTCTAATAAGATTTTTTTGGGAGTCTCCAGGTAAAAGGTAAAAAAGGAAACTTTTTTACCTGCGGCCCCAGGCAAAAAAGTTTCATATGCTCATTTGAACTGTGAGAGAACACAGTATTTGAATGTTATTCTCTGGTTGTAAAGTGGCTTTGGATAAAAGTGTCTGCTAAATTAATAAATGTAAATGTAAACAGTAGGCAGGAAACATAACATATTAGGCTAGAGGGGGTCAGGAGACCTAGTGAGTTGAAATAAAAGCTATTTTTGTGAAACTATAAGAAATGAAATTATAATATGATTAGCAGAGGCAACAACATTTTTAAAATAAAATTTTATTTATTTATTTATTATTATTATTATTATTATTATTGTAAAATATGGATTAGTGGTTCTTTTAGGATGGGAACACTACAGAAAGATTCCAGTCAGAGAATCCTTTATCATCTTTATTTCCAGGATCAGGATGCCAATATACAAGTTTGTATAATTTAGTGTATGTGGTCTAAACAGAGAAAAAGAAAAAGAAAGAATGCAATGGTAATAATAACTGATTAATAAACAAATACAGAATACTATACTATGCTCATTGTCATCATTCACAACAGTACAGAACAGAAAATAATAACTGCCATTAATCCAGTGCAACAAAATATGTCACTATGTGCCTTTTAATATCTGTACTACTGCACCTTTAAGTGGCTATGCAGAATGACACTATATCACTATAACACTCGATGCAGATAGCACTAAATAAACAGTAAATACACTACACTCGAACACGGAAGCATATTTCTAAATAACTAACACAAATAAGATCTACATCGACATATAGAGGGCTAATTATTTCACACAGGAAACATGTCGAATATTATAGCGTGCTCTGGTATCATGACTACACTAATTACGCACAATTACGCAGTTCACGCAGTTCCACAAATAAACTAGTTCGCATGAACATACATACATTTCACAACATTCCTTACAATGCAGTATAAACATATAACAGTAGTAAGAACTTACTTGCTTTTCATAAAACGCACACAAAAGGAAAGAAAGAGGTCTCGGAATATCCTCTCATCATCACTGAGCGCGAACAACTAAGCCGCGCGCTGCATTTTCTGTCCAGGCGCAGTTCACGTGATGGAGCGTTCAAGCGTACTTAGGAAACCTCAGCGCTGAACAAATAGGCTTTCAGACAAAGCCGCCCCCAACTGTCCGCATGGCAGTTGAAAGAGTAGGAGAAAGTCTATTTGGTGGTCTCTTCTTCGTCCTTGTCCTCCAGAGCAGGGAGCAGGATGATCCGGGCGACTGGACGAATGTAGGTATGGTCCTTCACTTGAACACTGATAGTCCGTACACGTCCATCTGCTCCTGGATGAGTCTGGGTAATCCGTCCTACGGGCCATGACGCTCGAGGAAGTTGGGGATCCACAATTAAAACAACGTCGCCTATGGAGAGTGGCTTACCGTCTTTCCTCCACTTACTGCGCTCTTGTAGCCCTGGTAGGTAATGGCTGATGAAGGATGACCAGAAGCGATCGCCGATCAGCAATGACTTGGCTGTGCCTCCAGCGTCTTCTCCCGAGGTCACTGGGGTCGTAAACTGCTTGAGGAAGCGAGGAGTCGTGACGGCCCATGAGGAGGAGGTTAGGTGTGACCGGGTCTGGATCAGAGGCATCTGATGCCAAATAGCCTAAGGGTTTCACATTCATTGTGCCCTCGACTTCCACTAGAATTGTCATCAGGACAGGTTCAGGAACAGTCTGATCTTTGAGGACAACGCGAAGTGCAGTCTTGATAGACTTCACTTCCCTCTCCCACGTGCCACCAAAGTGCGGCGCACTTGGAGGATTAAATCGGAACGATATCTGCTGTTCAGCGAGTTGCTCTCTCCACTGAGGTGCCATGGCAGCAACGGCTTCACGCAACTCTCTCTCTCCACCGACAAAGTTGGTACCATTGTCCATGAGGAGTTCGAACAGTCTGCCACGTCGAGAGATGAATCTTCTCAGTGACAGAAGGAAAGCATCTGTATCGAGGCTTTCTAATAGATCCAGATGCACCGAGCGAGTTGTCATACATTTATAGACAATACCCCACCTTTTTTCGGTGCGGCGACCGATCCTCACTTGGAAAGGTCCAAAACAATCAACTCCGGTTGAATAGAACGGTGGCTTATGGAGTCGTAGCCGAGCTGGTGGGTAATCTGCCATCTTCGGTACGTCAGGTTTCGCTCTCCATCGTCGGCACTCCAGACATGAATGCTGATACTTTCGAATAGCCTCTCTACCATGGATAATCCAAAACCTGCGTCTGATCTCGGCAAGAACCCGTTCTGGCCCAGGGTGCAGTAGTGACTCATCAAAATCCTTGATGATAAGCTTCGGCACTGGATGGCTTGGCTCCAGGATAACTGGGTGGATAGTATTCAGGTCTAGTCCTTCAGCATGCCTTAACCTGCCACCAACTTTGAGTAGCTCCGTGGCTCCTTCATATTCTGGTGACAGAGATGCGAGACGACTGTCTGAAGGAAGAGTACGTCCAGCTTTGAGAGCTCTCAATTCTTCAGCAAAGCAGTCCTCTTGAGCCTTTTGTAACATTAGCTTCTCTGCTTGCAGAAAATCGGTAGCGGAAAAGTGTACTGTAGTATTAGCATCAGCCGCCCCGTGAAAAGAGCTAACAGTTTCCTTAAGAAGCTCTTTCCAGTTGGAGAACTTACTGGGGTCCGGAAGATGTGTGGGTAAGATACTGGACACAGTTCCTACGAAGGCCGACTTCCTAAACTCTGTGGTGTCTGGTACAAGCTCAAATGAAGGCATATTGGGCCACTCCCTTTCAGACAAATGGAGAAAATGTGGACCTTTGTTCCAGCGATGATCCTGTACCATCTCTTGCAGAGTGAGTCAGCGGGTTATATCATCAGCTGGATTACTTAGAGTATCAACATACCGCCATTGAACAGGGTTGGTCAGGTTCTGGATTTCTGCAATGCGTGTTCCCACAAACACTTTGTAACGGCAGGATTCTGATTTGATCCAGTGCAGCACAGTTGTGGAGTCTGACCAAAGAGTGATGTGCTCAGATGGTACTGCAAGCTCTGTCTCGATCACTCTAGCTAACTGTGCGCCTGTAAGTGCGGCACTGAGTTCGAGCCTCGGAATAGACAGCTGTTTACAGGGTGCGACTCTCGATCTAGCAAACACGAAGGAGACATAGACTTGCTGACTGTCATCTGTATGTAGGCTACTGATCCATAGGCGCGCTCCGAGGCATCACAGAAAATGTGAATGTGACGGGTTGCGTTGGCAGTATTGGCGATGGCTGGTGCATATGGACGAGGCAGCTTGAGATGTTGTAAAGTGGGAATTTCCTGCACCCAACTTGACCATTTCTCCAGAAGGTCAGCGGGTTGGATCTTGTCGTCCCAGCCGATATTGGCCTTCCACATGTCCTGAACAAGCACTTTACATCTTGTTGTAAATGGCACAATGTATCCCAATGGATCGTAAAGCTTGGCAAGGACACTGTAGACGTTACGCAGAGTAGCGTCTGAGGATTCAGCCTGGCAATGTTTGTAACTCAGGGTATCATTCAAACAATCCCAGCAGAGTCCAAGCGTGGGTTCTTGGAGGTTGTCACTGGCCTTGGATAGCCATAGCTCACTGCTAGCTGACTGCGCTTCAGGAGGTAGATGTGCTACAACTTCAGGCATGTTACTAGCCCATTGCCGGATCTCGAAACCTCCCTTATTCAGAAGCGCTCGCAGATCATCGACTAGAACCTTGGCATACTCAGTTTTACTCACACTGTGGAGGCAATTGTCGACGTAGAACGAGTGCTCGATCACGTATAGGAGAGGAGAATCTGGTGGCTCGTGATCTCTGACGTGCTGCTGCAGAGCATAGACTGCACAACAGGGGCTGCACGTTGTTCCGAATGGTAACACCTCCCATTGGAATATACGTGGTTCAGATGTCCTCTGCATGTCACGCCACAGGAATCGTAGAAGTGGTTTATCACTGGACAACAAGCGGATCTGATGGAACATTGACTTAATATCTCCGCTGATGGCCACAGCATGACGTCGAAACCGCATCAGGACTCCAATCATGGTCGGACCGAGCGTTGGTCCCGGCAAGAGTTGATCATTCAGGGACAGGCCTTTAAAGGAAAAGGAACAGTTAAAGACTACTCTGTCCTTTCCATTGTGGTGCACCATATGATGAGGTACATACCACGACTCTGTGGACTTTGCTGCTTCTTCTGTAAAGATTTCCGCAACATAGCCGGACTGAACGAGTTTATCCATCTCCTTGCAGTAGGAGGCTGCTCGAACGGTGTCCTTAGCCAACCGGCGCTCAGTACTGCGTAGGTTTGGCATCACGGCATCTTGCTGAGCACAGAGTTGGATGAATGGCTGACGACGCAACAGCGGAGTAGCGTAGCGCTGGGTACCGTCAACAGATACACGTTCGGAAGCTGTCTGTAAGAGGATGAGTGCCTGCTGGTCTTGCTTGGAACGCGTTGCATTCTTCTCACTGACATAGGGAACTGTGTCAATGTGCCAAAGACGTTCCACATTTCTGAGGAGTTCAGAATACGAAGACTCTGTGGCGATGTGCAGACAGGAAGACTGGTGAGAAGAGACTGGCATAATGTCAGAAGGACCTTGCAAGGACCAGCCTAGCCTAGTGCAGATGGCTATAGGACCGCCAGATGGGCCTGCTCTGACTGGCTGTGTAGGAGTGAGAAGCTGAGGCATATCAGAACCGATGAGTAGCAAAGGTTGGGCTTTGTGGATAGGCGTCAAAGGAAGTCCTTTGAGATACTCATAGCGCCTCTGGAGAGCTGCTACTGGGTACGTGTGTTCAGATAAACTCAAACTGCTTGCTGTGAAAGCATGTGGAATCCAAAACTTCTTGTTTGGCTTGAAGATGGGGGATACATAAAAGCTAACTGAAGAACCTTTCAGCTCCTTCACCTCTTGCTGGACTGTCCTCAGATGAAGCGTCTCTGGATGCTGAGAGAGTTGTAGTTGCTCTACTGCTTGTGGAAGGATAATAGTTCTCTCCGAACCATCATCGAGCACTGCAAATGTCTCAAGAATGCGATCTCCATGATGCAGAAGCACTTTGACAACCTTCAGCAACACTCTCTGAGGGCTTCTGGGCTGCTCAATATAGACAATGGGCTTCGGATTACTGACCATCAGCACTTTATGGGATGACTCTTGGATAACATCATGCAGGACTGTAAGGTGTTTCTCTTTGCAAAGCTTACATGGACGTTTCAGCGTGCAGGCTGTAGCTTTGTGACCGCGGCCGCATTTCCAACACTTATCGCCTTCCTGAATCCACTTCTTTATCTCAGCTGTAGTCAGTTTCTTGAAGTCGGAACATGAGTTAAGGTAGTGCTCCTTATTATTGCAAAACGGACAATAAGGACTGAGTTTAAAAGCTTGGGACTTTGAATGGAAAGTCTCCTTGTCGGCTGCCTCTCCAGAACAGAGGAAGACTGACGCTGTTTTATCTCTGGGCTTTGGACTACCATTTGGCTGGCCATATTTATCTTGCAGAGCCCCCAATGCAGCTGTATATGGTGAGGGGTCATACATGTATGATTTGGCCAACTGCAGAGCACTCTTAAGCTTGAGCTGATTCAGAAGAACTTGATATTTATAGTGCTCGCTGAGATGAGGGTGACTATTCATCAAGTTGTCGAGCGCCATCTTCAAAAGTGCAAAATCGCTCTCTTTGCCACTCTCGAAGAAGGGAAGTGTCGGTTTGGGAATGCCGTAAGATGCAGCAATCAAGGTCTCCATACCCGGGTAGGTCCAGGGTGGTGCCGTCTGAACTGGTGATGCAGTGGGTATACTGTGCGTACTGCACT
Source organism: Semotilus atromaculatus (assembly GCA_031834385.1). Classification (NCBI taxonomy): domain Eukaryota; kingdom Metazoa; phylum Chordata; class Actinopteri; order Cypriniformes; family Leuciscidae; genus Semotilus; species Semotilus atromaculatus. Next base: position 7,869,773 of record JAULUF010000035.1, read on the forward strand.
GCAGAAGGTGGCGGTGCCACTGTAACTGCTCGTGGTGGCATTGTGAAACTGGTACTGGTAGCTGAAATCCCTACGTTCTGAGACGGGAGACTCGTTGTGACAGAAGACCTTGTCATCGGTAAAGTTCCACCTTCCTGAGTAGTTACCGTGGAGAGAATGGGAACGAATGAGACAGTTGCTGGCGGAATTACAGAGACTGGTACTGCAATGGGTGCTGAGCTGACAGGAACACTGATCTGGGCACTTGTAACGGGATTAGCAGATGGTGCTAATATCTGATTAGGAACAGTGGAGAAAGGTGCTACCTGAACTGGCGCTAGATTTGGCTGTTGCACAGGTGGGTGCTGCATGGGAACCGATGGCACCAGAGGTGGCTGTTGAGCCGATGGTGATGACAGAGGTAACTTGGAGAACGTAGCAGGAGCTGATGAAGTAGACAAAGAATCATCGTTAGTCCCCGTCAGGTAGGTCTTTACAAGACTGGCAATGTGTACCTCCTTCTCAAGTTTCTTCAAGCGCCTGCGTCTCCCCATTTCTCTAGCTATTCTCTCTTTAGCCAGATGTGCTTCCTCTTGTAGCCGCTGTCCTTCTCTGGCTTGTGCACCCAATGCTGCAGCTTCTAAGTCAGCTTTCCTTTCCTCTTCTATTTCCTGTTGTAGATCAGCTAGCTCCAATCCTTTGATCTTCTCCTCTAGAGCAGCTTCTTGTATATCAGATGTACTTCGAAACAGATGGAGTCCGTAAGATAACCGAGAGGACCGTCGTGAATGTGTAGCTGACCGGTAACTTGTCAAACTCCTAGCCCTGGCTGACTGAGCCTGGTCTGGTTGTCCTACAGGAGTAGAGGAGGCTTGGACCACAGGCTGTTGAGAGGGCAGAAAAGTGACTTCGTACTGGGCCAAATGTGCAGGTGGACGAGGTTCTCTCTTGGGTCGGTCCGATGACTCCTGCTGCTGACCATCAGTTGATGACTCCATAGTGTCGAGGAAACCCTTATCCGGCTCGAAGGACCAATGTAAAATATGGATTAGTGGTTCTTTTAGGATGGGAACACTACAGAAAGATTCCAGTCAGAGAATCCTTTATCATCTTTATTTCCAGGATCAGGATGCCAATATACAAGTTTGTATAATTTAGTGTATGTGGTCTAAACAGAGAAAAAGAAAAAGAAAGAATGCAATGGTAATAATAACTGATTAATAAACAAATAAAGAATACTATACTATGCTCATGTGATACACACTAAGTATGTACACAATTGTGTTTTTTTTCCCTTCTTTGGAATATGGTTATAAGTAAAAATGATTACATTATTGGTTTATGTTGTATGGAAATGAACAAACTTATATTTACATTTATATGGACAAAAATAAAGGACTCTTATTTTGACATTCTGGCTGGAGAGTCGCGGGCGAAACCGTGAACTGCGCATGCTCCCTCATATCTGCAGAGGAGCTGTGAAAGAGCAGACGTGACTCTCTCGTCCTTTTCCATTGAATCCTGTTTTACAGGTAAAAACATGGACATTCAAAAGAGCATTATGTAACTATACCAGCGATTGCACTATCACTATTACTGTTCAGTGAATGTAAAGTGTTAAATGTGTTTTAGTTGCTGACGTTTTGTTTGTCTTGATGTATGCTCACTTTAACATGAGGAAAATGAGATAAGTTCGCTCCAGTGGTCATTATATTTAGCTATACTGTTGCATTAATAGTTTGTGTGTCATAAAAAGTTTGTTTGCCAGTGTTAATTAGTTAATATGTCGAGTTTAGTGTATCTTTGAAGCTCTCTCTGTGATCGCGTTTGGCGCGCTTGTCAGTCACGTGATCGGGCACTGATAGAAACGTAGGAGCAAAAGTGAATTGTTTCACAATGGTTTAAAGGAGCAAGTGCTTTTTTGGAAAACACATTTTCAGAGTTCATATGAATGAAGCTCATACTTAATCTCATTGTGTTAATGAATATTTGTATTACTAATTATAAATATATATATATAGCATATATATATTTAAGTTAAATGTTAACTAAAGATAGTAAAGTGAAGAAATGAGACAAAAGGTGATTTATTTTGATGTTGGTGATAAAAGTGATGTAATAAGGCAGACAAAAGAATGTGAATTAATGCTTTAAAAGCAACGGTTGTGTTTAATTGATTTATTGTGCATTAAATAAAGATATCTGCAGAGGAGCTGTGAAAGAGCAGACGTGACTCTCTCGTCCTTTTCCATTGAATCCTGTTTTACAGATCACAGTAATCTGTCAGCTGGGTCTCCTGAGCCGGGACCTGCAACAGATTCTTGGGGGCTCGTCCGGGATCCTACTCCATGTGACGATTGGAGGCGGATCCAAAGATTTCAAAGACCGTGGGACCAGGCGGCGTTGGAGCTAGAGGCCGGCGGCTGCTACATCCACGGACAACGAGACAACAAGGCGTGTGCCAGGTGATCTGCTGGTGGCTGTCTTCATCTTGAGGTTGAGGATACAAAGCGACATAATGGCGGGTCGTGCAAGGAAACAGCTGGTGTGGGACGTAAAGAGAGATTTAATCACCTTACCTGCTGACGAACTGTTCCGCATTGCCAAGGGTATCGGGCCAGTACCTGGGCACCACACAAGTGAACTTGATCTGGAGGATAGTGAGGTTTGTTTCAAGTATATTGACGACTACATGCACAGTGAACCTTTGCTTGAGGCTGAGGACCAGGGTATGAGCGAACTGTTGACATTACAAGATACTGTAAAATTAGCAAGACAGATTGGCGCTGCTGTATCTACATCTGATGTTGATATAAACACTCAATTTGCACATGTGTTACATCCATCCACCACTGATGACACTTACATTTCTCCACCCCATGTGACATCCGGTTCAGGGGGTGTTAAGGGGGCTGAATCTGAAACAAATGCTAACATACATAAGATGCTTGCAGAATATGAAGATATGAGTAGAAAAATCCGCCAGTACATAACACTTACTCAGAACACTGACTCGACTCACACTGTAGCGCAGGGGGACACCACTACAGCACGCGTAAATCACACTGAGCGACCCAAACATGTAACTCATGATTTTGCTTTTCCTACGGGGTTACAGTATATTCAGCCCCGTGAGTTTAAGATACACGGAGGTCAGATTGGGGACCACTCGTCGGACATCACGTACAACAACGTGTGCAGGCAAATAGACAGTGGTCTGAAAGAGAACTTCAGCAATGCCGACATTGTCAGAGGGGTGCTGCGAATTATCAAGCCAGGCATTTTTAAAGATATGCTGATGAACAAGGACGATATGACTGTAACTGAGTTAAAAGGTTTCTTACAGTCACACTTGGGGGACCGAAATAGCACAGAACTGTTCCAGGAACTAATGTGCACCAAACAGAGTGAGCATGAAACCCCTCAGCAATTCCTGTACCGAATAATGGGACTGAAACAGAAGATACTTTTCGCAGCAAGACAAGCTGATGCAGAGAGAAAGTATAATGCAGCCACCGTGCAGGACGTGTTTTTACATACAGTGTACCAGGGCCTGAGTCACCGATGTAAGGACATTCGCAGCGAACTGAAGCCGCTGCTTGCTGACAGTAACGTGACTGATGATGCCATCCTCCGACATGTAATGAAAGTCACAAGCGACGAAAATGAGAGGCTGCGACGGTTGGGGCCACCAACCAGAGCGAAACAGTCCACAGCGAGTAGTGCCCAAGTCCATAGTGAAACTGGCAGTGATGTGGGAGGAAGGACAGAGGCCACTGTAAAGAAAAACCAGAACGACCCAATCAAACAACTGACTGCGAGGATCGACACTCTAACCAACATGGTCGATACCTTACAACACTCCATGGCAACACAGGTAGAGAGGGGCTGCCACTGCTGCACCAGTCATCCAGTCTCCCACAGAGTGAGCCGGTTCTGTTGCTGTCCACAGTGTACAAGAGAAGGGCGACAGGACTGTCCACATTGCTTCATTTGTGGAGAGGAAGGGCACCGGGCAGCTGGGTGTTTGAGACGACCTCAGCGGCAGGGAAACGAGAATCGGCCACTGTAGAGGGGCAACCAGTGACCGCGGAGCAAATGTCCCATACTTATGCAACCTGCTCAGAGCTGGGCAGGCCCAGATACAACAATCAGATACAAAAAGACAAATCAACAGACACAAAAGTGGTGCATAGGAGCCCAGGAGCAAATGTTTTGGATCCCTGCCAGAAAAAGAATGACACAATAATTAAGCTAATTGGAAGCAAAGCACTGACCCAGTGCAACTTGAATGGCTTGACAGTGAGGGCATTACTCGACACAGGTGCCCAAGTCAGCATGGTGGACCGTGAGTGGAAAGAGAAATATCTGCCAAGTGTTGAGGTGAGGCCGCTTCGGGAACTTCTTGGGTGTCAAGATGATCTGAAAGTTTACGCTGTAAATGGAGACCTCATCCCATTTGACGGCTGGGCGGTCATCACAGTCAACCTGCTAGGAAATGAGGATCCAAGTCTATCTATTAATGTCCCATTCCTGGTGAGTAAGATGCCAATTGAGAGACCACTCCTGGGTTTCAACTTAGTTGAAGAACTGATTCAAGGGCAGTCTGAGCAGTTGATGCCAACACTTACCTCACTACTGGCCGGGGCCATTGATATCCCTCGCGAAAAGGCACAAACTTTAGTCAAGGTGATCCAAGCTGCTGAAGAAGATAACGAAGACGGGCACTTGAAGGTTGGTCCAAGAGGGGTCGTTATCCGGGCAGGACAGGTGACTTGGGTGAAGTGCAGAATCCCTTTGAAGATGACACAGTGTGACGCGGTGGTCTTATTTGAGCCCCATGAAAATAGTGACCATTTAAGATTCTTGGACATTGGAGAGGGGCTCTTAGAAATACAACCCCAAAGTGACCCTTGTGTTTCCGTACCCATTGGAAATAGCACAGGGGGTGATGTGACCCTGCCACGTGGCACAGTGATTGGAACATTACAGCGGATTGAGAGGATCTTAGTGGAGCCTGGTAAAACAAGTGAGCCAACGCAGACAATGATCCATTCTGTGACCACTCGAGAGGATGAGGTGAAAACATCATTGTGGCATCCACCTGTCAACCTGGACCACCTGGAAGAGGGCCAACGAGAGGTTGTTCAAAGAATGTTGTATGAGGAGTCTGGTGCCTTCAGCAAAGGTGACAATGACATTGGTTGCATACCCAGCTTGCAGATGCCAATCACACTTAAAGACGACATCAGTGCCAAAACCCTTGTTTAACGAGGTAAAGAGCTACATACAAGATCTCCTAGCGAAAGGATGGATCGTTAAATCAAAGTCACCATACGCCGCTCCAGTAGTCTGTGTCCGCAAGAAGGATGGCAAACTGAGGCTCTGTGTTGATTACCGTCTTCTGAACAGGAAAACCATCCCTGACCGTCACCCATTGCCTAGGATACAGGATCTAATTGACACCCTTGGAGGATACTCCTGGTTCAGCATTCTCGACCAAGGCAAAGCGTACCACCAGGGGTACATCGCAGAGGGATCCAGACACATGACAGCATTCATCACACCCTGGGGGCTGTATGAGTGGGTCCGGATCCCCTTTGGGTTGTCCAATGCGCCTGCTGCCTTCCAACGCAGTATGGAAGAAATGCTTGACTCGCTCAGGGATGAGTGCTGCATCCCATACTTAGATGACGTCTTATGCTATGCGAGGTCCTTTGAAGAGCATGTTGAGAACATCCGTAGAGTGTTGAGGGCCCTCCAGCATCATGGTGTAAAGCTGAAACCTGCAAAGTGTGAAATGTTCCGGAGTGAGGTCAGGTACGTCGGACGGCTGGTATCAGCGGAAGGAGTGCGGATAGATCCTAAGGACCTTGAGGCTGTCCGATCCTTAACAACCAGGACTCCCCAGACTGTAGGTGATGTGAGGAGGTTACTTGGGTTCCTCAGCTACTACCGTGCCTTCATTCAAGACTTTTCCAGGACAGCAAAACCCTTGTACGAACTGCTGCAGGGGAAGCCTGGAGCAACACTGGATACTCGCAGCAGGAAGAAAGCTAAAGGCCCACAAGTTCCCTCCAGAACTCCAGTAGAATGGACCAGGGACCACCAACAAATCCTGGAGGAACTAATTGGCATGTTAGCAAGCCCACCTATACTGGCATATCCAGACTTCAACTTACCCTTCATGCTCCACACTGACGCATCTGAAAGGGGCCTAGGGGCTATCCTATACCAGCGACAAGACGGGAGGTTGAGAGTAATAGGATATGGGTCCAGAACATTGACAACGACGGAGAGGAACTACAGATTGCACAGTGGTAAACTTGAGTTCCTGGCATTGAAGTGGGCGGTGTGCGAGAAGTTCCGGGACTACCTGTTCTACGCCCCACACTTCACAGTGTACACCGACAACAACCCCCTGACATACGCGATGAGCACGGCAAAGCTCAACGCAGTAGGCCATCGGTGGGTCGGGGAGCTGTCTGACTTCCGGTTTGATGTCAAGTACCGGCCAGGAAAGGTCAACATCGACGCAGACACCTTGTCTCGTCTTCCTCTGGACATTGATGAATACACTTCACAGTGTACGGAAGGGCTACCCGCGGGGGCAATACAAGCAGCATGGGAGGGCAGTCACGTGTCGAAGATGAAGGACGTGGCCTGGGTCGCTGCCTTGTATATGTCGACTGGGGAGGATGAACCACATCAACCCACCACCTGGTTGCCGATAATAGGACAGGATGAACTGATTCAAGCCCAGAAAGAAGATTCTGTAATCTCTCAAGTGAGGCAATGGAAGGAGGAAGGTGTCACCCTGACAGACGAGATGAGGGGAGTTTTGACAGGAACCAACCGAAAGCTGATGTATGAGTGGAATAAGCTACATCTTGAGGGAGGACTCCTATATCGAAGAACAAGGGAGAGACAGCAACTTGTCTTACCGAGCAAGTACAAAAAGCTGGTACTTGAGCACCTCCATGACAAGATGGGGCACGTGGGTACGGAGCGAGTACTAAGCCTGGTGAGGGAACGGTTCTACTGGCCATACATGAAAGCTGAAGTAGAAGAATATGTGACTAGAAAGTGCCCGTGTATAAAACAGAAGAAACCGACTGTACACGTACGAGCGCCCATGGGTAGCATCACAACACACTCACCTATGGAGCTGGTCTGCATTGACTACCTGCATCTGGAGCCGAGCCGTGGGGGATATGAATATATCCTGGTCGTCATGGACCATTTCACAAGGTTCGCCCAAGCCTACCCAACCAAGAACAAGTCAGGGCGGACTGCAGCTGAGCGTTTGTTCCAAGATTACATTCCACGCTTTGGGTATCCGGCCAAGTTACATCATGACCAGGGCCGTGAGTTTGAGAATGAACTGTTTCGCAGTCTCCGGCAGTTTGCTGGAATCGGCCACTCTCGAACGTCGCCATACCACCCCCAAGGAAATCCAGTCGAGAGGTTCAATCGGACCCTTCTACAGATGTTGAGGACACTGACAGACAAAGAAAAAGAGAGGTGGAAAGAGCACTTACCTCAAATCGTGCATGCCTACAACTGTACCCGGCACGAGTCCACTGGATATTCTCCCTTTTACCTGTTGTACGGACGGCATCCTCACCTTCCAGTAGACCTGATCTTCGGCCTGGTGGAGCCAACGGACGGAGTCACTACAAAGGGATATGCAAATCAGTGGGCGGCGCGGATGGCTGAGGCATACAAGATCGCTGAAGGAAACAGTCGTCAAGCAAGTGCGAGAGGGAAAGCTCAATATGACCGGAAGGCGAGAGGAGTGGTACTGAAAGTAGGAGACAGAGTGCTCGTCAGAAACCTTGGAGAACGAGGGGGTCCAGGGAAGTTACGATCCTACTGGGAAAAGGTGGTCTACGTGGTGAAGGGACAGGTATCTGATAACCCAGTTTATGTAGTCTCCCCTGAAAATGGGGACAGTAAGAAAACGAGGACACTGCACCGGAATCTACTACTACTGGTTAATGACTTACCTGTGGAGGCTCCCACGACGACATTCCGGTCGACAAAATCTGAAAGACAAAAAGAGAGAAGAGGTCAGTCACCCAAAAGAGAAAACATTGGAGAACGAGACAGTGACATGACGGACTCAGATGAGGAAATTAGCGGAGGAGGATACTGGCTGAGAAACCCAGTTAGCTGGACCGAACCTATGAATAGCCCTCTACCTGAGCGAGCACCTGTAAGAGAAGAGTTCAATCAAACACAAAGAAGGGGAGTATCAAGGATACTGGAAAATTCACCAGGAAGAGAACCAAATACTTACCTGGGATCACCTGTGGAGGATTATGTGGACGAGGGGAGAGAAACAGCTGCTTGTGTTGAGTCAGAGGGGGGAGCAAGAGAGGCCGAAACTCTAAGTGTGGAGGATGAAGCTGCAGGGAGAAGGTCTACTAGAGAGAAAAGGCCACGACAGATTTACACTTATGACACTTTAGGTCAGCCTGTGCTACGGCCATACCCGACACTTAATGCAGTAACTGCTTATCCGATCACACACGTACCTTTCTGGGGTATAAATAGTTACTTACCACAAATTGGTTATCCCAATTCATACACTCCACACACATACATACCTTACAATTTCACTGTGCCCGTGTGTTGATTGCACATATTGGAGGAAAGAGGTTGACCACTGGAGCTTTTCTTATTTTGTCAGGGAGAGTGTGATACACACTAAGTATGTACACAATTGTGTTTTTTTCCCTTCTTTGGAATATGGTTATAAGTAAAAATGATTACATTATTGGTTTATGTTGTATGGAAATGAACAAACTTATATTTACATTTATATGGACAAAAATAAAGGACTCTTATTTTGACATTCTGGCTGGAGAGTCGCGGGCGAAACCGTGAACTGCGCATGCTCCCTCATATCTGCAGAGGAGCTGTGAAAGAGCAGACGTGACTCTCTCGTCCTTTTCCATTGAATCCTGTTTTACAGGTAAAAACATGGACATTCAAAAGAGCATTATGTAACTATACCAGCGATTGCACTATCACTATTACTGTTCAGTGAATGTAAAGTGTTAAATGTGTTTTAGTTGCTGACGTTTTGTTTGTCTTGATGTATGCTCACTTTAACATGAGGAAAATGAGATAAGTTCGCTCCAGTGGTCATTATATTTAGCTATACTGTTGCATTAATAGTTTGTGTGTCATAAAAAGTTTGTTTGCCAGTGTTAATTAGTTAATATGTCGAGTTTAGTGTATCTTTGAAGCTCTCTCTGTGATCGCGTTTGGCGCGCTTGTCAGTCACGTGATCGGGCACTGATAGAAACGTAGGAGCAAAAGTGAATTGTTTCACAATGGTTTAAAGGAGCAAGTGCTTTTTTGGAAAACACATTTTCAGAGTTCATATGAATGAAGCTCATACTTAATCTCATTGTGTTAATGAATATTGGTATTACTAATTATAAATATATATATATAGCATATACACTCACCGGCCACTTTATTAGGTACACCTGTCCAACTGCTCCTTAACACTTAATTTCTAAGCAGCCAATCACATGGCGGCAACTCAGTGCATTTAGGCATGTAGACATGGTCAAGACAATCTCCTGCAGTTCAAACCGAGCATCAGTATGGGGAAGAAAGGTGATTTGAGTGACTTTGAACGTGGCATGATTGTTGGTGCCAGAAGGGCTGGTCTGAGTATTTCAGAAACTGCTAATCTACTGGGATTTTCACGCACAACCATCTCTAGGGTTTACAGAGAATGGTCCGAAAAAGAAAAAACATCCAGTGAGCGGCAGTTCTGTGGGCGGAAATGCCTTGTTGATGCCAGAGGTCAGAGGAGAATGGCCAGACTGGTTCGAGCTGATAGAAGGGCAACAGTGACTCAAATAACCACCCGTTACAACCAAGGTGGGCAGAAGAGCATCTCTGAACGCACAGTACGTCGAACTTTGAGGCAGATGGGCTACAGCAGCAGAAGACCACACCGGGTGCCACTCCTTTCAGCTAAGAACAGGAAACTGAGGCTACAATTTGCACAAGCTCATCGAAATTGGACAATAGAAGATTTGAAAAACGTTGCCTGGTCTGATGAGTCTCGATTTCTGCTGCGACATTCGGATGGTAGGGTCAGAATTTGGCGTCTACAACATGAAAGCATGGATCCATCCTGCCTTGTATCAACGGTTCAGGCTGGTGGTGGTGGTGTCATGGTGTGGGGAATATTTTCTTGGCACTCTTTGGGCCCCTTGGTACCAATTGAGCATCGTTGCAACGCCACAGCCTACCTGAGTATTGTTGCTGACCATGTCCATCCCTTTATGACCACAATGTACCCAACTTCTGATGGCTACTTTCAGCAGGATAATGCGCCATGTCATAAAGCTGGAATCATCTCAGACTGGTTTCTTGAACATGACAATGAGTTCGCTGTACTCAAATGGCCTCCACAGTCACCAGATCTCAATCCAATAGAGCATCTTTGGGATGTGGTGGAACGGGAGATTCGCATCATGGATGTGCAGCCGACAAATCTGCGGCAACTGTGTGATGCCATCATGTCAATATGGACCAAACTCCCTGAGGAATGCTTCCAGCACCTTGTTGAATCTATGCCACGAAGAATTGAGGCAGTTCTGAAGGCAAAAGGGGGTCCAACCCGTTACTAGCATGGGGTACCTAATAAAGTGGCCGGTGAGTGTATATATTTAAGTTAAATGTTAACTAAAGATAGTAAAGTGAAGAAATGAGACAAAAGGTGATTTATTTTGATGTTGGTGATAAAAGTGATGTAATAAGGCAGACAAAAGAATGTGAATTAATGCTTTAAAAGCAACGGTTGTGTTTAATTGATTTATTGTGCATTAAATAAAGATATCTGCAGAGGAGCTGTGAAAGAGCAGACGTGACTCTCTCGTCCTTTTCCATTGAATCCTGTTTTACAGATCACAGTAATCTGTCAGCTGGGTCTCCTGAGCCGGGACCTGCAACACTCATTGTCATCATTCACAACAGTACAGAACAGAAAATAATAACTGCCATTAATCCAGTGCAACAGAATATGTCACTATGTGCCTTTTAATATCTGTACTACTGCACCTTTAAGTGGCTATGCAGAATGACACTATATCACTATAACACTCGATGCAGATAGCACTAAATAAACAGTAAATACACTACACTCGAACACGGAAGCATATTTCTAAATAACTAACACAAATAAGATCTACATCGACATATAGAGGGCTAATTATTTCACACAGGAAACATGTCGAATATTATAGCGCGCTCTGGTATCATGACTACACTAATTAGTCACGCAGTTCCACAAATAAACTAGTTCGCATGAACATACATACATTTCACAACATTCCTTACAATGCAGTATAAACATATAACAGTAGTAAGAACTTACTTGCTTTTCATAAAACGCACACAAAAGTAAAGAAAGAGGTCTCGGAATATCCTCTCATCACTGAGCGCGAACAACTAAGCCGCGCACTGCATTTTCTGTCCTGGCGCAGTTCACGTGATGGAGCGTTCAAGCGCACTTAGGAAACCTCAGCGCTGAACAAATAGGCTTTCAGACAATTATTATTTTACCCATTTTGTGAACAATTGTAGTAGCCTACTTATTCATGGATTTCTTCACCTCCCTGATACATTTAGTGTATATCTACAGGACCAGTCTGTAGATATCTTGGCAAATTCAGAAATAAATTAATTCATGTCCAGACCTTTTGTGATTTAAGGGGCTACCGGAGGAGTTTTGAGATCTATAGTCAAAATAGGCTTCGATAAATGTATTTGATTAGGCCTACATACTACTATTTTTCACAGTCATATTTTTACTTTAAGACTGGGGTAAAGCAAGGAAAACTTTACCTCAACCAGGCGACATAACTCGTCTCCTTCATGGAGGTGCATGGAAAAACAAGTTATTTGTGACATACATGCAAGATTTATTGTATTCAAATTTAAATTCAAAAGTATAAAGGCATGAGATTCGGCTGTTTTTGTAAATTTTAAGGTTTAACTTAAAATGTTTGAGATTTTAAAATAAGTGCATGCCTGGTTTAATATTTTACCACTTGCTTGAGCAACTTATATAGCCTACTGTAAACCTAAAAGTAATGCATTGAATAATAAATTTTTTAAATTGTGTTTAAACGTGAATACGTATATTAAAGAGTGTAACCTATATGTGTACAAAGAGAATCGCAATGCTGACAACTTTAAAAAAATAAAAATAAAAAACAATTATATAGCCTAACATAAAACACTTTAACAGGTAAAAGTAATAAAAAATTGAAATAAAAATAATGAGTATGTGTTTCTGGTACACAGCCGCGGATCAGTAAGCCTACAAACAAAGCAGCAAGCAGCATAGGCTACGTGTAAGCATAGGCTACATGTGTTGCTCCTGCACCGCATACGCACTGCACACAGCTTTCTCATTTTACACATCACACTCCACTATGGAGGTCATTTCAGTAGATTTACTCACTAACATTGTTGTGGAAACACAATAACTATAGAAACTAAAATATGGTAGTAGCCTATCGATTTGTGCTGCAGCGCACATTCTATCAGCTGCAGTTCTGGCGATCAGTCCCTCCCAATACTGTAAAACTCGACTTACATTCACGTCATTATTGTTAATGCAGCGGTAGAGTTACAGTCACAGGACACTGCAATTATTCGCAATCACAAAAAGTTCATTATTTGCTCGTGCTTTAGGCTATATAAAGCTTTGCCGGGTAAACATTTAATTGGCGTTCTGTTCTGTCATGATGCATTTTTTTTGAGCGTGTACGCCCGAAGCGCGCGCGCAATGTCAAACAGAACTGGATTTTTGTTGGGTAGTCCCATCTGCTAGCGATAGAAAAAAAATATGCACAAAACAAGCCATTTTTACAATTTAATTTATCATCGATGGACAGATGCAGGAGGCAGCCTCCCCCTAGACACGCCCCTGCTGCACGATATCTATTTTTGCATTGACTTCATCTAAGAATATGAATACAATTAATTAACAAAATATAATAATAATAAAAAAATTCGAAGCTTTTATTCTTCATATACGAGAAAAAAATATGGTAAAGTTTTCCAATCTGCATCTTTCCCGGGGAGAAGACATTTGAAAATGTAACGTACGTAGCCTAGTTTATTAACATTTTGTTAATGTTTTATACAAATATAGCTGATTCTGTTATGCACTGAAAAAAGTGGTAAGCTTAGTTACATCTAAATTAACTGGCTTTATTCACATCAAAAATATTATGAACCAACCTATATTAGGCCTATATAAATTAATTTATACCTACAAAATGTGTTTTTAGAGGTTAAATCAGGTAGAAATCGCTATTTAACCCTTTGATGCACAAGCTATGCAAACCCCTTCTAATGCACAACATGGGTCTAAAAAGACCCGTATTAATTTCTTATGTTATTTCATGCATGACATGGCATTTTTTTGTTTCATCTTTTGAAAGCTTTATTTTAGCATTTAATATTCCATGATCTATGAATTCCATGATTTATAAATAGGCTATTCTAATTATCTTGTTTCCAATTATCACAATGTTATTCATATTTTAATATTTCCTAGGTTTTATGTTATCAAGTTTACATACATGGGTCAAAAATGACCCATATATGCAAGCATGATAAAACAAAAAAATGAAGAAAACTTTTTGTTAAAATAACCAATTTCGCGGTTATTTAGATCAACATATTTAGGCTACTGTAACACTTGAAATATGTTTATTGGCCACTTTGTCACACATAACACATATAACCGATAACATTGAAATTTAGTGTAGTGCAACTGTAGTGAATTGTAGTGAATTGTGGTGAATGTGACTGAATGAAAAAAAAAAAGACAAAATAAAATCACACGGGTACAGCTGTGCTTACATGCACCACAAATGACAACTACACGTTTGTGCTACTTGCACACAGGCCTGGTGCACTCTTCGATTGGCCCTCTGCTGATGTCCTCCTGTGGCTGGGTGGTGGCTGAGTTTTTTTGTTTTGTTTTATATAGCGCTTTTGTCTGAATTCAAAGTGCTTTACATAGAAGGGGGGGATCTCCTCAACCACCACCAATGTGCTGCATCCACCTGGATGATGCAAAAGCAGCCATAGTGCACCAGAATGCCACCACACACCTTATTGGTGGAGAGGAGAGTGATGAAGCCAATCAGTATATGGGGATGATTAGGAGGCCATAATGATGGACCAAGGCCAATGGGAAAATTTGGCCAGGATGCCAGAGTTAAACCCCTACTCTTTAATCTTGGGATTTTTTTTGAAAGGTGCCCTCCAAGCGCCTCTTCACATGGGGCATGACGAGCTTCTCGACCATGCAGCTCCTTGATGAATAGCCGTTGTGCATTGGTCACACCACCCATGTAATCTGTTGTGCAGTGAAGTTGGTGTAGGCATTGAGGCTGGCAACATCCAGCACATTGTAGTATTGGATAATTTCTGGTTTCTTAACACTGTTATCATCCACTTTTTTTCATCATGCATGGTGCTCAGGAGGACAACAGCCTTTCCCTTCTTCGACACATAGCTTACCATGGTAATGTTACCATTGGATCCAAATTCTGAGCTATGCTTCTCCCTCAATTCGGATCGCTTCATCATGACAGGCGGTCTGGCTTGTTCTGGGGAAGAGTCCACTGACAGACGTAAAGGGTGACCGATAACATTGATTTATGACAACAAATAAAAATGACGAAATATGGAGATACAAGGTTTCCGCCCGACAGCAACAATATATACTTATATAATAACATTCTATTTCAACTTTTATTTTGTTGACTTAACTAACATTAAATATAATAGAATATGTCAACAGCAAGCTAATAGTTTTGGACATGTTTCTCTTTCTCACTAATGGATTTCAAGGTCAAGGTAACCTTAGCCTAAACATTCAAATAGCCTATTTTTTTCTGTGACAAAAAAATTATACAATAAGACTTACATGCATGAAATATACAAAAGCAGCAGTGTTGAGTTGTGAAATGGGTGGCAGGTGAATCATTTTCTGCAGTAATGTTCCTACTATTTACAAATATCAAAGGTTCCTATGGGTCATTTTTGACCCATGTGTGTAAAATTGATGTAGAAATACAAAAACTGTGTTTGTTTATAAAGTAAGAAAGGAAAAATAAACATAATGATTTGTGGAAATCAAAAACAAGATATTTAATGAATAACTAGATTAAAATACATTTCTTTCAAAGATTCAGCAAAGAAACACTCTGTTGACTGTTGAGTGTTTCTGCCATGATTTAAATAACATAGGGAATGAATACGGGTCATTTTAGACCTATGTTGCGCATTAGAAGGGTAGTGACACAAAAATGATTTTTATTTGAAAAAAAAGAAAGAAAAAAATTTAAATACTTAACATAAAACTTCCCTACTTAACATAAAAAAAAATAAAAATAAAAAAATTAAAAAAAAACTTCCCTTTTCCTTTAAATCCTCGCTTGCCTGGCTTATGCTACTCTGAGCTATGTCTGAACTTTGTATTTTGAGCACTTCTTGCGTTGTTTCTGCCTCTTCACGATGACTCGCTTGGTTTAGTCCTCAGTTGTAAGTCGCTTTGGATAAAAGCGTCTGCTAAATGACTAAATGTAAAATGTAAATGTAAATAAGAATTTGTAATGATCTAAAACAAGTTAATTGAGGAATACCTGGAATACTGAATGATAAAATTCATTTCTTGCAAAGATATAGAAAATTTAAACTCATACGGGTCACTTAGACCCATGTTGTGCAAGGGTTAAGGTAACAATTGGTTACCACCACCCAGCCATAGCTTTCTATTACATAGAACTTATTTACCTGCATTGTATAAGTTGTTAAACAATACTAACATGTTACAGACCAATTAAAGATCTTTCTGTTTTATCAGCTTGCAGGAACCTTGTACAATGAAGAAATCATGAGGCCCCCTGATATGATAATAGAGGTTTTAAGTCTACGAATACAAAATATTTACAGGATATAAACAAATAGTTTTGAGTTGAAAAACCTCAACCTGATTGCTCAAAGGGCCAATGGTGAAAGAATACAAGCGATTCTATAATTGCAGTTACATTTTGGTGTCCAAAGTCATTATTTTCTTTCTGCTTTTTTCAAATGGTTATATTTTGTAAATATTTTAATAATTTGTTACTCATTGTCATGGATCACAAGATGTTACAGGGCATAACACTATAATATTTTCTGTAAAAGGTGTCTTGTATAGCTGAAAAGTTATTTCTTGTTGTCCGATTTAGTCAGTGTATTTTTTACCATCATGTATGTCATTGTGTAATTATAGTCATTTTCCTAATTCTACAATATTAAATTGATTAAAAAATAACTTATCTTATAAAAATGTGTGTTCATAAATCTTACATCAATTCTGTTACCGTACCTATACTTAACTGGTGGAATTATCTCCCACAACTATGTAAGATACAGGAAATTATGTCACTTTCCCTCACTGATCTGAAGCACTGAAAGCATTTGTGTGCGCTCTCTCAGAAAATATTTTAATCTAAAAAGTTCTTACACCAAGAGTTATTGGTACCACAATATCAAAAGAAAAACAGAATTTATCTGACAAAAAGGTTGTTTAAAAGTCTTTTAATGACTTTGATCAGGTTAAATATTTAAACTTATTAGCCTACTTCTGTATAACCCTACTAGTTCTTCTAAGACTACAGGAATATGCATCCAAAAAATATCTTATCTGTCACGCCGTGGTTCAATCAGACGAAGGAGAGGATATTTTTCAACAGTCAGTCTTTTATTTACAAAGGAAAATACAGAAAACCACACTACGTATGAACAAAAATTGACTAAAAAGAAAACACTTGGATCAAGCAACAGAGTCTAGAACTTAATGAAAATCAGTATAAGAGTTAATGAAAAGAACTGGGCCCGTATTCCTAAAGAATCTTAATGCAAAAAGTAGCTCCTAGTGACAAAATTCTAAGAAAATTCTTAGAAATGTGGGCGTTTACTCCTA
Organism: Semotilus atromaculatus; assembly: GCA_031834385.1. Lineage (NCBI taxonomy): Eukaryota > Metazoa > Chordata > Actinopteri > Cypriniformes > Leuciscidae > Semotilus > Semotilus atromaculatus. Next base: position 7,886,784 of record JAULUF010000035.1, read on the forward strand.
AAATTAAAGAAAAAATCCTAGTAAAGAAAAAAGTAATTCAGAGAGTATCTTAACCCTTAAAAGAGGTCTTAAGGTCAAAATTGTTAGGAGCACGGACGAGGACTTTTAAGAGGCTTAAGAGTTTCTTTAGCAGAGGAGAAAATGGCAGAAAGAGGGAGAAGAAATGTGTTGCAGACGATGGATGACAGTGAGTTTGATATATTAAAACCAACATTCAAACCAACACTTAAATAGACACGCCAGCAATCAGTGTAATTGGAAAGAGTGGAACAATTTTTATCATTCTAAGCCAATCCAATACCTTATAGGAAATTAACAGCATGGTAAATAAAAAAAGGATTTATATACACATATATATATATATATATTGTCTGTGTGTGTGTGTGTGTGTGTGTGAAAGCGGTCAAATATGAAAAATTACGCATGTAATTTCAAAGTGAAGGCTTATAATAGACCCTACAGGTGAAACTCGAAAAATTTGAATAACGTGCAAAAGTTATTATGTTGATGATTAACTACAGCTTATGAAACCCCCAAAATTCAAACTCTCAGAAAATTAGAATATTACATAAAAAAAAAAAAAGAGAGACTTTTAAACACAGAAAATGTCAGCCCTCTGAAAAGTATAATCATGCATATGTTTATAGTTATATATACTAAATATATTAGTTTCATCATTTAATTTGAATTACTGAAATAAGTTTTGCACAATATTCAAATTTTTCGAGTTTCACCTGTATACTTAAATCACTATTTTTTTCCGTCTTGGACAACCAACCAATCGCAGTCTTCAAAAGATTGTGTCATACATAGCAACAGGGTCTGCCCCGCCTCCTCACTAAGATGAAAGTTTTTGTCTTTTCCTTACTCAGAGTTGCTCTCAGATCGGTCCCGAATCACTCTTAAGCTAAGACTCCTACGTAAAAGTTTTTAAGCTAAATTAGGAGTTTTCTGAGAGGATTCTTAGAATCTTTAAGAATACGGGCCCAGGGCCCGTATTCATAAAGAATCTTAATGCAAAGAGTAGCTCCTAGAGACAAAATTCTAAGAAAACTCTTAGAAATGTGGGCGTTTACTCTTAAAATTAAAGAAAAAATCCTAGTAAAGAAAAAAGTAGTTCAGAAAGCATCTTAACCCTTAAAAGAGTTCTTAAGGTCAAAATTGTTAGGAGCACGGACGATGACTTTTAAGAGGCTTAAGACTTTTTTTAACAGAGGAGAAAATGGCAGAAACACGAAGAGGGAGAAGAAATGTGTTGCAGACAATGGATGACAGTGAGTTTGATACATTACTGTTTTTTTTATTGCTAAACGACAGTGAGCACAACTGGAGCTACATGTGCCAACTTCAACTCTAACTACAGTCTGCACTACCAACAGTCCCCTGAGCTAAACAGTTCACATCACCTGCAAAACTCACTCCAAGCAACACAACTCTTAACACATGGCTCAAAACAGGCTCAGTGCAGCCAAACACTATGCACAACCCTCACTGAGATAACACACACTGTCACTCAGAACACACTGAGAGTAAAAACACTAGCATCAAACACCAATACAGAAAATACAAACTTTTCATCTTTACAGTTTGAACAATTTCAGTGACTTCATACAAAGTAATATTTTCTTCAAAGAAAAGAGTAACATTCTTTCACATGATTTATTAACATTTTTAGAACATAACAATTCTTTAAGGTAAATTACAGTAAAATTAGCAGTTTGCTTCTATAGTCTGTAGTAATTTACGAAATTACAGTAATGAGAAAAAAAAGGTAGAAACTAAAAGTATATACTGTAATTCAAACAAATAATTGAGGGGCTAATCCTGCCTCTCTCTAGCATCAGGCCACAGGTTTTAATCAACATCACATCAAATGTTCTCTCCATGCAACTGGAAGAACCTTCTGGAGTGCCTTATCCATCCCTGGCAGTCCTCTGGACTCGTGTCTCACATCCGGCACGCATGGCTTCCATTCGCATTACAGATGTCACTGTGGATCTTTGCAGATTGGGTTGCACCCTCAACCCAGCCTCTCTCAATGAGAGACCATGGTTCACGACATGTAGCCCTTATTTCATCTGAAATAACAGCTCTTTGTCTTCTTTGTCTTCCTCCACGCATCCGCCCTCTCCCTGCCACCCTTCTCCCTCCACGAACCCGTCTTCATTGTTACATTTCCAAAATTAGTCTTTCTGAGATATAAATATATATATGTGTGTGTGTGTGTTCACTAACAAGTCTAAAACAAGACACCTGCTTAGCCTTTCAGCTGAAATTGCACGTGGGCGTTTCTCGCACGCAAGTTCTCTCGATCTCTCCCTCTCTGCCGTGCGCACGAGCTACACGGTTTGGCGCACATAGCCACATACAGTAGTCTATGTTCTGTCTCGCATTCGCAGCTCTAGATTCAGTATGCTGTATGGGATTCAGTATGGGATTTTTATAGGTTATTTAAAAACTCCAAAAAGGAGGACAAATGAGTGTCCGGCTTGATGCTGCGCCGGACGCTGGACAGGGGGCTTAAAATCCGGACTGTCTGGCCAAAATCCGGACGTATGACCACCCTAGTGTTAACACGGTATTCAATCATTAGACTTAGCACTGTATTTGCTTCTCAAAACCCAATGATTACTCGCTCACACATATAGGCATATAAAAGATCGACACAAACAAATATTGTAACAGTTGTGTCAAGGTTGCAGACTGCATCGGGTCTACTTACTGTTCCTGCTGGCTGTGTCCTGCTGGCAAACGTCCTTTCACTTTAATTGTTGCAGGGTACTCTAGTTTTATCAAAAGCTTGGAGTGAGATCACATGCGGTTAGGGGAGGAGCCCTAATGGAGCCCCCCCCCCGCAAAAAAACAACAAAATATCGACTTTATTCAACAATTAATTTCCTTCTCGGTCGGCCTCTTGTAGTAAAACTGCGTAGCGCTTCTGTGGTGTACGTCACACGCATCACACACATGACCAGCGTCGGCCAATAGTGAGCCTGCGTGTGACGTAGCCCTACGCTATCAAACTACGTTAACTGACGAGGCCCACAGAGAAGGAAATTAGTATTATTTAGTATTATTAGTAACACTTAGTGTTATTTTTTGCGCACAAAAAGTATTCTCGTCGCTTAATAAACTGAAGATTGAGCCAATGTAGTCACTTGGACTATTTTAACTTAAAAAACCTTAATTTTGAATTAATGTAAAACGCATTGCGGCAGCATGCAGACATAGGCAAGACGGCTCGCGTGCCTATTGGCTGTCCTGCGGCAACTGCAGCAGCGTATCGAGAGAGGCCCTTCATGACATCAGATCCAATGGGGGCGCTTCGTGCCCACTACGTCACGTCCCGCCGAAACGGGCGTGGCCTGGGCCTCTAAATACAGCTCGATGGGCTGATATAATCTGGTTTTTCATCGCCGAAGCGAACCAGAGCGTGTTGCAGGCACGGCAAGATACGCAGTACTTGTTCCCTCTTCTAGAGAGAACCGAGGTTACATTAGTAACCGAGTACGTTCTCTTACGAGAGGTTCTCTCATACTGCGTAATATCTTACGCTAGGGGAACACAGTGTAAAACGTGCGTGCTGGGATCCAACACCAAAGTTCCAAGGGCAGGTGCCCAGGGCTCATATAGTGCATAATCACCAGGGACTCACAGAGAGTCCAGGGAAGAGAGGCTAGAAGCATCATTCCCTAATAAGTAGCATCCTAAGGGAGCTAATCACATAAACAGTGTTCCACACAGCCAGGGTGAAAAGTTCAGCCTGAACTGGGTAGCAGTATGGGTCTTACTATAGCCCATGGCATGGAGTTATTTTATCGATCAGCGAGGGGTGCTCAAGCAGTTTCAGTATTCTGAGCCGAAGCAACGGGGCAGACAGTACTGTTTAGACCGAAAGTAGCTTAGCCTGCAAGGCGGGAACCTATAGGTTACAAAACCTTATAAATGTAGATGGGGAGGCCCAGCCTGCCGCCATACAGATATCCTGTAAGGAAATCCCGCTAGACCAAGCCCACGACGAGGCCACGTCTCTCGCGGAGTGCGCTCTGACACCCAAAGGACACTGTAAGCCTTTAGAAGTGTAGGCCAGCGTTATGGCATCAACTATCCACCTGGATAGACTCTGTTTCGATGCGGCTAGTCGCTTAGGACGTCCGCTGAACGAAACGAAGAGCTGCTCAGTCTGACTGAAAACAGACGTGCGAGACACATAGGATTTTAATGCCCTGACTGGGCAAAGGAAGCTTACGTCCTTTTCCTCATTGTGAACTGGCAGGGCGGACAGGGAAATAACCTGGACCCTGAACGGTGTGTTGAGGGATTTAGGCACGTATCCGTGTCTTGGTTCGAGTATGACTTTCGAATCATTTGGCCCAAATTCCATACACGTCGTGCTTACTGAGAGCGCTTGTAAATCCCCTATGCGCTTCACTGAAGCGAGAGCCATAAGAATCGCTGTCTTGAAGGACATATGTTTCATGTCCGATAAATTGATTGGCTCGAACGGGGCACCTTTCATGGCTTCCAAAATCGTAGAAAGGTACACTACCTGGTTTTTCCAGAGCGGAGCCACAAGTAGCACTGAGCATCCATTTTCCTTGATCCGTTCCAATACCTGAGGCGCGTGCGAGACGAGGGGAAAAGCATAGAGTGGGCAGCGGGGCCAGACGTGGGCCAGTGCATCCCTGCTCTTGGAGAAATACTTCGGACAGTGAGCGTTTTCTTGGGACGCAAACAGGTCTACCTGCGCTCTGCCGAATGTCTCCCACAGCAGTAGGACCGTCTGCAGGTGCAGAGACAATTCTCCTGCTGGAACATTGTTTCTGGACAGTCTGTCTAGTCCCAAATTCAGGTGACCAGGTACTTGAGCAGCTCTCAATGAGGTTTCAGAGCTGAGACGCATTTCTGATCGACCTTGAGACGAAACAGACCGGAGGCCCATGCCTGAGATGGTACTCGCGCTTTTAGCCATAACTGCAGCGGGCGCATGCGAAGCAGACCCAACTGGAGTACTGATGATGCTGTGGCCATGAGACCCAGCATTTTCTGAAACCTTTTGAGCGGGACTATAGTGCCGCAGTGGAGGGATTTCGTGAAGCTCTGAATGTTCAGTCTGCGCTCTGGCGTCAGTCGCGCTGTCATAGACAGCGAGTCCAGTTCTGTGCCCAGAAAGGATATTTTCTGACTGGGACACAGCAAACTTTTCGCCCAATTGACTTTGAGACCCAGATTCTCGAGATGTTCGAGTAAAATGGTCCTGTGTTCTATGAGCTCTGAGTGTGATCGAGCTAGAATCAGCCAATCGTCCAAGTAGTTCAAAACTCGCATGCCCCGAAGTTTCAGGGGTGTGAGAGCCACGTCCATGCACATTGTAAATGTACGGGGTGCTAGGGACAGGCCGAACGGTAGGACTGTGTATTGATATGCCTGGCCCTCTGGCGTTCCCCAGGCCAATGCCCCCGTGGCCTTGCCTCAGTCCATCCTCCTGGAAGTGTGTGAGCGAGCGGCCACTCGCCTCAACATTGAGTGGCCGGCTCCACAGAACGCCACCGACCAGGAAAGGGACATTTATGACGGGAAAGTGCTGAGACCCCATCCTGGTCCTAGGAAACAACTCTTCCCAGTCCTCCCAGCGTGTGCAAAGCATATGAGGCACAACTGGAGCGACCCGCTCGATCTTAAACACAGTCTTGTGGGTCTAGAGGTGAAGGATAAGGCGGCTCTCTGCATGGGTGATCCCCCTGCTCTCAAGCCATCGATTGCCAGCACCTCAACCCAGGCTAGGGCGGGCTGTTTGCTTCCCTGAAGCTGGTCTTGCCTAACAAGATGGACCGTTTTTCTGCCTCTGTGCACCAGGCCGCTTATAGATTCTTGGCCTTGATTGTCAGGGCCCTGAATGTGTCCTCCCTCCTCTCCGCTTACCTGGCGGAGATTTTGGACGACTTATGCCAACAGTTGGACAAAGGATCCCCCTCACCCATGCTGTGGAAGGAGATCATTACCGCTAATGACCTCATCCTCCGTAATGCTCGTCAGGCCGTCCAAACCTGCTGGGGCTCCATGGCACTTTCTGTGGTGGGAGAGCATCAATGCGACGACAAGAAAAAGGAAGACAAGGCTTTCAAGTTATGGCTTCCCAAGAAGGGGGCCCCACGCCAGGCACCCCCTGCGCGTTTGCCATCGAGTCCGCACTCACGAGCCGCAAGCTCTTCGGACTTTCTTCCTGCCCCAGAGCCCCTGTTCAAGAGACGGAGGGTTTCTTATGGAGGGGTCGGCCACCCCCCTCTCGAGGCTGCACAACCCATGTGTTCAGTGGACGTTGTGTTTTCTCCCCCCACGTTCAGGGGGTCTGTTGTGAGGAAAAACTTGTGCTGCCCTTAAACAGAAGGACTGGATCACATCTGTCGATCTGAAAGGTACTTTATTCCACATAAGCATTTATCCGCCACACAGGAAGTTTCTTTGTTTCACCTACCTATGCACATGTTACGAATTCACAGTTCTCCCATTCGGGCTCTCGTTAAGCCATCAGAGTTTCTGTCTGTGTGCAGAGGTGGGCTTAGGACCAGTGAGAATGTCAGGTCTGAGGATTTTGACGTACACAGACGATTGGCTCATTATAGCCGAATCGAAGGAGAAACTGTTGCAGGACACATCTCTCGGGTTCAGGGTGAATGTGAACAAGAGCAATTTTACACCCAGTCAGACTATGATTTTCCTGGGCTTGGAGTTGAACTCAGTCTCCATGCGAGTGCGTCTCTCTCAAGAGAGCGTTCTCTCTCTAATGAACTGTCGCAGTTCAGAGAGGGGGGCGAAAGTACAATATCGTACATGCCTCAGACGGCAGGGTCTTATGGCTTCATCTATCCAGGTTTTGCCACTGGGACTACTGAGAATGAGAGCGTTCATGAAATGGGTTTTGTCAGCTTTGCGCCACTGAAGGAGTGCAGACTTTTACGCACAGGGAACCCCTCTGGGGACGGATATGATGCAGAAAGTTGTGACGACAGACGCGTCCTTAACAGGCTGGGGTGCCACCCAGAAGGGCAGAACGGTGAACGGTTTGTGGCCGAGCAGACTACGTTTAGCACACATAAATTATTTAGAGATTAGGACCTGTAGCGTCTGGACCAATCAGACACACACTAATTATTCATTACATTTAATGAACAATCCAGTAAACTCACTCTCCCAGGTCTATGAAACTTCTGTTACAGGACACCGTAGACTGATAAGGACACTTGTTACAGGACACCGTAGACTGATAAGGACACTTTTACGACCTCAAAGGGAATGTTCAGAGAGTGGTGACTCTCTCTTAATTCTATCTGAGGAGGAATGATATATTCTATATATATATCCACTTGAGAATTGTATAAACATGTATCTAATTTTCCCATCTAATTATTTTCCTTTAATGTGGTAGCCAATGTTTTCTTGTCAACTCTAATGGGTAATGTTTCAAACTTTGCAAACTATGGTTAACCAAAATCATGTGTCAAGATTTAAATGGTTGTGTATATGATATGTTGATAGCTGCGCAACATTATAGTATTACAAGAATATTTCATAGTTTCTTCATCAGCAAGCCAACCAGTTGCACATGCAAATGAGCACGCTTGAAACAAAGACCCATAAATCAGATTATCCCGCTTGAGAATTCCACCTTTCTTATTAGTTGAGCTAACCCTAAAAGGTGTGGTATCTCTCCGACTTTAAATAGCCGATACACAGGCTATGCCCTCTCTTCTTTCGTTTTTGGCTTTTACTGCTGCGCCTTCAGGCTGAGGTTTGTGGGGCGGCGTGGCCTCAGCAGGACCCAGGGCCCCAGGCCTTTGTAACGAATCAGCTCTATGGAATATTAATAATCAATAATAACTTGTTATGATTAATTATTAATATTTGGGTCAGTTAATTGGATTAACTTGATGTGGCTGAATTAATATTACAATCAATTAATCAGTTTGTTCAACAAACTCTTTGATTATTCATTTATTCTAAGAAAAAGTTAACTTCCATGGCCACAGAAGAATAATTATTTCTTAGCTTGTACAGCGCTTTGAGCATGTAACCAGATCAGAATCGTAAAGGGACCTTTTGCGTTGCAAGCAAATCAGAACCAAATACATATTATGTACAAGTTTTATGAACTAAATCATACACATAAATAAACTAAACAAACATATGTACATACATATGTACAGATATACATAAATACATAAATAGGTGAGGGATAGAATGAAATTGGAAACCGGAGAGGGAACTATGAAAAGAACCATCAGATTGTCTATTTTCAAATCACCTCATTCAAATTGATACCTTGCATTTCTGCAGTGGGAACAATTCTTGAAGTTGTTGAAAATTGAAGTCCTGATGGTTGGAGTCATTGTTGGTTGAGAGAGTCTTCTCTCTCTGTCCTGTGAGTCCAGGGGCTAGCAGTTTTCTGGATTGAAGAAAAGGCAGTCTGACTCCCTTTTGGGAGCATGAAAGCATGGCCGATGGTGCTCACGGCCTGCTGGGCCCTGGGGCCCCAGTATCAGCGGAAGCAGTGTTGCGGCCGGATGAGAAAAACTAAGAGAGGGTAGGGCTTGTGTGAAGGCCTTTTTAAATCCTGTGCAACGTCCAACCCCTGAGGGTTGACTCGACCAATAAGAAAGGTGGCATTTCCAAGTGGGAGACTTTGCTTTATGGATCTTTGTTTCAAGAGAGTAACTATGAAAGATTCTTGTAATACTAATATTACACATTATGTTCCGCAGCTCTCGACATATCATATACACAATCATTTCAATCTTCAAAGTACCAGTTTACAAAGACCAAACATGGCATAGGTGAGTTTGGTTAACCATAGTTTGCAAAGTTTGAAACATTAACCCATTAGAGTTTTCAAGAAAACATAGACCAGACCACTTAAAAGGAAAATCATGAGATGTGGAAATTGAATACATGTTTATACAATTCTCACGTGAATATATAGAATAGATATGTAGGATAAAAGGGATTAATTTCTCCTCAGCTAGAGTACAGAGAGAGCCAGCACTCTCTGAACATTCCTTTGGAGGTCATAAAAGTCTCCTTATCAGTCTTGTAATAGGACACCAGGCTCTGCCAGTGTGTTCGTTTCATTTGGTATTTTAGTTTAATTTCATAGACTTTTGTTTATAATAAATAATTAGTGTGTGTCTGATTGGTCCAGAAGCTACACCTTGACCCAACCAGTCATGTGTTCATGCAGGAGAGAGAGGACTCTCTCAACCACAATCGAACCAAGGACAATCTCAGGAGTTTGGTACAAAATCTTCTTCCAAGGCAGAAGAAGTCCATCATCACTCCCACCATTTATTATGCGTGTCCTCCCCAGACCAGGGCTGGCAGGCCACAATCTGCACTCCAGCCATGAGAACAGAATCAAACTAACCATGCAAGTTCATCATATCTTCTTCATCCAACGGAGAAAACGATTGCAACTTCAACATTTGACACTCACGGAATCATCAACAACTTCAATTTTCAACAACTTCAAGAACTGTGTACACGGCTCTAAAAATGCAAGTATCAATTCAATGAAATGCTTTGAAAATGAAATGCTGATGGTTCTTTTCAGTTTAGTTTAGTTATGTTTATGATTTAGTTAATAAAACTTGTGCACAATATGCGTTTGGTTCTGATTCACTGCTTGCAAGCAAAGTCTCTTTTACGATCTTGATCTTGTTACATGCTCAAAGCGCTGTACATGCTAAGAAATAATTATTCTTCTGTGCCCATGGAAGATACCTTTTTCTTAGAATAAATGAATAATCAAAAGAGTTTGTTGGACGAACTGATTAATTGATTGTAATATTAATTTAGCCACATCAAGTTAATCCAATTAACTGACCCAAATATACATAATTAATCATAACTTAATATTTCATAGAGCTAATTTTTATGCCTCGCCTGCAGGGACATCATGTACTCGTACGCTGCGACAATACCACGGCAGTAGCTAATATCAACCGTCAGGGTGGCGTGCGCTCGTCAAAACTTCACAACCCTCAGATAGTGGGTATGATATGGATGAGATTCGGACAGGGAACAGTAGATATATTCTCCTCGCACGAAAACTACCATTGTTCGATGTTGTATGACATGAAGCTCTGGCTCGTCGAGGCTGATGTGAAGCTCTGGCTCGTCGAGGCTGACGTGAAGCTCTGGCTCGTCGTGGCTGACGTGAAGCTCTGGCTCGTCGTGGCTGACGTGAAGCTCTGGCTCGTCGTGGCTGACGTGAAGCTCTGGCTCGTCGAGGCTGACGTGAAGCTCTGGCTCGTCGAGGCTGACGTGAAGCTCTGGCTCGTCGAGGCTGACGTGAAGCTCTGGCTCGTCGTGGCTGACGTGACGCTCTGGCTCGTCGTGGCTCGTCGTTGCTGACGTGACGCTCTGGCTCGTCGAGGCTGATGTGAAGCTTTTGCTCGTCGTGGCTGACGTGAAGCCCTGGCTCGTCGTGGCTGACGTGAAGCCCTGGCTCGTCGAGGCTGACGTGAAGCTCTGGCTCGTCGTGGCTGACGTGAAACTCTGGCTCGTCGTGGCTGACGTGAAGCTCTGGCTCGTCGTGGCTGACGTGAAGCTCTGGCTCGTCGAGGCTGACGTGAAGCTCTGGCTCGTCCAGGCTGACGTGAAGCTCTGGCTCGTCGTGGCTGACTTGAAGCTCTGGCTCGTCGAGGCTGACGTGAAGCTCTGGCTCGTCGAGGCTGACGTGAAGCTCTGGCTCGTCGAGGCTGACGTGAAGCTCTGGCTCGTCGAGGCTGACGTGAAGCTCTGGCTCGTCGTGGCTGACGTGACGCTCTTGCTCGTCGTGGCTGACTTGAAGCTCTGGCTCGTCGTGGCTGACGTGAAGCTCTGGCTCGTCGAGGCTGGGAAGACGGTAAAGGCTGAACCGCTCAGTTGCAGGGCCAGGTCAATATACTGTTCCAGCATACTGTGAGGATCATGGTCAGGCATTAACGACCGGAGCGGTTCTGATAACCCTCCGCGGAAGAAGATCATTGCTCATTCGCGTGAGATTTGCCAGTTCAATGAAAGCTTTCAATCGAACGATCACCCTGGCTGAGTTGCATGATCTTCACTGCCATATTCCTGTTCGGCCTCGCTACGGAATCCCGTCTTGATACCTGGCTGTCCAAATTACCTTCAAGACGGATGATACCAGTTCACTGAGGAATATATATGTGTAGGGCTGTGAAACTCGATGCAGGTGTGAGAATGATCAGTAGGAACAGATGTGTGTGCAATCAGTTCAGGGTGAGTGTGAAAACAGTCCAGGTAAAAGCAGTTTGGAAGATGAGCGCCCTCTCATGGCACTCGAGGGCAATCCAGGCGATAATCATCACAAGGACTCTGGCCCGCCTAAAATTTATAGTAATAATTATGTAAATAATGTAAATAATTTATTTTTCTCTGTGGACATGGACTCTGGGCTCCACACTTAAGATTTTTTTTTTACTAGCCCACCACAAAAAAAAGAAAAAAAAGATACTGTTTTGATCATTTTTGACCCATGTAAACTTATTTTTCAGCATTCTTTATTTATTTATTTATTTATTGGCATTGTAATTAAAAGTTGCATAGGTTATTCCGTGGAATTGGGCTACTTTTACACTGTTTCCGCAGAATTCTTTATTTGTCCGCAGGTTAAAGCGACAGTTTAAAAGTTCAGTCGAAGAAACTCAACACTAATGAATAAGTATAATTTAGGGAAGAGTATTATAAGTATAATTTGAATATGTATAATATAGGGAAGGATTTATTACAGGCACAGGAGGAGAGGATAAGGGTTAAATGTGTTAAATGTTCTCTCTCTCTCTCTCTCTCTCTCTCTCGTTTTAATTGCTGCGTAGTTGCCTCTCTCTGAAAATCTTGTCCTAGTCTTTAGCAGGAACAAGGAAGCAGAACTGGAATGTTCAGTCACAACATTCTAGAAATAGAACCTAGTGGGTTTTTTTTTTTTTTTTTGGAAAGTGCCATAGAGGAGGGGAATTTTGGAGAGCTACCGAGAGCTAAAAACCTGACAAAAAATCAATCAATCAATCAATCAATATATAAATATATGTGTATATATGCTTAATCGTTTGTATATTTTCGCTAGGAAGTCGTTTTATCTTTCATGCTAGATTCTCTAGACTTTAGCAAGAGCGCTATTGTTCCCAATATAATCAACATGGCCGAAGACATGACAGTTGTGGTAGTCTACGATTGTGAGTGTGATGGATACAACAGTGCAATAAGCAAGTGTTATAGTTAGGGACTTTTATATCATATTATGTAAATAAACCATAATATTCTTTTATATTCTGTTTTGTTTCCCTTAGTTCCTGTTTCTCTGCTCCTGTAATGATGATGCAGAGGCAGAGTGAGAATCCATTTGCGGAAGTTTATTAGTGAGATTCACCTTAAGCAATTGTGAGGAAGCTGGCAGTGGGTATAAACCGACGTAACTGTCAGATAGTTTCGCATCCAATGGGGAGATCCAAAAGGCATAAGTCAGCAAGCAGGCAAGGGGTCCAAGCAGAAACATCAGTCCAAACAGACAACCAATACAAAGGGAAAATCCAGGGATCGTAAAACAGAGAATCAGGCAAGATCATACACAGGCAGACAGGCAGGCAGGCAGTAGAGAGTAGACAATAACGCTTGGTAAGGCAGGATGAACTGGCAATACTTCGCGAAGAGTGTAAGCATGGTCTCTTAATAAATAGGCAGGCAAACAGCAACTGAGTGTAGAGGAAGTAGAGGGCGTGGATCACAGTCAGTATTCAGGTGAGAGGTCCTTCTGCTGGTTAGGCCTTACAGAACCCCTCCCTCTAGGAGCGACTCCTGGAGCTCGACGTGGCCGTCCCCGTGGTCTAGGTGCTGGTCAGTCAGGTTTGGCTCGATGATAGTTCTCTATAAGGGACGGGTCCAAAATGTCCTGGGCGGCTACCCACGATCTCTCCTCAGGTCCATAACCCTCCCAGTCCACCAGATATTGGAGCTGACCGGAGATATGCGGTAGTTAGTAGGAAGCTCTAATCTGTAAGTGACTTCATTTATTCTTTTGAGAATTTTAAAAGGGCCAACATACCTAGGACTGCGCTTCCTACTGGGTAGCTTGAGCTTGATGTTCTTAGTCGAGAGCCAGACCTGTTGTCCTATTTGATAGTGAGGATGTGGGCGACGTCGTCTGTTGGCCTGGAACTCCTGTGTTCAGACGGCCCACTGGAGACGGACGTGTGCACTGTCCCACACCCTTTAACTACGTTGAATCCATTCATCCACAGCAGGGACAGAAGAGGGTTCGCCCGACCACGGTGTTGCTCTCGACTGCAGTAGGTTCGTAAATACCTGCCGATTTCCTGGTTAAGGCGTTCAACTTGGCCATTGGCTTGGGGGTGATAACCTGATGTGAGACTAACATTGATATCTAACTGTTTGCAGAAAGCTCTCCAGACCTGGGAAGTGAATTGTGTGCCTCTATCGCTGACGATATCCTCCGGAAGACCATATACTCTGAAGACGTGGTTGAATAAGGCTTGGGCCGTTTCCATGGCAGTGGGTAGTCCCTTTAGTGGTACTAAGCGGCAAGATTTGGAGAACCAGTAGATGATTACAAGAATAGTGGTTAAATGGTTGGATGGAGGGAGATCAGTCACAAAGTCTATGGATAGATGGGACTGTGGTGGCGATTTTATGATATTCATTGATCTTTAGTAAAATATAGATGATTCAAAGAATGTCACATGTGTGTCTCTCACTTGTAGTGAGAGAAGATTCTGTTTATGTACCTGGGGAGGCAGAAGGGGGAGACACTCCAGAGAACAGACGAACAAGGACCTCTGACCTAGATGTCAGAAGGCCATTTGGTGCAGGGGGGCTTAGTGGGCCAACTAGTGACGTCTATGGAAAACTACTGGGAGGAAGGCTCTGGGGGGAAGAAGGCCTTGAAACTAAGATAAAAGCTAGTTCAGTCTGTCTGGGGGTGTGTCACTCTTCTGCACAGGGTAACAACTGTGTATTAGACTGCTCCTATTCTTGCAAGAATAAATACTTAAATTTCTATAATTTGACTATGAGTGTCTCTTACGCAGTGATGTTTGTTTAATGAATTTTCGCCACAACAATTTTGGTGTCAGAGTGGGATTCCTTGGGAGTGCCTTCTGGACCTGAGAGCGGACGGTGTTTGGCCACCTGGACTGAGCAGTTCCAGCTCTACCTCGTAAGTTTCAGAGAGAGGGACCGACCGCTATCAGGGCCAGGAGAAACTCCACTGGAATCAATTGAAAGAACCCGGTGGCAACAGAAGCATCTCTGGTAAGAGACAGTTAAATTTATTTTCTTTTGGGTAAGCTAATTAAATTCAGTTTAATTGGGGGGAAGAGTGAAATTGAACCATATTGGCTGAGGGCTGTTTCTGTGGTACGTAATCTGAGATTAATTGAGATCTATGGACAGATCAAGAGATTTCAAACAGATACGAGAGAATATTATCTGAGATTAATTGAGATCTATGGACAGATCAAGAGATTTCAAACAGATAAGAGAACCTGAAAATCAGTTGTTCCACCACGGAGCAAATTGTTTTGAGGTACCGAGGCTAATTAGGGGGAACCAGAAAAGATGTTTTGGTAAACCATAATTAGGAGGGCACTAATAGTGCAACCCGACCGATTTGGGTTAAAAGAAAAAATCGGGTCTGTTGGGGATGCCTAACAGATCAGGAAAACGCGCGTTGAAGAGAAATCCACAGAGAACAGAGAAGCAGCCAATATGGGGAAGTCTCAAGGTAAGCATGCAAAATTTGATACACCGGTTTTCTGTAAAATTAGGAAAAGTATGGGGGAAAATATATGTTTTAGATATTGAAAAACTGAGAAAATACCATGATTTCCCCAGGGAGGGAACACTGAGCACAAATAGACTAAGAGTGTGCGAGAATCAGTGGAACAGGGCAGCGGGACAAAAGGTTGTTGTGGCTGCGTTCAACATGTGTAAAAAATGTGAACAGATAATGGATTGTTGGCTTGAAGATAAAATGTCGAACTGCCAGGAGAAATAATGTTTTTACTTCTTCATCCAGTAAATGGATGCATGACATTAGATGTCTATAGAACTTAAATTTATATGATAAGGATTGAAGTAGCAAGCAGCAATAAGGCTGGCTGTGTGAAATAGAGGGAACTGTAAGTGAGAGACTTAATGGAAGAGGGAAGTGAAAAACAAAAGGTTGAGACGTGTGTGTGGGGATTGTAAGCAAACAATCATGTACTGGTTAGATAATGAAGGAACTGGCATGTAGGGAAAAGAAAGGAGAGGATACAGAAGGAACTGGCATGTAGGGAAAGATTGAGAAGAAATATAGTAGAAAACTATATGTGATGAAAATAAAATGTCTGACAGAATTTATGGAAGTCAAATTAACTGTTTAAATGATATGAAAAGTTTTAGAACAAAATAAGGCATTGTATGATTGACAGGGATTAACATGATATGAAGAATGTTTTAAGCAGAATGGGGAACAATTCTATATTTTGATAAAATAAGGATTGGAATGATGATATATCTGCTTTATTTTATTAATGTTAAGAAAATAAGGGTATTGAAGCAAGTAGCTATAATGGTTGTCTGTGTAATTTACGGACTGAGTAATATAATCTGTTTTGGAGAAACAGTAGAGATAAGACTGAGACAATAATGATAATATTAAGTTGAATCTGCAGACTAACCATGTGATGGAAGGAAAAAGGCTTCAAACCAGTTTTAATGAAAATAATGATGTACAAATTGTAAGGTAAAGACAGAAAACAAATTCGAATATTTTGAGCATTTCCATGCAGCTTATGAAAATTAATGTTCTGCCAATAATAATGATGAAGATTATGATTCGGCTATTGTTGTATCTGCCATTGGTGGACTGTAAGAAGAATACAGAGAACTGCTTATCAGTGGCTCTGTTTGCATTCCTGAATGGGACACACTGCTTCAAGGGTGTGCAGTAAATTGGAGCCGACAGAGAGTGTTTTAATTGTGGTCAGCAGGAGCATTTAACACGTAACTGTAAATGCCGACCGAGAAGGTGTTTGAAAATGTGATAGTGACACATTTAATGGTGATGAATGTGAGTTGCAAAATATATAAAAGTAACTAAAAGGATGATTGTGTTTTAATTAAACATTTTAAAAAGGGTTTAGGTTATATAGAGAGACAGATCTCACAGATGATTTATTAGAACTGCAAAAGATGCAGAGTAGCCTTGTCAAAGTTAGTGTGAATCCTGATTGGAGATTGATAAACTCCTAGGGGAAAAAAACTCTGAAGTCAGATATTAAACTATGGTAATTGAGAACTTGACAACCAAAATTGAGATGAAATGTGAAACGTTATTGAGAACTAGAATAATTCGTTTTATTTAAGATCAAATAAGCAGAAGCAGTAGGCTACTGGATTAACAGTTGCTAATTGTAAAATGTGTAGAAAGGCACCTAATTAAACAAACAGCTTTAAAAAAGTTGACCATGAAAGAACTAGAAGCTGATGTTTTGCTTTCAAAAGATAAGTTTGTTATTGGCTTTAATGAAACAGCTCGCTTATCTGAATCTGATGTTGATGTGGCTGAAAACTGCCAGAGCGACAGAGACTCAATCTGAGTGGAAATTTGTCATGTCTAAATTCCCTGAGATATGGGCAAAAGACAACTATAAAATTATGTTTATTTGAAAACACATGAAATTTCTGGCAAAGATGCCTTAAGCTGGGATAGAGTTAAAAGATGGTAGGTAAAGTTTGATGTTTGAAGTTTATAGAAGTGCAGTGTACCAGTTCTGAATTCCTCACAGTCTCTCTCATTCAATGTCAGCTAAAAGCTGTTATCTGAGCCTGTGTCATAAGTGATAATAAGCTAGTAAAGCAGTGTTTCAGTTGAAAATCATAGACACAGAGATGTTAAAAGAAATCATTGCCATACAGAGGGCAATTTGTATTTGTAAATGTTTTAAATGTAAACCTGAATGACTTTAAAGAAGTCTTTAAAATAGTAATACAGACCTTAACCGATAGTGACATTTTGATTAGCTTATTTTAGGACCAGTGACTTCTTTGCTCATTTAGTCTCCACCATTCAGGACCGATGGCTCCGGCTACATGAAGTACACTGAATGTACGGTTGTGATCTAAATTCACTGAGCATAATCTAAGCAGCTAGGTTTCTGCTTTTAAGAATGGATTTAAGTGATTAAATACTGTTGTTATTAACCTGTCTCCCTGTGTGAACACTATTAGGCAATAGGAATGGCTCTGGTGACTCTTGAATGTGCCTTTCCTAAGCTCCAGGAAACAGCTGAGTTCTGTTGAAATAACTGATTGTGTGATGGGAAAGAGCGGTCACCAGTGTGTACGAGTGGCTACTCAATGACGGGATGATCTTCCTGGCCAGGGGACAGCCCAACGCAGGGGGTCACGAACACTGGGCATCTCCGAATGGAGGTGTTATATGTGAGAAAGGTATGAGAGTTGAGCGCTGATTACTGGAGGCCACCGGGGTCAGCAGAGCATTGAGAGGTGAGATGCGCTGTGAGGAGTTACGGCAGTCTGACCCAGAAAATGTGAGTTTCCTCTATACCACTCATGAGAAAACCGCATTCACTGCATGGCTTGTTTTCAATTGTGACAAGTGTCTGCAACTATGCCAGGGGACAGCACCCTGATGGAAATTATAGATAAAGAGCTAATGGGAAATGTGCTTTCAAGAGCCAGCTGAGGTGATTGTCATTATTTGTTGGGGAGACAGTAACAAAACTTATTAGTTTATATCAGGAACATGATGTTGGTTGCCTTATGGGCAAGGAAAATTATAGAAGTGTTGATTTTGAACTAATATGTCTATAAGATGGTTTTAACTCCTGAAGGTCATTAGACATGGTGGTGACTAAAGATTAAGACAGTTTTTGTAGAGTTTGGATAACAAAGGTTAGGTGAATTGAGAATTTATACAAGTATTCAAACTAAAGATAACCTTAGAAATGCTCATAGCATAATGTATTTTAGATTGTTGTAATGGTTCTAATTTGAGTTAAACATTTGTATATTAACATTTGTGAACTAGTAAGGGTTCTAGACTATGATTAATTAAGTTTCAGTCTTAGGAGGCTGTTGAAGAGATTATTTGTATAGTGAGAGAGACTGCTGGAGGAAGGGATTGGTACTCTGTATGTCTTTCTGTTATCAGGCCTGGTAAGGCAAGCTTAAACAAAATAATGATAATGAACAGACATGCTTTGAAACTGGTTAAGAGTAAAGTTTAAGTAAAGTTAGGTAAAAGCTACAGGAAAAATGTAAAGTTTAAAATCTTATTTAAAATTTAAATCCTTTTAACGATGATATAAGGAAAGGCGAACATTGAGAATGAGCAGTTAAGATATGTGTGTCCACTGTGTGTGTGTGTGATGGTGACTGCACTTTATGTATTGTATGCATTCGTTTGTGGTACTTCCTGATTTTGTGGATATTGTGTCAGTAACCTCTGGAATGAGTGTTTTATCATTACAGATGGGTTAAGGCAAATGACAAATATTAAAGAAGCCGATAATTCTAAGTGGATCCGATGAAAAGATGATACAGAAAATAGGACGAGCTTTGATTGGTCATCAAGCTCTGTCTGGTAATAATTACTTTTGTCTTTTATGATGTTGATTTGAATTACGTTCTGGATCAGTTTAAGTATTTGGGTAAATTGGAATTGTGGAGTTGTAGATCACAATCTGGCATGGGCTGAGATAAATGAAAATGTTGTAGATTTGATGGCAACACAAAGTGACCTATTGGCTAAGTCAACATGAAATTATCAAGAGAGCCCCTCACATTCATGATTATTGTAAGCAAAGGAGGAGAATGTTATTTGACTGACATTGACCAAGTCTGTACACCACGACCTGACTTGATAGAAACAATTGATGACTTTGAAAATGTTTGTAGATGACTGAATTAAGAGACCAAACAACAGGCCTGAAAAGCAGGATCCGCGGTGAGACTGAGGGCCGTTGCCCTTCAAATACTTCGATAAGAAGATGAGATTGTGGCTTTAAGTGGAGAATGTAATATTTTTGTTTCAGAGGCAGAGAAAGATGTCTGGAGGAAATTTGTCTGAAGGACAACGTTTGGGTTAGTGTTGATGGGGAAACTTTATAAAAAACACTATGTTAAATGTTATGTTAAATTGATGCTCGAGTTGTGTCGTGCATCAAGAGGGAGATGGTATAACAATTGCCAAATATGGTTTATTAAGGGGTTCACATTTGCTGAATAAATGTTGGGAGAACACTAGGGGTAATTGGATAAAAGCCCTGAAAGAAGCCATTTTTCTGCCTAACAAAATTGATGTCTGTGAGTGTGCCGCACACACCAATAACAAAGATTGTTTCAACAGGAAACGCCAGGGCATCGAACGCCACGGGAGAACAGTAGACAAAAGAAACTACGTACTTTACTATCTGACAATAACCTCGAAATTTGTTTCTCTATACAGAGAGCATGCAGGATTGGGAGACAGGGCAAAATGTGCCCAATGAAATAATGGCTATGGATGAATTTGCTATCGGTCCTGGCCTGGGTTATTATTGTGGCAGAAAGGTGCTAAATTTTTCCTTTTGCAGAATTTCAGGATGGATTGCATCAAGCTGAACTGATTCTGTTTTCCAAATGTATGAATATTGACTTGTTAACGTAAGCAAAGTGGATATGTGTTTTTCAGGGGAAAAGGACTGAGTGCTATTAAGCAAGAAATGTCTAATGATAATATGTTTCAGTTTGTTAACATGGTGAACGTTCCACAGGTCACACCAAAAGGGACGGCCGGCTAGACAAGCGGTCAGTAACAAAAAAATACTTAGGTTTTTCATTCACAGGTGAAAATAGCCAGGAAATGGCTCTCTCCTCAAACGAGGTTGGAGATGTGACACCTAAGTCAAAGCATCTTAAGCTTCACCAATCAACCTCAGATACCCCAAAACGCCGACGCCAACGCGAAGCATAAAGTGGGGGAATCAAGGACGTGCTAGTAACGTAACCTCCTCCACCAACGTGGGAAGACCAGGGCTACGGCTCGCAAAGAGCTACACCTGGCGAAGACGGAATGTCCATGGGGCGAACGAGATGATCAACACGCCTGGAGAAGGATGTGAACCAACTAATGGTTTAAGAATGTGGTTTTGTGATGATTTTGAGGATTTTATTTGATTAAATCAAAATAGGGCTTAGTATTGATATACAGTAGATCAAAATATTTGATTGGTTACTGATTAATTAGGAAATAGTTAAGGCAAATGTTTTCGGGAAGAGAAGATCTATTAATTAATGTAAATTATAGGGATTATTGTTGAAGCTTATTAAGTAGAACCACTGCCTGTTTGAATTAAAAGTTAAAGGTAAAAGAACAAAATATGGAGAGGGAGATGGATATGGGGAAAGTGTTGAATGTGTAGGAGTTATGATGGTATGTGTTATTCTGATAATTTTGTTATTCATGGGTGAATATGAGAAAACTGGAGTGTCATTTTCACCAATTGAACAGACAGTCTATCCGAATGATGATGATGAACAAAATTATGCAGACAATTCAAATAGCGATTACAGTGAAATGTATTAATTGTTGGGGTATGTTTTTCCTTCCTTTTTCTTCTTATGAATGCTTTGAATTTGGAATGAAGGATTTTTTTTATACTTTGTATTTTATAACCAGTGTGAATTGATGGTTTTGGTTTTCTAACTAATCTGTACACTATTTCTTATTTAACTGAGATGACTGAGGGTTCGATCTAGGTCGAGAGTGCGATAACAGTGTTTATTCATTTAGCCCGGTTTCAGATAAATTCTTTACTTGCTTGCTAATATTTGAGGGACTATCCTTACAAAAAACAGCCTAAGCTTTTTCCCTTTTCTAAATAATGCTTCACAAATGTTTAAGAAGAGTATAAGATGATACGACTTAAAATTTGTCTTTTTGTTTATTATTGTGATTATGAGTAATCTGAATGATAAAAAGTGAGGAGTTGTGGTGGCGATTTTATGATATTCATTGATCTTTAGTAAAATATAGATGATTCAAAGAATGTCACATGTGTGTCTCTCACTTGTAGTGAGAGAAGATTCTGTTTATGTACCTGGGGAGGCAGAAGGGGGAGACACTCCAGAGAACAGACGAACAAGGACCTCTGACCTAGATGTCAGAAGGCCATTTGGTGCAGGGGGGCTTAGTGGGCCAACTAGTGACGTCTATGGAAAACTACTGGGAGGAAGGCTCTGGGGGGAAGAAGGCCTTGGAACTAAGATAAAAGCTAGTTCAGTCTGTCTGGGGGTGTGTCACTCTTCTGCACAGGGTAACAACTGTGTATTAGACTGCTCCTATTCTTGCAAGAATAAATACTTCTATTTCTATAATTTGACTATGAGTGTCTCTTACGCAGTGATGTTTGTTTAATGAATTTTCGCCACAACAGGACCATGGTCGTTGGGCAATGGGTAGTGGTTGCAGAAGACCTGAGGGTGATTCTTTGGGGGTTTTAGACTGGGCGCAGACTTGACAAGATTTGACATAAGCGGTGATCTCCTGTGTCATGGTAGGCCACCAAAATTAATTTTGTATGAGATGGATGGTGCGAGAAATGCCGGGGTGGCCTGCACTAAGGGAAGTGTGGACCCATTGCGTGATGCGTGGACGTAGATTTAGCGGAACATACTCCTTGTCAGGAGGACAGTTAGCAGGTTGTGGTTCAAGTTGTTGTTCCTGTCGTAATTCTTCCATGATATCCCATGAAACTGGAGCTAGGATAATAGAATGAGGAAGGATGGATTCTGAGGTGATTGTGGTTCTTGAGGGAAGGTCATGTCGTCTAGAGAGTGCATCTGCTTTACCGTTCTGACTGCCTGGTCGGTAGGCCACTGTGAATTGGAAGCGAGTAAAAAACAGAGCCCATCGAGCTTTACGTGAGTTTAAGCGTTTGGCACCCTTGATGTACTCCAGATTTTTGTGATCGGTGATGATTTGAAATGGGTGAATTGCCCCCTCTAACCAGTGTCGCCACTCCTCGATGGCGGCCTTCATAGATAGCAGTTCCTTGTTCCCCACATCATAATTTCGTTCTGCAGCTGTTAGTTTTCTAGAAAAGAATGCACAAGGATGAACTTTGCCTGGTTGACCATGCTCCAGCTCCAATTCCGCAGTCAGAGGCATCCACGTCGACGATGAAGGGTATACTGGGGTCGGGGTGTTTCAGAATTGGGGCTGACGTGAATCTTTCCTTGAGGGTGATAAATGCCTGGGTTGCCTCTTGATTCCACTTAAGTTTTGTGGGTTTACCCTTCAGAAGTGATGTTAGAGGTGCTGCCACGGTGCTGTAGTTGCGGATGAAACGTCTGTAGAAATTTGCGAAGCCTAGGAATCTTTGTAACTCTTTGATTGTCGTGGGTTGGGGCCATTCCGTGACTGCTAATACTTTGACATCATCCATTTTAACGCCATGATGACTGATGTGATATCCTAGAAAGGAGGTTTGGTTGACATGGAATTCACACTTTTCTACCTTGATGTAGAGATGATTCTTGAGTAATCGAGAGAGAACTACTTGCACATGGTTGATATGTTCCGTTTCAGATTTGGAGTAGATGAGAATGTCATCAATATATGCCACTACAAACTGGTTCAGGAGACCCTTGAATATTTCATTGATGAACGATTTGAAGATGGCAGGTGAGTTAGAAAGTCCATAAGGCATAACCTGGTATTCGTAGTGCCCCCTAGTGGTTTGGAACACAGTTTTCACTTGTCACCCTCCTTTATTTGGATTAAGTTGTAGGCGCTTCTTAAGTCTAATTTTGTTAAAATGGTGACTTCCCGCAGTTGTTCCAGGGCGGAAGGTACTAAAGGCAGGGGGTAACGAAACTTAACAGTTATATGATTGAGTCTCCGGTAGTCAATGCATGGTCTTAACCTCAACAACGAAGAGTCCAGCAGCGGCTGGAGAGGTAGACGGACGGATAAAACCAGAGTCCAGAGCCTCTGTGATGTACTCCTCCATTGATTCACTTTCGGTCCGAGAAAGGAGATAAACCTTGCAGGTGGGCGGCATGGCATGGGGAAGGAGATCGATGGCGCAGTCCCATGGTCGGTGTGGTGGTAACTGTGTAGCTTTGGTTTTGCTGAAAACTTCAGAAAGATGGTGATAAACAACAGGGATGTTGACAGTTTTCATGGTGTCAGGGCTCTCTATGCTGGTGGTGTGACAAGGCAGTGGCGTTGTAGGGAGGCAGTTATTTAGACAAAACGGGGACCAATGAGTTAACTCACCATGGTGCCAGGAGATATCCGGGTCGTGGATAGATAGCCAGGGATGTCCCAGAATGACTTGGAGTTTGGGGGAGTCAACGACGTATAGCGAAATAGACTCCTGATGAAGCAAGCCGACTTTGAGAAGGATAGTGGTTGTTTGATGAGTGATTCCCCCTCAGATGAGCGTGTAGGCCTTACAGCTCCCTTTAGTTTTGGTTTCCTTGGTTTTTTATTATCTCCTCGTTTTCTATGGTTACGTATAATTATCACCTGTCAGTCATTATGTTTGTCTTGTATTTAAACTCCCTGTTAAGTCCCTTGTCGGTTCTCGCATGTTAAGTTGGTTTGCGATTTATCCTACGTGTCTCTCTGGTCCTGAGTGTTATGAAGATTCAATAAATACTATTTTGAGTTCCTATTCCGTCTCGTCGTGCGTGCTGTAGAACAGATTGTGACCGCAAGAAGAAAAAAATAACTTGCCAGTGTATTTTTGCATTAAAGTTAAGTCAATAAAGGCAGTTATTTGTACAGACGCTCTGTCAGCTTTAAATAGTTTATTAAGTGGCCAGTCAACAAGACAAGTACTATGAGATACTTATAAATCTACAGAAAATTGGTATAATCTTGAGGGTAGATGCATATGTGGGAGTACAAGGAAATGAAATAGTCCACTAAGTAAAGCAGAAATAAAAGGAAAAATGAAAGAACACATGAGTAAAACGTGTCAAGAAACAGCTGTTTATATAGGCTAGGCTGTTTTTTTTAACAATGACAGGCAACATTAGCACATTTGAAAATGACAGTTGACTGTGCTTCAACTATTCAATCACAAAACACTTATTTAAAAAGTGAAGTTCATGCATACTTCTTTCCTATAGAATTACATCTCACATAGACATTTCTAAGCGTCATCATATAATCAGTAACCTGCTAATTTATATTCAAAATCTAATTCTGTTCATGCTGTCTACTATACATGGTAGTTTTGGTGATATTTCTGTATGTTTTTGACATTAGGATCATTTGAGCAGCTTACAGTTACTGCTGAAAATCACAACATGCTAATTTCATTCTTCGTTAAATGAGAGGCAGACAGTGTTAAATAGCACTGGATTAATTAACAACAAAGCTGTTAACAAAAAAAATATCCAATAAGCACCAAAAGGACAATGAGCAAAGCAAAGAAAACAAGAGCAAAAACCCAACGAGGGTAACGAACGCAACGAAGGAATTTTTGTCTTGAGTCTCCATCAGTGATTAAGCTGCCATTTTCATCACTCTGGTCTCTGGATAGATTTCGATTTCCACGATCTTCTACAAGAATGAAAGATATAAATAAAATATAATACCATAGGTTTTTGTTTTATTCCTTCACATTCCTTCATTTATTTTGATATCTAGAATTAATTACGATATTACATAAGAGTGAAAATTGTACTGAATAATGAAGAATCTAAAGCTTGGAATACTTACTATTCAAGCAATAATATGAAGTCAGATTCTGGAAGGGAAATTAATATATAAATATATTTGTGTTAACTACAATAAAACACACATTCAACTTTCAATTTGGACCCTTTTCACACATTTGCTTCAGAAGTAGAAGTGAACGGGTAAACTTCTATTAAGACTACAGCAAATATGATTATTGCATTCCTAATCGCTCCAATAGCAAAAGAAAAGAAAAATACACAATAGCTTTTCAACAAGTTTCTAAATGAAAAAAATATATAAAGAGATTGATTACAACAGTAAGAAGAGAAAAAGATGTCAAATTTAGCCTACCTTCCCTCCCTGTATTTATGTTGTATTTATGTTTTATAAAAAAGTATAGTGTTACAAATGTACATTTAAAAAAATGGAAATATAAAACCTTTGCTAGATTTTTAAGTTAATAAATGGAAACACATCATCGCAGTTTGTGAAAAGTGTCCATGGTGATCAACATGCCTACCTTTGATTCGAAGTACCGTGCAGTTTTATCAATTGCCTTCTCATTCTTCTGACAACTCAGTAAATTGTTATCAAAAAACAGACAGTCCACTGCAAATATGTTCTGTCTCTGTATAGCATTGTTGCTGTCTGGGATAATTCTCTCTGGGTCAAACGTAGAATGGAGTATCACCATGATGACTGGCTTGAAAGCTGTAGGGATGTTAAAAGTGGATTGTTAATTGGTTCATAAAAAAACTAAATCATAATTAATTATGTTTTATTAATAATCTAGCTTCACACTTGTAACTTTATCAAGGTACTTCATTGCAGCGTCAATGTCAGTTCCAGCACGAGAAACAATGGTGCAGAAAAACAGTATGGCTTGACATTGGTCAAGGGAATAGACCTCCTTCAGACCAGAAGCTTTTTTACGAAGACTTTTCTTGAAATCATCTCCAACAGAATCCATTGTCTGTCCTGAGTCCAAAATAAGAGGGGGGGGGGAGATAAAACAGTTGAAGAACAGATACAATTTAGAATATTAGACAGCGTTTTAACTATCTTAGCCTTTCATTAACACAAACTTTTATTAAAACATTATTTTATGAATCAATTCATTATCCTTTAATCTATATGCAGCCTCATTGTCATGTTAAAAAAAAAAAAAGCCTAAATATGAAATTTTGAAAATTGAAATATGCATTTTGAATGCATTTATGGTCAACAAATTACATTATTGGCAGTTTATTGCGGATACTGCATGTTTTCTCTGGCCCGCCTAAAAACTTATAGTAATAATTAGTATATAAATAATGTAAATAATTAATTTTTCTCTGTGGACATGGACTCTGGGCTCCACACTTAAGTTTTTTTTTTCACTAGCCCACCACAAAAAAGCAAAGAAAAAAAGAAAGAAAAAAAAGATACTGTTTTGATCATTTTTGACCCATGTAAACTTATTTTTTCAGCATTCTTTATTTATTTATTCATTGGCATTGTAATTAAAAGTTGCATAGGTTATTCCGTGGAATTGGGCTACTTTTACACTGTTTCCGCAGAATTCTTTATTTGTCCGCAGGTTGAAGTGACAGTTTAAAAAATCAGTCGAAGAAACTCAACACTAGGCCTAATGAATAAGTATAATTTAGGGAAGAGTATTATAAGTATAATTTGAATATTTATAATATAGGGAAGGATTTGTTACAGGTACAGCAGGAGAGGATAAGGGTTTTAATTGCCACGTAGTTGCCTCTCTCTGAAAATCTTGTCCTAGTCTTTAGGTAGCAGGAAGAAGGAAGCAGAACTGGAATGTGCAGTCACAACATTCTAGAAATCGAACCTATTATAGTGGGAATTTTTTTTTTTTGGGGGGGGGGGCAAAGTGCCATAGAGGAGGTGAATGTTGGAGAGCTACCGAGAGCTAAAAACCTGACAAAAAAATCAATCAATAAATCAATCAATAAATATACATGTACATATATATAGGCCCTATGCTTAATTTTTTGTATATGTTCGCTGGAAGTCGTTTTATCTTTCATGCTAGATTTGCTAGATTATATAGTTCCCAATATAATCATGGCAGAAGACATGAGAGTTATAGTCTACGATTGTGAGTGTGATGGATACAACAGTGCAATAAGCAGGTGTTATGGTTAGGGACTTTTATATCATATTTTGTAAATAGGCTGTTTTTTGAACAATGACTGGCGACATTATCACATTTGAAAATGACAAATTTGAGTTTGCATTAAGTTTTTTTTTTACTAGCCCCACCACAAAAAAAGCTAAGAAAAAAAAGAAGAAAAAAAAAGATAGGCCTACTGTGTTTTGATCATTTTTGACCCATGTAAACTAATGCTTCCAAGACGTTATTTTTCAGCATTCTTTGATTATTTATTTATTGCCATTGTAATTAAAAGTTGCATGGGTTATCCGGTGGAATTGGGCTACTTTTACACTGTTTCCGCAGAATTCTTTATTTGTCCGGGTGAAACGACACTAATGAGTATAGGCTATAATTTAGGGAAGGGTAGTAGCCTAGGCCTACGTATACTTTGAATATGTATAGGCCTAATAGGCATATAGCATTTTTAGTGGGAATTATTTATTTATTTTGCTATTGGAATTTTCTGTATAGCTATTAAAATGAATTAATAACAAATAGGCTAAGTAGGTAAATAACTATTTTACTGTCTAATACAAACAAGCTGGGAAATGTGCCAAATCAGTTATAGCCAGACCACAGGGATTTCACTTTTCCCGGCTGCTCGCGATGCAGTCCGTGACTTCCTTATATTTAGCACAGTTATTATATTAATAATAAAAAACGATGGCACTTCCGGTGAAAAAAGTCCTCCTCTGTGTAGGCTACTGTTCAGTCTTTTAAACTACTCAACGTAGGCTACATTACATCAATAAATTATAGCAGTCCACGGCCGCACTCCCATGCAACAGCAAACGTCACAAATTACAAGACCAAAAATGGGAAAAATAGAAAATCGTATAGATTTCATTTAGCCTATTCAAATGATTTTTTCTGAAATCCCAATTTAGCAAAACTCTCGATTAAGTAGCTACACACACAAATAAAAAATGAACGTCTGGTTTAAATTTTCCTTTTTGTATTTGCAGTTTTGGTTAAAAAAATAAATAATAAAAAAAAAAGAACTGAAGCGACACGGACCAATCTTACAGTAGGCTATAGGCTATTGATCTATATTTCATTTCGGCTAAAACGCCATTGATGGAATATTTCCATCCATTTGTTTTTTACAGCTATGTGATAGGCTTAATGCACTTTAAATTCTCATTCACAAATACCCGGGTACATTTCCAGTGGGATAAAAAAATACATAAAAGAAGGCATAATGAAGGACATAACAGACTGCTACTTACTGTTTTTATTCTTCTTCAGAGGCTGACAGTGTTGTGTTAGGTCTGAGCGCTAAATTACGAGTCATTGAGCAACACTTTCGTTTTGGGTTTTCTTTTTCAAGCTTAATGTCTTTTCACTTTCGTTTTGAGTTTTCTTTTTCAAGCTTAATGTTCTTTCACTTTCGTTTTGACGTGCGAATAATCCGAATAATTTGACGAAGTCATCGTCTGATCTGCTGACAGTTAGCTTACAGACTAATTTTATTTGCCAAGATTATACGGCTCTGTGAAAAATCATCCATGTGAGAGCTCAATGGTAGACTACTTTTCTCAAGAGTAGCCTAGCCGCACCTGTAGCCTATATATTTTTTATCTTTTAGCAGTTTAATTGTTATGTAGCCTAATTTAAATATAATGTAGTATTTACAATAAATGTAACCCAACCCGTAGAGGCTCCGGCGTACTGGGCGGTCCGACGCAGAAGTATAAATTAGCCTTGAGTCTACTGGGCCATCTAGTGGGCCCTGGCGAATAAGTCAAGAATCACTGTTTTTAGCCGGACGATCATGGCTCTCCAGTTCGCTAGATGTCAGTAGAGCACACTCAGATTGAGAACCACCACCAACACAACACAAGAAAAAGAGTGGTTCTCTTACTAAACTTACGGGCATGGCGGAGAAGAAAATAGCCGGTATGTTTGCCTTCCTGTGAATCAGTTGTCTGATAATAGTGCATGGTAGAAAAGAAAAGAAAAGAAAAAAGGAATAATATTTGAAGATTGATCCTATCACGTCAGTGTGTTTTCTTCTCGTCGCGTTCAGATTCACAACGCACTCTTAAAGCGTGAGCTTTCTAAAGAATCAATACCTCAAATCTATTTCTTGCTTGTTAATAATCTATTGCTGGACTATTAAACAGTTTGTTCTCACTCAAATCACTCAATCGCATCTGCTCTCACTCGTGTTGTTCGCAATCTCTCGTGTCTCTCATTAATTCTGCTTGTACGCGATCTTCTGAAAACTTTTTTCAGAGAGGCGGAGCTAACCTTTCACCTCACCAATCAGAAATCAGTTTAGGAACTTTTTCTTTCTTTGGGATTATTTATAATAAAATATATACATTTTACCTCATGTTCTTTTCTTACTATTAGTTTTATATCGATATAAATAAAATAATACTAATTAATAATATCAGTGACCCGAGTTAATAACCTGGGTTACAGTTGTTCTTGGTAGCCCTTTAATACCTCGCTCTGATAAGCAAATGCTGCTTGCATGTTAGAAACTTCCACTGAACTCAAAGGAGGCGAAGTATTCTGTAATGATGATGCAGAGGCAGAGTGAGAATCCATTTGCGGAAGTTTATTAGTGAGATTCACCTTAAGCAATTGTGAGGAAGCTGGCAGTGGGTATAAACCGACATAACTGTCAGATAGTTTCCCATCCAATGGGGAGATCCAAAAGGCATAAGTCAGCAAGCAGGCAAGGGGGAAAATCCAGGGATCGTAAAACAGAGAATCAGGCAAGATCATACACAGGCAGACAGGCAGTAGAGAGTAGACAATAACGCTTGGTAAGGCAGGATAAACTGGCAATACTTCGCGAAGAGTGTAAGCATGGTCTCTGAATAAATAGGCAGGCAAACAGGATGAGTGTAGAGGAAGTAGAGGGCGTGGATCACAGTCAGTATTCAGGTGAGAGCTCCCTCTGCTGGTTAGGCCTTACAGCTCCCTTTAGTTTTGGTTTCCTTGGTTATTTATTATATCCTCGTTTTCTATGGTTACGTATAATTATCACCTGTCAGTCATTTGTCTTGTATTTAAACTCCCTGTTATGTCCCTTGTCGGTTCTCGCATGTTAAGTTGGTTTGCGATTTATCCTACGTGTCTCTCTGTTCCTGAGTGTTATGAAGATTCAATAAATACTATTTTGAGTTCCTATTCCGTCTCGTCGTGCGTGCTGTAGAACAGATTGTGACAGCAAGAAGAAAAAAATAACTTGCCAGTGTATTTTTGCATTAAAGCTATAGTATACGATGTTAAAAATCGGTCGAGAAAGCCTGAGACGGTAGGGAAGTTTTAAAAAAACTCATCCCGCCCCTCCACACACACACCCCTCCCCTCTGTGCTACCTGATCCCTCCCACCGGGAAACGAATTGAACAACGTCACTCAGTCAAGCTGTGATCCCCGGTAGTAAACATCTTGTTCAAATTCAAATCGGCTCGAACAGAAACCCGCTAGGCCTACTGAAATATATTCAAGGACTTCAAGAAATATAATTACTTTGACCCGTGATAGGCGATGCTAAACGGCTAACATTCCAATGCCGACCGGCAGCATGAGCAAGTTGTCAAACTGATAAAAAGCTGTTTATGTAACACGTCACACCATAAAAGTATAAATAAATGTTTACCTGCTCAACAAAAAGTCAGCCGTGTCAGCGTCGGTCTTCAGTCCCAGATCTTCCTGAAGCTTCCTCCAACGGTCAATGGTGGACCCTATATTTATCCTACTCAAAGTTCGGCGTTCTTCACTTTTTTTTTTATCTCTGCTCGTTCCTCTAATGACTTTCTCTTTCGTCCTAACTTTACTGTAGGGGCAAGCAGGGGACGCTTGCTGCTGTCTTTTTTTTTTAATCCATTGCTGATAGCTAGCTACCATGGACTGTCAGCTGCTTACGCCCGCAATTTCATGTCGCAGGAGGGGGGCGGGGGCGGGTGCAGTGGGGTGGAGACGCGAGCGCCAGGCGGAGTTTCAAGTGGAGCTGGTGATTGGATGAGAGCAGTTGACCAAAGTAAGCTGTCCGGCCGGACAGCTTACATTGGTCAACATCTCTGCGGCTGTACAGCCAATAGAGAGAATGGATTTTTTTCATTCTTTTTTCTATTCATATTGTTAGGATTGTACTATATAACCATAACCAGCATCTAAACGAGGATATTAATAATGAACAATCTTTGAAATCGTATACCATAGCTTTAAAGTTAAGTCAATAAAGGCAGTTATTTGTACAGACGCTCTGTCAACTTTAAATAGTTTATTAAGTGGCCAGTCAACAAGACAAGTACTATGATACTTATAAATCTACAGAAAATTGGTATAATCTTGAGGGTAGATGCATATGTGGGAGTACAGGGAAATGAAATAGTCCACTGAGTAAAGCAGAAATAAAAGGAAAAATGAAAGAACACATGAGTAAAACGTGTCAAGAAACAGCTGTTTATATAGGCTAGGCTGTGTTTTTTAACAATGACAGGCAACATTAGCACATATGAAAATGACAGTTGACTGTTTGTACTTCAACTATTCAGTCACAAAACACTTATTTAAAAAGTGAAGTTCATGCATACTTCTTTCCTATAGAATTACAATCTCACATAGACATTTCTAAGCGTCATCATATAATCGGTAACCTGCTAATTTATATTCAAAATCTAATTCTGTTCATGCTGTCTACTATACATGTAGTTCTGGTAATATTTCTGTATGTTTTTGACATTAGGATAATTTGAGCAGCTTACAGTTACTGCTGAAAATTACAACATGCTAATTTCATTCTTCATTAAATGAGAGGCAGACAGTGTTAAATAGCACTGGATTAATTAACAACAAAGCTGTTAACCTAAAAAATATCCAATAAGCGCCAAAAGGACAATGAGCAAAGCAAGGAAAACAAGAACAAAAACCCAACGAGGGTAACGAACACAACAAAGGAATTTTTGTCTTGAGTCTCCATCAGTGATCCATCCTCTCGTTTTAATTGCTGCGTAGTTGCCTCTCTCTGAAAATCTTGTCCTAGTCTTTAGGTAGCAGGAAGAAGGAAGCAGAACTGGAATGTGCAGTCACAACATTCTAGAAATAGAACCTATAGTGTTTTTTTTTTTTTTTTTGGAAATTGCCAAAGAGGAGGTGAATGTTGGAGAACTACCGAGAGCTAAAAACCTGACAAAAAATAAATCAATAAATCAATCAATATATATATATATATATATATATATATATATATATATATATATATATATATATATATATATATATATATATATATATATATAATATATATATATATATATAAATATATGCTTAATCTTTTGTATATTTTCGCTAGGAAGTCGTTTTATCTTTCATGCTACAGATTCGCTAGACTTTCGCAAGAGCGCTATTGTTCCCAATATAATCATGGCAGAAGACATGACAGTAAAAGTCTACGAGTGTGATGGATACAACAGTGCAATAAGCAAGTGTTATAGTTAGGGACTTTTATATCATATTTTGGAAATAGGCTGTTTTTTGAACAATGACAGGCGACGTTATCACATTTGAAAATGACAGTTTTGAGTTTGCATTAAAGGTACGATATGCAATTTTTTCCCCCCGCTAGGGGTCGCTAACCTCTTACAATAACAAAGGCGTAGGTTTATGACGCAGTGACGAGCTGAATGATGGGACTTGCTGTCAAGGTGATGGATCTAATAATGTTTATGGATGAGTGAAAACATTCATGTTTTTTAACATTACAGTGGTATGAAGCAGGTCGCGATTGCTAATAAGAGACAGATATCACACGCGAGTCCCGCGGATATAAAGGAATGAGGACATTTCATTCTACCTAACACACGCAAGTGCTGAATTACTACTCAAAGGTCAGTTTATTTGACGAATTAAACTTGTGAGGGAACGCAGCGCTGTTCCACTTGGTCTAACGTTAACTGTTACACTATACTAAACAGCATTATGATGTTACTCTATGTGTTAGTTCGTTTGCTATATGAAACTAGCAGTAACGTTAAGTTAGATCAACATTAGAATAACATACTGATCATATTCTAACATTTCATCATGTTGAGCTATATAACATTGATTTGTTTTATGCACATTTGCTCACCTGTCTAATAAAGTATGTGCAAGAGCGGTGTCGCTGTCAAGTCATGACTCGTGAAGCTCTGTCAAGTCCAAGTTAGTCGCGGACGTGGAGCTCTCGGCATCTCGAAAGATGTTGATCTTCGTTTTAGTCCTCTTTTTGTCTCAAAGTCTGCTTGCCATGGACCATAATGTTTGACCAAAACAACAACAGCGTGAGCGTCCTGCTAGGCATAACACAGTTGTCCACGTCTGTCGCCGTGGTTACTATGGCAGTACGAGCGGAAATCATAGACGGCGGAAACCAAGGGTAACGCGGATATGACGCCATTGACTGGCGACTCCCAGCTCACCCCTGCTCACACGCCCCGTTTCCTTGGTTAAAATCGCAATTTTCTCATGATTTAAAAATAGTTGGAAACATTTGGAATATTGTAAGTTATCACCTTAACAAAATATATAACACTGGCCTTGTGATTTTGGGACATTTTAATGCAAAAATATGACATATTATGTATATACTGTATATGCTTAATCTTTTGTATATTTTCGCTAGGAAGTCGTTTTATCTAGTCGACTTTAGTCGTTTAACCTAAAAAATATCCAATAAGCGCCAAAATGACAATGAGGAAAGCAAGGAAAACAAGAGCAAAAACCCAACGAGGGTAACGAACACAACAAAGGAATTTTTGTCTTGAGTCTTCATCAGTGATTAAGCTGACATTTTCATCACTCTGGTCTCTGGATAGATTTCTATTTCCACGATCTTCTGCAAGAATAAAAGACAGCTTATATAAACTATAATACCATAGGTTTTTGTTTTATTCCTTCACATTCCTTCATTTATTTTGATATCTAGAATTAATTACGATATTGCATTGTAAGAGTGAAAATTGTACTGAATAATGAAGAATCTAAAGCTTGGAATACTTACTATTCAAGCAATAATATGAAGTCAGATTCTGGAAAGGAAAATTAATATATGAATATATTTGTGTTAACTACAATAAAACACACATTCAACTTTCAATTTGGACCCTTTTCACACATTTGCTGGTTTCAGAAGCAGAAGTGAACGGGTAAACTTCTATTAAGACTACAGCAAATATGATTATTGCATTCCTAATCCAATAGCAAAAGAAAAGAAAAATACACAATAGCTTTTCAACAAGTTTCTAAACGAGAAAAATATATAAAGAGATTGATTACAACAGTAAGAAGAGAAAAATATGTCAAATTTAGCCTACCTTCCCTCCCTGTATTTATGTTGTATTTATGTTTTATAAAAAAGTATAGTGTTACTATAGGGGGGGGGAGATAAAACAGTTGAAGAACAGATACAATTTAGAATATTAGACAGCGTTTTAACTATCTTAGCCTTTCATTAATAAAAACTTTCATTAAAACGTTATTTTATGAATCAATTCATTATCCTTTATATGCAGCCTCATTGTCATGTTAAAAAAATATATAGCCTAAATATGAAATGTCAGCATTTTGAAAGCATTTATGGTCAACAAATTACATTATTGGCAGTTTATTGCGGATACTGCGTGTTTTCTCGGCCTGCCTAAAACTTATCAATAATTAGTATATAAATAATGTAAATAATTACTTTTTCTCTGTGGACATGGACTCTGGGCTCCACACTTCACACGAAACTCCACACGAAAAAAAAGATACTGTTTTGATCATTTTTTACCCATGTAAACTTATTTTTCAGCATTCTTTATTTATTTATTTATTGCCATTGTAATTAAAAGTTGCATAGGTTATCCCGTGGAATTGGACTACTTTTACACTGTTTCCGCAGAATTCTTTATTTGTCCGCATTGAAGCGACATTTTAAAAGTTCAGTCGAAGAAACTCAACACTAATGAATAAGTATAATTTAGGGAAGGGTAACCGTATTATAAGTATAATTTGAATATGTATATTATAGGGAAGGATTTGTTACAGGCACAGGAGGAGAGGATAAGGGTTAAATGTGTTAAATGTTTTCTCTCTCTCTCTCTCTCTCTCTCTCTCTCTCTCTCTCTCTCTCTCTCTCTCGTTTTAATTGCTGGTAAGTTGCCTCTCTCTGAAAATCTTGTCCTGGTCTTTAGGTAGCAGGAAGAAGGAAGCAGAACTGGAATGTGCAGTCACAACATTCTAGAAATAGAACCTATAGTGGGGTTTTTTTGGGGTTTTTTTTTTTTTGGAAGTGCCATAGAGGAGGGGAATGTTGGAGAGCTACCGAGAGCTAAAAACCTGACAAAAAATCAATCAATCAATCAATCAATCAATCAGTATTATATATATATATGCTTAATCTTTTGTATATTTTCGCTAGGTAGTCGTTTTATCTTTCATGCTATTCTCTAGACTTTAGCAAGAGAGTTATTGTGACCAATATAATCAACATGGCAGAAGACATGACAGTAGTTGTCCGATTGTGAGTGTGATGGATACAACAGTGCAATAAGCAAGTGTTATAGTTAGGGACTTTTATATCATATTATGTAAATAAACCATAATATTATTTTATATTCTGTTTTGTTTCCCTTAGTTCCTGTTTATCTGCTCCCTTTAGTTTTGGTTTCCTTGGTTATTTATTATCTACTTGTTTTCTATGGTTATGTATAATTATCCCCTGTCAGTCATTATGTTTGTATTTTAACTCCCTGTTATGTCCCTTGTTGGTTCTCACATGTTAAGTTGGTGTCTCTCTGTTCCTGAGTGTTATGAAGATTCAATAAATACTATTTTCAGTTCCTATTCCGTCTCGTCGTGCGTGCTGTAACAGATTGTGACAGCAAGAAGAAAAAATAACTTGCCAGTGTATTTTTGCATTAAAGTTAAGTCAATAAAGGCAGTTATTTGTACAGACGCTCTGTCAGCTTTAAATTGTTTATTAAGTGGCCAGTCAACAAGACAAGTACTGTACTTATAAATCTACAGAAAATTGGTATAATCTTGAGGGTACATGCATATGTGGGAGTACAGGGAAATGAAATAGTCCACTGAGTAAAGCAGAAATAAAAGGAAAAATGAAAGAACACATGAGTAAAACGTGTCAAGAAACAGCTGTTTATATAGGCTAGGCTGTTTTTTTTAACAATGACAGGCAACATTAGCACATATGAAAATGACAGTTGACTGTTTGTACTTCAACTATTCAGTCACAAAACACTTATTTAAAAAGTGAAGTTCATGCATACTTCTTTCCTATAGAATTACATCTCACATAGACATTTCTAAGCGTCATCATATAATCGGTAACCTGCTAATTTATATTCAGAATCTAATTCTGTTCATGCTGTCTACTATACATGTAGTTTTGGTGATATTTCTGTATGTTTTTGACATTAGGATCATTTGAGCAGCTTACAGTTACTGCTGAAAATCACAACATGCTAATTTCATTCTTCATTAAATGAGAGGCAGACAGTGTTAAATAGCACTGGATTAATTAACAACAAAGCTGTTAACCTAAAAAATATCCAATAAGCGCCAAAAGGACAATGAGGAAAGCAAGGAAAACAAGAGCAAAAACCCAACGAGGGTAACGAACACAACGAAGGAATTTTTGTCTTGAGTCTCCATCAGTGATTAAGCTGCCATTTTCATCACTCTGGTCTCTGGATAGATTTCTATTTCCACGATCTTCTGCAAGAATAAAAGACAGCTTATATAAACTATAATACCATAGGTTTTTGTTTTATTCCTTCACATTCCTTCATTTATTTTGATATCTAGAATTAATTACGATATTGCATTGTAAGAGTGAAAATTGTACTGAATAATGAAGAATCTAAAGCTTGGAATACTTACTATTCAAGCAATAATATGAAGTCAGATTCTGGAAAGGAAAATTAATATATGAATATATTTGTGTTAACTACAATAAAACACACATTCAACTTTCAATTTGGACCCTTTTCACACATTTGCTGGTTTCAGAAGCAGAAGTGAACGGGTAAACTTCTATTAAGACTACAGCAAATATGATTATTGCATTCCTAATCCAATAGCAAAAGAAAGAAAAATACACAATAGCTTTTCAACAAGTTTCTAAACGAGAAAAATATATAAAGAGATTGATTACAACAGTAAGAAGAGAAAAATATGTCAAATTTAGCCTACCTTCCCTCCCTTTATTTATGTTGTATTTATGTTTTATAAAAAAGTATAGTGTTACAAATTTAAAAAAATGAAAATATAAAACCTTTGCTAGATTTTTAAGTTAATAAATGGAAACACATCATCGCAGTTTGTGAAATGTGTCCATGGTGATCAACATGCCTACCTTTGATTTGAAGTACCGTGCAGTTTTATCAATTGCCTTCTCATTCGTCTGGCAGCTCAGTAATTTGTTATCAAAAAACAGACAGTCCACTGCAAATATGTTCTGTCTCTTTATAGCATTGTTGCTGTCTGGGATAATTCTCTCAGGGTCAAACGTAGAATGGAGTATCACCATGATGACTGGCGTGAGAGCTGTAGGGAAGTTAAAAGTGGATTGTTAATTGGTTCATAAAAAAACTAAATCATAATTAATTATGTTTTATTAATAATCTAGCTTCACACTTGTAACTTCATCAAGGTACTTCATTGCAGCGTCAATGTCAGTTCCAGCACGAGAAACAATGGTGCAGAAAAACAGTATGGCTTGACATTGGTCAAGGGAATAGACCTCCTTCAGACCAGAATCTTTTTTACGAAGACTTTTCTTGAAATCATCTCCAACAGAATCCATTGTCTGTCCTGAGTCCAAAATAAGAGGGGGGGGGGGGGGGGGGGAGAGATAAAACAGTTGAAGAACAGATACAATTTAGAATATTAGACAGCGTTTTAACTATCTTAGCCTTTCATTAACACAAACTTTTATTAAAACATTATTTTATGAATCAATTCATTACCCTTTTATCTATGCAGCCTCATTGTCATGTTTAAAAAAAAAATAGCCTAAATATGAAATGTCAGCATTTTGAATGCATTTATGGTCAACAAATTACATTATTGGCAGTTTATTGCGGATACTGCATGTTTTCTCTGGCCCGCCTAAAAAATTATAATAATAATTAGTATATAAATAATGTAAATCATTTATTTTTCTCTGTGGACATGGACTCTGGGCTCCACACTTAAGGGTTTTTTTTTTTCACTAGCCTCACCACAAAAAAGCAAAGAAAAAAAGAAGAAAAAAAAAGATACTGTTTTGATCATTTTTGACCCATGTAAACTTATTTTTCAGCATTATTTATTTATTTATTCATTGGCATTGTAATTAAAAGTTGCATAGGTTATTCCGTGGAATTGGGCTACTTTTACACTGTTTCCGCAGAATTCTTTATTTGTCCGCAGGTTGAAGCTACAGTTTAAAAAATCAGTCGAAGAAACTCAACACTAGGCCAACACTCAACACTAGGCCTAATGAATAGGCTAAGTATAATTTAGGGAAGAGTATTATAAGTATAATTTGAATATTTATAACATAGGGAAGGATTTGTTACAGGTACAGGAGGAGAGGATAAGGGTTTTAATTGCTGGTAAGCTGCCTCTCTCTGAAAATCTTGTCCTAGTCTTTAGGTAGCAGGAAGAAGGAAGCAGAACTGGAATGTGCAGTCACAACATTCTAGAAATAGAACCTATAGTGGGGGGGTTTTGTTGTTTTTTGTTTTTTGGGCAGAGTGCCATAGAGGAGGTGAATGTTGGAGAGCTACCGAGAGCTAAAAACCTGACAAAAAAATAAATCAATCAATCAATCAATAAATATACAATATAATCATGGCAGAAGACATGACAGTAATAGTCTACGATTGTGAGTGTGATGGATACAACAGTGCAATAAGCAGGTGTTATGGTTAGGAACTTTTATATCATATTTTGTAAATAGGCTGTTTTTTGAACAATGACTGGCGACATTATCACATTTGAAAATGACAAATTTGAGTTTGCATTAAGTTTTTTTTACTAGCCCCACCACAAAAAAAGCTAAGAAAAAAGAAGAAAAAAAAAAGATACTGTGTTTTGATCATTTTTGACCCATGTAAACTAATGCTTCCAAGACGTTATTTTTCAGCATTCTTTAATTATTTATTTATTGCCATTGTAATTAAAAGTTGCATGGGTTATCCGGTTGGGCTATACTTTTACACTGTTTCCGCAGAATTCTTTATTTGTCCGGTTGAAACGACACTAATGAGTATAATTTAGGGAAAGGTAGTAGGCCTACGTATACTTTGAATATGTAATATGCCTAATAGGCCTATAGAATTTTTAGTGGGAATTATTTATTTATTTTGCTATTGGAATTTTCTGTATAGCTATTAAAATGAATTAATAACAAATAGGCTAAGTAGGTAAATAACTCTTTTACTGTCTGTGGTAAATACAAACAAGCTGGGAAATGTGCCAAATCAGTTATAGCCAGACCACCGGGATTTCACTTTTCCCGGCTGCTCGCAATGCAGTCCGTGACTTCCTTATATTTAGCACAGTTATTGTATTAATAATAAAAACGATGGCACTTCCGGTGAAAAAAAGTCCTCCTCTGTGTAGGCTACTGTTCAGTCTTTTAAACAAGGCTAGGCTACTCAACATACATTACATCAATAAACTATAGCAGTCCACGGCCGCACTCCCGTGCAACAGCCAACGTCACAAATTAGCCTACAAGACCAAAAATGGGAAAAATAGAAAATCGTATAGATTTCATTTATTCAAATTATTTTTTATGAAATCACAATTTAGCAAAACTCTCGATTAACCCTTGTGCTGCATTAGGGACATTTTTGGTCTTTTGCAGTTTAATTTCTTTGACCATTTTGGCCGTTTTAATGCAAATGGTATGTAATTTGGCAAAATTGTGACTTTTTGGATAAATGTAAAAAAATGTATCCCATTTTGCTAAATATGTATAACACACTCTGTGTAGAACAAATAGTAACACTCAGCACCATAATGGACAAAAATGTCCCATTGAAACCCATTAAAATGTTCTTTAAATCCGGGGCCATCATTAATCCACGAATCATGATTTATGTTGAAACATCCTTTCCTTTTGAAGTAAAAGTATTATATTTGCATTATATAGTGTATTCCACCAGATGACGTCACTACATAGGTATTCCCTGGGTGGAAATGCATGTTATTTTCCTGGTTTCTACTAGGGGCACTATTGACTGTGTTATGAAGCATTTTAATGGCTCAATGATCTAAAATAATGTTTCTGAGTATGTGTGGATGTCTGAGAGCAATGTGTGTCTGCGTTGACAAAAGTGTGTGTGTGTAGGGCCTAAATATAATACATGGTGTTTAGGCGAGTGACAAATCACAATATCCTGAAGGTCATATTTTACCCTTTCTGTCTACTCTCTCTCTCTCTCTCTCTCTCTCTCTGTGTGTGTGTGTGTCAGTGGTGTATGATGTGTGTGTAGGTGTGTGTGTGTGTGTGTGTGTGCATTTAGCAAGAGAAAGTGCTTCTCACTGGATTGTTTTCTTTTGGTTTGATTCATGCGTATTTTACGCACAGAGATGAACCTTTGACACAGCTTCGTTTTTTTTTTTAGCAGTCTATGTTTCAAAGTTAATTGATAATTTCTCACATACGTAGAGGCACAAACACAGCCATGCAGTCAGTCCTTAGACAATAATAACACCTTTCATCTTGCGGCAACACAAAGATGTAGCTGCGAGGGATCCAAAACAAAGTCTGCCTTTGTTTTGGATTATACTAGTTGAGAAATCATACAAGTGCGGTTGATGCAAAAGTTATAATTCAGAGGAAAGTGGGTCTGCAGACACCCATGACAAGAGGAGGGGGTGCAGTTTCTGCCCTAACAAAAAAAGAAAAATCTCCACCACCTGCTCAAAATGTGGCATTTACATCTGTAAGGAGCATGCATTGCAATTCTGCAGCTCCTGCAAATGAGCTGAAGAATGAACCCATTTTGTTTTGAAGTTTTGATATGTTTTAATAATAATAATAATAATTCATTACATTTTATATAGCGCTTTTCTCGGCACTCAAAGCGCTTTACATGGAAGGGGGAATCTCCTCAACCACCACCAATGTGCAGCTCCACCTGGATGATGCGACGGCAGCCATACTGCAAATTTGGCCAGGATGCCGGGACACCCCTACTCCGAAAGACATCCTGGGATTTTTTGTGACCACAGAGAGTCAGGACCTCGGTTTAACGTCTCATCCGAAGGACAGTGCTCTTTGACAGTATAGTGTCCCACTATGTTAGGACCCACACAGAGCACAGGGAGAGCACCCCCTGCTGGCCTCACTAATTTTATGTTTATAGAAAAAATGAAAATTCATGTTCATGGTGATCTTGTATAGTTTGCTTTCTTTCTATAGCAAATTTTGATGTGTAGTGAGACAGGCACAGGTTATAATCACCTAGTAGAAATCAGGAAAATGTTTGCAGTACTACAGATGTTTTCAGTAGGCTATGTCAATTATATGAAAAATGGTACCAACTGGTGGAAAACAGTAAAAAGTAAATATTTTACCCCAAGGCTTGGTAATGACAGGGCATTTGAATATAAATTATGATTTTATGATATTATGACAGTGGATATGGATATTGTTCAAAAATTGATATTTTAATGGGTTCAAATAGGACCAAATTTGTCCTTAACGCGCTATGTGTGATTTTTATTTTAAATCTTACATAAAAATGAAATAAAAATGCACCAGAAATAATGTTGCTGCTAATCTTTGACACATTCAAGACTGTGATAATCAAAAGCCAAGGTTTTCACTTTGCATTTAGTATATGGAAAATAATTACATTTTTGTGTTTTTTCCTCTTATACAAATGGATGGTATCACCACCAAAACTGGTATTTAAAGGGTTAAAATCCTGAAATTAAATAAATATTTGGTAGTTATGATGAGGACTGATGCTGGTTAAAAGATTTAACTTGGTAAAAGTGGAAAATAATAATAATATATAATATTTTAGGCAATGTTTAATATGTGGCCATTTTTGTCCATTAACGCGCTAAGTGGAATTTTTTTTTTTAAATCTGACACAACACAAAATCTTTAAATGCACCAGAAATAATGTTGCCGCTAATCGTTGACATATTCAAGACTGTGATAATCCAAAGCTAAAGTTTTCTCTTTGCATTTAGTGTATGGAAAATAATTACATTTTTTGTGTTTTTTCCTCTTATACAAATTGATCGTATCGCCACCAAAACTGGTATTTAAAGGGTTAAAATCCTGAAATTAAATAAATATTTGGTAGTTATGATGAGGACTGATGCTGGTTAAAAGATTTAACTTGGTAAAAGTGGAAAATAATAATAATATATAATATTTTAGGCAATGTTTAATATGTGGCCATTTTTGTCCATTAATGCACTCAACGGCGTAAAAAATCTATGCAGCACAAGGGTTAAGTAGCTACACACACAAATAAAAAATGAACGTCTGGTTTCAATTTTCCTTTTTGTATTTGCAGTTTTGGTTAAAAAATAATAGGCTAATTAAAAAAAAGAACTGAAGCGACACGGACCAATCTTACAGTAGGCAATATTATTATTATTGATCTATATTTCATTTCGGCTAAAACGCCATTGATGGAATATTGCCATCCATTTGTTTTTTACAGCTATGTGATAGGCTTAATGCACTTTAAATTCTCATTCACAAATACCCAGGTAGCCTACATTTCCAGTGGGATAAAAAATACATAAAAGAAGGCATAGCCTATGAAGGACATAACAGACTGCTACTTACTGTTTTTATTCTTCTTCAGAGGCTGACAGTGTTGTGTTAGATCTGAGCGCTAAATTACGAGTCATTGAGCAACACTTTCGTTTTGGGTTTTCTTATTCAAGCTTAATGTTCTTTCACTTTCGTTTTGAGTTTTCTTTTTCAAGATTAATGTTCTTTCACTTTCGTTTTGATTTTTCTTTCCGAGGTTAATGTTCTTTCACTTTCGTTTTGCCGTGCGAATAATCCGAATAATTTGACGAAGTCATCATCTGATCTGCTGACAGTTAGCTTACAGACTAATTTTATTTGCCAAGATTATACGGCTCTGTGAAAAATCATCCATGTGAGAGCTCAATGGTTAACTTATAGGCTACTTTTCTCAAGAGTAGCCTAGCCTATGCACCTGTAGCCTATATATTTTTTATCTTTAGCAGTTTAATTGTTATGTAGCCTAATTTAAATATAATGTAGAATTTACAATAAATGTAACCCAACCCGTAGAGGCTCCGGCGTACTGGGCGGTCCGACGCAGAAGTATAAATTAGCCTTGAGTCTACTGGGCCATCTAGTGGGCCCCGGTGAATAAGTCAAGAAGCACTGTTTTTAGCCGGACTATCATGGCTCTCCAGTTCGCTAGATGTCAGTAGAGCACACTCAGATTGAGAACCACCACCAACACAACACAAGAAAAAGAGTGGTTCTCTTACTAAACTTACGGGCATGGCGGAGAAGAAAATAGCCGGTATGTTTGCCTTCCTGTGTATCAGTTGTCTGATAATAGTGCATGGTGAAAAGAAAAAAGGAATAGTCCTAACGTTAAATAAATATAACGCAATATAGCTACTTGTAAATCTCTTCCCAGCCCAGTGTTTAATTATTTGCAGCAGAACATGTAAACAGCCTAGCTATGCATCATCACACTATCAGCCCTATTCTGTAATCATGTAAATCCAGCTGTAGTGCACATTCAGATGATTTGTCCTCCTCAGTCCGCTCGCAGGATCCTGGACAGCGGCGCGTGTTGGACAACGCCACGCGCCAGCGCCGTTTGACCCGCCAGCTCGAGGCGCTTGAGAAAGACAACTTCCAGGACGACCCTCACGCGAGCCTCCCGCAGCTCGTCAAGCGGCTGCCGCAGTTCGACGAGAGCAACGAATCGAGTCGGTGTTTTGCCTCATTCAATCCCCATCCTTTTTGCACGTATCAAATCGAACTGTATCCGAATATGTTGCGTTGACGGTTGTGTTGTCTTTATTTCAATTTCAAGGCAAGCGGAGGAAGAAGACGAGGGGTGATCATTTTAAACAGAGGTTCCGCAAAAACTTCCAGACGCTTCTGGAGGAGGAGGTAAAGCAATCTCGTCTTTCACTCATTAGTACTGCGTGCTGAGAAACTCAAACACACCCCTGTCTTTTGGTAAATGTTACGGAACCTCAAAAGAAACCGCAAAAAATAATAATCATAAGAACATGAACCTATGTAAGACTATTTAAAGGATAGTTCATCCCAAATTAGTTAGTTCAATAGTTCAATAGTAAAATAGTTCAATCCCCATTT
Source organism: Semotilus atromaculatus (assembly GCA_031834385.1). Classification (NCBI taxonomy): domain Eukaryota; kingdom Metazoa; phylum Chordata; class Actinopteri; order Cypriniformes; family Leuciscidae; genus Semotilus; species Semotilus atromaculatus. Next base: position 7,931,060 of record JAULUF010000035.1, read on the forward strand.
AAACGTGGTCATCATTTACTCACCCTCACGTCTTTCCAAACCTGTATGAATTTCTGTTGAACACAAAATAATATATTTTGAAGAATGTTATACAGTTGGCGGTAGCCAATGACTTCCAAGTATTTTGTTCCTACAATGGAAGTTATTGGGTACCGTCAACTGTCTGGTTACCAAGATTCTTCAAAATATCTTGTTCAACAGAAGAAAGAAACCCCTACAGGTTTGAAACAACTTTAGGGGGAGTAATGATAATTTTCATTTTTGAGTGAACTATCCCTTTAAAATTGTAAATGACTCATAAATAATGGTAGCATTTGATTAAGTTACTGTTATGACAGTACTGTAACAGGATCTAAATATTAATCTTCAAAAGTAAAATTCCAGGGCATAATATAACAACGTCACAATGTAAACTTATGATTAATTCTAAATCTAGGCTGCTGATACTCCTTTTCTTTTTGGAGTCCTGGAAATATTTCCGTGCCATTCACCCTCTTACCATTACCCTTTTTTTTTTCTTCCAGGACTTGAGTGTTAGTGAGGGTCCAAACTATCTGACTGCATGTGCTGAGCCCTCTAAGTTTCCTCAGCGCCATTTCTGTGCAGTGTGTGGCTTCCCTTCAAACTACACCTGTGTGTCGTGTGGATCTCGCTACTGCTGTGTCCGATGTTTAGGAACACACCACGAGACCAGGTAACGCACTCACTCATGCATCTGTGGCTGGAAGGCAACACACTTCCTCAAAAGTGATACCAGATAATAGTAACGCAACTTGCACAAGACAACTCAATTTTGTTTTTTGATTTCAAATCTGTATGACTTTCTTTTTTTTCTGCGGAAGACATTTTGAAGAATGTTTTAACTTTTTCTAGAAGTAAAGAAAGTCATACAGGTTTGGAAGGACATGAGGGTGAGTAATGACAGGTCAAGATGAAACACCAATATGGCATATGGTGCTCCTTGTCTTTTCAGGTGTCTAAAGTGGACGGTATGATCGGTTCATCTGTCCTGAACTCCTATCAAAAGCAAAGCAAGATTATGGGTCATACTGCACTCTTACAAGCTTATTTTCCTCAAAAGCATCACAGCCATTTACCTGCACAATAAACATATTGAGACATAAATTACTAGCAGTCCTAGGTCTGGTTGCTAAAATAATCGGTCATGCATCCCTCTGTACAACAAATAGGCTGTACTTCAATTGAAAGTCCATTTAATCAGATGATACGGATAAAACATTTGACACACACACACACAAAAACAGCTGTTGAAGTTTTGTAATCTGAGTTAATTCTGTGGCAAGTAAGCTTTGGCTTGTTCTTAAATATATAAAGAATGACAGTGGAAACTGCAATTTAAGTGTTTTGGGAAAAAAATCTCCCCAATTGGCAGAAAGAAAAGATAATATGGCTACAAAAGCTAAAACATGTTCTATGAAAAACAACATGCTTATTCAGGGATTTCTTTTATCATAATTAAAGTAACCTACTGCAGTTACAATGGTTTTTGTATATGAAGTTTTGTAATTCAACGCAGAGTATTCTTCAAGCTTTTGTATGTAAATATATGTACATAATTGTTTATCTTGTTATAAAATGTTGTTGTCTGAAACAAATAAATGACTAGAAGTGGTAAAAATGTGCTGGTTTTATGATCCGTTTGGCATAAATGGAGAGGTACTTTTAAGACTTTGTGATTATGAATGCCACTGACGAATTTAAGGTAAAAGCATCAAAATACATTTCGAAATCATCCATGCATCCGATATTAAAATAATTCTGAACTGTAATAATTCCGTACTATACTAGCCTATACCTCACCCCAAATTCTCTTCATACATATATCAATGATGAGCACTAACATAAAAGTAATATTACATTTTTAGTGCTTCAGCAGGAATAACTTCAAAACAGTATTGTGATGAAGGTGAACAATCATTTGATTTCATTTCTGTGTGTTCTATTAAGGCACAGTTACAGTTCACACATACAGTTCAATATGATTAAAGCATTATTGTGATTTAGAGCCCAAATAGCATTAATTAATTTGCTTCATTTTGTGCCTGGAGCATAATTTTGGAGAAGTTCTAAAAAGCTAAAACATTCACATGGCATCAGTACAAAAATAAGTAAATTTCCTCTTCTTGTATCTGTCCCACATTATATTCCAGACAGTTGTTTCATTAACTTTGTGTTTTCCAACATTTCTATATGAAGCGCAGCTCGTGTGTTTCTGCCAGTCCGCAGCTGGTCTTATGTCTGTGGAAAAGTTCAGACAGAGCCTTCATGTATAAACTGTGGTAATGATCCACCTGTTCCTGAGATGGACTGTCAACCTGAGGCACTGTAATGGGATGGCCCACTGGAAGACACAAAGGAACACTGCAATCATACACCAGTTCACCGTTTCAGCAGCAGACAGATTGGTAAGTGTCGCTACCAGAAAAATCATTTGAGAAGAAAATATGTGAAAAGTCTTTCGAACTGACCCACGGTTGTGACAGGACGTCTGAATGGCAGAAGCAGCCAGCGCCCCCCAGTGAACAGACAAGGAGCAAAACCCACAATCTGCTTAAAAAGAGCCTGCAGCCGTCGGCCCACACTGCCCTCAGACAGAACCACCTGCGGGAACAGCTCGTTCTCACCAAAGGAGTACACAGGAACCAGGTCAGCCCTGAGTACACAGCAAAAAAAATGATTGTGCAGTCAAGTCAAACGTGAAAGTGAAAAGTATTTTTTAAGTTGGCAGTTTCTTCTTTATATGTGAATTTTATTTAAACTTTCAAGTTGCTATTGCTGAAATTTACAGGGTTCCCACACTTTTTGTCCCCCCTCTATTAAGAGCAGTGTTTCTCAACCTGGCGCCAGGACCAACTAAGGGAAGTCAGCAAACTTTCAAAGTTAAAATGATATAAAATAAGACAAATCAAGCTTTAAAATAACGTATGCAAGTAAGTTGCAAATATATAGACCTTATGCACCAGAGAAACGAGGGCGCCGCCATCTTTAGAATATTGTCTTTGAACTTCAGTTTTTGCGGTCGGTATGTATATTTCTATGGGATCGCTGTAATTAGCAGATGAAGTGGATTTACTTATTGTAGAGTTAATGAAAGTTATCATGAGCATTGTAATGTTTATCATAAGCATTGTAAAGCAGATGTCTTAACAAATGTCGACCGTGAAATTTTTTAAACGAGCCGTTCATTCATAACTACGCAAGATCGCTGTGAAAATACAGACCGGAAGTCAAAAGACAACAAGCGCAGCGCTGAAAAGGGGCGGGGCCACATAAGGTCTATACCTTTTTTTTTTTTTAAGTCTATGGTCTATACTCAGCAAAATGTATGCTGTCATTGTACTTATTTTAGTTTGTTCCCTCAATAACTCATTTTTATTTAAGAAACAAGGTTCTTGTGGCCTTGGAAAACAGATATATGAGGGAAATTCACAAGTATGATTTATAGACCTGGAAATTGTTATAATGAATATAAATTTGTCTTATGTCAAGCTCTACTATTCTAATTTATACCCTATAAAATATTCTACAGATTAGTTGTTATTTGTGAGACTAAATAAATAAATAAATTTTAAAAATGGAATTGCAAGTTACCAAAGAGTCATTTAAATTCATTGGTTATAAAACATAATAAATATATAAAATAAGAAAATCTGAAATTATGGAATGCAATTATAATTAATTTAATATAATTGCCTCATAGTTTCTGTAAATAAAGTTTGAAAATGAGCAGCTTTGTAAGTACAGCAGTCAGCAGAAGCACCAGAAACATCTTGGTGGTCTTTTATATCATATTTGACAATGGGCGACCTTGAATTCATAAATGTTAGGAGCTATTGGATTCAGAAAGGGGGAACCACTAATTTAGAGCATTTGGGAGAGGGGTCAGAAATGAGATAATAGTGAAATTAAACTAGTTTTTCCAAAGGCCCTGGTTGAGAACCACTGGTTGAAACTAGGGCTTTTTATTTCAATCAACTGGTACTCAATCTTCTTGTCTCGTTCTTTTCTCTTTCTCACCCATGCTTAAGGGCCAGTCGTACAAAGCCTTTCCTGTGTTTCATGACTACAGTGTTTACTCCTGGAGACGAGGTAAGTGATTCCTCTGCCCCACCAATGATGATGACCACAGCGTTACCCACACCAGTACGGCTCAGCAAGTAATCCAAACTCTTCTTACTCACAGGCAACAGACCTAAAAATGAGAAATAGTTGGAGAAACACTTCGTTTTCTTGTCCCTCTCATTGAGTTCTGCTGTAGCTATTTATTTTACTGACCTGCACACAAAACATATTCTCTGAAGAGAGGAAGGCGGAAAAGTCCAGCCAGGATTGCAAGCGTGGAGCGTATTCCAGGAAAGGTTTCCGCAAATCCATTACGGTCTGTGCTGAAGCATGAGAACGCTCCCACACACATGATGCCATGAGGGTGACAACCCAAAACATAGTTCTTACTGGGATTCAATTCAGCAGTCTTTACCAGCTGAAGGAATAAGTCAAAGAGAGAGAGAGAACAGCAATGGTAGGAGACAAAGAAGATTCAAGAGGTGAGGCTGAAGAACAACTTTTCATTTTTTAACTCTTTTTTTTTTTTCAGTAACTGGGTATAATGATTGTGTTATTTACCTTCACAGGAAAATAGTCTCTGAAGTGTTTCCATACTTCCCAGTTTCTCACAAACTTTGTTCTTCTCCCACCTAGTGGACATATAAATCATTAGCATTTTTTTCAATTCTATCAGACAATGAAAGCTCTTTTTATATATTTAAATTTGAATTGATCTTAGGTCAACCTGTGAATTTAGATGGCAAATTCTAGGTCTGCAACAACTAATCGATAAAAACCGATAATGAAAATCATCGACAACGAATTTCATTATCGATTAGTCACGTCTGCTCACCGTGCGCGGAAAACTTCCACCAGTCGTGTCAAATTACAGCACTGAATAACGCGTTTCTATGAACAAAATGTGTCTGAAAATAGTGGAGGACACAGAGTGAGCTGCTGCTGGAAAGGTATGTGATCCAAGCAGCCCAAAACATGAGAATTCTTTATTTTAGGCTTCTAGCTGATGCGTTAGTGTTTAATTGGAGAGGGAGACAATTAATATGCAGCGCAGAAATGTTTATTTTGCTTAAATATCTGTTGTTGGAAACTAAATGTAGGTGTAAAAGTCAACATGTAATTCAAGTATTTTATGAGAGTGGTAACTGTAATGGGATAACAGTATGTAAATGAATATTTCAGACTTTTTTTTTTTTTTACATTTACAGGATAAAGAAATGACAGCAACAGTTTACTGTGTTCAGAGTGAATGTGAGTGTTCCTGCAGAGCATTCCTATTATGTTAACACTGAGTTTGTTTTTATTTTTATTTATTATCTTCATTTTTAATATAGGAATTTAAACTATCCTTTTCCTTTATAGGCCTTTTAGCGCATGGCTCTTTTGCATATAGCATATTCACTATATATGTTTTCATAGCATTCAGTTGGCTGGTTTGTTTGAAGGATAGCATTGGGCAGGATGTATAATATTATGTTTTGTCAATAATTAAATAATGTAAAAAGTTTTTAAAGTCTGATTAATCAAAGAAATAAGTTGGTTGCTGCCCTAGAAAATTCTGTGATTATTTGCTCAGCCTCATGTCATGTTCCAAATCTGTCTGACTTTCTTCTGTGGAACTAAAAATTGTTGGTGACCATTGATTTGGCGAAAAAACATTTAAGACATTTCCTAGAATATCATTTGTGTTCCTCAGAAGAAAGTCATACAGGTTTTTACGGCTGCACGATAAATCGCAATAAAACCGCACGTGATTTGGCAAAGGCTGTGATTAGTGCAGTGTCGGTAGTAAATGCTCCTCCATCTGAACGCCAGAGGGCGCTCTCACGCAGACCCGCCACATAACTACGATAGCACACATCATTCCAGGAAATCCCTATACGCACAACCGGCAAATGTCTCTGAACAGGTTCACGCCCACTTTTGGGGGAAAACAAACCGCCACACAGTATCGGATTGACAGAAAAGTGCACTCAGTACTCTATAAATATAAAGACATAATATATACATTTAAAGATGTTTACTTAAAAAAAACGAAGTAAATGGCTACCTGGTGACTCGATGAGGTACGAGTAAATGTCCGGGTAAGACACTTCTGGCCACTGGGTGGGGTTTTTACACCAATTTGACGCTGGTAGAATGAATAAGGGACATGTTTTTAAACTGACCAAATTAAGTTTGTGGATGTATATTTCACGCTCTATGGCAGGCAGGGTGAACATATAATTACTCGACATATTTAATCTAAGTGATTTCTGAAGTTATACACGTCTGCCCGCTGTGTATGGACGTTGTTTTGTTCTGCTATTTTGTATTGAAGTCTATGAGAAGTCTAGTTTGTTTTCCCCCAAAAGGGGGCGTGGACAAAATTGACAGTTAAGTTGCCGGTTGTGCATATAGAGAGCATCACAGTCCCGCCCACAGCCTGAGAGAGCGTTGGTGCCGGAAGTAAATTTCCCATTCATTTCTCCCATTGACATTTTGTAAAATCCATATCTAAAGAGTATAAGAGCATGTCTGAGGATAACCAGCTACGGCTGAACTCATAAGCATACAACACATCATTTCGAGTGAAAAAGCGAAGAGAAAATCCAAAAAAAGTACAAACCTGTGTACATATTTTCATTTCCGAGCAAATGAACTACTCCTCCCATAAACCACCGCGCCTCACTAAAGTTGACTGAAAGCCACTGTGAAAGAGCCTGTTGAGTGACTTCCAAATCTGACGACGGCAACGTGAACTTTTTCCTCCAGTGAATTTTATATAGTGAATGTGCAGGGAAACTCCTTCTCGTTTTCGAGGGGGTCCTAAATGTCACTTCATAATGACAGCTGAGCATCCTTCTGTGAGATGATGTAACTTCTTACACAGAATAAGGCAGTCGTGTGTTTAATCAAAGCGTTTCAATCTTCTGTTTATTCAGCTACAGCAATACGCTGATTTCACGCAGCCGTTATTTTGACATCGAAAGCGAGGCTCCGGTGGGAAGAAAACCGGAAGTGTCGCCTTTAATGAAAGGAGAGTCGCGAATGCGATGGTGTTTTGTTGTGTTTAATGTAGAAATGAGTTATTCTAAAAATTTACATACATTTCTTTTATACTTTAGACTATACACAGTGAAATTAAATTATAATTATTATTATTTTTTTATATATATAATTCAGAAAGTAAAAAAAGAAGCAGGAACAAACTATATACATATCCTATATTGGATATTAACATCCAATAGTGTAAATCGCGGCATCAGCTTCAGGTTGGTAATCCGAGGCATTGTTGTGTATTTGTACTTCCGGGGTTCTTCCCACCGGAGCCTCACTATCGATTTCAAAATGGCGGCTGCGTGAAATCAGCGTATTGCTGTAGCTGAATAAACAGAAGATTGAAACGCTTTGATTAAACACACGACTGCCTTATTCTGTGTAAGAAGTTACATCATCTCACAGAAGGATGCTCAGCTGTCATTATGAAGTGACATTTAGGACCCCCTCGAAAACGAGATGGTCCATCTCAAGGGGTTTATCCTATTCAATAAACTTATATGAATGAATGAAAGTGAGTTTGGAGTAAAAGCATGTTATTAAGCGTTGTCTTTTGTTGGACAAGAGGTTCATAAATGCTTCTCATGTTTGGAAAGATGTTTGATGCGTGTTGCTTTTTCAAATGCATACGTTATAAGTGACTCAAACTCAGTGCTTTCAGATGGAGCAGCGTTTACAGAGCCGTATATCAGTGACGAGCTGCACATAAAAAATATTCGCATGCCTTTGGGATTTCATAATCGCGGTAAGCCAAATTGGATTTCATGTAAATTGCGATTAATCGTGCTGCCCAGCCCTATACGACATGAGGGTAAGTAAATGATTTAAAGTAAATCATTAGTAAATTTAAAAAGTAAATTTTTATTTTTGGGTGAACTATCCCTTTAACAATCCAGGTGTGTTTGTGTGTTGTAGTCATAGTTTGACCTCTTTCAGGTGTTTGCCAATCATAGATCTGCCAGGAGATGTAGAGAATGGGGATGAGCCACAGAGAGGTGAACATCAAGTAGATCATCAACAGAACACAGGTCACTCCTGCATATACACACACATACAGCATTGTATTATAATATACAATTTAATCTTACAATGTCATCTCAACACACAAGGCAATGAGAAGCATCATGGAAATTTCCATATAGCACCCAAAAGTAACTTTCCTTAGACTTTATTTTCTTCTATCTGTGTGTGTGTGCGACAGGTCTCACCTAAAAACAGAAATGAAATCACCAGTTGTAAAACACTGATATCCTCGATAAACTCCTTCCATTGAGACTTCGCCTCCTTCCCCTTTAAATCTGAAACTGACAAAGGGATAAACAGAGGAGGAAGAGGAAACATGAGATGTCTCACATTAAGGTTGTTCAGTGTTTTAAACTGCTAAATCTGAATCGCATGTCTACTCCAGTTGAACTGTGTAATTTGAGAAGGATAGTGGTAAAAACATTGTCAAATTGTAATACATTTGATTTTAAGAAAATGTGTAAACGCAGGCGCTAGTACAGTATTTGAGTCATTGACCTGAACCTGTGCAGGCAGCAGAGACCTCAGCCTCAGATTCACTCACTGTAAATCTGTCATACAAGGTGAAATACCTTCATTGGGCAATCTGGCAGTCACAGTTCAGTAGGCAGCGAGATCAGAAATTAACCTTTACTTGGCACTAAAATGCAACACATTTTAAATGTGGAGAGACAAAAATGGCATGTGAATGTGTTTCATTATATTCTATTACAGGCCTTTTGTAGTTATGGCTTTAGTGTCTCGGTAGACGCTAGTGGCATGTCGCTGTGACCTGTTTCTGTATTCAGATATCTGTCTTGGTTTCAAAGGTGAGTGATTTTTGAATGTGTACTAATATGAGATTTTATTTAATGAACACTGAACTTCTATACTGAACATGAAGAAAACATTCACACTGAAACCATCATTACATGAGTAGTAGTAGGCTGTATAATCTAATAGAAGGACAGTCTAGTTATTTCAAATGGATTCTAGCAGCTCTTTTGTTACGCATATCTTGATAATTATTCACAGCTACTAACTTGATGTTGATTTGAGTTTACAGCTAATAGCCATAATTATTCAGATTGAAAAGATCTTAATTTGTCTTCCAAAGATGAACAAATGTATTATGGGTTTGAACAGACATGAGGGTGAGTAATTGATGAAAGAAATTTAATTTTCATTCAACTATCCCTTTAATTAATTTCTGACAACAGTAGTTGGTAAATGCAACTTGAAGTTCAGCAGTGAGCCGGGACCATTTGTTGCACCTGGGATGTATGCAAGAGCACAAAATTAGCTACTCATTCGAGAAGACCCCATCACTTTGTTTACTGACAACTGAAGTAAAGGTCCTAAATATTTTTAAATGGCTGTGTTATTTCCAAAAACAAGATGTTTGTGTGAATCAATGTGGAATCATGTTGTTCCTTAAACAGCATATCACATAAATCTTGAGTTCCAAATTTAAAATTTAGATTTAGACATGCTATAGGTTTTATCTTTATATTCAAGATGCAGACTTTGGATGTACATGATATTTGTTCAGGAAAATAATGGAATTAAATAATAAAATGTTACTGTTAAATCAAGAATGAATTATCATTATAAATTATAATATATACATACTTTATGTATTTTAATAGTACAAATCACTTTATATTACTGAAAATTTGTAAAAAGATGTTGCCAGAGATTCTTGTGGCTCATTATCTACATGTGCACTTTTTTTATTATGTCTTAATCAGTTATATACATCATAATGTTTTGTGACATGTTATGTTTAGTTAAAGTCTGTATTTAGTTTGTGTTTGTTACCCGGATATTTTGTGGGTTATGTACTATGCTGTACATTGCAAATACAGTTAATTAGATCATTGTTAATAAAAAATACCAATCTTGATGACCTTTAATTCATCATGTGGCTTTCTATTTTACAACCTGTCTTTATGGTGCTATATCAGCATCACAAAGCAGATTTACTATTATAATAAATAACGATAAATTGGCATATCAACATTATATCGTTTATAGTTATCCCAAAATTCCTTTCATTAAATAGTTGTATTTAATGTAAACGTGGCATTTAAAAACTTGTTTCAGTGTAATATGACAAAGCAAATATTGTTTTTAATTTGGACAATCTGACATTCAACCCCCCCCATTTATTACCAGCAATTCAAATCCGCGATTGGATTTATTTTAAATTGGAAAATATATGTAACTTAGGCTGCTACGTCCATACTTGCAAAATTTAACGTAGTGTTATGACAGTCCAACAAATTGGTAATATTTAAACATTTAATTTTGGGCCTAATAATGTTTAACCAGATTTGCTCAATACAGACATAAACGTATAAACTGCGTTTAAAGCTGCGTTTTAAATCATTTTCAAATGTTATATCATTCTGTCAAATCATTTAATAGTACTGACATTTGCGTGAGCCTACCGTTATCTGTGCCCATTAAGTGGTCAATTTTAGTGATCCCTGTAGCAAACGATTCCTCTTCCTCACCTTCTCTGACTGAAGCCTCGCGTTTCTCTTGTTTGCACTTTGATCGGTTCAATTGGTCAAACAGATAGCGATTCGCTTTCTTATCGCGTCATTGTTAAAGTATGTGGGCAATATCAGGACTGGCTATTTAGTGTTTATCTCCAGCCACATATGAATCCGCGTCCGCATGACTGAAAGTCGTTTAAATCACCATTTGCTTTAACATGAATCGTTCGTAAACAAAGAAAGCATTTTGATTCTTTGCTGTCATACCTAGGCAACGAAAACGCCACAAACGCCTACTCTTATGCCCAAATAATAATAGCTTACATGGGGTCGTGCGATTTATTAAAATATCTCTGCTACCCGGTCGCCTACGGCCAGCGTCGCGATTTGGTTGAACGAACGCTCCTCGCGCGCGTGGCCGCGTCAGACATCTGTAGGAGGAGCGACTCGAGTGTGTTTGCTCGCGTACTGATAGAGCGCGCGCGCTCTACCGCTGCATTTGAAAAATGTTGCCTAGTTCCGTAGTGCTTAGTGCTTGCGACTTGTTGCTTCATGAAGAGCTTACAGGAAATTTAGTGTAATCTCTCTTTTGTAACGGGTTCAACCCTGCTTTTTTCTCGTTATAGGCTAATATTATTTCATTAGGCCTACCTTATTTTTGCTATGTAATGTAGCTATCAATATATTTCATCAGTCTCTTTCAGTACAGTATCAGTATACAGTATCAGTACAAAAATAACACCACACAGGCATTAATAAACACCTAATGGATCAGATTATGTAAAAAAAACTCAATTTCGACCAAAAGTGGAGATAGAACCTTAATTCTAAGCTCACGATTTTTTAGCTATTTACTTGTGCGCTTAACGAGATAGGAAATAGCTATTTATAAAGCGCTTAATGTAGCCTACAATCATGACAATTTTCTTGTGGTTGCACTTGCAGACACAGTGATCTGCAGCTGGTTCAAAAGTTGTCATCTAACAATGTGCCCATGAAGCAAAGATTTGCAACATTGGGTCACGATGCTATAAACCCATGGGAAAGCCCGTTGATTCACATGTCTGGGAAAGCCAAGCATCTGTCTTTGAGATTAATTCTATTTGTATCATAATTTTTGTCTTTCCATTGAACATTTAAATATAAACCAACATTTAGATTACATCTGAACATTGATATTGGTTACATTTAAAATCTGACAGTCTGTCATAACGAATTGTTTAGACCAATTTTGTGCATGCCAGTTTAACTGATTCGGCAAAAAGATCTGACTCAAAAGTTGTTCACTAATTAGTTATTGCTGCTAGATTTGCCTTTTAACATATCATGAAATAAAAATAGAAAAGTCACCACAAAATCAAAATGGACAATCCTTGTTTGTTATGGAATATTGCAGTATTTATTATAAAGTAGGCTATTTATCCAATGCACATCTTTTTTTTTTAAATAATTCATGTGCCTTGTAATCTTTGATCTAAAAATGTTTCCCCTTCCTCTTGCAGTAACATCTATTCTCTTCTCTGATGATGTGTTTACTGGCAGGAGGCAGGGATCAACCTGTCACTCACATGACATCCCAGCTATAGCCAATCACAACCATCAAATCAATTCCCAATGGTCAAAATCAAGTCTTGCTCTACTTTTTTCATGTTCAAGAAGCCATTTCACTCGGATATAAGTCACAACTGGGAAGAAAAGACTTATCACAACTTCCGTTTCATGCTGCCTTTAAATTGAGCAGTCATCTGAGGTATGACCCATTTATATCCACTACAAAAATATCTCCAGCCAAGTGAATTTTCAAGGGTAGTGTTGTCTTGTCTGTTGTCCTATCTTTATCCATCTTATCATATTCACATACACATCAGGTATTTCTAGTTATTTATTGACTACTGTATATCATATTTTAGAGGTTTACCCGGACAGCTGTACTTGCTGGCCTCCGTTATGCAAATTTTTATTCTTTTTGTTTGAACCCAGTCATAGATTGAGAAACAATCTGGATTACCAAACATGACACCAATAGTGTTCACAAAGCTTTACTCATTACTCAGCAGCACATGCTATTTTCAGTGCAAGTTCTTATGTGCAAAGTGATTCATTACTGATCAATGGTTAGGCCTATATTCTTGCTATCCGACTATTCCTGTGATGCAGTCTCATGCTGTATGCGCATGAGCTACGCTAATTAAATGTGTGATGACACGATGACTGTCTGCCATCCTGAAGTGTGAGCACTTCACTGTTATTTTTATCTTTTTTTTCATGTCTTCAAGTCCTACTTTTCACATTTCTCCTTCATCGCTTGTCTCTTGCTCAAATCACAACATTTTCTCACTATTTTCTCTAGCCATGGATAGCAGACGAAGGAGAGGTGCATCTAATAATAAAGTGATGGAAGTGTAGGGATGGAGTGAGAATCCCTAGGTTTATGGAAAAATAGGACTGTCATCAATGAGTTGTTCTTGCTGTTGAGATGGATGGTCTGATGGCTAGCTAGGTGATTCTGTTGATGAGTGCTGTAACGTAGGCCTACCTGTTCAGGTGAATTAGGTGATTGCCCAGCTAACACATTTATGTTCTAAAAACGTTGTGGGAACAATGGTTTGCATTGGTTTCATGCAAAACCATGGCTTCATGGTTTGCTAAAATGTTACAATGTCATTGTCTGGTTTTCTTGTTTTAATTAGGTAACAATATTTAAAATTATACAATGTTACAACATTCTCCTAACCTTGTTTTTTTTTTTTTTTTTTTTACTTCCAACATTCTTAAAACATTTAGCCTATTTGTAATTGTCCAAAAAGGATAACATTACAAACTAATACAAATAACATTATAAGGATGTTCAGAAAATGTTGTTTCAGAATGTTTTCTCTCAACGTTATGAGAACGTCCATCAAGTAAACATTATAAAAACGTTCCAAAATACGTTGGTCACAACATCAGAGAACGCATATTAAATACTAATAATGTTATAATAACGTTCTATATGTTATTTAAATAACGTTTTATATTAGCCTAACATTTACATAACCTTTGCAAAACATTAGTGAAAGTTGTGGGAAGGTTCTGTTACCTGGATTTTGACAGTATCTGCTGTATGCTACCTAAATGTTTCTAGGTGCTAAATTCATAGGATAAACAAGTGTATAAGTGAAAAGAAAGATTCATGTGACAGTAATGGAATATTCAGCAATGACTTAAATGTTGTCGCGCTGACAGACTGCATACGTCTGCAGACTGCACACAGCGAACGTGGACAAATTTGTAAATACGTTCGTCGAATCAGCTGTCAGAAAGGTGGAGGCAAGGGCAGGCATAAACGTAACAACGGCATAACAACAGTCGGTGGAATTTATATTTATTATGGTGAGGGCTGAAAATGTCGACCCTTAGCAAAAACAGTAGCATGATACAACGTCATTTTTGGAGAGCAATGCGCGCATCAGACCGGAGTCAGTAGCTCGGCATCTGTTTCTCCGTTGACCGACGTGCTCTAAAACAGGAATATTAATATCAGCGCGAAGTGCGCCGACACCGCCGACATATCTGTTTCTCTGCGGACTCTGCATTCATTACCGTGAAGTTGTCTCGGGGTTATTGTGAGCAGGCACTACCAGACTGCATTTGTGAATGGTTCTATGGGCCTGCTTTGAACGGATGTTTTGTTTTTTCTCTCTCTAACGTCGCAGTGAACTGCACCATGGATAGCGATGCGCTTTCTCATCGAGCTCCGCGCGGAGGGTGAATGGGGATGAGGATGTTGTTTACAAAAAGCAGCCAGCCGTCAGCGCACTGATGCTCGATCTCCCCGAATATATCAATCTTTTTTCATCTAATATTTTATGACACGTCTGGAAATTGCTGTCACCTCCGTCTTTCCTCTATGAAGAAGGCAATGTCATCGTCAGCAGACCGGCGTGGATTTGTTGTTGTCTGATTTTACTACTTGTCCTCTGCAATTCGACTTCACGCCATTTATGTAAGTCAGTCTATTTTGCACAATTTTTTCTGTACATTGAAGGCGGATGTTTAAAGCATACAAATTGTGACGAAATTCGACCTCAATTGGTATTGACTTGTGTGTGGAAATATAATTACAAACATCTAGGAAAGGCTAGCAATACGATCTCCCACAGAGGAATTGACCAACCATCTATTAGGCTACAGTGTTTGTCAATATAGCCTATAAATATTGTTTTCGTTGACTACCTAATTCATGCGTTGTAGTAGGCTATTTCTCAAAACAAAAAGCTTGTCCGTGAAAACAGTTGTCAGTAAAATCAGCCGTGTATTTTGTTCGCTATTGCGACTGTTCGTAATTTTAAAACGAAAAATGTCATAGTTGACTTGTGCTTACACCGTCGATATGTCCTCCACAAAACCCGGCAGAGTGCCTAAATAGTGTAAAAAGAGTAAGGTGTAAAGGCAGCGGGTTTGTGTCCATTTGAGCGTATAAAAGTGACGCGTCTGGAGGAGCGTCTTTTTCAGGTAGAGTTAGAGTGCGCGCGAGAGTTTTAGAGTTCGCTACGTAGGAAATGAGCCATTAACGGGTGATTTATGAGATATTCCATCCATTATGTCATTATTTAAAAGCACACACGATGCATTTGACTTTTTTTCTTTTTTCTATTTTTTTGTCATTCATAGACTTGGTGACGAGTCGTGTAACCTGGTCTGTTGTACCGGCGAGTGTCTCTAGAAATAAATTCGTCTCACGTAACGTCTACATAAACCGCGCGTGAAGGTGGCATCAGAATGCCAATGGCACGTGCGACAAGCTACAACTGCAGCCAATTTTATTACAGTCGTGATGTGATAGTAGATGGGAGGCGTGGCTGCGCGTGAGCGTGTATGTCTGTGGCTTGAACCTGGACGTCTCCGCATCTTGTGTAGCCTATTCTTGCCTATTCTTGTCTATTCCTGGTAAAGAATATTTGCACTAAATTAGAATGACCAGCGGAGACATTATTCGCGGATTAAAAGCAAGAGAGGCGGGGTGTGCGCGGGGAAAGCCAGTTAGGCGAGGAGGTTTAGACTGGACTAGCCTACACTGCAGACATGAGGAGACCAGCCCCACCTTGTCTAGGGGTTGTGGAAATGCTCACACAGTGCTTTTTTCGGGGACCATTATCATATTATGAGACATTTTTACAATACAGGATACAAATAATTTGATTATTTGACCTTTAACCAATCCTCAATTAATCAAACAGTTGTAGCAATGTGTATTTCCCTTTTGGGAGTGATGCATCTAAATAAGTGATGGGTGTGTTCTCAGAGTTGGATATCAGTGTGTATGTAGCATATATATATATATATATATTAATTAGAGAGAGAGGCAGGCAGGCAGAGGTGTCTACAACCTGTTTCAGATCAAAACCCCTTTGTTGGAATAGAGACAGATATACTCACTGTATACAATTAAGTGTTGCATTTTAAGCCTGGCCTATAATTACATATTTTATCATATGCTTTACTTTATGATGCTTACATATAGCTATTAGTCATATATTTGCAGAATAATTTACTTACACATGCATTTTAATGTAATAGCCTACATTTCAATGTGGGAGGGGCAATGAAACATTTAGCTGAATTAACTATTAGAAAATTAACTTAATATTACAATATAAACAAATAGCCTACATTTTATTATAATTGTATTATATTAAATGTAAAATATTACATTCATATATTTATTGTATTAATATCTTTCTCAAAAATTAAACCCTTTGCAGTACCACCACAGATCCTCTAGACTAAAATCTAGCAACTTCACTCAAATTCTCATCACAATAAGAGTGACTTCTAGTGGCTGGTAAGAGAATACCTACTGTTTCTCTCTATCTCCATCTCTCACTGACTCCCTGTCTCTCAGCTCCCATTAATTTGTTTTTGAAATTTGATGAAACCGCATATGACAACAGCATGTGGGATAGAGAGAGAGACATGAGAAAAGAGCAGAAAGGGTAAATAAGCATAAGATAATGAGCAGATAGTTTAAAAGACTGTGTAATTGGAAAATAAGAGAAGTGCAATTGTGAACAAGGTAGAGAGAACATGAAATGATCTTAAGAGACTTGAGGATTTATCAGGATAGAAACCAAGGAAAATAAATGTGAGCGTGTTGGACAGGAGGAGACTGTACAGTATGTTTGTGTGGCTCTGATTAGACTTTGACAGACGTTCCCCATGTAAAGCTCATTTTTCGGGTTGGGCTTTAGTCCTGTCTGTCTTTCTGTCTGGATGATCCAGGCTCAGGCTTTACGCTGTAGATTTCCTGAAAGGACCGAATTGAATTTTAATGGCATGTTTGCATCTGAGAACCAGCATGATGTCTGTTTTAGGCTTAAATCAAATGAAATATATGAAGGGTGGGTGAAGAAGTAGTGATGAATAAAGATGAAGGTTCGCTAATGTGAAGCAAGACCGAATTATTAAGGGAAAGCTGGGTTTAGGTGTACATTAAAATGAACCCTTCAGGCACTGAGGCTTACTGTATGCTTGGTAGAGTAGCAATCCATGTATTTCACAGTAGTGTTCTGTTAGTGAAGTGCTGTAGCATACTAATGTAAAATATAACTTGGTTAGTAAAGCGTAACACTTAAATGTAGCGTTGTAAAGTAGTGCTCTCAGACAGAATGGTAGTTTTAAGGATTTTATCTGACAGCAACTATATGTGAATTTTCATAATATGTACACACACTTGCACATACACATCCAACTACTATTAGGGGGCCGGCCACACAGAACACGTTTTACCATTCAACTGCGCTACTTTTCCGTTGTTTTCCAATGTAAACAAAGGCTAGATGGACATCTTTAACTGTTGCACTCGCGTCTTTTGCTGCGCCTCGCGGATGTCATGGCATGTGTAAATGTGCCCTCTAAAGAAGTTTTTTTTTTTCATTTATCTGACCTGCATCTTGCGTTTTTAACAGCAAAAACGCATCATGTATGAACCGGCCCTTAGTCTGTCTTTGAAAGTATTGTAGATAAAAGAGAGGAGTACTGGATCTGGTGAGTGCAGAATACGTTTTGCTCAGGACTCCAGGCAGAAAATAAAAAAGAATGGAAGAGAAAGAACACGGAGGAGAGGCCAGCGTCATTGGGGACCCTCACAAGCAACATCAATGTTTCAGATTCAATAGAGCATAGCTTGTATACAGACTGAGGGAACAAGAGGGGGGCATTAAATTTTCATGGTTTTAGTTAGATTTGTGGACCTGGTTTCTACTGAAGGAATTTAAAAGCAACAGAAGAATTACCACCACACAAGTTGTGTGTTCTAATTCCAAAATAGCTACTGCTACGTAAAAAGTCAAACATTTCACACTGTCTTCCACTTGGTTGCACAATATGTCATATCTGTTGCAGTGTAACAGAGAAACACTTTCAGGTCAGAGAGTCCAATGCTTTTAGCAAGGAAGACAGAGGTTTTTGAAATAGTTGTGTATGTATGCATTAATGTTCTGCACTAAATAAGTGGGGGATTTGCTTTACTGGAGGAGGATCTGGCATCTGTCAGAAGTAGTGTTGCTGTGAACCGGGGGAGTCCTCCAGAACTGGGGCAGAGCAGGTTACCACTTTACTTTATTTATGGTAGAGATTCCCATTCAGGGGTGCATGTAACTCGGGGGTACTTAAAAATTATGGGTTTGCCTTGTATAAAACAAATATTATAAAAATAATTGTTATATTAATCTATAATTTGAAATAATTTAAGTGTTTCAGAAAAATAATAGCATATATAATTTGTGCAAGATCTTAAACATTTGTGTGTAAGATATACTTTGAATATTTGTTCATAAATATTCAACTATTTGTTGCTTAAAAATGTAAAAAGTTCATGTATTTTGCACTTTATATACACACATATATAACGCGTATATACACTTACCGGCCATTTTATTAGGTACACCTTGCTATTACCGGGTTGGACCCCCTTTTGCCTGAATTCTTCATGGTATAGATTCAACAAGGTGCTGGAAACATTCCTCAAAGATTTTGGTCCATATTGATAGCATGCTTTCATGTTGTTTATGCCAAATTCTGACCCTACCATCTGAATGTCGCAGCAGAAAACAAGACTCATCAGGCCAGGCAGCGTTTTTCCAATCTTCTATTGTCCAATTTTGGTGAGCCTAGCAGTGAAAATATTGTTGCTTCTGTCATCACAGCACCCACGGCCTTGTCCTCATCTTACCTCTGCACACACATGCAGATGCACACACAGATGAGCAGTCTTTTGTTCACTTATATACTCAGCACATGAAACAGATGTGCAAGAATATACACATGCACTTACACCATATACAAAGTAATACTCAAAACAAAGTCTTCCCTAGGGGTGAGCATGTGAAGGGGTTCATTACTCCACCGTCTGCCCCTACTTTAGCATGTGTGAGTGTGGCTGTGTGTTTTTGTACACATTTCACATGCCTATATATATATATATGCATGTACCATCATGTTGGGGCTCCTTCTTAAAACACACATCGTTTTTTAAAAGCCAAATTTTTCTTTTTGAGTAGAAGGCCCCATTAATGTATGTTTTAAGAAGGTTTTCCGGTATGGTGCACACAAACACAGATTCACAATTCTGCTTTTGTTGCAGGTTGTGTGAGTGTTTTTGCTTCACATGTTTTCATAAGTGCGTTTGCATATGTATCGACATGCATGTGTATGTAGCGTGTCACCTTGATTGCTGCAGATTACAGTGAGAATCATGAAGCCAAGGGCAAACTAGGAGAAAAAGAGAGAGAACAAGGGAAAGAGTGAAGCGAGGAGGAGGGGGAGAGGAGGTCAGTGAGTGCTTCCGTGAATAAAGTGAGAGTGAGTGAAAATTGAATGCAGAAAACAGGAGAAGAACAGAGTGAAACAGCAGTTGAAGGGAGGAGTGAATAGAGACAAGGAAATATATTGCAGAATAAGGCAAATACTGGTAGTCTCTGGTGATGGTGCACTTTGTTTCGACAAAACACACTTGGACACATTCAGATGAGTGCTGCGTGTAAGGAAGCAGTTGCTCCTCCAAAGTTCCTCATTAATTGGCAATCTGCTGCATTGCTCAGTGTGTGTTTGCTTGTGTGTATGGGTGTTTTCCAGACGGTGCAATCAGACACAGCTACCCTATCTATGGAGCGTTACTCTGCTGGACAGACGGACTGCAGTTTGTGTGCCATGGTATTTTGTTTTAGCCTCCCGGAGATGCAGAATAGTTCCTTGCGTTCTATGTGTGAGATAGCAATTTGGATGGAGAGAAAGCAGGATATTTTTAGTCCAGACTCCATTAAATATTCATCAGAATGTGTTGTTGGTCTGTGGGGAAGGTATTGTATGTGTATTTGTGTGCGGGTCAAGTTGTGCCTAAATTGTGGGGATCAAATGTCCCCACAAGTATAGTAAAAACTGAAGTCACTTGTGTTGTGGAGTGCTGCCAACATTTCCCATGAGCACAATGGCTTAATAAACATAAATTTATGACTTATTGAAAATCTAATAATGCACACATCTAAGGTGTTGCATTAACTGACATACTAGGGCTTCATTAAGTCATTCTTCATTAAGTTAAGTTTTTTTATGCCTTAACCTTCACTTCCTTCGCTATCCTCCCTCCGTTTTGTTCACTCGAATGTACGTCATTGTTTACGCTGCACGAGTGCCCATGGAACTCTTGCAATGGGTTTAGATGGAACACCCTAAGCCCTTGATCACTTGGAATCTGCTATGGAGCCATGCTGTTTTCTCTCAGTATAGCTCTTCTAAACTGCGTAATTGACCTAACTTAACTTACAGGTGTAAACTACTTTTCCCTCCATCGTTTGAATTGTGTAAGGTTTGCAGGTAAATTAAGTTGTTGTGACGTCACTTTCATGTTGCATTGTGGTCTATGGATCTGCCTGAAGTGTACAATCGAGTAGACTTGCTCTGTCAAAATTGAGGGGTCAAGGGTCTATACAAGTTAACTTTCCTCGCCCACTTTACAAAGTTGAAGGCAGTTCAAAATAGTGGTGGGGATTCCCCCAAGGGCAAGTGCTTAGGGAAGTTTGTGAGTGCATGTCTAAAAGTGGAGTTAAATGCATCCTAGAGCAGGGTTTCCCATGCGGGACTAAGCGAACCCCTGAGGGTCCATGATTGATGAAAAGCTAATCATTTATTATATGTAATGTAAAATTAAAATAAATAAATAGGGTGCATGATGATGACAATAATCAAATCAAAGGCTAAAATGTAATGAAATGACTATAGTCTGATAGTGCCATAGGTTTCAGAGTGAAGCATCCTAGGATAGAATTCAGGGTGTATCCCATAATGCCTCATAAACAAAATCCAAATGTCAGTGTATGGAGATATAGGGTGCAAGAAGAGAAAGGAAGGGGAGAGATGATTTATTAGCATGGCGTGTTAGGACATGATCAAAGCAGGTTAGTGTGTCACCATGAACAAACAGAGCGTACACATGCACAGAAGGCCACAGCACCAAGCCAATGACTGAGAAGGGTCTGTTTGCAGTACTATAAGCAATGCCCCTACGAGTTACACCTATTACAAGTTACGCCTCCCGCAAAGGCTAAAACATGGAAGTCATTTACAGAAATAGTAAAGCTGAATTATATTGATTTCAGATATTACACAGAATGAAATAATAGCTATTAGTGAAAAATGCAATAAATTATACAAATGCATGTTATGTGGTAATTAGTTACAAAACCTAAACCTGACCCTATTCGTACACCTTTAATAAAATTTAAAATTACTGTGCCAAGTAAAAATGTTTGTGAAATTTACAGAAAAATACAGTAAAATGCTATAATAAAAACATGTTAATTGGTTAACTGTTAGTGACCTTACTATATGCAGTGAAAAACTGTAAATATTTTTTTACAGTAAAAATTTAATGTGATGCAATTTGATAACATCAAATGTATGGGTTTTGCAAGTAAAAACTGATTTACCATATAATTTATAGTAAAAAATAAATAAATAAAAAAAAAATCAGTAAAAAAAAAATAAACTGTAAAATTCAATCCCTGCATTACACCATGTTCTTTAGTTAGTTTATTGCATTATTGTTGAGTCGTGTGTGTTACCCTGTTTTGTCTTTGTATATGAGCCTGTTCACTGTCTATATACAAGTATTGACCATGTTTTATGAACAGGCCACTCTGTACATTTTAAGTTAAAAAGATAGATTTTGGTAGAGTAGGCATATTAACATTTATCTCATTTATTAAATATATGGTTAACATGTGTAAAATATACAGGCATCCTGTAAAATGGGAGACATTGACAATATTTCTGGAAAATACAAGCTGTTTTTGCTAATTGTTTTTACAAAATGTTTTTAAAAAAGTACTTTAAATTTTTTACAGTGTAGTGTTTCATAATTAAATTACTGAGGGAAACAAATAGGATGAAGTACACCCTCTTCGAACTGTGGAAAACAGTCAGTATGCTTTATCACTAGGTAGCGATTGTGCTGATAATAAAGTGAGGAAAGTAAAGTAGAAGAGTGTTACTAATAATGACATCAGCAATTTCCAGGGGAGGGGCTATGATGAAACTTCCTAATTGGCAGTGACTTATGTTGACCTGCAATAATGGATTTAGAGAAATGTCACGTTTAGATGTAGATTTTTTTTTTACATTTACTCACCGCAATTCACCATCTCGTGGTTCAGTTCTGAGTGCTAGGCTGCGAAGGATGCAGTGAGTAGACGACTGATATCCATCATCGGATTTCAACTAGCAGATGGCTCTATTATTCCTTTCCATAATTTAAATCCACAAAATTTAAAGGTGCCCTAGAATGGTTTTTATTTTTATTGTATAATGTTTTCTGGGTTGCCCTTATAATGTTAGTATGTTTTTTAGATAAAAAATAGTCATAATTTAGAAATAAAAGGCATTTTTCCTAGCCTGATTTGAGCCCTGAGCCCAAACGCTCTGTTTGAAGGGGCGTGTCTGCTGTGTGTAACCGGCCTCTGCTGTGATTGGCTGACATGCTTGCATATGAAATAGCTACGTATTACATGTGAAACTCTCTCGAATACTTTTACTACAGATATTATACGTTTTTACTATTACAGCTATCGAGATTAACGAATCGTGAGATGTTTTTAAAGTATTTAGATCTATTCCCATCACATAAAATGTTGCCGTGATGAGCATTGACCAAACAGATGACAGTGTGTTGATCGCGAGGATAAATATCTTATCATTGCAACGCAGTTTCTGCACTCTCTCTAATGCTTTCACCAATGCAAACATGATGATGTAAATACAGTATTGAACGATTTTTTTGAGAGAAAGATTACCTGTCTGAACTTGAACAATTACACATTCAGAAAGTGTTGCTTGGTAGCTCGATCGATTGAGGCCAGCTCTGTATTGGCCCAAGTTGAGGAAACAGTCTCGTCGGTGAAATGTTTGGAAATTTCCAGAGAAAATAAAATAAGCCATTGTTTCTTCAGAGGCTCGGATGAAGGAACTAAATACCTTTGTGTTCATTTGTACATCCAAACACTGAACAACTGCCATGCTTCGGCTGCGCAGTTCCGCCTGTCATTGAACATGGGCTGGCATATGCAAATTTTTGGAGTCGTACATATTAATGATCCCGACTGTTGCGTCACAGTTGGTGTTATGTGGAGATTCGCCTGTTTTTCAGGGGTGTTTTTCAAAAACGAGATTTAAGTAAGAAGGAGAAAACAATGGTGTTTGAGACTCACTGTATGTCATGTCCATGTACTTAACTCTTGTTATTTAACTATGCTAAAATAAATTCATTTTCACATTCTAGGGCACCTTTAAGTTAGGCTTCATGGTGCCTCTTTTGGTCAAAGAGTATTTGCTGAAGGTGCAGTCACATCAGCGAAATTTAGCAGGTCAATTTTCTATTGTTAATAACGTAGCAATGTATAAAGCATGGCTCACAGAGAAGTCACTTTCAAACCATGCATCTTTCTGTTGGTCAGTGTGGCGAATTTACGCAACCAACTTGAAAATGAGGAAAATCTTTTTCGACTTTACGTGAAACTCCTAATTATGCGGATTCCTATTAGAATGACTTGATTTTCTGGGTGAAATTTTGCCAATCAATGGCAAATGTGACTGCATCTTTGCAAATTATTCTGATTTGACCCTTTTCACTCTTAAAGGCATAGTCCACCCATAAATGACAATTGTGTCTTCATATACACACCCTTTTGTCTTTCCAAACCTGAAGAGAGCTGGTAAACAAGTTTCGGTCTCTAAACAATTTCTCAGAACACCTTCAACTGTGATCCAGAGAAGAAAGTCAAACAGGTTTGGATACCTGTAAATAATTTTATTTTTACAGGATACCTGTAAAGAGTAAATAATGACACAATGCAATTTTTTTTGTGAATTGTCCATTTTAGTTAGATTGTGTCGTTGCAGTATTGAGCACTGTTTGTCTCGATTATAGTACCTGAAAAGGGTTTATCTGTAGTCCCACAAAACACACTAATGCACACAGGTGCTGCGCTGTATATGTACCACCTGATTTCCCCGTGGGTGACACTCCCAGCATGTGTGTGTCCTTGCTTGCATCTATCATTTGTCCTGCTTTTGACTCCATCCCGTGACGGTTCTGTCTGGTTGAGTTGCTGAGTGTGTTTTAATAACAGATTGAGTGTGTTTGATAAAGTAAAGTGAGACGAACATGCAGACTGGAGTCCTACAGTGTGAGCATTGAGATGGAGACAGACAGAGAGGGATGTGGACGGCAGTAGACTGTTGCTAGGAGACCGCACAGTGACTGGTGTGAGAGACATGGTTTCACATCCCTCCCCCATCCCTACAACACACTTCCTTTTCTCTCCGCCTGTTTTTTTCATTCTTGTTCCTTGCGTTCATTGTCTCCATATTCTCCTCCATTCATCTTTCCGCACTTGTCCTCCTGTCTGTCTGCTCTGATCTATCTATCTGCTCATATCTGTCCTCTGCTCTCTCTCTCTCTCTCTCTCTCTCTCTCTCTCTCTCTCTCTCTCTCTCTCTCTCTCTCTCTCTCTCCTCTCTCCTCTCTCTCTCCTCTCTCTCTCCTCTCTCTCTCTCTCTCTCTCTCTCTCTCTCTCTCTCTCTCTCTCTCTCTCTCTCTCTCTCTCTCTCTCTCTCTCTCTCTCTCTCTCTCTCTCTCTCTCTCTCTCTCTCTCTCTCTCTCTCTCTCTCTCTCTCTCTCTCTCTCTCTCTCTCTCTCTCTCTCTCTCTGCTCTTCCTGCCAGACTCTTTAACCTTCCCCAACCTCTCAAATGTGGTCTCATCCCTCCTTCCTCTTTTTCTCCACCTTTCTATCTACTCCCCCGTTTCTCTCTTTATATCGAATTCATCTCTGTCTGTGTCTTTCATTCACACTGTCGTTCGGCACGAGAGCGCTCTGAGCTTCTGAAGTGACAGGAGAGCAGTCGCCAAAGCGACAGCTGGCCGGTCACCATGACAACAGCCAGGTGCAGTGTAAAGGGACAGCACAATAAATGAGGGATGGGTTATGTGACTTCAGTTCACACACATGCACACAAAGATTTTGGGAAGATCTGCAAAATCTGCTGGTCAAATAAAAGATTAAATTACACATACAAATTTGTCTGTGTTTTTTGTATTACTTTGTGTATTGTCATGTGGTTGGTTGTTTATGCAGAGGATGTGTGTGTAAATGCCTTCTGCTCCTGAGCTTTAATGATCTGTATTACTGACCTTATGACCCACACATCTATATAAACGCGTGTGTATGTCTTAACTGGATGTTGCACCTGTAATGAACTGCTTGAAACAATGTTATGTGCTTAAGTATGTGTGTGGACAACATTTATATACAGTACATATAAATAGATCACTCATTTAAGTACATGTAGCAGACACATCATGTGGCAGACACATGACACAATATTTTTCTTCCATTTAAGCCCAAGATGCTCTACGGATCACATGATCATCAGCTTTTACACAAACTGCTTGAGTGCTGCTGTCATTAAAACAGAAATTATGATTTTTCAATTAAACTTATCACTTTAATCTTATCACTTCAATCTTATGTTATGCTGATTGGAGAAGCTGGCGCATGTCACCAGAGTGAAGTCTAATTTCTCCTGAATAACAAGTTAGGACATTTCAATATTTTTGACAAGGTAAAAAAAAAAAAACATGCATTGATGAATCGTCCACCATACGATCAGTAACATTTTTTTTTAAAGATACTGCAGGGTGTATTTTCAATTTTATGCTGACTAAAAATAAATGTAAATAAAAATACCAAATGGAATATTAGTGTTCTTTTAATGCTTGATGTATATACTATAGTAAAAAATTTTTTTAAAGCTGCTGTCCGTAACTTTAAGTTAAAAATAATCCAAAATAATTATTTTTAAAAAAAACATATTCTGCCAGTGTTCAAAAGTATCTGCTTGCCATAGCTAGATTCAAAACGGTTAGCTTGTAATAATGATTTTAATTCCAGTGGTACTGTTGGGTTTCCGCGGGAAATTCGAGCATGTCTTTGCGTCATTACGTCACACCCGTACACATAAAGGAGGAGTTTCGGCTAGCCGGCTATACTGCGCGTGAGGAGATGTAGAGATGTATAGGCTTTTCTCGCAGCACTTTACATAATTACACTTATGGCGGATCCAGAAAGATTCAAACAATCATCGGTGTCAACTGGAGATTCAGCAGTTATAAAACCCAAAAGACTTCGTACTTGGGATTTAAGGTGGCTAGAGAAAGAGACCGTCTCATGCGAAACCAAGGATTTAAACATCGGCGGGGCTTTTGAAAGGTGCGTGAACTCCGTCTTTTGAAGGGGTTCAAAACGGAAAAAGAGACGGCTTTTTTCCAGTAGCACCTCATTGCAGTACACGAGATCCAGGGGGCGGAGTCGGATCCAGATTAAGGGGTGGGGTTGGGTAGGTTTAGGGATCAGGGGTGGAGCTGGGTAGGTTTAGGGGTGGGTTTAGGGATCAGGGGTGGAGCTGGGTAGGTTTAGGTTTATGTAAGGTGGGAGGAGTTGGATCTGGATCCGACTCCTCCCCATGGATTTCATGTTCTGCAGTGAGGACCATCTCCTTTTTTCTGCTGAACAAGCAAGACATTTCAATAGTTCAATCGTGTAACAGTACGTTTTCTTAATTAACACAGTTATGGAGTTTCCTTTGTTGTGCCCTTCTAGTTTAGCTATTATGGAGAATGTGAATTCTGAACTACACAGGTAACCATAAAACACTTTAAATTTAACGTTAGTCACGCAATGCTGCTGTTGTTAACATGAACAATTTGAGAACAAAGTAGGCTATATTTTGCACGGTTGCTGTAAATCGCGTTGATTAAATCTAACGATCGCTTATCATGTCGAATGCTTTTCCCCCCTTAGTTGATCAGAACAAAAATGGATGTTACTTGTTCAGAAGACATTTTCCGGTGAAAATTCTTATGTTGGTCAAACTTTCAAACAGTGAATCTGTGATTCTGAATGACAGTATCCACACAGCGCGGTGATTGACAGCAGCACTCGCCTCAAAACACTGTGTTCATCCGCGCTGTTTCATGCCGATTTACAACCCACGTAAAGTTGATAATTCCGCGAATAACTGCAGATTTCGAACAGAGATGGTGACAAAGAGGAAAAGCTACGGACTGCAGCTTTAAGTTATAAAATATAAATTAATACATGCAGATGGGTTTGGCCTCTATAACATGTTGTCATAACAATATTATATGCTTCAATAAATCACTAAATGTGTCTTAAGTGATGCTCAATTCAGTATTTATACTGAAGCCCACCTTTGTGATCAGTATGTGGTATCAGTTACAGTATTAGTAGTAGACTGTCACTTTCTGTGCACTTTTTAAAATTATATCTATTTTGGTAAAGTAACAGTATCTGTGTTTTCTCAGGCTCTGTGTGATGTATAGTGTTATATTTTATGTTGTGGAGATTGTATTTACCTCTGATTATTGTAGTATCAGTTCTGTTGTTGGATTTGGGAGGAAAAACTTTGAGGGAAGCATGTTGTTGTAATACTGCCAGGAAAAACAATATCCACACTTCCTCAACTCTCTTGATATCTGTCTGTCTTACCATAGTTATAGCCTAGGGGAGCATTCCCATTTTCAAGTGTCTTTATTAGACAGCAGAACAAACCTGCCTAACTCCCTCCACAGCTCTCATGTGTGTTACACGAACATGCGTACTAATCAATACGTGATATGATTATGTATGACAGTTCCTGTGTTGGGTACGCTGCCAGAAGCTGGTGTCTGGTTATACATCTCGTTTGCAGCAAAAGGGTGTAACAGCAAAAGGTAAAAGGGTGTTCTACTAAGTATTAAAATGGTTGAATAATTTTGAAAGTCATTAAAAGTTTTTTTAAAAGTATTTTAAGTTGAATTTGGGGAACCACCTGAAAGTGTATATTTTGTCATTAAACCTGATTTGCAATGGTGGTTGAATAATTTCGATTACAACGATATGTTGTTAGTAGATGATTTCTAAAGGGACACATTAATAAAGCACAAGAAATTATGTTAACAAGTACAGGCAGATGGGCATATATGATGCCTCCTGAAAAAAATGGATGGATTGATTTCCTTCAGAATGGTCCAGACTGAGCTAAGCTTAAAGGTCCCGTTCTTCATGTTTTTTTGAAGCTTTGATTGTGTTTACAGTGTGCAATATAACATGTGTTCATGTTTCGCGTGTAATAAAACACCGTATTTTTCACACAATTTACTTATCTGTATACCGCTGTTTTCACTGTCCAAAAAACAGGCCGATGACTTCCTTGTTCTATGAAGTCCCGCCTTCAGAAATACGTAAGGAGTTCTGATTGTGCCAGCGGTTCCTGTGTTGTGATTCGACAGCAGCTTATCGCACGTTGCCCGGAAAGGTCACGCCTCTTACCATAATTTGGAGATGCATGCGCTGATTGTTATTGTAAAAATGGGAATTGACTCCGGCATGAAAATAACAGCGTCTCGACGACATGGCGACAAACACACTCTGCAAACGAAACTCTTCCTCTTCTCCGTGGGAGCGCAACAAGACCACCCCCCCTTTTTTGTGTATTCCTGTGGGCGGAGATTAGTAAAAAAAAAACTGTTCTAGTTACGTCATTAAAAAAGGAAGTAGAGGGATGTAGTCCAAACCGGACGTTCGCTGTAGGCTTTGAAAGGGGACTTCTGTTAAATAAAATATCTCGCTAGGCATTGAACTTTGAGCGTTATAATTTTACAGGTATTGTTTATGCTCTAACAGCAACATTACACACTAACTAAAGTTTGAAAAATGGAATCGCGAAGAACGGGACCTTTAAGGTTCTGAGGTTACAGATGAGATGTGGACCATAATATAAAGAATTGAGTCACCAGTAGCATTGAGTCGAAAAACTGTCAATTGAGCAATCTGGTTTAGAAGCAGAAAAGGAGTCAAAATATTAATCTCTGTGTTATTCAGGATGTGAGCATGTAGAGTGAACCGAGTAAGCCTCTCCAGCTGACTTGGTAGTTAATGTTATTGAGGTAAAACCCAAAACAGTGGTCAAGAAATAGCAGTCTGGTGATCATACGTGTGTTATTCACAGTTTTAAAAACTCCATAAGAATTAGAATATGCTCTTATCTGAGACAGTCATCATCAGCGGGGTGGATGACTGGACCATGCAGTGGGTAGTGTCAGTGTTGGTGGAGTTGCAAATGATGACCACTTTCAAAATGTTTCACTCTACCTCTGTGTTTGTTTCAGCAGTGAGTGTGGAGGCGGGAGGACGCGGGGGAGGATGGAGAAAGATGAGAAGGTGGAAAGCGGGTATACGTTAAAGACTAAACTGTTCATTCATGTGTTTGCTGATTTGTGGTGACAGAATTTTTTTGGGGGAGGAATATGGTGATAGGTGTGCTATGTATACTGAGGTCTTATGAGGAAATGATTCAGGGGTTGACACGTTATAGATGAACAACCTTATTTGAAAAAGCTAGATGCCCTTTTTCACAGTGCCTTTCATTTTATTACCAGTTGTGGCTATCAAACGCAACATTACAATTTATATGCACTGTACCTTCTGACTTTTTTTTGCATATTTGGACCGAAGTAGGAAATAGACTTAAAGGTAGAATATGTAAGATATTTACATTAAAATATCCACACACAAAAAAAACGGTTACACTTTATTTCGATAGTCACTTTAGACGTTCTACTAATTATAAGTAACTTTTCAACTACATGTCGACTAACTGTCATTAGAGTATTAGTATATTATAGTAGACTGTCAGTAGACTGGTAGGTTATGGTTATGGTGTTAGGGTTCGGGTTAGGAGAATAAGTTGACTAGTAGTCGCCAAGTTACTTATAGTCAGTTGAATGTCTGTTGGGGGACCAACAAAATAAAGTGTTAGCAGATATTAAGCTGACAGTCTACTAATACTCTGACAGTTAGTTGACATGTAGTTGAAAAGTTTCTCAACAGTGGGCTTCCTGAAAAAATGCTGTAGTAATAGTTGTAGTGTCAATGCCGACGATCTCTGGTAGCGTCTAGCAAGCCACAGTTGTTTGTTTTGAACATTTGTGATGGACTACAATTATTCATTATTATCGTTTGCTGTGGGTTCTGCAGCCAAAGATAACTCCATAAAGCAAAAACGTCTGTTAAGGTGATCACGACAACTCCCTTGTTTTCACGCTCCGTCACTGCGTCATCAAGCTGTATCTTTGTTATTTTTTTTAATAAGCGACCTCTAGCAGTGAAACTTACATACTGTGCCTTACATTTTTCCTTTTGCTTTATTTATTTTTTCTATTTGTGTAATTGTAATTGTAGATAGATATTTTGTTGGTTTGAACCAGTTCAAATATATTACTACCAGGGCCGCAGTAAGCAATTATTGGGCCTGGTACAAAACCTTCGCTTTCCACCCCCATCCACAATAGATAGATAAATAGATAGATAGATTAATAGATATATACTAGTACTTGCTTCTCTTAAATTTTCTTCTTTGATACATGTTGTGGTCTTCTGTATAGAGATCCATGACGGGGTTTTGAGAGCAGCAGAAAAAGTGTATATGGAGCAGAGAGCATTAAGTGTTTATTAAAAGGTGGAGTTTGTTTTAGGTGAGGACTTATAGAGGAAGTCCATGAAGGTGAGCACTTTCTAAACTTTTATCCATTCTCTCCTTTCTTGACAGATTTCTGCAGATAATTTCCTTGTCTTTTTCCCACAGATTTAGTCTCTATTTTTGTACAGTTATTTGTGTTTGTAGAGAACACAAAGTTGACATCAGAAACAGCTGAAAGGTAACTGAAAAAAGAGATCTGTCCTTGTATTTTTTTATTCAATTGAAGCATCACCATACTGATGTGGCTGAGCTGTTAAAGCCACATATAGAAATATAAAAACCCAGGGGCCTCATGTATAAAACTTTCCACAGATTACATCCTAAAAGTGTACGTATGCTGTGCACAAAAGCTAGATTTTCCATATGCACAGAAGTTTTCAGATTTATAAATCCATGCGTACACCAGAACCTGCACAAAATCCCCTTTATAAAATTCTAAATCAGCTGAAGATATATACATATATGGAGCTTACAGCGCCTAGTTTTACTATGCATAACGTCATCTGCATATGTAATATCCATATGCATATTCCTATCCACGTGATACCATGTTTTACGGTACAAGACGTTAAGAAAATATGAAATTCGGACTATAAATGCCATTTTCACATTACATTGCTAAAAATCATTCGGTACCCTTGTCTTGCTTATTGAAACTTGTTTATGGAAAGCATGTTACTGACCAAACATTTTAAAAAGAATACGTGCAATCTTACAGTTTCCTTCAAATTCTATCTTTCAAATGCACTTCAGAATCTGGTCTAACATTTTCGGATGCAAGGAAGGTCTTTAGGATCGCTAGAAACTTCCAGGAGCAGGATTGGACACCCCTGTTCATGAAACCAGAAGCTTGGCTCACTCTTAACACAGATAAATTGTTGGCATTGGAATGATGAAATCAGCTGTTTTACATTTTTAATGGCAGGATTGTATAAAAATGTACCGGAATATGTCAGGATCTCCATTCATTGGCCCAAACAGTGGCTTTTTCGGTTCATTGATCTGTTTGTTTTCTCAGTCAAGTATCAGTAAATGTATCTCAGTTGATGCAGATAAACTGCCGTGGATAAAAGTTTGAGTTAGTATACGCTGTATTCATCTATGACACTCTGTATTGCTCCATATTTGTCTCTGGCTCCCCTCTACTGTAAGACCTGACCCAGTTTACTGTGAAGTTTAACTTGCAGGCATGGGTTTAATGAGTAATTATATAAATTCATTTATTTTTCATTCATAGCTCTTCCTTGAGTTAGGCAAAGACTGGAAATAAAACTGCCCGTGTGATCCAAATAAATTACATCTGCTTGCGTGATTGCATGTGTGTTTGGTCATGTTTGACTTTATGAACTGGTTAGTGATGCATGACTGCATAAGTGGGTGCCTGGATGCACATGAGTCATGAATCATTATTGTGTATGTGTGTGTATTAAGTGTGTTTGTTGTCTTTAGGACACTAAAACTGTGAAAACATTGGAGTCCAGCTATATTCCTGTTACATAGCAATACTGCTGGTGCACTGGACATACACGTATCTGCACATTCAGCAACATACTCAGCTAACCCACTCACCTTCTTCTCGTCATTGCTCTCTATCTCTCTCTCTCAGTCCCTATCTTTCCTCCTCTCCTGCGCTTTCCCTTTTTCAGTGTCCTGGAAAAACACTGGAAAAGCACAGCAGTTGACAGCTGTATCCTTTTTAGCCAATCAGAGCTCTCTCTCGTACTACCCGGCACTCAAACTCAGAGCACTCTGTACAATATCTGCCCCACAACAAGCAGCTCGAACACGCTCATTCTCTCTCTCTTCTTCTCAAGCTAGCTTGTTCTCTCTGCTGCCAGAATGCCTGTGTACTACATGTGACAGGCTGCATTTACAGACCACAGATTTACACAGGCACAGCCGGGGCAGCCCTGGGGCCTGCAGCCAACTGAGC
This sequence comes from Semotilus atromaculatus, assembly GCA_031834385.1. Taxonomy (NCBI): domain Eukaryota; kingdom Metazoa; phylum Chordata; class Actinopteri; order Cypriniformes; family Leuciscidae; genus Semotilus; species Semotilus atromaculatus. Next base: position 7,963,753 of record JAULUF010000035.1, read on the forward strand.
CATTCATTCTTACTCAGATCATCTTCCTCTAAAGGCCCACATGCCCTTTACAGTCCGCTGTGATAAAGATGAAAGTGCAGTGGTAATGATTTTAGGCCACAACCTGAAATTTTTCCTCCTTATACATTGCATGGGTAATGTGTAAATGTGCAAGACAGCTCTGAAGGCAGAAGTGTGAAAAGTATTTTAAGATAAATATAAGTGTTTTCCAGTTGGTATTCTAGCACAGATTAGATATTATATTTTTTGTAGTACTTCAACTTATTTCAGTTAGTTGCCAAGGCAACATTTAAAATTTTCATTGTTTTTTTTTTGTTTGTTTGTTTGTTTGTTTTTTTCATATTTAATATTTCAAAGATATAATAGTTTTTCTAAAATTCACATTGTATTTTATTTCAGCTACATTTCAAATAACGAAAAGTTTGGTCAAACTGGTTCATAATTTGTATAAATGTAATTAATTAGCGAAGCACAAGTAATTGAATTGAATAGTTTTTTCCCTCTAGTAATCACAAACAACTAGAGAGGTCACTGGAAAGTCTTATACATTATTTGGTCAAAAATTGAGGGAACTGAAAAGGGAGCCAGTGAAGCTTCTAATGATTTTTTTTAGGGAAGCATGTGTTTATAACCTGACATATTATGAAGGGAATGCTTATTTCTTCTCCCGTTTTATTTTTTATTTTTATTATGTTCTGGGGAGATGGGACTTCAGCATTATAGCCTCTATTATGGACACTTAGTCCAAACTGTCTTCCTTTTCCAAGAACAATATGAACAGCACTAGGGAATGCAGAGTATAGATGTAAAGAACGCTGAGTGAAGCACTTCCACCAAGCGTCTACATTTCAGTTCATCTGGACGGGTGGGATTTTATGCTATCAGAAAGATTGGAATTAATTTGCATACAATTGGATATGTAAACAATTATTTTCAACCTGCTTTGTATTGTTGTCAGTATGTATATATAAATTAACAATGTTTACTCATTCTCTGTGTTCCTGATCCGAGAAATTGACATTTACATTTAATTGACGTTTCCAGACTCGAGAGCTTTCGTGAAAACTACAGATTATACTTCTGCATTTTTGTATCCCCGCCCACGGACAGTCGGATCGACAGAACAGTTATTGTAAGGCTATGCCTTGGATGGCAACATGCCCAGTGCATTATGGGTGTTGAAGTTTTCCTACCTATTTAGCAAAAGGGATGACAAGTCTTTTGTACTCTGTTTTCTCTAGTCACGTAGCACAGATTTCAAAATTGCTTCAAAATTCTACTGTATAGGCAGCCATGTTTTATTGAAAGCCCATTTTGCCAGAGGTACCCCTTTAACCAAGTGCCTGCATTTCCCTCTTTTACAGGTGACTGGGACGGGGGAAAGCTTTAAAATACCTTCCCCTGCTCCTGATTGGTTCTCTATACCATGAGCTCTGGCTCCGCCCAGGATGTGGCGGTGGAGAATTTCCTGCGTGACATAGAGAGGCGGGGCCAGTGGCTGCACTGCGCTGTTATTGGCTGTGAGGAGGAGCTTCCCCGTGGCAACATGAACCTGTTGTACCGCAAAAGTCGACTGGACTGGAGACACAGAGATCAGGAGGGCAAGAAAAGGTAAAAAGGAGAGACAATAATCAGAAAGAAAGAAATCTGTGAGCCTGCTGTAGGACAATAAAGGAATATGTGAGGAGAGAGAAAGATATAGGGGGTTACAGAGATGCTTTGCAGTGCTTAAATGAAAGGTAAAGGAAAGAAGGAGGTGAGAGGAAGATTAGTAAAATCCTGATTTGATAAAGAAGGTGAGAAAAAGGTGAAACGGAAGGAGCGTAAAGAATGAAAAAGATTATCAAGGAGAAGAGAGAGAGAGAACGAAATGGATGAATATGACACGATTAAGAGAAGTCTTAACTCTGAAATAGAGACATTTGTCTTTCATATTTTATGCAAAGCATCCAAATCTTTCTTTCGTCTGAGAGACAGGAGGGAGAGAGCAGGATATATTCAACACAATCTGCCCCTCTGGTGTCTCAGTGGATCAGCAGCTGGGCATTTTGAAAACAGACTTTTTGTTTAATTATCTTACAAATAAATATAATTAGCCATAACAATTTATTCCGTTTTTTTTTTTTTTTTTTTTTTTTTTTTTTACTTTAAATTATAAAAATTTGTTTTTGTATGTTTTTTTATTTTGTTATTATGTATCTACAGGTGAGTCATGCACTGATATTACAATTCTGGCCAATAATTATTTTCATCATATATATATATATATATATATATATATATATATATATATATATATATATATATATATATCTTATATAATAACCAATAAATTGTTGGTATTAAATTTCTGTATTTTATCTAAATAAATTAAAATAAAAGACTAAAAATGTGACAATGAATTTAGGCATCATAACGAATGAAAAATGGATATTCATTTTGAGATTTATACACAAGATTACATTTAACAGCATTATTAAATGTATTAGTGTTTTTAAAGATTAACTTTAAGTTAGCATTAGATGATCACAAAGATAAACAATAAAATATACAATATCGAACAAGACTGATAACCTAAAACTGATATTAACTGGTATCATGCATCCCACAAAATAAAAACACTTCTTTTTGTTTTGTAAATGAGTGTACCTACTTAACCATATTTTAGGGGACAAATTTGTACCCAGAAGGGAGCTAAATCAGACAAAAACTCATTTTGAGTTTTGAAACTCAAATTCTGTTAGGTTTTAGTACGTTTAACTATTTTAATACTAGTAGTGAACTAATCAGAAAAGAAGTCTATGGAATATTTCCAATTAGTAAACGTGTGTGTCGTGTCAGCTGTGATTTCCTGTCCTAAATCCACATTTCTTCTTTAAGACACATTCAGTTTCATATGTAAATCTGTATATCACCATATTCTGCAATGCTTTGTTTACGTCTTCAACTCTTCTTTTGAGTGCTTTGTTCCATCTTTAATTCCTTTTAGCTGGGCAGGATTGATTGCAGCTTTTACGCCTCTTTGAGTTCCTCTCTCTCCAGCTCTGTGTTTCTGGATGAAGAGGAGAATGCATTTAGATGATTGTCTCTGACACCTGTGCAAATGGACATCAAAGCGCTTTTCATCCACTCTGTGTTCTACATTCATGACACACGCAGAACCCACAACACATCCTGAGCTTAGACAAACACGCCTGCTTTTATTAAAACTGCTCACACATGCAGACAGACATGTGCTGTCACATCAAACATGCTTTGATACATGCACAGTATCTTCAAGCAGTGATCTCGATCTTCTTCCAGCTCTTTCTCTCCCCTTTTACAGACGTAAAGAGATACACAAGAGGTCACCCACGCATGCTCGCTTTCTGTCTGGAGGATCTGTCCACTTCCTCTCTCGTCCTCCCACTCAATCCCTCCATCCTCCTCTTCTCTGCTGCTGAATGCAGATGATTCTCATTCATTTATCCATCTCTTCCTGTTCCCCTCTGCTTTTCTCGCATCTTGCTGTCAGTCTTTGCATTTGAGTGGCAGCAAATGAATGAATGAATCGAGTGAATCGTTTAGTATGTTAGTAAACTGATTCTGCACTCTAATGCAAGGAGAAAGCCATATAAGAGCCACATGTTGTGCAGCCTTAAGCAAAACAACAGAAATAGAGCAGATATAAATCGCTTCAGTTCCCCGTACCTTTGAGCTTTCACTCTGCCATGTGAAGCAATAAATGCTGTTATTTTGAACTTTCTATTCCTCAAAGAATCCTGAAAAAAAGGTTTTAAACATTGACAATAATAAGAAATATATATTGAGCGCCAAATCAGCATATTAAAATGATCATGTGACACTGAAGACTGGAGTAATGATCCTGAAAATTCTGCTTTGCCATCCAAGGAATATATTACATTTTAATATATATTCAAATAGAAAATTATTTTAAATTGGAATAATATTTCACAGTATAGCTGTTTTTAATGTATTTTTGATCAAATGAATGCAGCCTTGGTGAGCATAAGAGACCTCTTTCGAAAACGTTTTTAAAATCTTACCGACCCGAAACTTTTGAATGGTAGTGTACAATATTTTGTTTCAGTCACCAATTTGTTGTGGACAAGCGACATTCCAGGAGTGATGATATTTAGCAAAAGGACGTTACACTGATTGTATCACCAAAAGAACTGACACATATGTAGTTGATACACCTATTAAGTGTGGAATACTGTTTTTTTTTAGTTTGGAAAACATCCAAAATTAAACATCACACAATGACAGAAAATTATTCAGTCCAGTGGTTTGTTCTGAATATATTACTATGGTGTGTGCAGCTGAAACTGTGTGTCTTTCATGGATTTTATGATCTTTTTGTCCAGATTATACCTGGAAGTCTCCATTGCCAACTCATATGCCGTGTCCCCTGCCTGCACATCATATCCTGTGGTGCTGTTCTTTTCTGTTCGTGTGTGTCACACTCTACTAGCTCAGCATCTTCTCTGCCTTCTGCCTGACAACAGAGACTCACACACACATGAACACACACACACACTGCAGAACAGTGTATTGATGAGTCGCTTCCATCTGGACTTTGTGCACATCAACCTTCATAAAGGTCAGAGCAGGGGGACACGGTGGACTCTGGACAATGTTTACACATCTTAAAAGTTGACAGGAGGAAGTTCATGAATTTCTAATATAACAGTTGAGCATAGGACGAAAAAATATGATCACAAAAGAGATTTCTTTAATAGCTGTAATTGTTTGAGATTGAATGGAGACTTTCCTTGTTTAGTTTAGTTTTTTTTTCATAATTTTAATTTTAAATCAAACATTTCTCATCAATTTGTCTACAGTATGGTATATTTATATCCACATTATTTCTATTGCTCTATATTTTTGCTTTAAGAATTGTCTAATTTCTCTTCTCATTTTTCATTCAAAGAACATCTAGAAACACTTGATACTTAGCTTAAACTCCATTAAGTCTTGAGATATAAAAAGAGCAATATCAGTTTCCTCTGGGTGGTTCTGTTACAAGAAAAAACATCTCCAAATAATCTACTAACTCACCCCATCACCAGAAAACTGCAGTAGTGATTCATTTCTCTTTGTGTGTGTGTGTGTGTGTGTGTGTGTGTGTGTGTGTGTGTGTGTGTGTGTGTGTGTGTGTGTGTGTGTGTGTGTGTGTGTGTGTGTGTGTGTGTGTGTGTGTGTGTGTGTGTGTGTGTGACAAATGGCAACCCACTAATTACCACCCACAATATACTGCTTGGCCACACCTGAATTAGTTTGTGTGTGTGTGTATATACATGCATGCATGCACATATGCCAGTGTGTGCTCTGTATTTGTGTGTTTAGAGAAAAAAAAATCAGCAAACAATAAACAAATGACAAGCTAGTTGCCTTGGAAACAGGGAGAGCATACTAGTAGATTCAGGAGAAAAAGAAAAGAGATGCAGAGAGAGGGATGAAAGGAAAGACAGGGCCCGTGGACAAAGTCTTTTTTGTGTTGAGGAAGAGAGCAAAAGATCAGCTGATTAATTAATGCTTGCAAATATGCCATGAGGAAATATTAAAGGAATAGGGCAACCATTTGTATGTGAACTATCCCTAAGAAATCAGTATATAAAGTCGCAATGAAACAGAAACGTTAGATCTTTTCTTCCATTTTGTGACGTGTAATGGATTATCAAGGGTCAAAAATGATCGGATAAGTCATGCATACAGTCCGTCACCAGAGAAGGTGCAGAGTTGTTAAGCCGGAAGGTCCTGTTAAGATTTTTTTTTTTTTAAATAAAGAAATAAAATAAACAAATACATGGATAGATTGTTCACATCTGTAACATGAATTTAGAAAATAGATAGGGTGAATTGTGATTTTATGTCGACTTTAAGAGAGTTGAAGACTCTGTGAAAGAATAAGAATGAAAGAATAAGAAAGACGGAAGGGGACCTGAGGACAATGAAGGAGAAGAGAAGAATGGGAGGGTAAAGGAGGCTGGGTAACACTTTATTTGAAGGGGTGTGCATAAGACTGACATGACACTGTCATAAACATGACATAACACCTGTCATGAACATGAAGGAGTCTTTATGAATGTTTATGACTGTTGTCATTAAGTGTCATTCGGTAAATTATGACACTTTTAATGCAAAGTTGACATTGTTTAAAATGTCTTTGTTATGACAACTTGACATTAACAAAGACAAAAATGTCTTTGTTATAACAACTTGACATTAACAAAGACAAAAAATGTCTTTGTTATGACAACTTGACATTACCCAAGACAAAAATTTCTTGATTATGACAACTTGGCATTAACAAAGACAGAAATGTCTTTGTTATGACAACTTGACATTAACCAAGAAATCATAACCTATCAACCTGTCACAAATATGTCATAACAGGTCTAATTATCAAACTTACAGCATTTTACAGTGTAATAACCCTTAATGACATCTTTATAACTAGTACAATGTGTTCCACTTTACTTGAGGACAAGTCAAATATTCATGACAGTTATAATGGTGTCATGACGGCCAAAGTTGTGACAGGTTGACAGGTTATGATTTCTTGGTTAATGTCAAGTTGTCATAACAAAGACATTTCTGTCTTTGTTAATGTCAAGTTGTCATAATCAAGACATTTTTGTCTTGGGTAATGTCAAGTTGTCATAACAAAGACATTTTAAACAATGTCAACTTTGCATTAAAAGTGTCATAATTTACCGAATGACACTTAATGACAACAGTCATGAACATTCATAAAGGCTCCTTCATGTTTATGACAGTGTCACGTCAGTCTTATGCACACCCCTTCAAATAAAGTGTTACCGGAGGCTGTTGGGTCTCTCACAGGCTGGCATGAACTGTTTCCTCTCTCATCATTCATCCTGAGTGTGCGTGTGTGGGGGGGCCCAAGTGTCCTCACAAGGATAGTAAAACCTGAAATTGTCTGCATTGTGGGAACCACAAAAAACTGCATAATGAACATATTAAATATTATTTTAATGAAAATCTAAATATTTGTCTGTGAGGATTTGGTTTAGTTTTACAATACATAAATCATTAATTAATTATAAAAACAATACAAGTCAATGAAAAATTTCTGTAATGACACAGAGTGTACATATTATTTGTATTGGTCTGTTTGACTGTGCAGTAGTAGGGGGGGGTATTAACTCCGGAAATGAGCAAAGGATGAGAGTGAATAACGGGGGCTGTAGAGACAAAAATGAAATTGACTGTGAGCTATTAATAGAGCCTTTATCAGTTGAAATGAGGAGAGAGGGAGAGAAAGTGGGATGCCTACAGCACAATGAGAAACAAATTTATTATTCTTATCTCATAAAGAATCTCTCCACAAAGAAACAATTCCTTTTTTCTCTCATTCCCTGGTCTTTCTTTCTCTATTCCCATCTCCCATAGCTCCAACTATAAAGATGCCTCCTCTGCAACAGTCGGAAAGGTTCGGGATCTGGCGTCATTTCGGCGTCATTTCCGAATGGGATTTATGACGATGCCAGCGTCCCAGGACCTGTCGCCTCACTCTTGTGCTGCTGCCATGGCACCACGCTCTCAGTCCTGTCATGCTGTGGGCACCGGTGAGGGAGAGGAGCTTGAGAATGGATATTATCCAGACTCAGACCCTCAAAACCAGTCAAATTCATCCCGCTGCCCCCCAACCAAGCCTAAACGCCACCCCAATACTCGTCTCAGCTCTACGGGCCAGCAGGAGCACCCTTCCCGTGGGGTTCACGCACCACCTGACACTCCGCCACCTCCACCTCCCAATCACCCACCCAAACACCCAGAGAAGCGGAATGGTAAGTGAGCAAATCAATAGTATATTCATGCTAAAATTAGGGATGTGATTCGATTGGAGAAAAAATAGTAGAGTAGAGAAAGTTCACATAAATTGCTGTAACTCTGATGATTCGGGTATAAATAAGGAGCCGTCTGACATGTAATAAAAACTTAAAATCTAAATTTATAATTTAAAATTTAAATTAAAATATTTGTTGCCAGGAATCTTGAACTGGGAAACTCCTATGTCTAGTTCTTAATTATAAGTGCTAATGACTATTAAACCATTCATTGTTTCCTGACAGTATATTGTTAGTCATTCATAGAAATCAAAGATAACTTCAATTATTATCTGTACAGAAATTGTAATTTGGGCCTTTATTTGGCTTTCTAATTGTCTCGATTAGAATACTTAAAAATGTATAATGAGAGCAGGAAATTATTTTATTAGATAAAATCTATGAATGCAGGTTCTTTTGATTTTCAGTATCATTTTGATTCATTGTTAGGAAAAGAAAAGATGCCATTTTAATTTGAATAAAATCATGTACAATAAGACCAGGAACATGTATTAATAAAAGGAAAACGAGTCACATTTGATTTAATGAAACCAGAAAGCTGTACACGCCTGGCATGTGGTCTCTGTAAAAATGTCCTCTCTGTCTTAGCCTTTGTGTCACTCTTTTTTCTCTGCTTTTCTCTGTTAAACAGCAATGAAAAAATCTGATTCAGGTGAAATGTCAGGACGAAAGGTCCCTCCGTTGAAGCCCAAACGGAGTCCAAGCACACAGCTCTCCTTTGACCCCCCACCCCCTCGGGTCCCACCTCCAACCACACCCCTTCCCTTCCAGAGCTCTGAGCCCTCTCCACGGGGCGAGGGTGGAGATGACGAGCCGGTTTACATTGAGATGGTGGGCCAGGTCTTCACCCGAGAGACTCACAACGCCCCGACTCCTCACCCACTCACGCCCTCTGCCACCACGCCTGATTCTGACTCAGACCAAGGAGAGGCCATTTACGAAGAGATGAAGTACCCCTTACCAGACGACAAAACTCGAGAAGCCCACCGCCGCTTGCCACTCAAACATGAGCGTATGAAGTCCTCTAAAGCATACCATTCCTCCATCTCGTCATCCACCTCTTCCTCGCTTCCGCGCCCCTCTTCCTCTTCTCCAGCCTGCACCACTTCCAAGGCTAAAGCTACCGTCTCGATCTCTCACTCCTCTCCTCTGCCTTCGTCATGCTCCTCTGCATCCTCCACTCCCGTACCTCAAGCCCTCTCCTCATCACCACACCCTCCCCGAGCTCCCACACCCTTTTTACTGTCAGGGTCCAAGCCTGAACATGAGCCCAGCTCCAGTAAGATCCCAGCTCCCTTCCCTAACTTGCTTCAACACAAGCCTCCTCTCCTAGCTTTTCCCCAGCCGGCCGCTGCCTCCAGTGGGATTGGGGCTCAACATAAGACCAGCTCGGCCAAGATCAGCGTGCAATCAGCCTCCAGCCTGCCAGCATCTACCAGCACCTCTTCCAGCACAAGCTTCACCAGCACTTCCAAAGATTCCACTGGAGTTGAGAAAGAACGAGAGAAGGAAAGGAGAGAAGGACAGCTGGGACCCACACCGGGACTCAGAGCCCGCAGTCATTCCACTCCTCTTCCTCCTTCATCGAAGTCCTCCTCTCCATATTCCCACCATCATCATCATCACCACCCTCACCACAGGCCTTCCCACTATCACCATTACCGCAAGCCTGAGAAAGAGATGTCGTTAGTGGGCAAGGGGTCAGGACAGTCCTCCACCCAGACGCAAACGCAGCCTAAGGAGGGCAAGTCTGTCAGCTTCCTGCTCAAGTCCGAAAAATCTGAGAGGGAAAGGGACAGAGAGAGGGATCGTGATCGAGAGAGAGATCGTGATCGTGATCGAGAGAGAGACCTGAGCAGCACACCATCTTCTAGTCATTCTGAGACCCCCTCCTCAAACACATACACACACACTTCTCAAACCGGCACTAGCACCACTCCAACGCCGAGTCAACCGTCGTCGTCCACAGCAGCCACGCCACCTTCCTCCTCTTCTTCCTCCACTCAGCGCCCTCCATCTCGCTCTCACATGCACCGGTCACACACCCCGCACTTGTCCCATGGCCTTCCTGCTTACAAACCTCCCCCCTCTGACAGCCCCCTGCTCTGGACCTACCCCTCGGTTGGCTTCCGCCGACCGCCTGCCTATGATAGCTTGCGCGGGGGCTTGCAGTTGCCATCCTTGCACACAGACCCCACTAAAACTGGATCTGCAGCCCAGGCATTGCATGCCAAGGCCGGGTTCATTCCCTGGGAGAGCGCAGCTGCCTTGGGGCTCACAGAAGAACAGGCTTACTGGCCCATGCACCGAAAATTATCATTCAGTCATGGGAGCCGAGACACTGAGAGTGAGTAATGGTTGTAGGGAGGGTGGAGGAATGAGTATGAGGGATGGATTTTGAGGGGGTTCTCTTTCTATTGTACTATCGTAGATGTTTAATTGTGTTTTTTTCTCTAATGCTCTGTAGAGGAAGATGGAGGTGTGTGGAATGGCAGTGCAGATGCTCTATTGAGGAGAGAGAGGGATGACCTAGCAGCCATGCGGTGTGGCGGACACTCTGGAATACCTGTGCGGGCAACAGGGAGACACAGCGAGAGCTTGGCTGGGGCGGATGGACCACCAGGGTTGAGAGGACTGATACGAGCGGGCCTGCCCTTACCCTGCCAAACCTTCCCAGCATGCCGCAATGGAGGTGAGATCCAATTGAAATTACATTAGCACAGGCTTTCTGCCATGACCTCAGTAGTTAAAACTCTGGATATAGATCAAGCATGTTTAGGTTAGAGATAAAACATTTGTAGACTTAGCTCATAAACAACTGATAAGTAAAAGGTTAGTTGCTTTATAAGATGTAATTTGATATGTTAACTCATATGGCTGCTAGGATCAGTGTGCAATGATTTGTTTGAAAAGCATCAGATTTCATTAAAGAATAATAAAAATATAAGTTATAATGTCACTGAAAATAGTTTTAAACCACAATGAAAAAATCCCAAAAATCATGTTACACAATTAGAACAAATATTCCTACCTTACTAGCTGTAGTACTTGTCACGGTTATGGGATATTATTGAATATTTAAGAATTGATAACTATATGCCATCAGTGGAGTAGCGGACGGGCACGCACTGCAGGGGGGCCCCGCTTTTTGGAGGGCCCCGCAATAACCGTGCCAGGTTGAGCCGATAGACGATGATATCGTGCATTGACGATAGCCAGAGATATTGTCAAAAGCATCAGTTATCGGCCTTATCAAGAGGATTTGGCATTTCCTATTACTGTATTAAATTATTATTTTTACTACTACTACTTTTACTATTAAATTAATGTTACAATTAATTTGCTCCACAATAATTTTATAGTGCATTACCCCATAACCAACGCGCCGTGAGGAAAATAAAAGCTTAGTAAGATTAGCTTACTCTTCGTTTCAAAAACAACTTGTTTGACATAAATTCTTCTCTTCTTATTTTTTCACTACTTATGGGCCACAAGAGAAATATTAAAAAAATAAATTAAGACCGTTATATACCCTTATCAGCATGTTGAAGTAGATCTCGTCATTATTAAATAAATGAGTAATTAAACAAGTACACTAAATCACCCTCAAGGGCGGCCTTGAACTTGCCCGTGGATTTGCCACAAATACTATGCCACTGTTTTCCATGTTACATTCCTGAGTGAATTGTCTAATCACTTGAGTCATGCAGTATTCATGTGCATTGCACATCATGCATTTAATTCACATACCACACACAGTCCAACTTAGCCAAGCAATATATGCATTACACTGTGCAATGCACTTTTAAAGTCAGTGTAATTTTTACAATGCAAACACACCTGCTTTCAGTGCAAATGAGGTTCATTATAGAATGCAACGCATTTTCAGACGTCAGCGCTATTTGCTTGCTGCAATTAATGTTGCGCTATTAGTGGAAAGTAGGGTGGAAAGCAAGCTGAATTTCATTTTTATCTGTAGAAACAATTTGTGTACTGCTTCTATTCATCAAGGCAGCAATAATTCATCAAATTATGATAGCGAAGGATAAGAGTGTTATAAACGAGCACATATCCAGATGGAACTTTTTTTTTTTTTTTTTTTTTTTTTTTTTTTTTTTTTATTGAAAGGAGTTAAGCAATACACAGTGAAGCCATGAAAGTTACATTTTCCCTCCTAATTTTTTACTATAACCACCCCCCTCACCCCCAAAACATCCCTTGGCATCTTAAATACAACAGAATAACATAGCGTCTGGTTACAGTCAAAATATAATCATTATGTCACTACACCTTTTCAAGGCATGTACCCATGCATACCAACCGATACAAAAGTAATGATGATAAAAGTATCACTGTTACAGTATAAATGCATACATAAAAGAGAGAGGAAAAATAAATAAAAATAAATAAATAATAATAATAATTTTGCCATTCTGTGAGACAAACTACACTTGAGGTCAAAACAGCAAATACAACAACACAAAAAGATGTAAAGAGAGAGATACATGGAAAATAGGTTAACTGGGTAATTCTTCCAGATTTTTAAAATGTGACAAAATAGGTTGCCATTTCAAATAAAATCTGTTCACAGATCCCTTTAATGTAAATTTTATCTTTTCTAATTTTAAAAAGAACATCACATCTTCTAGCCAAACTGTTGCAGATGGAGGGGTAGGGGATTTCCAACTTAACAAGATTCTTCTGCGGGCCAATAAAGAAGTATACGCAATGATGTCCCTCTGGGTTGGGGTTAAGGTAATTGTTATAGTGTCACTGGGAGATCCAAAAATAGCTATTGAGGAACAAGGCCGCAGTGTCACCCCAAGGGCCTCACTGATAGTTTTAAAAACCAATTCCCAGTAAATATTTAGAGAGGAGCAAGACCAAAATGTATGTGTCAGACTGGCTGGAGAGAAAGAGCATCTATCACATGCTGCATCTAACCCAGGATATATTCTCGCCAACCATTCCTTGCTCAGGTGAACCCTGTGAAGCACTTTAAATTGTATGAGCCCTAACCTAAGACAGGATGATGATGAGTGGACCCTTTTACACGCCTCCCTCCAAAAAGCCTCAGACAACATTATGCCCAGTTCATCTTCCCATTTGGATTTAATTTTATCCAGATTGTACACCTTCAAAGACATGAGCTGGGAATATAATATGGAAATCAATCCTTTATTATTAAAATTGAGAGTAAGACTATCTAAGGGCGAGGTAGGAGGAAAATCAGGGAAAGGTGGAAATTTGTTCTTAACAAAATTACGAATCTGAAGGTATCTAAAAAAATGGCTTTGTGGGAGTTCAAACAGTCTGCAGAGGTTCTCGAAACTGTTAAATAAACCTTCAGTATATAAATCTTTTATGCATATTAGACCGGAAGTTACCCACTGTCTAAATGATGAGTCTGTTGTAGAGGGAGGGAATAAATGATTTTTGTAAATGGGACCCAAAACTGATGCTGATGTAAATTTATAGTGACAGCGAAACTGATTAAAGATCTTGAGAGTAGAAAGTACTACAGGGTTGGATGTGAATCGAGAAGCTTTCAAAGGTAGGGAAGAGTACACTAAAGCAGGGAGAGAGGAAGCGTGACATGTTTGTGCTTCAATTAAACACCAATTTGTTTCTGGGCGATGAAGCCAAAATAATATTTTTTGAATATTTGATGCCCAGTAATAATGAGTGAAACTTGGAAGGCCTAAACCACCTGCATCACGGGTCCCCTGAAGAATATGTTTGTTAACTCTGGGGATCTTATTTTCCCAAATGAAAGAGGATACAGTTTGATTAATTGAACGGAAAAAGGATTTGGGCAGAAAAACCGGTAGGGACTGAAACAAATAAAGGAACTTGGGAAGAATTGTCATTTTCACTGAATTTATTCTTCCAGCTAAAGTAAGGGGAAGACTACGCCACCTTTCTAACTCAGCCTTTACTTCTTTGAACTGAGCTTTATAATTGGCTTCAAACAGAGAAGAAAAGGAGCGCGTCATGTGAATTCCAAGATATTTAAAGCCATTTGGAGAGAAACGAAAGGGTAATGATTCTTGTTGAATTTGTAATGCCAAATCATTAATGGGAAAACATTCACTTTTTTGGAAATTTAATTTGTATCCCGAAAAGGTACCAAACCGACTTAATAATGATAGAATTAAAGGACAACTAGATATGGGGTCACTAATGTAAAGCAAAAGGTCATCAGCGTATAAAGACACACGATGTTCAATACCCCCCCTCCTAACCCCCTGGAACGCTGTGGCTGTTTTCAAAGCTATTGAAAGAGGTTCAATCACAATGTCAAAAAGAAGTGGGGACAGTGGGCATCCCTGGCGGGTCCCTCGTGTTAATGGAAAAAAGTCTGATCGAGAATAATTAGTCCGAATTGATGCCGAAGGGGAATGATATATTAATTGGATCCAAGACATAAAAATATTACCAAAACCAAACTTTTTTAAGACTGCAAACAAATATGGCCATTCAATTCGATCAAACGCCTTCTCCGCATCCAAGGAGATAACTACCTCCGGATGCGGAGAAGTATCAGAAAGATACATTATGTTAGCAAGTCTACGAATATTAGAGAAAGATTGGCGACCTTTAATAAATCCTGTTTGATCGTCTGAAATTATCGAAGGGAGGACATGTTCTAAACGAAATGCCAACACTTTAGCTAAAATTTTAATGTCGGTGTTTAATAGAGATATAGGACGATATGATTCGCACCGGGTAGAGTCTTTATCTTTTTTAAGAAGGAGTGTAATAGATGCTTGCGAAAAAGTTGGAGGTAGGGAGCCTGCCTCCAAAGATTCTTTAAAAACTTCAAAAAGAATTGGTGCAAGTTTCTCCTTAAATTTTTTATAAAAATCAATAGGATACCCATCAAGGCCTGGGGACTTACCACTCTTCATTGCCATAATGGCCTTACTAATTTCTTCAATCTCGAGGTCACGTTCTAAATCTACTGCCCTATCTGATTGCAAAGTAGGAATATCCAAATTGTTTAAGAAATTTTCCATATCAGTTGTATCTGAAGGGAATTCAGAAGTATATAATGAGGAGTAAAAGTTTTTGAAAATTGTATTAATTTCTTTTGGGTTGCTAACTAAAGTTTGATTTGAGTCTTTTATCTGAGAAATAAGTCGGGAGGCAGTTTGACGTTTCAGCTGATGAGCCAAGAGCCGACTTGATTTGTCTCCATATTCATAGTAAAGACCACGCGTCCTCATTATTAATTGCTCTGCATGCGAAGTGGATAAAAAATTAAACTTTGTCTGCAAGTCAACTCTTTTTTTATGTAATTTAGCTGTGGGAGATTCAGAATACTGTCTGTCTAAATCTAATATGGATTGTGAGAGTGTTTGCAGTTCCTTCTTACGTTCTTTGTTAGCATACGATGTGTAAGAAATTATTTGACCCCTCAAGTAAGCCTTTAAAGTCTCCCAGAGTAACAAGTAAGACACTGTATCTATTTTATTGTATTCCAGAAAATAATCTATACTAGATGAGACAAAGTTACAGAATTTATCATTGGATAACAATAATGGATTAAATGCCCAGATTGGTCGTTCTCTGATGTTCAAAGGGAAGTGCAGGTCCAGCACCACAGGTGCATGATCGGATACAACTATAGCGGAGTAGTCAACTTTCTTGACCATTGATATAAATAAATTGTCTACAAAAAAATAATCTAGTCTAGAAAAGGAATGATGGACATGGGAATAAAAGGAGAATTGTCTAGTCAACGGGTTTAAGAATCTCCAAGGATCTACACAGCCATTCTGTTGCATAAATAAAGAAAAGGCCATTGCCATATCAGAAACATTACTACAAGTGCTGGATCTATCCAGCTGAGGATCGAAAACACAATTTAAATCCCCAGCAAATAACAAATGATGTGTATCCAGCTTGGGAATTATCGATAGGAGACTATTTGCAAACTGAACATCGTCCCAATTGGGAGCGTAAACATTAACTAAAACCACTGGGACTTGAAATAGAGACCCAGATACAATAATGTAACGACCATTAGGGTCACAGATTGTGTCAGAAGGTATAAACTGTACTCTCTTATTAATTAAAATTGCCACACCTCTTGATCTGCTATTAAATTTGGAATGAAAAATTTGACTAACCCATATCTTACGAATTCTATTGTGGTCACCGAGTCTTAAATGCGTTTCTTGTAAAAACAATATATCTGGTTTGAAAGATTTAAGATGGGAGAAAACCTTAGCTCTTTTAACAGGACCATTTAAACCCCTGACATTCCATGTCATAAGTCTCACAGGATGACCTCTATCCTCATCACCTATATTAACTGTATGATTATATATAAATTAAAAGCATGCATGGGTTTTGATCCAAAGCA